>JAOVVA010000054.1:6661181-6677890 GCA_028565275.1 Leiocassis micropogon | reverse complement strand
AAGCAAAATATGAAGAGAGTGGTGGGGGGGGGGGGGGCAAGACTTTTACACAGAACGGTACATCACATTCAGTATGGTTATTTGATTTCCAAGTCAGTTTATCTACCTGATGTTTGCGTAGAATTCGCTTAGGAGGCAGTAAACTGCTTAGTTTGGCTCCAGGTTTGTTCTGTTCAGGTAACCAGGACCATCTGTTTGAAGATTGATTATACTAAGTACAATGAGTTAAGTTAAAAAAATGGTGCAATTGCAAATGCATTTTAAGTGAAAAAAAAATGCTTTAGTAGAAATGCATGTAATCATATAATTAAGTTGTGCATTAACAAGAGTTTGCTCTGTTGCTTGTTGCACTGTTTGCTTAATAGTTTTGTATATACAGTTGTAGGTCAGCTTTCCTGGAATCACTGTCCACCTTCTTTTGCATCCACCAGCTCCCAAAATGACCACAATTTGCTAGTATTGCAATAATAATAATAATAATAATAATAATAATAATAATAATAAGGCATTTTATTTATATAGGCGCCTTTCTTGTCACCCAAGGTCACCTTCCAATTCCAACCTAAGATACATTAAAGATAAAGCAAGATAACATTGATAACAAATATAACATTGAGTAGTAAATTATATTAAAACAATAATAAATGAAACAAGAGACAGTGTCATAATCTAAAACTGTTAACATTCAAATGGAGATTTAAACGGAGATTTGAGGTCAGGCATCATTACATCATGTAGGATAAGCACTTCTGAATAAATTGGTCTTAAGTTGAGATTTGAATATGATTGGAGAATCTGTTTTAGGATCATTTTTAGGGAGAGAATTCCAGACACGAGGAGCAGTGTGGCTAAAGGCTCTAGAACCCATGGTGGTCAGGCAGGCAGAGGGTGTGACACGGCACCTTGATGAAGAAGAGTGAAGAGTGTGAGGGTGGGTGTAGAACTGTACACGCTCTGATAAATAAGGGGGAGCGATATGATGAAGTGCTTTAAATGTGAGGAGGAGAATTTGTATAAAAACTGTATACAGTGTTTGATAGCGAGCCTGTTGAGTTGTTGAAGGGTGGGGTTAATGTGATGCATTAAATGTATTTGGGTTATGATACGGGCAGCAGGGCTCTGGATAATTTGGTGTTTTGTAGAGGTTTTTGTGGTAGACCAGTTAGAAGTGAATTACAGTAATTAATACAGGAGGTGACCAGTGCATGTGGGAGAGTGGCAGCAGTGTGTGGGTTGAGAAATGAGCAAAGACGAGAAATGTTTTGGAGCTGGAGGTACCATAACCTGCAGATAGTGTTTATATGGGACTCGAAGTGCGATCAAAGATGACCCCCAGGTTTTTGATCTGAGGAGAGGGAGAAACTGAGGAACATCCAAGACAGAGTGAAAAACTGTTGGACTTGAATAAAGTGGATTTGGACCCTATGAGAATGACCGCTGTCTTTTTGCTTTTCTGTTTGAGAAACTGCAGACAAAAATACAAGCATTTCAGTTAAGCAGTTGGTGAGACATGAGGGTGGAAGATCAGAATCAGGCTTTGTGGAGATATAAAGTTTTGTAACATCTGCATAACAATGGAAATGTATATTGAATTTCAAGATGTGATGACCAAAATGGAGAAGATAGATGAGGAACAGAAGGGGGCCAAGGGCAGAGCCTTGGGGTACACCACAGCTGACTGGAAGGCTGAGAACAAAGTTTTTTTTGTTGCACAAATTGGGTATGGTCGGAAGTGAACCAGGTGAGAGGGATGTCAGTGATGGCAATAGGACCAAAACGGTTTAGAATAGTGTGTGAGATAGTGACAAAAGCTGCTCATAAATCTAGCAGAACAAGGATTGTCAATAGTCCAGCGTCAGCAGCCACCAGGAGATTTTTGGTAACCTTCACCAGAACAGTTGCTGTATTATGTTTAGTATCCAGACTGAAATGATTCAGATAAGTTATTGTCACAGAGGTGAGTATGAACCTGTATTACAACTACTTTTTCCAGTATTTTAGAAATGAAAGGAAGATTTGAAATTGGTCGTAAATGAATGAGAATATTAGGAAGTGTGTCAGATGGTTTTAGGATATTGTTTACCATAGAAAAACTTTTGTGATCCCTTTACCAGATTCCAGCAGATTATTGTAATGAGCAGATTTAGCTGGAGTCAAAGCATCATTATAGAGGACCACATGCTCACTACACATTTCTCTGTGTACATAAGTCCAGTTTTACAGGCATTCCAGGCGACGAAATCCTCTGGATTTGGGCTGACGAAGCTCAGGAGTAAACCAAGGTGCAGACTAAGCAAAAGAGGCAGTTTGTTTTTAGAGGTACAAGAACAAGTAAAATACCAAGTCATCAGGGGCGAATAGATGGTCACTGGATGGTAGATTGTTAATTACAGTGGACAATGTGGAAAGATTGATGTTTTTTAAGTTCCTGAAGGACATCAGCGATGCTGAGGAGACTTGTATAGTGGAACATTGACAGTTTATAAGATTAAATTATGGTCAGAAATTGGCAGCTCAGATGTAACACAGTCAAAAGGTGTAACACCTGAATAAAACAAGGTCCAGGGTGTGGCCTTTTGAGTGAGATTTTTGTAAACTAAAGCCGTCAAGGCACGACATAAAATTTCTTTGTGAGCCAGTTTACAGTGTTATCCGCATGAATGTTAAAGTCACAAGGTAAGATAATATTACAGAGGTTAAAAATGCAGAGAATAAATATGTATTACAGTATTTATGTGGTCTGTATATAACAGCGAGTGTATTTTGTGTTGACCGGCTGATTTGTAAAACAGTGGATTCAAATGATGTGTACGTGGACAGAGTCAGGGAGATGCCTGGTAGGTCTCGTTGTGAAGTATCGCACGAAGTTCAGGGTTGTGAGATGTAAACAAACCCTGGTGGACCTGCTTGATTGACAAGAAAGACATGCCATTCCTTCCACCCTGAAACTGTAGCCAGTTTTGTTCTCTTAGAGCTTTTATTTTCTAGTTTAGCATGCTGTATATATCCCTATAATATCAGTACAGAATATCCCAGTTTGCTGCTGTCTGTCTGTATTCTTTGACTATAATTTTGTATTCAGCCTAATCAAATGACTAGGTGGCCAACAAAAGTCATCATTTGTACCTGAGATATAAAGTGTAATAATTTTTATCTTTTAAGCCTGCTAGATGGTACAACAGACAATCAGCACCGCTTATTCAGAAGGAAAATCTTACTCCCAAACAAAATCAACAGGAGTTGCCAACTTACAGAAGAGATGCATCTGACTGTGGAAACTCTACACACAATCATTTACGAACACCACTTGCACATTACAGGAACTCAGATGGGAGTGGGAGTGCCACAGACCCCGTACAGTCCTGACCTTGCTCCAAGCCATTTTCACATTTAAGGAGTTCCTTGGAGGCCAGGGTTTTAGACGTGAAGCAGGCAGTCGGATCATGGCTTCAGAATTTAGAGTAAATTTTCTAGTCTCTTCACCATACTGTGCTCGAAGTCTTCTATAAAGGTCCATTGGTTTTACTCCTTCATTCACAAGAAACATCATCACCAGTCCTGGATTGACTTGAACGCTCCTTGTATATTAAATAGTACATGGTGTGCATAATATACTGTTTGTAAATGCAGTTGTTTTCTGACACTATTTGATACAGCAGGAGAAACCTAGAGCTAAGCAGAATACGGGTGAAGGGGTGTTGAGTGTATTGGCAGAGAGACATTTTTGACCTGATCAAGGCCAATTGTTTAAACATAACAAAAAAAAGCAATACGAGGTGAAAAACATCTTTTGATAATGAAATTATAAAAAGTGAAAGCAGTGATTTGTTTTGTAACCTCTCCAAATTCAACCCAGCAATAGTTTCTGCAACAGTATTTTCTGTAAAATCTATGGGAGGTTAGGGACAAAAACCTGGTGTGTGTCAGAATGCATTACTGGTGATTTTGAAGTACAAGAACTTAGATCAAGAAAAGATCTCTTCTCTTTTTATATACTAGTCTTCCAGGCCACCCAGAATTGCACTTAGGCATCATTAAACTTTTCCTGCAGTTTAGAAGCATTTAGAAGAAATTGTAGGTGTTGAATTGTCCTTTGATTCTCCTGGCAGTTTATAAAGAAAATTTTATGTCGCCAGGTTTATTGTAAAAGTTTACATGTCCTTTTTCACATGAAATAATTAATGATTGCTGTTTAAAAGCATAATCTTATGGTATTGTGCTGTATATATAGAGGCACAGTGGCGTAATGGTTAGCGCTCTCACCTTGCACCTTAATGGAGTTTCCTCCCACAGTCCAAAGACATATAGATTAGGCTAATTGGCGTTCCAAAAATGCCCATAGTGTGTAAATAAGCATATGACTGTGTGTACAGTATGTGCTGCACCCCATATGTATGCATTGGCACCCCGTCCAGAGTTAATTGATTTATAGACAATGAGTGACATTAAATATACACTATTTATATTAAGTTTTTATTTATTAATTTATGTATGTATGTATGTATGTATGTATGTATGTGTTTGACTATAAAATATATTTTGTGTACTAGAATCCCTTTATAACATTAAAAATGGACACGTAAGCTTTTAACCTGAAATCAGTATTTTTCATTTCTATAAAATTGCAGGAGCATGTTTGTGATGGAGTAATCCTCTAAACCCCAAGACCATTCGAGCAGGGTTCACAGGGGACGTTTTTTCTGATGTACATGAGCAGCGCTTGGCAGTTATGCTTTCATTTTAATGAGCATTTTCATCTACACCAGCTGTGTTAAAAGCACATTAGAGGTGTGTAACACCTGAGCCTGAATATCACCCTACTATTACTTTCGTTCATTTCTCATTTCTTCTGTTTCTTGTTTCTGATTTGGTTTTTATGCTTTGTTTATTTTTAATGGGTGTTTAATATCCACTACAATCCCATGAATATCAATATTTTTAATCAAAATCAACAAACATGTCATGATCATGTCAAGGTGAAAATCGATTACCATAAAAATCTGAGTCTTTGCTTTCCTACTGTTTGATGTGACGCTATTATTGAAATATAGATCCATGCTTTAATTACAGCTGGCACAACATTATTAGCTCTCTAAGAACCCAGTGCGTTATTGAAAGACAGTTGAACATTTACACTTTTTCCAAGCGTTTCTCTTCATGGGATGCTGTAATTTTGTAAAAAAAATTTTTTGAGCTTTGATAACTGAATGCTTGAGCCAGTTCTCTTGAAATAATATAATAAACCTGGCCCTCCCCCCTCCCAAAAAGAAATAAAATAAATAATTAAATACAAATAAAAATCCTACAAACAAAACCATCATCATCCATAAAAGACAACACGGGGAAAAAAACAGGGATGATTCAGGGCCATTTCCATGGCAACCTTAGGTCCTCTTGGGAGTAAGTGAGGAAGGGGAGATGTGGAGAGAAAAAGATAGAGACAGACAGATAAAGAGAGGAGGGAGGGAGGGATGGAGGAGACGGTGCTTACGTAAGGTCCACCCCCTCAGTTTTGGATGGGGAAGGCTTGTTATTATCAAAGAGAAATGACAGCCATGGAGAGAACTGTGTGTGTGTTTTCGTGTGTGTGCGTATGTGTGTGCGTGTGTGTGTGTAGGTTGAGCTTTCCCCACATCTCAACACCTTTGAGTGCTAACAACTTCAGCACTTACCTGAAAGAGATAAAGAGGGTCTTGTAATCTCAGGTCAGTGACTTGGGCATTGAAGGGAGTGAGTGAAAGTCTGCTGGAAGGGTGAGATACAAGGGGAAATGTTAAAAGCCTGGATGTTGGAGGTTTAATGCTTAGAAAATGCAGAACTGACAGATAAGATGAGCGAGTGAGAAAAAGGGTGCGGGTCGAACTGGGGAAAGGACAGATAAGATGCTTCCAGAATGTTCTCACAGACATGCAGCAGTGCTATAATGCAGATGCTGAAACATAACGAGTGTTTGCAGGGGTGTCAATCTCAATGCCTGAGGTATGTATTTTTAAGAAATGAGATATGTTAGTCTGGAGAATGTCTTGGCTTGTGTCTGGAGTTGAGTTAATGGGTCAGAGCTAACCAGAAGCCAGAGCTTTGCAAAATGCAGCATCATTAATCTGCTTTCTAGTAGTCATATTCTGAAGTCATACTCTGAAGTCTTCTCTTTTTCCAGACCCTTAAGCCTTAACTGACCTGAAGATCATTGCACACTTTGAGAGAAAAGAAAAAAAAACCCATCTAAATGATTGTTTTCCTAATTTCATAGACGAATGTTTGGAAACACTGTTGAATTTGAACTCTTTAATGCAATTTACTGTGCTTCTCATTCCCGCAAAATCTCGTTTTCTTTTATTGGGGTTTTAAAAGAAAACCAAACTCATATTCAAAAGATTTTTTCCCCCCACAGACCCCTGTAAATACTGTAAAAACATAAGCAGATAACAGAGACTGTGAACATGCAGAACAGCACGATTCATTAAGAGCATTCATTTATTCGTACTTAGGGTTGCAATGGCTTGAAATAGGCTGCCAAAAAAAAAACCATATTGTAGCCTCTGTAGTCCAACAGTCCCTAGTTGGACCACAGAGGTTTCTGGATGCATGTGAACCTGAAATCTTACCCCAGTCGTAGAAAATGGGAAGAAATACAATGGTCACCATTGGCCTCCACAGTTGCTGTGTCCAATGTTGACCATTGTATTTATTCTCATTTTGTACGACTGGGGTAGGACCTCCAGTCAACATTTATACGCACATTCACACACTACGGGCAATTTGGGAACGCCAGTTAAACTAATCTGCATGTATTTGGACTTTGGGAGGAAACTCACCAAGCACGGGGAGAACATGCAAACTCCATGCACACAGACCCGTCGCGGGATCCTAACCCTAACCCAGGACCGGATGGTGAAAGGCGACAGTGATAACCACTAAGCCACTGTGATGCTCTCTCTCTCTCTCTCTCTCTCTCTCTCTTTCTCTCTCTATATATAACTTGCAAGTACAATCAAAGACAGGAAAAACCTTTTAGCTGAGGCCACACCCTTGCACTGAACATTAAACATACTGTATACAGTATACTGTATATGTGGACATAAACGGACTCAGAGGTCTACTTATATCCTCTTGCTTCTAGGTTGTGTGGTGGTACAAAAAAAAGCTTTTATATGTAATGTGGATAGATCTAGATGTCATCTGTTGTCATTTTTCCTACTATCATATTTTTTTTCTTCTCTTCTCTTCTCTTCTCAGTTCAGTCTATCTTTAGTCCCATATTCTCACCATCATGTGGGCATTTTGCTCTGGTTAACCTTTCTCTGTCACATGGTTTGGAACAAGTTGGTCTTCGTCTGGTTTGGTGTAGTGCAGAATAATTTAAGGGCTCGTCTCATCTTATCTACATGAACAGGAATAGAGGGAATAGAAGAGCAGACTACATGGTCTGTTGTGTTCTGTTCCTCCTCACCTGTCAGATCAGATAAAAGGATGGAATGACCAGTAGATGAATGGACTGGCAGGAATGAAAGGCAAAAGGGCTTTTGAAAGGTTGCATTTATTCAACGGTGATTTAATAGGATGTACAGCAACAATGGGAGCATTTATGGCACAATGGTAGTAAATCACCGGATACATATTAGTACCGTCAGTGACAGTTCTGAAATTTTGGAAGCCGTAAAAGCAAAATTATTTCTGGGTCTGTTTTTACTAAAGATCCTCTACTTACAACATTTACACTACTCACAATGATATCAACTCTGAACTATTTTATATAGTTTTGCAATAATGTATAACATTTTATAATTTTTCTTTTATGTAATTTTAACCTTTCTGAATGCAGTTTTATTCAATCAAATGAAATATGGACATTTTAGTACATTAGCATGTTACCATTTTTCTCCTAGCTTGCTATACAGTAATATGCTTTATTGTGATACGTAGATATTAGTAATTAATTATCAAAAAAAAATCTTATGGTGTTCTTTGATGATGTTCAGTATCTGGAGTTTCAGAACCTCTACTTGCCCTCTGACCTCACCTCTGATTGATGTAGCATTATTTGCGCTTAAATGGATAGTAAAAGTAAGTAATTTAGATTTCTCTTTTCTCTTGTGTACTTCTGGTTAGGCTAGAATCAGCCTTAAACTCCCAGAACACAACACTAACTAAATTCCCAGCATGCTTGCTCTCATTCAACAGGTCTAGATGATCGGGTCTCCCCAACAACAGGCCCCTACATCAGCACCACCAGCACAAGCCACCATCTTGCTTATTGCCCATTAAGACAAAAAAAAAAACTCAGGTTAACAGTGGTGTTCATGCTGTGAATTGGAGATCCTGATGGCTATGTTTGTCATCAATGTTGTGTTCTAGGAATGCAAATTTTATACCGATTCTGGTATGTTTGCGATATCTCTTGGCTCTCAGACCATTGCAATTGGTATTGCGATGAGGCTTGGAATATTATGTTTAACATTCAGTTGTTTAAGAAGCCCCCAGATATATTATACCTCACTGGGATCATCTTGGAGCTCAACACTGGCAGATGTCCAGTTTCAGGGACGATTGTGTGCTTTGGGTTGAGAATCCATGTAGTAACAAAATTAACCTTAAATAATAGTATAAGAAAATGTACTGAGATGCAGAAAGAGATGAAGTGCAATTTCTTACAGCCGGTATTGCAATGTAGATGGTGTAGCCTCTCTTGGCTATAATCTTTCAGCTTGCAACACAGCATGTGAGAACAAGCTGTTTTTGATCTCTTCTGATGTCTGTTGTGCCTGGTCTTGGTCTTTTATCTGGCTTCTATAAGGCCTGGGTGCACATCATTCATATTTCCGAATATGTGTCCCTTTTGAGATCTGTGGCACAGTTATTTCTAAAAAAAAAAAAAAAAAAAATGCTCTGTAATGAGAACCTTACTTATATACTGTATTTATACCACTGCATAGTCATTCATTAATTCATCATCAGTAACCGCTTTATCCTGGTCAGGCTTGTGGTGGTTTTGGAGACTGTCCAGGAAAAACTGGGCATGAGGCAGGAAGGTACCACGGATGGGTTGCCAGGTCATCACATGGCTCCTTGCCTGCAGTAATTCTAAGGGAAATTTTACATAGACATTACTTCAGACAATGGGAGGAAACCGGAAACCTTGAAGAAAATCTATGTGACAGAAAGAAAACTTTACACAGGGATTAAACTACAGTAAATTCAGGTTTGAATCAAAGACCCTAGTGGCATGACGTGGGAGCGCTACCCGCTGTACAACCTCTGGATTGTGAATAATGTAATATGTTTTTTTTTTATAAGGTCCATTGTTGGTACAGTGTCTTTCTGTTACTGTATGGCTCAGTGTACTCCTGATAGTATGAAGTTTTTGCTCAGCATCAGCAAATTCTAGCAGCATGGTCCAAACTGGAGCATTGTTCTAAGCAAGAATGACCGCAATCGTTGAGTCCAAGACAGCATAACTGACCCTGCTCTCTGGGTTTGTGGGATAACATTTGCCTTTCCATATGTATGTGATGTTGCATGAGCATTTGCTGTGTAACAATGAAGGACTTGTTAGTGGGTTGAAAAAAAAACCCCCAAAAATTAAGGGAAATGTGGGGTAAATATTTTTTTAAAAAGACATAGGGAGGGATAATATATGGGATAAGGCATAAAATGGGACATTGTGTATCTTTGTTGTTGGATGGATTAGTGGTGATCAGATGAATTCTCTTGGCTATAGAAATATTTCCAGCTCTTAACAGAATAGACTGACATGTTCCTAATTTATCTTTGAGGACACTCTTGGAACAAAGGGTTGAAACCAGATACCTGTAGTGTTTCTTTTTGTTTTTCCCCTTTAAGGAAAACTCAATCACTCTCTGTCTCTGCTCTATACCACTTATCCTGTACAGGGTCGTGGGAGGCCTGGTATCTATTCCTGGGGTGGGATACACTCTCGACCAGGTGCGAGTCCATTGCTGGCCACAAGCATGCACACACTAACATACTCACACAAACTACCCACAAATGCCAGTTAGCCTACTCTTCATGTTTTTGCCGTGTGGGAGGAAACTGAAGCACCAAGAGGATTTGTTCCAAATCAAGCCCAGGGAGAACATTCAAATAACCAAAAATAATTTGTTTGCTTAGAAGTGTATGCAACAGGTACTCTTCTATGTGCACACTCTGAATCCGCGAGCTTTTATTTCCTCATATAGCTTGATCGCTATCATGAAACCTTGACAGTGAATAACAGCTCCTTGACATGCTCAACAATATCTGTATCCGCATGTCCATGTAGTTTGTTTTCTTCAGGACCTCAAATAGTTGATGACCTGCTGATTAGAGGTTAAAGAGTCACTTTCCTATCCAAAATCCCTCTGCAACTCTGGGAGGGCCTCGCGTAGTGCAAGCTGCCTGATTACATTAGTGTTGCCTAAGTTTTACCTCATACATGACAGATCCTATGTCCAGTGAAGAAAAACTATCTCAGCTGGAGAACAGCTTGTCAGGCTTGGATTTCTCCATATTTAATGCAGATGTGTGTCTTCTTTGCAGCTTGACTTCATAATCACCCTTTTAATTTCATCCGTTTGATTGAAGTTTGTACGCAAATCACAAGTGCTTGCAACTATTAAGTTGTTGCAGATATTCCCATGGCAAGTCATCATAAAAGTCAAAAAGTTTGTAAAGAAATAAGCGTCTCTGCTTTTGCCTGGCTACTGCTCCCTCTCGCTCTTTGTTGAAGACAGATGCATTCATCGACGACATTCACTTTAAGACAAAAGCGTTAATCGGATTTCTGTGGTACTACTCGTTTTTTTCGTCCTCATTCCATGGAAACAATAACAGGCTGAAGACGTTCACTGAATTGCGTCCCGTTAGATAAATCAGCGAATGTTTCCTATTCAGCTATTGTGTGAGCTAATGAAAAGTTCATGGCTTGGTTAAAAGACCCCATAATTCTGTGTTCCTCTCACAAAACTTATAACTTCTGATATAATGTCAGGTCAGGTTTAGAATGGAATGTCCAGTATTACATTTGCTAAGCTACTCAGACAACAGCCCGCTTTGGTTTTTCTTTTTCCGCTGGTAGACTTTACATGATGTGATTAGTGATCTACAGTATATAACTGGTTCCTTATGTTATATCCTTAAATGACACTGGTTACCTGTGCAAGAAAAAGATGAATTCCAAGAGTTTGGGTAGTCTTGCCAAGTTCCCCAAGTCATTGGAGGGAACCAGGGATCATGATGAATAAAAAGAGCCAGCCCATAATTTCAGACGTGTCTTTTCCTGTACATATGGTGTGCATTGTGGACTGGTTTAGCAGATGGCATGGTTTATCATGGGCTGTTGTCATGTTTTTATAAAAATGAGGTTTGTGTTTGTTGAGCTTCTTAATCTTTTTTTTAATCTTCCAAGAACTTGAAAGTTAATGAACTGTTCAGCTGAAATTATCTGCAAGATGATATATAATCTGAACAGAAAACATGGTGAGAAGTAATGCTGAGTGTGTTTGAGTGCTCTGGCTGTGCGATACGTCATTTTACTGGTTAGGATTTGGTTATGCAACGATACTGTATTAGTACAGTATATGTTTTTTGTTTTTAATGTGTGTGTGTCGACATTAGTTATATCATTAATGTCTTTACAGTGATGACCAATATCTGTTGGGACTTTTCACATATTCTTAAATTAAATGTTTCAATATTTATTGAAATTTTAAAGCATTATTCAGCTCAGTATGGTTTACATTTTATGTATTTACAAAAAGTATAAAAAAAAAAAAAAAACTTGAGATGTTTTTTTAGAGAAATACACAAGCATGTCTTCCGTGTCTACAGCCTTGTGAGAAATTACACGTAATGTCGTTGTGTTCTTCAGGGGATGCTTCACCAAATAGAAATAGAAGAGCAAATAGTTTTTAAACCATTTTTATAAAACAACACAAAAACTTAAAATAAAATCAGCTTGTAAAAAGTACAGTATTTCCAAAGAACCTCACAACTCCAGTGTTCCTGGTTTCATCTTGATCTGTTCCCATGTTCTTCCTTTGCCTGTCTTGGCTTTCTTCAGGTTCTCAGGTTTCCTTCTCCCTTCCAAAAACATTCCAATATGTGGAAGGGGGACTCTACACTCACCGCCCGCTCGATTAGGTACACCTGTTCAATTGCTCGTAACACAAACATCTAATCAGCCAATCACATGTAGACATGGTTTAGATGATCTGCTGAAGTTCAAACTGAATGGAGACGAAGGAAAGGTGATTTATGTGACTTTGTACTTGGTATGGTTGTTGGTGCCAGACTGGCTGGTCTGATTATTTCTGAAACTGCTGATCTGCTGGGATTTTCACACACTACCATCTCTAGGGTTTACAGAGAATGCTCTGAAAAAATATATATATATCCAGCGAGTGGTAGATCTTTGGGCAAAAATGCCTTGTTGATGCCAGAGGGCAGAGGAGAATGGCCAGGCTGATTCAAGCTGATGGTAAGACGTCTGGTCTGATGACTCTCTATTTCTGCTGTGACACTCAGATGGTAGGCTCAGAATTTGTTGTAAACAACATGAAAGTGTTTTGCCTGAGTTTTTGCTGACCATGTCCTTCCCTTTATGTCCAGCAGGATAACACACCATGTCACAAAGCTAGAATCATCTCACACTGGTTTCTTGAACATGACTGGTGAATCCAGTGTATATTCCCATCTCGCATCCAAGAGACTCAAGATTTACTGTAACCTTAATCCTAGTGGAAGAGGTGAAGATCGCTTTGCGTTTCCTATTAAGTCTGCATGTCTGTTTCGGTGAGATGTCTTCATGATAGCCAAAAGTCTCTGCTTTGTTCCACTATCTTTGCCCAATAAGATCATCCAGGGTAACTAGGCATTCGCCACTGGGGAACCCATGACCTTGAAGATTCAAACAGCAGACTGTTCATACTGTTGCATATTCTGTTCTTCATGTCTGGGGTATAAACATTCAAAACAGCAGTTATAATCTCTTAAGAGAGAAAGATATCTTTGGGGTGTTTATTAAACCATCTGATCTATGTTGTTGTCAGCTTTTGTGTTGCTCGTTGTGTTTATCTCGACTGAATTGCTCGTTCTTTCCTTACACTCACACACTGCCTGACCCCATTCAGAGCATCCTGCTGTTTTATGAAGGGCCCTCGTAATTGACCTTTTACCTCTTCTTCACGGTGTCATTCTCTGGTGAACTAGCGCTGGAGGACAGCATTCTTCTCCAAGTGTTTATGGGGGATGTGGGAATCTGTCCAGCACAGCAACCCATCTTGAAAAACAAAAGCAGATTAAGGAAGAGGGGGGGAGAAATGGTTTGCATCTGTGTCGATTCACCAGCGCAGCAGAAATCATACTTCCCCTTGATTTGGAGATAGCGTCGCTTTGGGATTTTATCAGCTGCTCTTATGTTTTATTTGTTAATTAAGTTTGGTAGGATGAATTAAAGCAAAGAGTCAAGTGGTTGAATCTTTCAAACTGTGGATCAGGGAATACATTTAAATTGGGTATGTGAAGCTCTTATCATGGATGTTCCACCCGGGTTCTACAACAGACCAAGATAACGAGAGCTTAGTCTCTATAATTAGTTGTCTTTCTCATACAGAAAGCAGATGTGTTGGCTCAGTCTCCACTGTGGTTCCTGCTGTGAGTGTGAACCTGGTTTTGGCTGCTGAGTTCCCTGTCGTTCTGTAAATGGGAATCTGCCAGAAAGAGTTTTGAGGACAGAAATGAAACCTGAGCAACCACCAGGGGATAGACAGAAGGGTTGGGTTGGGGAAAAAGATGAGTACAAGTGCAGGGGGTAAGTATGACTGAAAATAATAGCAGTCAGCATCTGAGTTTGCTAATGGGATAAACATTATGATGCTATAAAAATGCAGTGTTGTCATACATTATAATACTCTTGGAAAACCAGGTGAGAGCTTCATGATGGAATAGACTTTAAATGCAAGTTGATCCCAATGATCAACGTTTTGCAAAAAAAACACATGGCTGCAAAATATGAAAAAAGACAAAGTTTTTGGGGCTTGTCCCTCTGAGGAGCTTTCAGGATCTATATGTACTCCTACAACAGGGTGTTGCTCTGTTAGAGTGGGTTTCATGGAATACCTTTGGAGAACAGGGAATTAATTTAATCATGTAAGAAGAACCTCACTGCTCCAGAGTTCCTGCTTTGACCCTGAGTTCAAGTAACTGCCTGTGTGTTCTCCATTCGTCCATGTGGGTTAGCTTTAGGGTCTCCAGTTTCCTTCCAATCTCCAGAAACATGCCTTTGGGTGTACGATCGGTCCATGCTAAATGATCCCTGGGTGTAGTCCAACCTCCAGATCCATCACCAGCATGACCGTCATGTTAATGATCTCTTATTAACAGTTAGATTTCTCTGTTCTGTTGCTATAGATATTTTTTATAAGTGAAAGAACAATAGCCAACCACGCCTTTAACAATTAACCTGTTTCTGACATCGACCAAAATCTTTTTTTTTTTTTTTTTTTTTACTAAATATTTGTCTCATCGCTTGCCAGAGTATTCTTCCACAGTCTTCTGTAGTTGGATTTGTGGTTTATTTTATTTGCTTTTCAGTTTGCATCTATGTAAACTTCTTCTCTTGTGCCTCTTGAAAAGATTATTCTGCACCAGTTAATTCTTTCCTCATAAACTAATGAACCGTTCCCTAGCCATGGATGCACGACTTGGAAAGTCTGAAAAGGCCTGGTTCCGATTTTAGACTTCAGATGAATCATATAGCTGAAGAGCAAACTCTGCTTTCTCCAACCATGTCACACAGTGTTTCCCTCCGTCGAGAGCCAGAGTAAACATGCAGATTAATCAGCACCAGCAACACAAATGCACCCTGAGAAAAATACTACAAACTGACTATAAATGAACAAAGAATTTCGTATTCTGATCTCATTTGTATTGCTTCATGGAGGAGGCAGCCAAGCAGACAGGTTCTCTTGAATGATAAGCTCCTCTCTTATTCATGTGTTAGTTTTGCTTGGACAATAACAGACTTGGAGCTTCGCAACATCTCAGCTTTTTTCTTTCCTTTTTTTTTTTTTTTTGGAGCCTCTCTCCAGGCGCATATAAATCACTGAAAGGCATGAGTAAGTTAGTTTTTATATTGAAATTATGTGTCACAAGATTTATTTTTTATTTATTTAAAAACGGAACAATTCAGGACCAAAGACTACAAAAGTCTTTGAATTATGAAATAAAGTTTAAAGTTAAAAGAATCTTAAAGATTCATCGAAGGGCAACGAAATGACCATAAACAGGTTAATAGTGAAAACATTAAAAGCATTGCATTAAGAGAACAAGTGTGCCCTCCCGTATAACCACCACTCAAAACACACGCAAGGCCAGATTAAACATTTGTTGTTGTGAGAGCTGCAGAGGAAACCGCAGCCGTGTACACTGACATGACGTCTTGTGTATTTGGTTTTCAGAAATAGCTTCCATCCTGATTTGTCTGTATATTGATCTTACTATGTTTCTAACTGAACAAATGTCTAAACATAATCATGCAAGTAAGTTATTTTTAATCTGGTTTTGTATTGTATTTCACTTTATTAAAACCTTTTGCACATACACCCGTTAGCGCACTCTGATCGCCGTGATCACTTGAGCAAATAAATCAGAAGTGTTGAGATTCAGTTGGAACTGAATTGTTAATTGATTAAAAATTATTCAGTGTAGCTTTCTGTTGTTAAAAAGGTGGGTGAAAATCATGTACAGAAATCTGCCACACAAGTTCACAATTCAGTTCCCATGTTTTAGCCATTTTTGTGCAGAGGTCGACACCCCGGCTTCAGGAGGTAAAAGTCTGGCTATATATTTGTTCCATCCATTAACTAAACCAGCTGATTCTTATTAACACTCTTAATAGTCAGATAGGCATGAACTAATTAGTGACATCAGCGGTTTTGTGCGCAGGGAGAAGTAGAATACATGGCATATGTTGTCTTAATTTTTTTTGTCCACCAGGGTATAGTGCAGCAAATTAATAGGGTATTTTGTTAAAACCCTTAGAGGTCTGTGCATTATAAAAGCTCATGACAGATCAACATATTGATTAATGATTTAGGAATTATTTGGTTGCTTGGTGGGTTTCCTCCGGGTATTCAGGTTTCCTCCCACAGTCCCAAGATATGCAGATTAGGCTAAGTGACGTTCGCAAATTGCCCATAATGTGTGAATGAGTGTGTGTACTGTACTGTATGTGTGTGCCCAGTGATGGACTGGCACCACATTCAGGGTGTACCCCACCTCGTGCCCTTAGTCTCCTGGAATAGGCTCCAGGCCCCCGGGATAAAGCAGTGTTGAGTAAGTAAGTGAGTGAGTTTCCACCTGATAACTACAAACTTAACAGGAAGACGTTTGGCTGAATAATTATTCCTGATGGTCCTTATGTGAGGTTTGTACAGAAATATGTGGACAATGTAGTTCGGAGAAAATGGCATGTCCTTATATAAGGACCTTCAGGTCTCAAGAGCTTAAACCAGGACTGTTTTCTACAATTTTTATTTATTATTTGACTTTCAAAGAAGGAATTTAACCAGCCTACTGTGTGTGTGTGTGTGTGTGTGTGTGTGTGTGTTGATTTAACACTTTCAGAGTTTATTTGAGTCTAACTGGATGAATAGAAATTCTGCTGGGTGGTAATTCTACACTGGGGAATATGTGTGCTAAATAAATATATA
>JAOVVA010000054.1:6632081-6645940 GCA_028565275.1 Leiocassis micropogon | reverse complement strand
GCATATGCGTGCTGTTTCAGAGGACAGACACGTCCACATTAGAGTCAGATAGTATTCATTTATGAATTCATAAATGTATGAATTCACAGGTCCGTGTGCATGGAGATTGCATGTTCTCCCCATGCTTGGTGGGTTTCCTCCAGGTACTCCGGTTCCTTCCAACAGTCCAAAGACATGCAGGTTAGGCTAATTGGCATTCCAAAATTGCCCGTAGTGTGTGAGTGTGTGTGTGTGTGTGTGTGCCCTGAGATGGATTGGCACCCTGTTCTTGGTGTGTCCTGGCACTCTGTCCTTGTCTTGTGCCTTATTTCTCTTGGTATAGGCTCCAGGCCCCCCGCCACACCGACCCTGTATAAGGATAAAGTGGTATAGACGCTGAGTAAGTGATTTAACTGCTTATGCAATTAAATCAATCTGTTGTTGGTTGATCCAATTAAATGAATCACTGTGTCAGTTTTTAATTCAGAATCAATTCACACCTTTTTTTTTTATTTATCCCCCTGTTTCCGAATTTTCCGATTTTCTCCCCTAATTTAGCGGTGTCCAATTCCACCCCGACACTGGAGGCTCCCACATTAAGCTTCTACTGCCAATCAGTCGGGAGGGCCACAGACCGACCCACGTGTTTCCTCCGATCCACGTGGCATCACCGACCATTTTTCCTTTTTTAAAACATATTTAGCTAAATTTAATAATGTTAAAAGGTCTAAGATTGAAACAGAAACCACTCAAACACAAATACTTGTGTTTTGCAAGAGTATCACTTTTTTGAGTTTATGGTCACTTGGTGCAATACCTCCACCTGCTGGACTGGAGTGTGGATTAGACACATAGCTTTGTATGGGACATGACATTTAATCCAATTTACTCAGTATTTCAATGTTTAATAAATACTTTTAGTAGCTTTTAATACTTTAAAACCTTTAAGAAATATTGGGCTTTAGGGCTATTGAATTGAATTGAATTGAATTGAATTGAGTTGAATTGAATTGAATCAAAAATCGCAATGTCCAAAACTGAATTGAACTGAATCCAATCTACCTGTGATTCACACCTCTAACACATTTACTCATGTGTGTGTCTGTTGCAGGGGGCTTTTTGCCAGTCACTACACAGAAACACACTACCTGGATGGAGGGAAACCCGTCACCACCTCACTCAGCTCCAGAGTAAGACTCTCCGTCACACCATCCTGTGCTCTGAAACGCTGCCCACACTGCATCCCGCAAACATCTCGCAGGCATCTGTTATGATTTTGTCACCTCTTTAAGAAGAAAGCCACTGGGAAAGTTAATTACCTGCTGTAAAAGAGTTTATAACTCCCTCAGATAAAACAGAAACAAATATTCCCTCACTTCTCATCGCCTCTCTTTCTGTGCAGCGTCTCTCGTGATTGCAGCGGTTGTTTTGTCAGTTAATACTATTGATTGCTAGTATGTTGACCTTTCGGATTACTTAATTAATGCAATCATGAGAACAAATGGCTGCTTTTGTCCTCAGGTGATCCCAAAGAGATGATCCTCTTAGCTATAAGCCTCGACTTAAAATGTTGTGCTAACTTTTTTTTTTTTTTAGACAGACAGAAAGCCTGTGTGTGTGTGTGTGTGTGTGTGTGTGTGTGTGTGTGTACAAGGTCTGTTCAAAATCAGTTTTTCACAAGACAGGAGAGAGAGAGAGATTTGAGAGACTGCGGGTGTTTGTTTCGCTGTTCCATCTCTTCCTCCTCGGAGACAGGGTGTGCTAACCTTGCACTTTTTTTAGTGCTTTATTTTAAGGTGAAGAAACGATTGCAGGTCACGTCGTCCAAACTCTGACAGCTCCCTGACCAACACAGTGCATGACAGGCCAAAAGTTGCTGAGATTCTCATTTAAAAATGACTTGTTATTCCAGGGAAAAAAAAAAAAGCATTACATGAATCACTGCCAGGGTCAGTCCTGATTAGAAACTAAATAAAACTAAATGAAAGATCAGCAAGATTATTAGAGTAGTCCGGCTGGTCCGAACTAGATTGTTCTGGCTGAGAAAAAAAAATCTTGCACCAGTGCCTGTCTGAATAGATTGTGGAAGGAATTAATGGGCACATGATGTACAAGGAACATTTGTGTCAAAGACATCACTTGCAAAGTAGGATTTAGGATCTCCTGGGGTCTCATTTATCGAAGCGTGGGCAGACTATGTTCTAACTTTGATCGAACTTAAGAACCCAAAGTTTTCATGAGGAAATTGTCATTCATCATGTGTATACTCACTGTTGCCCCAGTCTATTAAGAAAACCTGTGATGATATTAAAACCCCCCGTCAATGTTGTCTTATCTATTGCCTTGCATAGAATTGGTAAAGTATTGTACCACAAGTAATCTGAATTCATCTTAGACGAATTATCATTCAATAAATGCGCCATACTTTACTACTTCTATAATATGCTAATACATGGTAGGTCCCAGAGGTCCTCCAAAGTATGGGTGCTAATGCTGCAAGTGATAGACCAATCATATCTTAAACTCCCCTATTTCACTCATTTTCTAAAATCTATGTAAATAAGCTACTGCTGAGCCACACCCCTCCAGAGAACATCAGAGCTAAGCAAAATGCAGGGTGAGGCATCACTACCCGTCATCTCGTTTCATCGCACTAACTTTTTCATTTTCATAATTTTCTTTCTGATAAGAAGACAGCTTTTAAAATGTTTAACAAATGCAGGGAGGAGCCAGATCTGCTATTTGCTATTTACTTCCATGTTAGTTTGACCAGACTTGCACAGTAACTTTTTCAAAAAGCATAGATGTGCACTTGTGGATCAACACTCTTATGCTGTTGTTGTTAGTCTTTTGGCTCCTCCCTTTGAGGGGTCGCCACAACGGACTTTTACGCCGGATACCCTTTTCCTGAAAAAAAGGGAAAAATCACTCATCCCTCTCAGCAAAGTTTTCTGGAAACATTTTCTCCTTAGGATACGTAGGCGTCGTCCCAATCGATCTGTAAAATCTGACTTTTATGTACTTTTACATCAGATTTCATCTGTGTTATCAGTCTGTACCTTGCTGTGAGCATCAAAAATAGTGATTATGCTGTCAGTTAGGCTGATATGACTGACAATAAGTAGGATGAAAATGATTTTTCTTTTTTTCTCGCTAGGCTTCTACTAAACGCATGGTCAGGATTGAGAGTAAATATACAAGAAAAACTTGAGAAACCAAATTCGATGCATAGAAATGTGCATATGCATGGGTAACTCTCAAAATTATGTGTATGCATGGGTGATAAATACGAATATTGAAAATCCTGGAAAAACTGAACAAACCCCCAGAAAATGCAAGCATCACTAATTTTAATTTGTACCGAGTTTATTTGGTGCATCTGTCACATGGGAAACTTTCATTGGTTTACGGTTACAGTCTGTAGCACATCTGTTGCATTAGACAATGTGTCATCACTGCTGTCCATCAGTGTAAAGTGACAGGACCAACACTTTCCAGATGTGATTTGTTTAGTGAACCATTCTCATTCGTTCATTTTCCATTCAAAATTGGTGGTGAAGGTGAAATTGGCAACAGGCTAAGAAGTTCAGTCCAGACTTATTTGTGGGCCAGCCATAGTTTCCAGCTTCTCCAGAGGGATGCCCAGATGTTATCAAGCCAACAA
Source organism: Leiocassis micropogon (assembly GCA_028565275.1). NCBI lineage: Eukaryota > Metazoa > Chordata > Actinopteri > Siluriformes > Bagridae > Leiocassis > Leiocassis micropogon. The sequence goes on along the minus strand of JAOVVA010000054.1, from coordinate 6,642,297 downwards.
TGAGATATAATCTCTCTAGCAGGTCCTGGGTATGCCCTCGGGTCCCTGTCGAATATGATGCATGAGCTGTAGCAGGAACTAGTGACTCTACTCTGAGCTGACTCTGTTTGCCAAACTCCTTGCCTTATGGACCATGCTCTGTTTTCAAATTAGAGACTTCCCGTCAGTGGAGTGACAAATTGTAAAGATACATAGTTATATAGTATAATTCTATAAGTGTGGAAAGGATAAAGTGGTACACAGCAAAATTCCAAGTGTTCAGTTGAATTTAGTCCCAGAGTGTTGAATTAACACGGTATGGGGTTTGTGTTCAGAATCAAATAACGTTTATTTGTCTCCATGGTCATGCTGTTTAAACATGAAGATTTACCCATTATAAAATCCAATCGCCTCATTGTGACCAAAACAGTGTTTCATCACCAGGCAACAGGGCAGCTTATCTTGTCCACCAAACAGACAATGCTTGGGAGGAGACCATGAATTCATTTTTGTGTATATTTACAGTGATTTGCCTACTAGTGGGGGGTTTTCTGTGTCAAAGGGCATTCATGTGCCTTGTTTCAACCCAAAAATCCTTACAATCTCTTAGACATTAAGTGATGCTCCATATGAACCGTGAGCAGAATTTTGATCCTCAATGGATTCAATGTTTTATCTATGACCTTGAATGTAGTTTTTCCTCCCTCAGTGCTCCTTTTTCCTCTGATACTAAAGCAGAACCGCTTTCCATGCAGTCTGCAATAATGACTCAGCATTGCCACTGGAGATTACCATACTGTATTTGAAGACCATTTCTTCTGCTTATGAAGCATTTGGATAAGCTTATTAGCATTCAAATGAAATGTTATGAGAGCAGACATCAGAGAAGTCAGAGGGAATGCTTGCCAGATGAATGTTGAAAAGATCAAGAATCATTTATGAAATAATGTCATTCTCTCGACGGTAAGTGTCAAGGTCAAGGTTTGCCCGCTTACAAAAAAATGAAGGGTCTATAATTTTATCATAGGTTTATTTTAAAGTACAATATAGAGACAAAATATCAACCAAATATCCAGAAGAAGTACATGATACAAAGGTTCTAAATTGATTTTCATCAAGTATTTAGCAAGCACAGAGGTTACCAGGTTTTCAGGAGGACGTTTAGTCCACTCTTCTTTACCGATCTCCTGTAAATCCTTAAGGTTTCTTGCCTGTCGCTTGGGAACCCAAAGTTTTAGTTCCCTCCATAAATTTTCTATACGATTAAGGTCTGGAGACTGGCTAGGCCACTCCATGACCTTAATAAGCTTCTTTTTGGGACACTCCATTGTTGGTATGTTTTGGGTCATTGTCATGCTTGAAAAACCATCCACAACCCATCTTCAGGTGGTTCTCATCCAAAATTTTACAATATATGGCCCCGTCGACTGGTCCCTTAATGCGACCAAGTCTGCCTGTACCTTTAGCAGAGAAACAGCCCCAAAGTATGATTCTTTCACAAGGAATAAATGAATGAATAAATAAATAAATAAATAAATACACATTAAAAGTAACACCCCTACCCCAAATACAATACAGTGACAATCAAAACAGCTTTAAGTTACAATATTTAGTATTAAGGAATAGAATTCCTCTGTAGGTAAGTCTTGTGAAACTGTCCAATGTTGCCTTTTGTTGAGTTTTCCCATTCTTCAAAGCATTTATTGTGTTCTTTAATTCATCTAAAGTAATGTCTTTATTAAGAGTCTTTATTGAGACTATAATTTATTCAGTACTCACATTTACTGAAAAGATGTTTTGACAAAGTTATATTTGGGTTTTTTTATGGAGCTGCCGTGAAGTGCGTATCAAAGTGCTCCCATATCAAAACCCGGAAGTCTATTTCTTCCATTTGTGAATAATTAAATATTAATTATATACCAGTAAACTGATGACAGGATTATGGGCAAGGCTCACCCAGGCCAGCCCGTTTGGTCCGAATCCACAGGAGAGCCAATGCAGCAGAAATCGCAGAAAAAAGTCAATACTGGCCACGATAGAAAGGCACACTTGAACACCCAGTGCACCACAGCCTGCTACAGTATGTATGGGTCCCGGCAGGCAAAGACCCCAAACACATTGACTCGGACTTCTAACTCTCCAGATCCCAGTCTGATCGAGCCCACTGAATTTGAATGTTCCAAACAAGTGAAATTGACAGAGGCCCCATCCAACCATTTAAAATGGGATGTGGATGCAGTGGTAATACCAGCTGAAGGGATGTTTCTTTCTTATTATCTTAATGGCATCATATGACATCCACAAATTCATGACATCAGGAGCGCTTGCTTAATCCGACAAGCTGCTTGATTCTGTCTGTTGCCGTGTGTTTCAAATTTACTGCAACAGCCATCAAATGTCTATTTTACCTCTGGGCAAACAGGAAATAAGACTCTGGTGGACATGACGACTCAGAGCTGTCCTCCATGTCAGCTCATGCAGACCAGAGCGACAAGCTGACAAATTACAGGTCATCCAGGGAGACATGCTGGGGCGTGAGAGTGGGACCGGGCCCCGGCACAGAAATAACGATCTGCGAATCCGAATCCTCGTCTGGATGATAGAACAAGACCGAAATGAACACTTTGCATTCGCTGGCTCTTTAAAAGCATCATATTTCCTTTTGAGCTGCAAGCAGATTGAGGCACAGACAGAGGGAGTATGAGCATCTGCATTGTGTTTTACTGTGTAGTTGGGTAAAAGGGCCAGAGCTCAGTGCCAGAATTAAAACCCCAGGCTTTCATTCCAAACCACACAAATCCTCCCTACTGACTGAAACAAACCAGGTTTGTGATGAAATATGCTACTTTGTTATACATATTTGTATCTTTCTGTCTGTTTTATTTAATTTTTCTTTCCTCATACTTTTGTTTATTGTATATTGATCGATCGTTGTCATGGGTACAATCAAGTGGCACCCTTCAGGACAATGACATGTATTACGCAGGGTAGTATTTTAAGTTTCTTTTTCCTCTAAAACTTTCCTGTAGGTGAAGTTCATTGTTAAATATATAGTAAGCAAAATTCTATTAAAAAAGCATTGTCAATACAATGGGTTAGTTTAATATTTTGAATGCATCAGCATTCATGTCATAATGAATGATTAATTTAAAATCCTTAACATGTAAAAATTATTTGACAAATCTAAACAAATCTATACAAATTCTAGAACCAGAAGTCAGAGATACGTTAACGGAAACTGGCCTGAGAACAGTTCTACACGGCGAATTACCCAGTGTTGAATTAACACCCAGTAGTGTTTCTATGAGTCTAGTTGGACTCAAGTAGACCCTGAAAGTGTTAAATCAAGGTTTGGGATTTTACTGTGTAGAATTAGTGTTCATTAGATTAAACTACAAAACTGTTCTCAGTACTATTTTGGTTAGCATATTTCTGACTTCTGATTCTAGAATTTGTCAAATCAGATGTGCCGTGCATCACATTAAGGACGTACAGACCCACTAGCAACCCTTTTGAATTTATTTGTCGTTTAGTCGATACTGTCATTGCACTTGATTCTAACTGTAAGCGCTCTGACATGTAGGTGTTAGGTTTACTGGAGAAACACCTTCACGAGTTCAAATCTCCTAAGTGTGTGAACATTTCACTCTTAACTCGAGCAAAACAGCCGCTAGAATCAGAGAGAAAGACTTTGTGCTGTCAGGGGCGTGACTGCATTGTGAGAGTCAGGTTAGTCGCCTTGCACCTCCAGGGTCCGGGTTTGATTCCCAGCCAGGCTCGATTCCCGTCTCTGTGTGCATGGAGTTTGCATGTTCTCCCTGTGCCTGGTGGGTTTCCTCCAACAGTCCGAAGACATGCAGATTAGGCATTTTTTGCCCGTAGCGTGTGTGTGAGTGTGTGAGTGTATGTGTTTGTGTGCTCTGCGATGGATTGGCACACTGTCCAGGGTGTACCCTGCCTCGTGCCTCCAGGTAGGCTCCAGGTACCTGCGACCCTGAATATAGGATAAAGCGGTATAGAAGATGAGTGAGTGAGTGAGTGAGTGAGTGAGTGTTTGTTGACTCGGGTTTTATTTACAGTTCTCCTCGATGAACTTTTTAAAGTAAAAAAAACACACACACACACACACACACTTGCGCCTTGTTGCTCTCTTTTGAGCTCTACATGTTTACATGTTCTCTCTCTCTCACGCTGTTGTGCTCTCCACTTTGTTACACAGCTCACAGCAACACACACGCTAATTAGCCATATTAGCCTCAGATGTGAGGCTTTTTCCAACTTACCTCAGTTTTCACCTTCACACTTCACTCCATTTGACTCCACCCCTGACGCTTGACCACGCCCCATCGCAATAGACTTAATCTCGATTTTCTGAAAATTTCACCTTAACTCTGATAATTGTCATCCTCCAATCCGGCTTTTACCTTGGATTACGATTTTGTTTCATTGGGAAAGTTCATTAAAAGACATTTTTCTTAATTAAGTTTTCATCTTTATTATAAGGCTTGTTAGTTACCACGTGCACAAAACAACCTCACACTTTAAATTTAAAAGCTAAAAACGAAATAAGAACTTTTGACTAATTGTGGCATTTATAATCTAATTAATCGATTAATCATTTCTATAATCGATAGATTAATCAATTATCAACCTAGGGGTTAGTTGCATCCCTATCAGTGACCTTTTCAGGCATCATCTAGAGCTCTACACCAATTGCAGCAAAGGAAGAAACCATTGTGTGTGTGTGTGTGTATAGATTGTTAATTTCAGTAAATTGTCGAAATTAATGTATAAAAATAATCAACAGAAAGCCATGATGCAGTTTATTTTTTCCAGGCCTGAAAATTATGAACAGTTCAAATGACTTGAATGAATACACCATATGAAAAAGGTCAAGTTTATTTTTAGACTAACAGGAAGTCTTTATGCAAAGGTCAATGAGTTAGTTCTAAATCCATATAAACCAGACCAGATTTTACTTAATTTTTAAAATATCCTGCAGATGATTAACTTTAAATGCGTATAAACAGGATTGGATGGATCGTCTGACTTCAGGAAACACAGTCATGACCTTTGAGACCTTTGGGATAAGTTTGAAATGCTAATCATTCGGACCATAGACCATCGAGCTATGAGATGGCATGACCTGCTGTGCCACCGATCATTAATACCCCGGGCAAAAACAAACATTTCTATTCTGACAGCAGCTGAAAAAAAATCTTTCTGAGTATTATTTTTTATTATTAAAATATTTTTTATCAGATTGTTATACGTTTGAGAGAAGCAATACAAAACAGGATTTAATAATTAATTGTAAGGTGCATAGCTGCTTGCGTTTATTTTGTAAGTATATGCGTTTAAGTAAGGGGGTTGTAATGTTTCTAAAGTCGATTGTAGTATATCATCTCCCTCAGGATAAATATTAACGGGCGTGAAACAGTTTTGGAAGCCAAGTGAAGTAAAACTAAATGAAAACAAAACTGGCTCACTGTCAAACCCCCAGGCACACAGCCCACTAAAAAAGGGGAAAAAAAGACCAGCAGTGTGTCTCATCAGCAAATCACTCCCATCTCGCCTACTAAATATGCACACACACACACACACATTTCAAAGCAAGCCATTCTTCATCTAATTGTGTTTATACAATCTGGACTGTTTCAGGTGAACTGTTACTACCACGGGGAGGTGAAGGGCTATCCGCACTCCGACGTCATCCTCAGTACCTGCACAGGACTTAGGTGAGTCACCATGGCGACCTGAATTAATAATGTTTATAGCACACACACATATGATCAATCTGATGCTGTAACGGTGGTGAATGATGGTATGAATTAATGTAGCTGCCAGAATCCATGGAACCCAGAAGCAGCAGTCTGACCAATAAAATGAATTAAATGGAATTTATCCAGGAGTCATATTATACATCTTCATGAAAGATCCTCATATAACTAAGATAAAGTTTGATTTGGAACAACAAATATTCCAGTGTTACACATTTCCACACACACAAGCACACTGTAGCCTGTTGCTTCAGAATTATTATTGTCATAATTCTGCTTGATACCATCGGAAACATTATCCAGCCGACAGGATCCAAACTCTCTCTCTCTCTCTCATAACCTGTCTCAAGCCACACAATCTGTCTTCAAACCGTGCAGCCAGGACACACACACACATACACACTGACACACATACGCACACTAACAGCGTCCTCCTGACAAGATCTGTGTTTTTTGGTACTTGGGCCAAAACAAATTAGTGTTGATTTTGGTTGGCAGTGTTGGTGTGAGTGTGGTTTCCACGAGTGTTTATGTGGTCTAGCGTGCACTTCGGGTTTATTAAGAAAGCGTAGAGTCTGGGCCTTTTTCTACAGAGGAGCACGTCACTTTAAATCAAATGTGCAACTGTAAAGTGTGAGAAAAGCTTGTTGAAGCGAATCCCATAACCACTAACCATCGGGATTGGAGCTGAACGTCTAGTTGTTTCAATAAAATATCTCAAAAATTGATGCTGTTTTCACCAGCAGTGGCTTGGATGTTGAAATAACCCAGTTTCCAGACTGCTTTTAAGCTGTGGGAAAGCGGAAAGAGCACTTCCCTGAAGACTAGCATGTGCTATTTACACTTTAACAAATCAATTTAATGAATTTTGTCTCAATACAGGTTCCTTTGTCCAGTACACTGTCAATCTCTCTGTCTCTCTCTCTCTCTCTCTCTCTCTCTCTCTTTTCACAGAGGACTAATCACACTGAAAGATAAAGTGTTGGTGCTGGAGCCAGCACGAAAGCCCAATAGCACTTTACATCATGTCTTTAGAGGGGAACAGATCAACCTAAAGCAGGGGACATGTGGACATGGACACAACCTGACCTACACTGCAGGACTCTCAGGCACAACAGGAAGCCTCTTCAGCTCACATGGCAGCAGGGTGAGCTAACCATGACCAGGACAATTGCACCATGACTTTATACTCCAATCAGCCATAACATTGGTACATTAATAATGATTATCAATTATATACCAGTAAGCTGGTGACTGGATCATGGGCACCCAAGGCTCATCAATGCCCGCAGGGACCAAAAGGTAACCCGTCTAGTCCGATCCCACAGATCGCTGAACAAATTGCTGAAAAAGTCAACTCCATGGCCATGATAGAAGGCAGCAGAACAACCAATGCACTACAGACCGACATGCACGGGGTCCAGCAGGCAAACAGCCCAAGATTGCTGACCCAGCCTCCAAACTCCCCAGATCCAAGTCTGACTGAACACCCATGGCATGTGCTGGACAAACAAGTCATACCCCAAAGGGCCAGAGCTTCCCAGGCAGGACAAGGGGAACCTACACCATACTGGACATGATGTATTGTTTTGTAATGTTATGGCTGATCGGTGTATACAGACATGCAAGAATTAAACAAAAACTTGTAATTTATCAAAAATATATACACCATAATTAGTTATAATTTTGGAGCTAGTAAGGTTTATATTAATACATAATTAATACATAATTATTCAAATCGAGGCATGCTTAAAGATAGGGATAATCTTTCTGAAAAGAAGGAAACAAAAAGTAGTGATAATAATGGCAAATATTAGTGCATAAAACTATTTGTGCCGATTAACTTCCTGCATGTCCGTGCATGCTTTAGCATAAGACAATATCATGAGTTTTTAATATTATTGTAAAGAGTATTTGCAAGGTCAGCATATTATAAGTGACTAAACTACTGTATGTATATAGCCATTTCTATACATGATAGACTGAGACCTTGATCAGAATAAATGAATATCTGACTGGCTAGAAGACAAAACAAGCTATAGCAAAACAAATGCAAGGGGTTGGAAAGGCAGGAATGAATTAACTCAATCAAGGATGAAGTCAGGCAGTTTTATGTCTGCGTACATGATAATCGGTTATCCAGATGGCTCTTGAAATAAGAATTTATGCTAATATAGTTTGATACATGATGAAGTTCTTGCCAGCTGTTGTTTATTCTAGACAAAATTCACATTAGTTGCTCAGTGACCCTATTATAGATCATTTTTTTTTTACTTTTGTACAAACTCTTTCTTATACTGTTTTTTATCATTTCAAAGCCAGTGAGTTTGTATTCTTATGTTCATTAATTACTTTTAGGTATTAGGTGTATTAGACCAAGAAAAATGAACCTGGCATGAAATAATTATAAATTTAAACAAGCAATTTTTTTTTCATCTTGCTTATTCAATATCACACTTTTTTCCTTTCATAGGGTTGCCACATCGGATCATTTGATCAGCGTGTTTTTTTGCACAGGTTTTTACGCCAGCTGCACTTTCTGCCTTAACTAACCCATTTTTCCAGGCTTGGGACTGGCAGAAGAGATTCCCTGATGGGTATTATATGGGCATGAGGTTAAGTGACTTTCCCAAGGACCCAACAGTGGCAACCCAGCAGTGGCAGGGCTCAATACCACCCTCAGCAATCCAGAACCTCAGCTGCAGCCTCAGTGTCTAGATAACCAGGGTTAAAACTTAATTTTTTCAAAAACCAAAGTTTTAAGTTTGGTTGACCCCTTGTACAAGCACAGGTTATGGTACACAGAGACATAAAAAAAAGTACAAAACAACTTGAGAAAGCCGATTCAATTCAGAAACTTAGAATGATGTGCTCTGCGTTTTTAATGCAAGATAAAGTGCTCTTCTGTTGTAGCTTTTATGAAAAGCCTTTTAAAACTGGAGTGCATAATTGCATTTAGCTAAATCTGTTCTTCAGAGATGACCTGTGTGCTGATTTATTTATTTATTTTTTAAATGTGTGTGTGTGTTTTTTTTTTTTTTAAGCTTAGTTGGCAGCACTTGTGCTTTGCACCTCCTGGGTTAGGGGTTCGAATCTCACCTCTGTCCTGTATGTGGAGTTTCCTCCCACAGTCCAAAGTCTTCAAAGTGCTCACAGTGTGTGATTGTATATCCATGTTGGCACTCCATCTACGGTGTAACCCATCTTGTGCCCCAAGTGTCCTGGGCTCGGCTCCAGGCCCCCCGTGACCCTACAGAGGATAAGCAGTGTAGATGATGAATGGATGTGTTGTGCTTTTCTTCTTAATCTTTCTTCCTAAACATTTCACTTTCCATCTTTCACTTGTCCCTCTTGTTGCTATCTCTCTGCAGTACAAGAGACAAGCCCAGAGCAGCACTAAATATGTTGAACTGATCATTGTAGCAGACAACCGAGAGGTACGTTACTAAAAATACATTTTCATCCATTTTTCTTTAGCCACAAAGAACAAACTATATGAATGTATAATCTCTTTTGTCTAGCAAGGAACAACGTTCTCCTGGCCGTGTCTCTTATTTTGTTCTCTGCTGAAAACATGGGAAGGCAGAAATGGTGGGATGCAAGATCATGACCATCGAAAACTTGGGTCTGGGTTGTGCCCTCTGAGCTCTTGTTAGGGTGCTAAGTTGAAGAGGAGCCTATTAAAGTGCAGCTGTTGATTATTTTGGTTACAATAGGGAGTTCATTCATGTGGCTCAGAGGGTGACGGATTGTTTAAGTAGCACTTTAGTATCATTAATCTGGACTATGACAGAAAAAGAAGATCTCCAGCTGCAGCTACTTGACCCCTGCCTAATTTGTCTGTTTAAAATTTGGACTTCATGTCCTCTAAATGCAGCACTTGAAAATGATAGTTCACAAATCGGTTACAGCTGAAACTACCAGGTGGAACTTTCTCTTGGTATTTTCTAAATACAAAGTCTGACCTGTCGATGTATTTGGACAGATTTTTAGACGAGTTATACAGCTGCTAAAAGCTGAGAGTCTTAAACATACTTGTTTAAAATATGCTTTGAAATTATAAATACATTTATAGAGATCAATTTACTTGTTCCCATCAAGACTGGATTAAATAGCAGAAAGCAGAACATATGAGCATTTTGGTACTTGCTTTTAGTAAAGTTTTCATTACCCGATAAGATCTCTCAATAGAGTTTACTGTAACATTAACTCATAAGATTAATCTGATCTTAAAACCCAAGTGTAAGCACATACTATACCGTAAGCACATTAGCAGGTTGCGAATGCCTTTTGTAACGATCAAATCTTTACCTTTACTAACATGCACCATTGGCCAGAAATGGGAAATCATAGCATTTCCATCTCTTATGTGACAGTCAGCCAGTGGCGATTTCTTTAAGACTGCAAGGGAAGCTCAGCTTCCCCTATAATGTCACAAAATTAATGGTCAAATTATG
>JAOVVA010000054.1:6615121-6631981 GCA_028565275.1 Leiocassis micropogon | reverse complement strand
GCTATAACATAATGAATTTTATGATGAAGGCCTAATATGAGCTTCCCCTGTTTCAAAAGCTAGCAGCCGCCACTGCAGTCAGCCATAGCATTAAAACCATTAACATTAAAACCACCTAGGTTTTGAGTTCTCCTCGTGCCACCTGGACAGCTCTGGCCCCTTCACGGTGTGGCTCCACAGGGCCTCTATGGCGTGCTGTGATATCTGGTGACAGGATGTTGGCAGTGGATCCTTTTGATGATGTGGGTTGCTGGGAGGGGCCTCCATGGATCACATGATCAGATTGAGGATCTGGGGTGTTCGGAGGCCGTGTCAGTGGGCTTGGGCTAAGACCCACGCATGACAGGCTATGGTACCCTGGGTGCTCTGGTACCTGTCTGTCATGGCCAGCATTTAAGTTTTTCAGTGATTTCTGCTGCTCTGGATTTTCTGTAGGATCAATCCGGGCAGGTTGGTCTTTTTGGTCCCAGCTGGCATGGGTGAACCTTGGATGCTCATGATCCTGTCACCAGGTAATGGTCTGTAGATGGTGATCAATGTTGTTCAGTTCAGTTCAGATGGTGTTCAGTGGAGTTAATGTTATGGCTGATCGGTATAGGCATGTGTATTTTAGCGTAGGAGTGATTAAATGCATTTTCACTATAGCCGTGTGTTCTACAAAGTGTGTTGATGTGTAGTATGCTCTAGATCAGTAACAAAATAAAGTTGATTTCAATATAATAAAATTTTATCCAAAATAATTACATGTATGATGATGTATTTTGGAGTTGGCTAAAGTGACAACCAGAATTGCTTAAATTAATTGAATTAACACAAAACACAAATGACATTAAACATTAAAAATGATGAGCATCTTTGGATGGCTTGTGAGTATGTAAATTAGTACTTCCTCATGGAATTAGAGCTTATATTATCGTATATCTTTGTTTTTTCTCTTCGTTGTATACAGTAATTAAAGGTAATGCCTCATCAAACTAATCAGTGAACAAAACCCTACAATTTGGCTGATGACACAAAAAGGATGAAATAGATAAAGTGGCAGCTTCTTGGATGCCAGAGGAAACACCCACACGTCCCATAATTGATAGTTTTTGGTTTCATGTAGGCTATTTTTTTTTTAACTGTACGTTTATGAAATTTCTTGGCAGGTGAAAATATCTTGAATATACAGTAGCTACATTTATCTGCACTTAAAAAAAAATAAGACTACAGCAAATGAGATTTAAGATTATTAAGCTTATCTCTAATAGAATTTTAACTAAATTGTAAGCAAAAATGATGGGTGGGAATTGGCTTTGACTAAGTTTTTTTTAAAGAATTTATTCTTTAAGGATCAAAATTTTCTGCCAATAGGACAAAAACTTTTTTTTTTTTGCTTACAATTTAAATAACATTTCACTAGAAATAAGCTTAATAATGTTATATTTTTTTGTTGTAAACTTATTTTAAGAAATTATAGATAGCCTTGACTACATTTAAGAATATTTCCCTTGTTAAGATATCATTTTTTTGCAGCGAAGGATACCTTCATGTCATTGTGTAGTTTATTTAAAATAATAAAGTCATTGATAATGATATGATTAATATTCTTCAGCATAAAACTCACAAGCATGGGGTTTACCTACGAATAGAAAGTAAGTATAGAAACAATTCATTAGTGGTAAATAATGTAGTAAAGCTTTATGTACTAATTGCACTTTATAATATAAAAAATAAGGGGTTTTGGGGTAAAAAAAATGTCTGTCAGAATGTAAGTACATTATTGCAAATCAGTGAGTCTGTAGATATCAAAATGTAGATATCTTAGTTAAAAGCTTAGCAGTGAGAATCCTACTTGATCATCCCTTGTTTAACCAGAGCAGAAAATCGGGAACCCGAAGGAACAGGATTTATAATTTCATAATCTAGGAGTTTCTTCACCCATCAGTGGGACTTTATTAGTTGTGCTGAAAAATAAAATGAATCTTGTTACGCAAATCTCTCTTGGACTGGCAACAGCGAACGAAACTTCCAAGGTTCAGCAGTTTCTGATTAGAGTTACAACCCACGACTCACAACCCTTAAGGCAGTAATCATACAGAACATGCAAGAGACTTTTCCATTCTTTGATTCTGTACAACCTCTTTTATATTCCCTCGGCTGATGGCCCAAAACAAGCTCAGCACGTCCGATCTGCCAAAATATGAGAAAGAGCCTGAACATCTGTGCTGAAGTGGAGCTTGGAACTGGACGTTGGAAAAATTATTTGCCACATGTGACATGCTTCATTTGAGTAGCATAAAACACGCATCTTTTGTTATTTCAGTATCAGAAACAGGGCAAGGATCTGGAGAAAGTGAAACAGAGGCTGGCTGAAATCGCCAACTATGTGGACAAGGTAAATCCAAATAAATTCCCGTATAGTTAATTGATGTGACGTGCAATCTGAGTCTAGAAAGGCCAGATCACTACCTGCAACATGCACCACTACACAACATCCATCAGTTACTTTATTTTATGCTGAGTAGAATATGACTGTAAAAGTGTTAATACTTTATCCAGCCATCAATATTTAGATATAATCATTAAGTCGGTTTTAGTTAGAAACCTAACGATGAACCTAACATTTAATGTTCAAATATGACTACTGTATGTAGACTTAGAACCAAGTCTGGAAAATGATTACTTTAAAGTACCTGTTAACACCTGCAGTAGCTCTCCCTATGCTTCAGTTCTATAGAGCGCTGAACATCCGTGTGGCCCTGGTCGGCTTGGAGGTGTGGAGCGACTCAGACAAATGCCCTGTCTCTCAGGACCCGTTCAACACACTGCATGAGTTCCTGGACTGGAGAAAACTCAAACTTTTGCCCCAGAGACCACATGATAATGCTCAGCTTATCAGGTCAGTAGGCACATCGTAATCTCCTGCCTTGTTCTTTACACAACGGATAATTTAGTGCAAGTGCAAACCAAAGATAAGTTCAGTTAATTAGAAGAAACTACCGTAAAATTACTGTAGGTAGTGAAAATGCGCCCTGCCCAAATTAGGGTGATATGGACTCACCATATGATGAAATCATGCGACCATGATGGTCTTCATGGTCAACCATCAGTTGGCAGGCAAAGGTGGACAGCCTTACATGATTTACGTAAGCTGTTGCAATGAAAAACCCAAGAACTGCTGGAGAGATTATATCTCATAGTTGGCTTGGGAACATCTGGGGATTCCCCAGTAGAAGCTGAAATCTGTGGGTGGGTAATAATTTCTTGGCTTGCACTTTTTAATCTGTTGCCACCATGACCCACATGAAAAAAAAAAACTGAGTGAGTGAACAAATAAATTCATAAAATAAATGTAATAATCAATTAAAAAATAAATAAATAAATGGAAAAAAAGAAACTAAAAGAGCTTGTAAAATGTTTCACAATCTTGCCTCACACACTCATTTATCTGCCAATCATCAACCCTGAACCTACTGGAACCCAAACCAGTGCATTATTCTGCTTATTACTTGTCCATATGTAAAGGATGTAAATCTAAGGGTTTCATTATTGTTGGACAGGAATATGCATGTTTAATCAGTTTCCAAATTTGTATTTCTGTGTCGGTCTGCAGCGGGGTGTATTTCCAGGGCACCACCATTGGCATGGCTCCCATCATGAGTATGTGCACGGCCGAGCAGTCTGGAGGCATTGTCATGGTGAGAGATATTTCTGTAAATTGCAAAACAAAGTCAGTGTTTGTTAATTTTTATTTTATCATTTAAGAACTAATATTCTCAGTTTTTTTATGGATTTTATGGAACATTTTTAGCTTTTAGTGAAACAGGACTTTTTTTTCTAGACTTTCTCCAGCTGTCCAAGCGAAGTGCTTCTAAAGCTGTAGAAGGCAAATGATGTTGTATACTGTTATTAACCCGCCATTGCCTGGTCTTATTCCCAACATCAGCTGTCCAGGTTAAGTGACCCTGTCCTCATGATAGACTCAGATTACAGTTCTTGGCTGTCAGAAGTGGAACCTGATATGGACTTTTGCTTTTGTAGCCCATTCACCTCACCTCACCCATGTGTTGTGTGCTTTTCTATTCACCATTGTTATACAGAGTTGTATAGACTTCTCGACAGCTCGATCCAGTCTGACCTGATCAAAAAGCGTTTCCGCTAACCATATTGCTGCTCAATTATTTATTTTATTTATTTCTTTTTTTCAAAAACTAAAAGCAGGAAAAATATAATGTGAATGATGTTCTTGCCTGTTCTATGCAAAGATTACTTTTCTTTAAGAATAATGTTGAAAACAAATATAAATATAATATAATAAATAGAACCAAATGAATTTGACCAAAAATAAAGCCATACAGGTGGCGCGGTGGTGTAGTGGGTAGCATTGTGGTACCTCCAGGGTTGACGGTCTGATTCAGGCCTCAGGTCTGTCTGCATGGAGTTTGCATGTTCTCCACGTGCTTGGTCAGCAGTTTCCTCCACGTACGTAGGATGTACCCCGCCTGGTCTCCTGGGATAGGCTCTAGGCCCCTGTGACCCTGTACACAGGATAAGCAGTATAGAAGATGAAGATAATGCCATTCAGCATAATAAAGTATTTGTGTGAATTAATATTGCATAATGTACATTTAGATAATGCAAAAAATTATTGTAGTTAATGTAATCAAGAATTATACATCCATAGTTACTAATACATATATTTTACAACTCTGACTTTGTTTTATGTTGCACTGTTAATCTGCTTTTCTTTTCAGTCATGCATATTCATAAGTATGGTTTTAATACTTCCTACCCTGCGTACACCTGCTTAAATCATTACAGCACGACTGTACAGAGATACCGGTCATAAATCACCTGAATGTATCGATTACAAGAGGCTCGGCTGTTGCTTTCTAATGAGGCAGAACAAACAAACGGGCGGCCAGGGAAACATCATATCCACCGGAGAGGAAGGAAAGTTGCTGTTGGGAGTGATTACTGATGAGGATACGGCCATGTAATAGAGCCCTCGCCCTGTTCTCACTTCAGATCTTTATTAGGTCATTAAGACTTGGCAGCTCTAGAACGAAACTGCCATTCCGGACTGGGGCTGAAATGTCTCTCCCAGGTGATCCCATGTTTCAGTCTGTTCCCAGCTGATTGGCTTTTGCTTGGTGTACATGCACACACATTGGCAGGATGATTAAAGTGTAGCATGTCCCAGTCTGGCTCCTCCATTACAGATCCGCCTGTTTCACTGCACACATCAGTCTTTCTTTCCCTCCACGGCTCTTGTTGCTGCCGGCAGGAAACTCTGGGGCTGGAGCCATGCTTGACTACAATGAGAGTTGTTTTTCCCCAACATAAATAATTATGGGAGAGAAGAAATTATCTTCAAAAGTGCCAAAACATATCAAATGTTTACATAATGTATGGTTTGTACATTCATTTTCTCAGCGGATGCTTTCTGTCATTTTCGGCAAAACCGATTTCACGACAAATGTTTTTAAAAATATGATTAACTGCATAAAAGTCTGTTTGTTTTTGTGTATTTTGACTCGTGTGGTTATGTGTGTGTTTTATATCTTAGTCAGGTCCAGATGCCCCTAAAAGGATATGGATATCTGAGTGTTTTGTGCTTTTGAGGACATTTGGTTGTTCCCTTGATTAATGCTTTAATACACTGCTTGTTTACGTTTTTACACTTCGGACAAAAAAGAACATCATGAGACTCAAATATTGTGGCTACACACACACACACACACACACACACATACACACACAAAAAGCTACACAAAGCCCCTAAACAGCTATTTATAGTAGAGATTTGCTAATGGTGCATTTCATTTCCTCAGCGCAAAAATCATGACTTATGCCTCTTTAATGGGTTTGTGAAAAAAAGTAATTACAGAAGCTGGTATTGGTTGCGTTTTATCAATTAGCGCCCTCATGTGAAACATCGCTTCTCTACTTTCGGTAAAAGGAAAACAAATGCATAGGTGTAGATGTAACGATTCCAATCTTAGGAGGGCATCAAGCCTGGGATTGCCCCTAACCCCTTTTCTGTAGCTAACACAGGGGAGTAATGAGGTTTACTCGCTTGGAATTATAAGTAATTACTTTTAGGAATGCGTGTAACTACTGTGCGTGGTGACATGCTGTGAAGACACTGATTTATATTCAAACGTGTGTATAATGACTCCTGTTTCATCCATCTGCCCATTAGGATCACTCTGATAACCCCCTCGGAGCTGCGGTTACTTTGGCTCATGAGCTGGGACACAATTTTGGAATGAACCATGACACACCAGAGCGGGGGTGTGGGTGCAGGGTGACAGCGGATAGAGGTGGCTGTATCATGACTCCTTCAACCGGGTAAGTCCATTTAAGGACTCAGGTGGATACGCAACACAATCAGGTTTCAGGTTAGACCTCACTGATTTTAAATCCACATTCTCGTTGATTTTTTTTTTTTCTCATTGATTTTTTTTCGTCCATTTTAAATCCAGACCTCATTGATTTTCAATCCACACTAGCTGCATGACTGCTGTTCAAGAGGATGGTAAAAAAAAAATCAACCCTACACATTGTTATTACTCTTATTTTCTTCATTATGTGTATTTTTTTTATTTAACATCTGCTTGATTTATTTATAAACTCCATTAAAATGTCAAACCCACTCTTTCTATATGCATCTTCAAAAGAATAATCCATAACAAGTTCATGATTGTGCAACTTGTAGCAAAATGATTATATGATTCTCATGAATGCAGTCGAATGGGAGTAAATAGGAAAGATCCTGCATTTTCTCTGAAACAAGGGGAGTGGCTATCAGCAAGGGATTCAGGTAGCTCTTAAACTAGGCTTATTCAGTTCATTATTTAACAGTTATTCACAAACATTTCATAATCTGGATGTGCCAGAAAAGATTAAAATCCGATTGTACTATTGTTAATGCATACAGAAATGCAGCTGTGCCAGGAGGTCTCGATTCAACGTGTATGCGACACTATGGTGTGAATATAGGGGTAACGCACATAAATAAAATAGGTCGAATGTGTTGAACTCCTGGGACTATAAATCATAAATAATTAAAGAAGGAAAGAAAGCGCGAGGGAAAAAACATATTATGGAAGCTTGCTATGAAATGGTTGTGTTCTTACATCATGGTTCAGCCTTGCCGCACCAAAAAACAAACACATGCACGCCCTCCAGAAAGTAATTAAAAGAGCTCAAGGGGTCATTAGAGTAGAACTCCCAGCAGCATAGCATCTGGAAACAGAAATCAGAAGGACAAAAGGCTGTGCTATCCTCAGTGACCTTCCCTTGCAAAGCTTAATCTGTTCCTCTGACATGACCACTAAGTACACTCTCTGGTGTTATCGACCGGAAAGCATAATGAAAAAAAACCTGAAAAAAATGCTTTCGGACCATTTTGGAAAAAACTGCCATCATGCACTTAGTTTTTTGAAACTTGAAATCACAACTTAAAAGACTTTTCTCTCAAACAATCTATGAAACAAAGGTCTGATATACAGTAAAAATATACATAAGCATTCTCTGTGAGTTTCAGATGTAGGGGAGAGGGGCAGCTGAAGCGAGTGGCTCAAACCGCACCCCTCGACTCACGTGCACACACACTCACAAATTCCCTGGATTCATCTGCAGCGTATCTTTGTAAACATATGGGCTAGAAGCGGGCCGTTTGCAGCGTTTTGCCTAGGCAGAGTAGGGTGCCATTTTTTATAAGTAAAGTTAAGCCATTATTCATCACATACACATTAATACATATTTATTCTTTTCAGTTTTTTTAGGATTCTGCAGTCAGAGTGCAGGGCATGATGGTGGTATGACCCTGGATCATACAGGGTTAAGGGCCTTGCTCAAGGGCCCAACAGCAGCAACTTAGTGGAACTGGGGCTTGAACCACCAACTTGTATCTAGTTAATTTTAGCACCTTACTTTAGTGTTAATAATAGGATTTGGTTTTAAATCAACCACATTTTGATCAGAGATACTAGTTTTGAAAAATGTATATGACCTAAAAAGAATATTGGCTTTGGGAATCACTTGCAAAGTCAAGTCTAATAACAGAAGTTATAGTGGTTTATTTACGTTTGTTAAATGGATGACAGTTATTTACCATGCAGCCTGCTATAGAGGGAATGATGATGATGATGATGCTGATGAATAAGTTCTGGTCACTACTTCCATGAAGCTGGAGTACCGCTAGATCTACCTGAGTAGTTCCTGGTGTATAGTATCTGCTAGGGGGAAGGAATTAGAAAGATTCCTGGAAAACCATGTTTGAGGTGATTCCAGATGGTTTGCAGCATACGTAGCTAGTAGAAATACAGAGACAGACTGACAGACAGATAGACATGGTGAGTTTGGATTGACCTTTGCTTAGGGAATATGATGTGGGGAAATATAGTCATGTTGCAAAGATGAATAAAAATCCAAGAAAATCTTGATTTCATAAACTGAAATTTATAACTTTGTGAATAAACAAAGTATGTGGATTGCATGTCAGATATATATTATTGTTCGATAACTATGACCTTTTATGGTTGCGTTTGTAGAAATGGCCTTTTCTACCTTAAGGCTACTAGCCAGTGTGTTTTGTCTTTCTACAGAAAGTGAAAAAAGGTGTCAATTATTGGAAAACAAGACCAAATGGAACTTGCTCTGTAATTTCAACTGCTGGGTCAAAGAGTAAGAGCTGGTGCTGTTACATAATCATGCCTTTTAAAGCAGCGAGAGCTGTCAGCAGAACCCAATGAACACTTTATAACCAGCTTTATGCTTTTGCCAGTGCTCTGTGTGGTGCAGCGTAATCCTGTCACTCAAACATATCAAAGCTATCTGGACATCTGGTTTTGCTCCTAATTTTAAAGATGTACTGAGCACCGTTGTTGCAGTGTGTCAGAGAGAGAGAGAGAGAGAGAGAGAGAGAGAACTGGTTATTATTCTCCAACACACCCACAAAGTCCACAATGTTAAATTAACACCTATGATGTTGAAAGGGTGTAATTATAACAAGTAGCAATTTCAAGCTGATGGCTGTGCAGCTTCAGATGAAGTTATTCTTTAATACTGGTCAAAATTAAGCTTTTTATTCTCGATGTTTCTACAGATATTCTCTGTGTGCTGAGAAAGTTCACCCAAATAACTCAAAGCTTTTGAGGAACCCGGAAACAGTTACCACTAAATGAACCAAGAACAGATTTTGTTTGTGGGTCACAGTAACCATACTGGTCTTTCCTTATCGCAGGTTCAACTTTATTAACTATTCAATGCAACTTTATAGAACCTTTTCAATGTAAATCATTTATTTTCTAGTAAGTAGTAACTAAAACTAGCTATATCAGCCAAAATAACAGAACACAGTTATGAGAGTGAAAACTCACATTATTTTTCTATATAAATCCCTGCACACTAATGTACTTATCCCAGTGTTTCATAAGTGCTATACTGTCAAGGTAGAAAGTTTTCTCAGTACACTGGAATGATCGGACTATGATCAGACTGCCTGCTTTTCGTCTGAAACCCTGGCCTCCCAGGAACTCCTTTAATGGCCCAAACATGTGGAAATGTCTTGGAGTGAGGTCAGGACTATACTAGGGATGTGGCAATAACTCCCAACAGAGTTCGTACATGACAGTATATACAGTACAGTTCCCACTGACAGATGTGTCTCTTCCACATGTTGGCAACAAGTTATTCGTTAGTTTCCAAGTATCAGACGTTCCACTTGCTGAACATTCACGGGAACAACTGCAGCGGGCTCCAAGCCACCTCGGCTGGGATCATCATTCACGAATGTATGGCCTTCTTTAAAATGTTTGCAACAAGTTTTACTGTAGCTTAGAGTCTCATCGTCGTAGTGTGCTGGGAGTTTTCTGTTAATGTCAGTCGGTTTTACTCCTTTAGTCATGAGAAATTTTACCACCAATCTAGATTTGACTTGTACTCGTAGTAGATGCAATCCACAGAATTATACCAGCAGCTGATTTCTTAACATAAAACTGCATGATTATCAATATATCTACTGTACAAAACATATATGATGTGTGTCTTTGTAATTTGTCATTTTACATAGCAGTCATTTTCCTGGAATGAACCAGATATTATACAGTATAGGAGATTTCCAGAACCGAACAGAATTTTTGAAGTTGAATAATATAGAAGGAAGGTGAAGAGCCAGAATGAGCCATGTTTACTTCCAACAAACTACTAACAAAGTACTAATTTAAAGCAAGAAAAGAATAAAGCGTTTTTCAGGAGAGCCTTTAACTGGATGAGCTTAAAGTCATGACTAGTTATGGATCATTGGAAGGTTTTGATTATATCGGAGATTATATTTGATTATATCTTATCAAT
The DNA here is from genome assembly GCA_028565275.1 of Leiocassis micropogon. Taxonomy (NCBI): domain Eukaryota; kingdom Metazoa; phylum Chordata; class Actinopteri; order Siluriformes; family Bagridae; genus Leiocassis; species Leiocassis micropogon. The sequence goes on along the minus strand of JAOVVA010000054.1, from coordinate 6,621,637 downwards.
GTTTATAATATTAACAGTTAAGATCAATTTGTATTTGAGGGGCAGTATAAAGATTTTGATTTTGTGAGTGAAAGGGTGCAGTTAATCTGAACTTGGAGTCACAGCTCTCTGTATGGGAATCTGCATTGCACATGCTGGCTCCTCCATTATCCATGGCATGTTGTGACTGTACCAGGTGTCCAATTATAACAGAGTGTTTTCTCTTTGTGAAATAATTAACATCTTTGCTAATATATTTAAAAGCTGAATACATTTAGTCCAGCATTGCGTAATAATGCTAGCTACGAGAAAGCCGAGCAGATGGAAATGAAGAGCAATACTGCAATACCGAACAACTTACAGTTCTCTGAGGGAAAAATGCTATTTCAGCAGTCTGTAGCAAATTGTGCTAAACATTTGGAAAGTGCTTTAAGAACGAACGATAATCATTTATGATTAATTATGATCACTGACGCAGAGAGTAGATCATGCCTTCATGTGTTTTTGCTTTTAGTAAGTGGCTTCTGAGGAAGAGTAATCTGATTTTATTAAAGCTGAGTATGAATTCAGACACATTAGTAAGTGGAATGTCACAATATGTTCCATCCAGAATCCATTTCAGTCTATGGCTTATATGTACAGTACAGTATAAACAGCTCTGGTCATGTGTATAGTCAGGTAGAGAATGGGCATGTGAGAGATGGACTTACTGTAGGCCCACAGAACCTGAACCGATCTCCAAGATGAAGCATTTAGTATTGCTAATTTTCTGAGCTCATACACATTGCCATTATAACGTAGAAGCATCGAAAGACTAATTATTGTCCGAATAAAAAATTATAAAATTATATATATAGCACTTGTTCAAATACTTAAGAAGATGTAAGTGTATTGGAGGTTTATGGTTGTATAATGGCCATATTTATAAAATAACATATATCTTCATTTACTGTGTGTGTGTGTGTGTGTGTGTGTGTGTGTGTGTGTCTGTGACCCATCTGGTCGTTACTATTCTCCAGCACAGGGACTCATTCATTATGAAATCTGCATACAGCTCATAGAGAGACAAACCTTTTCCGTGTGTGTGTGTGTGTGGTGTGTCAGTCGTACTATCTACCACAAATTGGAAGATTTATTTTTTTCTGTCTACATACAAAAAAACAGAAATGGTTCTTTTCCCACTGAACGCAGTACCTTCAGTGCATTTTGCCATATGTTATTCCATAGAGTACTATCTAGTTGTACTGACAGAATAGAGAAAGGAAACACTTCGTCCTAGAGAAGCATGCGCATTTACGCTTGAGTAAATCAGGCTGATTTTTGAGTAGCCTGTTTCAGCTTGAACGAGAGTACAGCAAGGTGCATGAGTATTCCCAATCATGAGAAATGAGCAGGATGGTGGATTTTAAGCCGATTGTGCAATAATGAAGAGTTAACAAAACATATTTTTTTTTTTTTGATATAATCCTTTTACAAATAATTTATTTACCATCCCAAAATTGTCTGTGTTGATGCTGCTACTTAGAGTGTTTGAGCGTGTCTGAGTGCTGCCTGGTACAGGAGATTACCCGGAGATTAGCTAATTATCATTAACAATGTTTGTAAAGTGTTAGAGTTGTCACTTCCTTGAAAGGCAATTGAATATCTTATGGTGAAATTAATCTTTAGTCTCTTTCATTCAGAAACCAAAAGAGTCATTTTTGATCATTTATGGACAGGGTTTGTCATCGGCACTTTAAAGCTAGAGTTAACTGATGTTAATCATTTACAGCATATGTTTAATGTTAGCTACAGTGATGGATGTATTTCACTGTATTTTACTGTAATGGGGAAGGGGTCAGTGCATCCAGAGCATGTATCATAGACTTCAAAACACCTGCACAAGTAATTCCAGGGTAATATGTTGATTGGTTCATGACGACATGTGTTTTTTCTTGACTCCTGACCATAAAGGTTTGTGGCATCGCCATCGCAAATTATCATTAGCAGTTGTTAAAATGTAAAAATGTGTAAAGCTTGGCAGGTTGAGTAATTGGAGTAAACCTAAATAGATAGAGTGGCAGTCTATTTTAGGGTTTTACATAGAATTTTCATATTTTTGCAGAGTGGCAAACCAATGAAAGGTTTAGTTTGTGAAAGGGAACCATTTGTCTATGCATGTAATTTATTATTTTTTTTTTCCATAAAAATTTTCCCCCAAATTTGAGTGTATTTGCAGTGTGTATTATCATCCCTACCACATGTCCAAACCACCTCAACTGGCTTGTCTCGATGTTAAAGAGCAGTGGATTGCCTAACTTCTTAGCTGATCTCGGAGAGTAAACCCGACCACCCATGAAGGAAACTCTTTTCTGCCGCTTGTATTCGTTATCTTGTCCTTTTGGTCATTACTCAGTACTGTATATTGCAATAGAAACTGGATGAGGTTTCAATTAGAACGTATTTAGCAACTCAGAACCCTTTATGCAATGCACATAGCTCTCAAATAACCATCATTTGTAACAGTTTACAGTGTGTAAAACAGCACGATTGCACATCTGAGGGATATGTGTACCAGGAAGATGAAATATTTACATGAGTATGTTTGATGCACAAAACAAATGTAATGACTGGACAATGTGAGATTTTGGCAAGAACTTGTTCGCGTGCTGTACACTTAAGCAATTTGACAATGACAAAAAACAAAAAACCTTGATCTATATGAGAGATAATAATAATAATAAAATCTTCCTAATGACATATGCTGCTCTTTTATTATTCTTGTGCAGAGCAAGAAAAAAAAGTCTAAATTTCAGACTTTATTGTTTTTTATGTATATATATATATATCCAATTACTTGGTATTTATTTTGGAATGTCTTACGATTGCAAATTGCACATAATCATGACTTTCTCCCAGCTCTCTCTTTGAAGAAGAACAGATTTATGCTTTTCTTTTCTGGCAGCTTGTGGAGACTAATATTTAAAATCTGTCAATAGTTCACCAGTGAAACTATTCGAGTTGAGCAATGCATTGTATTATATAGCGTAATAAGAAAGATGTGGAACTAAATATTACAGTGTGCATAGACTTTCCACTCTGTCTAATCATTTGGCATGACGGACCCCGAGAAACACATGAATCTTCAGTTTGGGTTTAAAGGAAGTCAGCCTCAGGCTTGCTTTTTCAGCCCATTGTGTGTACATGTTTATTCTAAATGTGAGTGAAGCTTTTGGTTTTGCCATAGTTTATAACTATAATCAGGTGAATCTTAAATTCAGACCAAGATCATCATTAAATAGTAGAGCAAGTCTCATATTGAAAACTATCCTACTCATGCTGTTGGTTTTAGGTTTAAGGATTTTTTTTTTCCAAAAAGAAGAAGAAAACAAGATCCAGTAATTGCCTGTATATCTCTATTGTCCTTTCATGTGTTTTACTTACTGTGTCTGTTTCTCTTTCCACGTCTTTCGCAAACTTTTTGCCATAAAACTGAACTATTGGCAGCACGAAGTAGAAGCGTCTAACTCCTCTTTCCGTCTGTAATATAAGACTGAACGATGACTTGTGTGAGACAGACTGTGTATCGTCTTGTAAAGACCTTTTATCTCAGCGTATCTCATGACTCAGCACCATCCCGACACCACACTTGTTGGCACGTCGCCTTCTCGTTGATGAACTGATTAGTGAATAAGTCTGGCGTTCACGAGCAGAGTCGAGGAGATGAGATCAGCAGACATGTCGTGAGAAATGGTGTCCATTTATCTCACTCTGCTCATCACTCACCCACTTAACACTCAACCTTGTCTTCTCGCTGATTTACAAGTTGATAGGACAGAGATCCCTCGCTATCTTTCTCTTTCCCTGTCTACTTGGTTTCAGTCTTAGAGCACTCCTCGTTTCACTTTCTATCTTTTGCAGTACTGTCAAGCAGGCTCCTTCTCTCTCTCTCTCTCTCTCTCTCTCTGTCTCTCCCTGTCTCACTCTCAAATCCACTGAATACACCCCCTCTACTTCAAATGTCAACTCATCAGCTTGGAGTAGTCTTCTAAACTATCGGTTCCTTTTCCAGTTCCAGAGGAAAGTAAAGTGCTCCTTTTAAATTACTTTCTAGCAGTATTGGCTTTAGATCAGTTAATATACAGAGACAGTTAAATTTAAATCATTGACCATATTAATCACTGTTGAGAGTTTTTTTTTTTTTAACTGCCTAATTGCTTGGCACTGCTGCAACTTCTTTATTGCAATTTCAACCCGAAGTGTTGCATGAATGCATGAAAACTCAAGCGTGTAACTTCAACAGTGCAGTCAAAGTAACCTCATATGAGCTTTACATTGTCACACATTGAACGTGTCACACATTGAACGTGCCAAGGTGGGAAATAATGTTATTACAACTTGCAAATTACTATTTACAAGGCAATATGAAAGCAGTATTACTTTTTTTTTTCGCTCCTTAGTCTTCTTGTTCACCTTCTCTGCAGGTATCCCTTCCCCACTGTGTTCAGTTCATGCAGTAAGAAAGACCTGCTGGTGAGTTTGGATAAAGGAGTGGGAATGTGTCTCTTCAACATGCCTGAGGTGAAGGTGCTCTACGGAGGGCAGAAGTGTGGCAATGGATATGTGGAAGAAGGGGAGGAATGTGACTGCGGAGATCTCGAGGTACGTCAATCCATGTAAACAAAAGAAAGGTTTCGTCTGTACATTGGTCAGAACTCGCTCTTTCAATTATACCTTTATGTTTCATACGTTGGAAGACCCGAAACCAGTCTCCGAAAATTTTGCCTGTATGTCTGTCCAGCCAGATTTTGTCACAGCAGCATGCAAAACTGGATGGACAGAATGTAATGAAATTTTGGCAGTACTTGGGTACAGTATTTGCCAGGAGTGAAACCTGCGCCATAAGTTATAATGTTGAGTAAAAGTGAAATTATGAGCAGTTATGTGCCAGATTACAAACTGAACGTTTTTGACATCGTACTGCGCGTGCATCAAACTGTGGGCGCGTCTTAAATCGACCACTGGACAAAATTTACTTACATTTTGAAAATGATAAATAAAAGAATAAAATGTTATGAACAGTTTGTTGTGTATTTAATAATTGTAATCTACTTTACAATAAGCTACTTTTTCAATGTAAACAAACACCAGCACCAACGTTTATCAATTATAAAAGCTAAACTGAATATTTGTACTACGATTACTTAATATTTTCAGCTCTGAAATAACAGCGCTGAAGTGGAATAAGTGAATTTTAACACGCTGGAGTCGTGATCTGATCTACTTTTCCGATTTCTCATCTGTGATTCTCTCTCCAATTACCGAACAGAGTGTGTATTTGGCTGATGAAGAAAAAAAATACAACTTAGCATAAACAAGGCGTAAGATACTCAACCTTACAAAATTTTATTTTTTTTAAAACTAATAAGTTAGGCAGAGAGTTCTGCTGTACAGAAAGACAGACAGACATCTACTTAGGCTTCAGCCTAAAATAATATCACTGATTACATTAAAGCTGATCAGCGTATTTTTAGCTTTAACCTGTTAACTATTTCTACGAACTCTTTTCCAGTCAATGATGAGAACTTCAGCTAGTTTACCATAAATTTAGGTGATGATATAATTGTGGTTTTCAAAGGAAATGAGGAATTTAATCAATCTAAAAAAAAGGGGTACATGTCACAAATATAATTTATTAATAGTTATTAATATTAATTAAAAGAAAAGCATATTTTATACCAACCCTGCCGGTGTGGACCCAGTGGAGAGGCTGAGATTGTCCCACTGTCAAGACTCACTCTTCATGATTCTTGGATTACATCATAATAAAACAATCATACATTTTAATTCCCTGTCTTAATAATGCACAATCTTTTATTAGATGTATTCTATGTGGAGTTTTATTCATTTTATATTTTAAGGGATATGACAGTGCGTTGTGACAGATATGTGTCCATGTCAAACACCTGTCATGCCTGTCATATGCTGTCATAACAGTTAGTGATCAATCTAACAATGTTATTTGTAATTTTCCTGCTAGATGTCATAATGTTTAAGGCTGTGACAGACATCATCATTTTAGATAGCGTATCACAACTGTTTCATAACACATAATAATATACACATACAAATATATATTTCACTTAAAAACTAACAAACAGTGATGTTTTAAAGCCTGTGTGGAATATGAATTGTTTTTATTTCTGTCTTTCTTAATGGAGTGATGTAAGGGTCTAATGAGGACAGTGTTTCTCTCTCTCTCTCTCTCTCTCTCTCTCTCTCTCCCTCCTTCCCTCTCTGTAGATTGTGTAACACAAGCACACAATCATCTTAATACAGTCTCCCAGTCCAAGCATTAACACTCCAGCATTAGTCATGGGCCATTACCGTATATTATGATCTAAATCTGTGACAAGTGACATAAACACAGTCTTTAGGCAGATGCTTTGGCCCAGACCATGCTAGGAGAAGTCCCCAGAAATCACACACACACACGCACACACACACACACACACACACACACACACACACACACACACACACACACACACACACACA
>JAOVVA010000054.1:6570398-6615021 GCA_028565275.1 Leiocassis micropogon | reverse complement strand
ACACACACACACACACGCACACACACACACACACACACACACACACACACACACACACACACACACACACACACACAGACACACACTTATGGAGAAGGCCCAAGGAAGCACACCATGCTTTGAAAGTCCATACACTTTGGTGTAGTTAATGACATAGCCCCTTAATAATCTCATTGCTCTCCAAGTCTTGTTTATTGATCTTTATTTCTGGCGACTCAAAATACAAGGGAAGCTCATAAGAGCAGTAAACATGCCTTGATCGTTTGTCTCCATCAATGCTTTGGCAGGAGTTTATAGTCCAAGAGGGAAACATCTGTCATCCTAATGATTCTTATGTGTATATACAGTTCTGTTTAAAAGCCTTGAGCCACCTCTCATTTCTTCATATAAAATAAATGATATTAATAAAGAAATGGGAACAAATGTTTTACTGTGACAGGCTGAAAGGGCCCTAAAGATACAATTTTAAAATTGGTTGTTTATGTAACAACCTAATCAGCAACCTCATTTCCCCTCTCGTCTGTTCCAACCACTCAGCATTCAGCATCACCAGGATACTAAATGGAATTTCCTTTGAGATCAAGAGTATCTATCTATCTATCTATCTATCTATCTATCTATCTATCTATCTATCTATCTATCCATCCATCCATCCATCCATCCATCCATCCATCCATCCATCCATCCATCCAGCCATCCATCATCTTCTGTACAGGTTTCATCCCTTAAGTTAGATTTTTTTAATGCTCAGATGATTCATAGGTCACTGTGTGGCTTTATAAACAAAAACCTCCCTGTGGAAACTGGTCAGGTCCAGGGACTGGACTGAAAATTTAGAGCCAAAAAAGTCCCTGAGAAAGCCTGAAGAGCTGTTCCTCAAGACTACATTAAAAATACAAGAAAGCCTGGCTCTTTGGAAGCAAAATATGATGAAATGAGTGGTGGTACAACTGATCTAAGCATTGACCCACACTTTTAAAAAAAAACACAGATTCAAAATACAAATGTACTTTTTCCTGTCATTCGTGTGTCTACATGGTGTTTATCTCTTAATTTGTGTCTTTTTCCTGGGAATATACAGTACTTGCGGTGTACCTTTAAGTATCTTTTAGAGTAATGCTTCAAAGGTACATCACTGCACATAAAAGTCGAACTTAAATAATTTTCAAGATAAAATATGTATATTATTACAGTAGGTACTGTATAAATGATATAAATTATAATATGTATAAAAGCGGTACAAATAATGTTCCCTTGATACACAACAGTGATGGGAAATAAAGGGTAGTTTATTACCTTTGCTTCTGAGAGTATAGGGTTGTTTGTGCATCTCAAAGGAATTCTATCTAAAACATAAAACACAGGGCTTTCCTTTCAGGAAATAGAAGCAGAAAAAATTTATAAAGCTAGAAAGACCCATGAGAATCCTTTTTTTATTTACATTTGTCTGTTCATATTTTTTAATGGTTGTACTGTATATGTGAAGGTCTGGATATCTGCATTGTGTAGAGCTTCAAAGGCAGTCCCAGTGCACTTCTGGGCTTTAAGATAAAGTACATGTGTACCCTGCTGTGATTGGTTAGTTATGCTGTAGGCTCATAGCAATAAATTACTGCATGTAGGATGCACTTTAGGGAAATGGATCATTTTTGGCAGTTAAAGCTTCTTTATTTATATTTATATTTTTTTTTTTTCTTTTGGAATCCTGGTACTCATCATTGGTGGAAGGTTGAATATAAAATCTTAAGTACATAAAAAAATGATAGACAATATATTGTAATGATGATGTATGTTTGTATGGTCCCAACAGTGGTCCTGGAGTACCCCGCTGTCCAGTCCTGAACATTCCCCCCTCTCTCTCTCTCTCTCTCTCTCTCTCACACACACACACACACACACAATTTACCCCAGTATGGTCAGTAAATTAGCTGATTAATTGAATCAGATGTGTTTGAGCAGGGAAAACATCACAGTGTCCAGGATGAGAGGGTTTCAGAGACGAAGGATAGGAACCTGTTCGTCAGATTCTAGAGTCTGTGAATGTGAATGTTACCATTTTATTGATTTTACTGTTTCATTTCATTTATTTTTTTTACTTCCTGTATTATTCTATCTCCGTAGGAATGCATGAACCCTTGCTGTAATGCTAGTACATGCACTCTGAAGTTGAATGCAGTGTGTGCACATGGGCAGTGTTGTGAGGACTGTCAGGTAACACACACAAACAAACACAAACACCCCTACATAGACACACACATACTGTTATTTTACATCTTTACTGCGTTATTGCGTACACAGATTGCATTTAAAAAGAAATCCAAAGTCATCTCGTCTAATGATGTATGACAGCGATCGTCGACTATGTGTGTTTCAGTTGAAGCCTGCAGGTACACTGTGCAGAGAGTCCACTAACTCGTGTGATCTGCAAGAGTTCTGCACAGGTTCTGACCCTCACTGCCCATCTAACGTCTACCTGCACGATGGTCACATGTGTCACGGCGTGGACGGACACTGCTATAATGGCATCTGCCAGACACATGAGCAACAATGCATCACACTCTGGGGTCAGGGTGAGTCACAGCACCATAAAGGTTGATGATTGATGAAACTCTTGAGCATACATGACCACACCAGCGTTGCTTTGATTGACAGAGGAAGGAGTGCGGTTCAATTCCATCCACCTTGAGATTATGGTGCAGAGTTTCGCACCATGTCTTGGACTCGGTCAGTGATGGCTGTGGCGTCATTGGGATTCGAGTGTGTGATCTCCAGTCGAGGGTCTTTTCATGAAGAACTTTTTGAAAAGACACACTATATTCACATCTTGATGTGAAAGATAGCTATCCAAAGTATAAAAGCAGAATAACTGAATGTACCACTTCAGCGGCAAAGAAAAGGACAGCCTTTACTTCTGCAAGGTTTGCCGTCTGTCTGATAAGTGTGATAACTTTCTTTTCCCATTGTTTTGAAAGGGTGATGCTTCCCTTTCTCTTTCAATTCCATTTAATCATACAATTAGAGTTTCGATTACTAAAATGCCAAAGTAAACATGTTTTCTCACCAATGGAAATTGTTAAGCTTGAGCAACCACACAAGAAATAACTACAGGAAAATATGTTAATAGCATCAAATTGATCAAATTAGTGCAACATTATTAATCCATTACAATTATGTTATTTTGACAGTCCTAGTATTAATATGAACAGAAACTCAGTCACATCTTTCATTTCGATTGAACTTGGTGAACTATGTTGTGTTACCAAGTTCATCGTGACTCTGCACAATGTGGTTGTAGTCGGCAAATTAATTTTTCACAATAAACATTTCACACTCGTGTCACAGTGCTCGAACAAACACAGCGTAAACGTTAGAGAGAGTAATTGTAAGATCATGGTCACATGTGTGTTTCTTGTGTGTGTGTGTGTGTGTTTGTGTTTTAGGTGCAAAGCCAGCTCCAGGCATCTGTTTTGAGAGGGTGAACTCAGCAGGAGACCCATATGGCAATTGTGGAAAAGACTCCAAGGGCTCGTTCGCAAAATGTGAAGCGCAGTGAGACGTTTTTCTTTCTTCTTCTGCATTTATAATAAATTAAATAATGGAAGCGAGGAGTGCAAAGTTAGGAGAAAGAAGCAGATGAGTCATTAACATAATTTCACATGATGTTATTTCCAGAATTATATTCTTTGACTTGGTTTCCCCACGCAAATGCCTACGGTTACACGCAAGGATGGTGTGTGAGTAGTGTGTGTGAGAGAGAGAGACAGGAACAAAACGAGAAGAAAAAAAAGAAGCACAGAAACCTCTGCAGTTTACATAAACAGGAAGTACTTGTTGAATATTGACGATTGGTTGATTACTTAATGAACTTTACTGATCACTTCCTGATGGATGCGATTGCCCAGATTACTGAACTGGACACTGATCCAGAGGAGAAAGGTGGGCATTTATATGTGGCATAACACATACCCACCAACACACACACATAAGCTCATCAGGATGCTGCCTGCATGACAGACCCAGCTCTCACTCCTTACCATGTTGCAGCTCACTGCAAAACAGGCAGAGTATAAATAGACCACCATTAATCACATACACAGGTGCACACACTAATTCAGTTCTCCTCCAAGTCTCCTCCAACTATTCACAACTGCCACAGTAATGGGTGTGTTGGTCGTTAAAGCCTTTCAAATGTAAGTTTCATTGAAACAGCCAAAAAAAAAAAAGGACAAAAAGACTCATGGCTTCAAACTGTCAGAACAGAAAAGTGTTCTCAGAAGCAATCAATGGCCAAGAGGCAAAAGGTTCATACTGTGTAGAAGAAGGAATGGCGTAGTGTTTCCCTTGTCAATCACAGTGACAGTAGCCAATTGTGAGTGTCTGTGAGTTCATTTATGTGGAAGAGGGTGGGTAGTTGTTTTTACACTACCAGGTGATGTGGCATGGGCAGCAGTTGGCTGCTGGAAAAAAAAGGTATGTTGGCTGGCATGTGATAGACTTCCTCCTTGTCACTTGGCTTGGTGTAAGGTGTAAAACTGACATTTACAGACTTCAAGCACCCGGCACTGTTTATGAAAGTCCAAATAAACTCTGAAAGTGTTACTGTACATCAAGACTGGGGAGTTTACTGTGCGACCTTGCTAAAAACCATTTCCACATAAAGGAGTTCTTGGGAGGCCAGCGTTAAGCATGTGAAGCAGGCACTCGGATGATGGCTCCGCCGTACTTTATAAGTTGATGGTATCCAAACACTGCGTTGGTGTAGCAGGGGATTACATAGAGAAATAAAGGGGGAGTTTTTATTCTCATAAATGTGTTCTGTTATTCTGCACAATCAGAAGTCCTGGTTTGACTTGAACGCCCCTCATAATTTACATAAATCAATGTACTTAAATAGACTTCAACAGGTGGTTTGCTATTGATGCTGTGATGGTTCATGTTTAGAAATCTCAAATTGCTGAACTGATTCGAGTTTTAATAATAATATTTATGTGGCGTGAAATCTTTGGAATAGAACATAAATTCCTAGATGCAAACAGAAACAGTTCTAATAAAAGTTCTAGAATTGATTCAGTGGGTTAAGCCTTTGGTTCTGGGACTGTTCTCAGCAATATTTTTGTTTACACAGCTATGAATTTCAGTTTTAGAATCTCTCCAAATTAATGCATCCTATGTCTTGTTCATATTCTTTATGTTAATGCAGAGATGCTAAATGTGGAAAGATCCAATGCCAGGGCGGGGCGAATCGGCCAGTGATCGGAACCAATGCCGTGTCCATAGAGACCAACATCCCGCTGCCGGAAGGTGGGCGTATCCTGTGCCGGGGGACTCATGTGTACCTGGGTGACGACATGCCAGACCCAGGCCTGGTACTGACAGGAACCAAGTGTGGAAACAGCATGGTAAGGGCACTGTGTGTGTGTTTTTAAATTTTATTCAGAAGGAAGTTAAAAGAATTAAAAATGTGTCTATACTAAAAAAATATGTATACTCATTTATTTTGTGGATGGAAAAATTGTCATCCTCAAAGCCCCTAATAGGTGTGTGGCATTTATATACTGTAGTGCTCAAAGGTGCCAAATGGTTCAGATCCAGATTCCAAACTTAAGTGTTAATGTAAACTAGCAATCGTGATCAGTGGGTACTGTGTGTGTTTGGGGCTTAAAGAGGGCAAATATGAATTATCTCAGGTTTTTTGAGGAAAATTGCAGTGTACTGTACACTGACCTTCATGGTGTGTGTGTGTGTGTGTGTGTGTACAGTATGTGTGTTTAAGAATTCAGGTTGTGTCTAGTTTATAGTCCCATATGTCAGTGTGTGACTGATTCTGTAATGAGGTAGTCTGCATGCTGTTTTGGATTTAGTGTGTGTGTGTGAGTGTGTGTGTGAAACAATGAAATGTTAATAAGGGAAAGAAAGGCCTCATCTTCCCATGCAGTAAGCAAGAAGAACGGAAAACCTGACATCACACTATTACTTGGACACGGTTTTACAGATGTGGGTGTCTAACCTATTACCTCTTCAGCTGTCGATCACTTATCCCCTTGTGTGAGACGACATTCCTAATTATAATAAACACATCAGACTTTTCAACATCCAGCTCTACTTCAGCTGATTACTCAGATTATTATACTACCATGTCTGATTACTCAGCATTTGGAAGAATCCTTCACTGAGAACTTATTCCTAAATCTCATTATACGAGGGTGGAGTGTTTGCGGGCTGACTGTATGAATACAGGCCTCAGCTTTAATTAGACAGTGGAGGACTAGTCTCTACAGAGTCTGGGTCTTGTTTTGTTTAAGTGAAAAACTGGGAAGTAGAAGTCTTTTGCATTACACTCTCTCTCTCTCTCTCTCCCTCTTTTCCTGTAGATGTGTCTAAACCGGCAGTGTCAAAACATCAGCGTCTTCGGCGTCCATGAGTGTGCAGCCAAGTGCAGCGGACGTGGGGTGACTCTTTTATTTATTTTCCACGAACAGCATGATGTCAAAAAAACAAAAAAAGAACTACTAAAGAATTACTAGCTAACCATTACTCTGAATGCTTTCATACACATTGGTCAGGTCCCAACTAAACAGGGACAAATATACCATTCAACAAATTATTTTAAGTCATTAATAGTTTACAGTGAATAATGAGCATTGGTGGTGGCTCAATGGTTGGTCTCTCACCTGCCATGCGGAAGGTCCGGGTTCTTCCAAATTGCTGGTAGTGTGTATGTGAATGTTGACCGGAGGACCTACCATGGTTGTACAAATGGGAATAAATACAATGGTCACCATTGACCTCCACAGTTCCTAGTTGATCTACAGAGGTTCCTAAATGGATGGATGGATCAGTTATTTAGTCTTTATATGTTAGTATAGATTTAGAAATATATTTGTACTTGACCTTTGAATATGTATGAACATTTCTCAGACAAGGAGCATACGAGAATTTATTCTCATCAGTATTAATATTAGCGGGTAAGGTGTTGAACTACTGATCGGATGGTCATAGGTTTAGACACCAGCACCACAAAGTTGCCACTGTTGGGCCCTTGAGAAAGGCCCTTAACCCCTTAACTGCTTAGATGTGTAATGAGATAAAAATGTTAGTCACTCTGGATAAGGGCGTCGGCCAAAATGCTGTAAATTTAAAAATGCATTTAAATGTGTCAATGGTTTGAAGGTTTCAAAGTGGTTCGGAGCCCTCTCCAGTCGCTCCAGTCAACATTAAGCGAGTGGAATACCTGCTATTTTTTACTTTCATAAATGTATTCTGTTATTCTGCACAATCAAAAGTCCTGATTTGACTTGAACACCCCATGTATTTTACATTAATGGTCGGATGACATTTTTGTTGTTTATTTCTCAATATATCCTATGGTGTGGTGATGAACAGACTCCAAAAACATTTGAAACAGATATTTACAGCACGGATCAAAATAGAATGCATTAGGATGCATTAGAATATGTGAGGTTGAGATTTTTTACTAAATTATTAATAATGTCCTAGCTTCTGAGAGGTACATGACAGTGTTGCTGTTAGACTTAAAGAAAGTGACTGAAATTTTTATAGTTTTGAGGGACTTGGTCATTTATTTGGTGTATTGCTGCTTAGAAAATTCAGCTCTTTCTTTTTCTTTTGTTTTTTTCTTTTTTGAATCTTCTCACTATATACAGTATCTTTCTGCATCATCTCCTGTTTCTCTCACTCTCAAACTGAAGTATGTATCCATATGTGATTTAGCTTTAAAATACAAGAATACCTTTCTATGAATGTCCCAGGCTTCTCATCACTTCAGCCAATTAGTCGTAATAGCTTTACTTGGTCTACTGTAATGAGCCATTCATCATATTCTGATGGCAAGACAGTAATCCTTGTTCGGCCACTGTGGTGAAATGCATGTGCTGATTGGAGTTGTTTGGAGGGACAATACCAAATTGTGCTTCATCGGTTTGAATTTCAAGATTGCTGAGAAAGACAAAATTGTTGATGCAGGATTTCTTCTATTTTTTTTTTCTCTCAAAAAGTGAGCAATAAGGCTGACCTGAGGGGTGTGAAATTGAAAATGTTATGCTCGTTCTTTTCAAACAAATACGGAAAATTGAATTTGAATTTTTTTCCTTCCATCACGCGTCACCTGTGAGTCTCAAAACTGTTTGTGTATTTGTCGGTCGTAATGCAGAATCAGTTTTGCCAAATGAAAATAAACTGAAGTAATTTCACGCAGAATGAGTATAGCACACCACGTCCGTACTTTCTTTGATAACGTCAGAAAAACAGATAATGCAGCATAATCTATAGTTAATTACACTGCTATAATGTTTGTTGCTGGAATCTGACTGGAAATAAGATCAGTTATCATGTAGCTCGTATCTCCTACTGCATATTTGCAGGAATTATCACAGCACAGGCATCCCAAATAGCATATCTGTGTTTATGCAGTATACAGAGAGAATGTTGTAAGTTTACAATATAGACAGATACAGAATGAAGAGCGGAGAGATTTCATACATTAATTTACACATCCCTAAACCCAAAACTGGTCTGTTCTGCATTATGGAGCTGCACATCTGCTCTCCATCACCTCGCTGTCGAAATGGTGTTTAATAATCTGCACCATATGGATACAATGTGTGATACTTTGGAGTTACAGAATGGAGGAAATGTGGCATTGGACCCATATGGAGCTTGTTGTAGCTGTTTGGCAGGCTTGGTTAACATGATGAAGGACAGGTGGTAACTAGGTGTGTCGTTCTGTACTTCCACTACACCATGTACAGTATAACTGTTCGTTTTTGCTACTTGAACTCCTGCAGCAGAAACACTTTCGAGATGCAATCTCACTGACTGCATTTGCACCTGGTCATGGGATGTATTACTGGTATCAGGACTGTAACCAAATAGGGATTATGCAAACCAAAAGGCAGGTGTAAATGCACCAAGATGCGATTCAGACAAATATGTTTACAACTGTTTCAAATTATAGAAGGTTGGTTGAGGATATGTCTCCACAATAGACACGGTCTTTAAGTTTGAGTTAAAGGAAATATGTTGTAAAATCGCAAGTTTTATTACAGAATATAGAATAGTTTGCAAAGAACAGCTGGAAATGAGATTAAAAAGTTTTATAGTACAGATGTGAAATGACTAGGGCATCAGCGTGAATTACCCCGAGCTTGGAACAACTGTAGAGACAAATTTTAGACCGTTTCTATAGTAACAACACTAATATTATCTAGGTCTTCAAAAAATGTCAAGATTATGGGCTTATATTTGTACCAAGCAGGCTTTTAAATGGCAGAGGGTTATTAAATATCAAAGCACTGCACTTCAGAAACTTTGGTCATGAAAAATACTAATAACATACTGTACTTAAGATGCACTGTACATACACACATGAATTATTTATGGCATCTGGTATTGTTCGCCGTGTTGACTGGTCTATTTAAGCCGTTTCCACAAGCACTTAGGGTCTGTCTTGGTTATGTTTGTTTGCAGATAAAAATGGCTTTATAAGAAGAATAACGCTTCTTTATGTATTATAATGGGTTACCACTGTACTATTTATAGCATTTATTTTTACCACTATTCTTATTCTTATTCTACTACTTCTTCTTATTATTACTCATTTTTTATTACTATAACTACTGCACATTTTTAGCAAGGTTACATGGCTTTATCGCATTGACTGCACTCACTATAAGCAGTCTTTGACAGGTCTCGCCATTTTATTCCCAATGACTCTCAAATTGTAAATATTCCTTATTCCTCTACCAATCCAGTCTTTAAGTTCAGCCTTTATTCAGTCCAAGCTCTTTATTTATTCCAAGCTCTAGAGTAAACCTCTAACAAAATCATTGATCCAGTTTTTACATTGTGTGTGTGTTGTCTGATCTGCACAGGTGTGTAATAATAAAAAGAATTGTCACTGTGAGGCACACTGGGCTCCGCCTTTCTGTGATAAAGCTGGATTTGGGGGCAGTGTGGACAGCGGACCCGTGAGACAAGCAGGTACTGTTTCTGTGTGTGTGTTTGTATGCATGCATGTATGTATGTATGTACTGTATGTATGTATGTATGTATGTATGTATGTATGTATGTATGTACTGTATGTATGTATGTATTTTTTATCTTACAATAATTCAAGTTAATAATATCCTAGAAACTGTAACTGCTTATACGGTACACATGTACACTCAAGAAAAGTGTGTTGTTGAATAAACTATTAAACACTAATGGTTTCCAGGAAAACTGCCTACTCAAGTTAGCTATTGATTCCTTCTGCAAAGCTCGAGTTAACTACTTGAGAGGACTGATTAAGGTCATGCTAGCACTGATACGGAACTTGACTACAAGATACAAAAGCCTTTGCAAATCACATGCAGGGGTGAAAGTAGTTTTTAATTCTTGCCCATACTACTACCCCAACCATCATCGCTTCATATTGTTTTCTTTTTCATGCTTCATGCATACTTGGAAAAAAAAGGTTTAATATTTTCAAATTAGAAGAAAGTCAAAAACACTCAACTTTGTATATAGCAAAAGATTTGTTTTAAGGGTGAAGGTGCAACCTTTAACAGGTTTATGTGAAAATTGACAAACTTTTAATACCCTCATAACTAGTTTTGATTAAACGTCTCAGAACAATAAATCAAACACACTCTGCTACGCATTTCACTTGGGAGATTTTGCAACAAACGTCTGCCTGCCAAAACCCCACAGCACTGGATATCAATCGCGGCGTGCTGGCGGAAGCTCACCATTACATTAACTAGCAGTAAAGAAAGATTGCAACACAACAAGGATCGTTCAAAGGCAACGACTTACAACGGGTTAATAAGGAGACGTTGTGTTGTTAAAGATGACACAACGTTATCAGATGTGTTTTCTTGCTGTTTTCAAGCTCAACACACTCACCATGTCAGGTGACCATAAGCGTCTGAATCACATTGTTATCTAGTTGTCACAGGTATTTAAGTCACATATCGTACAGCACTTCTTGTCCTTCTTTAATCATTCTCACTTCTATCGTATCGATCTTGTCTTGTTTTCTAGGATCACACTCTCATTTCTGTTTCATATTCTGTGCATGTCATTTATATGGGTATCATTTTTTTTTCCTGAAGTGCATTTATTTCCAACTACCACTCCTGACAATAAAATCAAATCATCAGCTAACTAGAGGCCTAATATTTACTGTCTGTCTGTGGTACTGTATGAACTTTTGTATACATAAGTACATACAGTACTGTGAAAAAGATTACCTATATTCAAAGAAACTCTGTAAAGCAAAATAAGAAAATAAAACATTTCTATTTAAATGTTTTTTTATATAAAGAACAGTAAACAAAGTCAGTATTTGCACTGACAATTATTTGCTTAAAAAGAAATAGGTTGTAAGTTTTACTGTACATCTTCTAGAGTCTAGAAACTCTGACTGTTCCACTTGTTCCTTTTTTTTTTTAAAGAAAAACCCATTATGTTTTTGTCTGAAACATTTTCTGTTATATAATATAATGTGCTTTCTTTGCTGAGATTGAAAAAATATGTAACAATTTTTTGTTGTTGTTGGAAATGTATTTTTCAAGACTCTTTGTACTGACCCAATGATGAACATCTATCATAATATTTGTACTTATATAAATAGGGTGTGTGTGTGTGTGTGTGTGTGTGTGTGTGTGTGTGTGTTGTGTATTTAAATACATAGTGATACCTCGCCATAGGAATTAATCAATCCTAATTAATTAATCGAGTTCTTAAGGCAAAACTTTGTATTGCGAAACTCATTTTCCTATAGGAAATAATGTAAATGCAGATAATCTGTTCCAGCCACACAATAATATTACCAATATTACCCATTTCCAACACTATATTCATATTTTTGCATACTGTATAAAAAGAACATGGAAATGGAAGAAAACTGCAAGTAAAGACATGTTAAAGAAGCAAAATATGTTATAAATAGACATTAAAACTCACTTAACCTTAATTTATGATTTTTCTTGGCTCCGTCTGCTTTAAAAAACGAAACTGAAAGTGCCTCCCTTTTCTTCTTGCCACCGTCCTTGCTATCATTTGTGGGAGCCGCCATGGTGCTTTATCTTCACTAAATCTTGCACAAAATGAAAAAAAAAAACTCAAAACAAAGTAAACTCGCTTTGCTTGGCTTTCCACTGACGCAAACAAGTTTTGAACGTTTGAAATGCTTCACACGCCGAGTCAAATGTATGTTTATATATATATGTATTCTGATGCCCTATATATTCCCTGTTTATAGATGGCGAAAGTATAAAGGTAGGCATTGTGGTAGCATTCCTGTGTTTGCTCTGCGCGGTCATGATTGTCTGTATAAAGAGGAAGACTCTGGCCGGCCTCTTCATCAATAACAAGAAAAACAACATTGAGAAGCTAAGGTAAAAAAACTGAGTCATACATTAAATAATGTTTTATATACTTTATGAGCTTGCCTTGTTTCCAGCTGCTTTGCCTGAATTAAGACACTCCCTTTGATTTTCTCTCGACCCTCAAGAGCAAAATATCAAGATAAAAGTCTAGAGAAATTTCTGAGTCTGTGGAGTAAAACTATAATAAATAATTGATAGTTGTGTTGAGGCAGCACTGAGGCTTTGGGAGTTTGAATCTTGCCTCCAGCCTGTGTGTGTGGATTTTGCATGTTCTCATGCTTCTCCAGTTCTCTCCAAAGACATGTGCTATAGACTAATTGGCATTCCCAAATTGCCCACAGTGTGTGATTGGGTGTGCTTATGCCTCGTGATGGGTTACACAGGGTAAACTTTATGGATAATGGATGGATGCAGAGACGGATGACTGGATGGATGGATGGATGAATGAATGAATAGCTAGTTGGATGGAAGGATGGAAAATTGTGTTGGTTTCTGTATGCCGTTTCAGGTCAGTGGGACCAGGCAGGCTGATCGGTCACGGACACACACTCTCACTCCCTGAGACACAAACACACTCCACATGCAGAGCATCAACTCATTGTCAAGCTCCAGCCACAGCACAAAGTAGCAGCATATATAAGGTGTGTATCTGATTTCATCCATGTGTGTGTGTGTGTGGGGCCGGGGGGGGGGGGGGGGGGGCTTAACTTTTTGAGTACTCTTCAGTGTTCATCAATTCACACATCTCTTAAACCCTTTTGTCTAACTGACATTTGTGATGCTGGACACAGTGCTGCTTCTGTTATATTTCATACATGAAACATTTCTATGAATAAATGAATATAAATAAAGATGAAATATTAAATTAACAATGTAATAAAAGAAATTTGAGAAATTGATATGTGCGATGAATGAATATACAGTGGTGGAAAAAAGTATTTAGTCAGCCACCAATTGTGCAAGTTCTCCCACTTAAAAAGATGAGAGCAGCCTGTAATTTTCATCATAGGTATACCTCAACTATGAGAGACAAAATAAGAAAAAAAATCCAGAAAGTCAAATTGTAGGATTTTTAAAGAATTTATTTGCAAATTATGGTGGAAAATAAGCATTAGGTCAATAACAAAATTTCATCTCAATACTTTGTTATATACCCTTTGTTGGCAATGGCAGAGGTCAAACGTTTTTGTTAATGCTCTTCCGTGAGCTGTTTCGGCACCATCTACATCCTCAGACCGTGAAAAACTAATCACTGGACGCTGCTGCTGTGCTTCTTTAGTGCAAATTACACGTAGGGCATCCATTCTTGCTCACACCGCAGGGATAAATGAACTGATGTAACACGTTCACACCTGCACAGCAGTAACTGGGGAGACAGTAACCTAAAACAGTTGCGGCCAACAGCAGTTTTAATACAACCGGAGTGTGAATAATTCTTGACTGGCCTGCATAGTTCGAAAGGAAGCTAAAAATGTAGCAGCTGCGGACTGTATCCTGAAAGTTTGTACGCTGTTGACTCGGAACTGCAAATTACAGAGAGGAGCCTATAGCACAGGTCCGTTGTGATTAGCCCATCAAGGTAATTTTGTGTGGCGTTACAGCGTTATTAACGCCGTCCTGCCTCGCCAAGGTCAGAAGCGCAGAAGCTGGCAGCATTATTTCTGCATCTTGGTTTGTGTGCGAGTTATTTACGTTTCGGCCCTTTATCCGAGAGCTCGCAAAATCAAGCTGAACATGCGTACACACGCAGACAGACACCCACACATACACACATACACGCACACAGAGCCAAACATCTCTCTCTCTAATTCCCCCCTTTTGAATGTCAATGACAGTCGTCAATTGTGCGCTGTTGGCTTCAGACAACATTCTGCATAAAAGCCAGACAGTGGACAAACAATGTCAAAAAGCTGTCCGATTTCATTTCGATCATGTTCTGCGTGCTAAGACTTTGATAAACGGTATAACATGCAGACATACACACACTGTGCTACAATGAAACACACACACACAAAACAAAACAAAAAAACACACAGTCAAATTAGTTTGAGTGAGTCCAGGCTTGTTACACATAATGATGGATCTGCATCAGTGGCCTTCTGGGAACGTAGTGATTTGTGTGTGTGTGTGTGTGTGTGTGTGTGTGTGTGTATATGTACAGTACTGTGTGTTTGATTGTATGTTTGTGTGTAGGCAGGTACAACCAGGATGCAAACAAAAGTAACTGTTTTAAAATGTCAGTTCAGCTTCAGTAGCAGGACTGGCTAAATTCATCTGCCTGTTCAACTTGTTAAAATAATTTAATGGAGATTATGTGTGTGTGTGTGTGTGTGTGTGTGTGTGTGTGTGTGTTGGTCTATGTGTAGACTCAGACTGTAGACCTTTATTGGAGTTGTGTGGTTTACATTAGCAGTTGCTGTACAGCTGGTTATGATTGTGTGTGTGTGTGTGTGTGTGTGTGTGTGTGTGTGTGTGTGTGTGTGTGTGTGTGTGTTAGTAAGAACAGAGAGGATGTAGGTTTGTTTGATGTCAGTCAAGTGCATGTAAGGTCATACTTCAGACAGAATTCACACAACATGCACACACACACACACACACACACACACACACACACCTTTCATCTGTGTGTGTGTTTTCAATTTAAATTTGGTTTAAAATATAAGTTAACAATAAATGTATTAATGTAAACTCTCTCTCTTTCTCTCTTTCTCTCTCTCTCTCTCGACAGCCCCACTGTTCTCTCCCCGTGATGAACTCTGTTGTCGGTTCTCACACACTCCGCGCTCTGCCCCAGTGTCCACCACTCCACCTGAGCCCACTGTTACCATTGCCCTTTCCCCCGCCCACCCACCGTGCACCTGCGCCCCCCCTGCCACACACGCCCTCACCCCGCCACAGAGCCCCATCTTCCCTGCACGCACACTCCCACCTCCACACTCCGGCACGAGGAGCCTCCCTTCTCACCTTAAGCTACCAGAACACCTGCAGGATGGCTGCGGTGAGTGCACAGAATACACATGTGAATATTTCAAAGAGTACCTAAATGATTTATCAGGTTAACGGTGCGGTCAGTGGATTTTGAGTCAGAATAGTTTTTTGATATTTGATGAATCTTTCCTTACATTCCAACATCAAAATATCTGATAAGAAGTGAAACCCTGTTTCAGTCGTACCCCAGGATCAAACAAATCATCAGGAATAAACAGAAGTTCTAGCTCTCTGTCACTCATGATATCTTTCAATTCAGAATGCTTGCTCTTTTTTGTAAAAAACCGCCTCAGGTCAGATTTCAGCCTTTTTTATTCTTGGCTTAAACCCTTATGAATCTAAATCACTTGTGTTTCCACTTCCATATGAAGCCTATCCCAGAAAGCCTCATGCACATCTTGATGGGGTGCCAATATACAGTATTTGGCTAACAGGAGTGCAACTCAGTCTGAGGTGCTTTTCTGCTGAAAATATAATAGTTGTCTATCACTGCCTATACTGGTTGTTCTGTGTAGGGACACAGGGAGACTGAAGCCTATGCCAGGGAATTCAGGGCACAAGGCAGGGTACACCCTGGATGGCATCCCAACCAAGAGGCAACGTCAGGTTCTGAAAAATGGCACCAATGGAAAAGTGCCAATACGTGTAGTTCCTTGAATGAACACTAGGCTTCAAAAGTGAGTCAATCCACATAGAGCCCAACAAAATTTTTCCTGTCCATAGCTAGATTTCCCTTTCTCACGATCTGTACAGGGGTGAATTTTAATTGTTGTACTTTAACTTACCATAAGAATGTATTAGTTAATAAGGGATGGTGTGTAGGGTATAGATGATGGAGTTGAAGCAAATTCAGAGTAACTATATAAATATAAATTAATTATATAAATGAATGTTAGCCACCTTAGCATTTTAGCTAAGCCACAGTTAAGCTACCTAGCTTGTAGTAACTCAGGTAAGTAGGCATGTTCCAACCAACAGCAAGGCGAAGTTCATTCTGGGTATTTGCCCATTTATGGAGTAACCAGGGTGGAGTCAGTTCAAGCCAAGATGGTGATGACCAGCGCTCACATGTTTGAGCTTCAAAAATCTGAGTGACGTCATGATGTTTGTTCAGTTCTTTTTTATACAGTCTGTGGTACCAACGTCCACACATGTTCAAACACTCAGTCATACACTACAAACAATTTTAAGAGGGAGTCTAATAGGAATCTCAGAGAGATTCACTGGGAGAACATGCACACTCTATATGGATTTGTTTCCACCCTTTGAGCTGCAGCTGATTGGATGTTTTTTGTTTGTTGCACCACATTTGGACAAAACCTCTGGCATTAATATCCATGCCTGAAATAAAGTCATTGAGATCAGATTTTTGCCTCTGATGTTTTGTTGTTTGATATGAAGATTAACTAAAGCTTTGGTATGCATGATTGTACAGTACGTACTCTATTGGAGTGTGCACCGCTGCCACATGACTGGCTGATTTGAATAATTGCAGAAATGAGCTGATGCAGACAGTAGACCAGTTTGTGCATATTATGTGACAGACAGCTTCTCGTGACAAAGACTATAGACAAAGACTCTTCAGGAGTAGCTGCAGGATTTTTT
This sequence comes from Leiocassis micropogon, assembly GCA_028565275.1. Taxonomy (NCBI): domain Eukaryota; kingdom Metazoa; phylum Chordata; class Actinopteri; order Siluriformes; family Bagridae; genus Leiocassis; species Leiocassis micropogon. The sequence goes on along the minus strand of JAOVVA010000054.1, from coordinate 6,598,036 downwards.
CACTTATGTAGTTGCAACTCTGTGATAGACTAAAGCTGAGTGTGATCCTGTTGCCTTTCCTGTGGTGTGAATAGAACAGCTTCATCAGCCCTTTGGGCTTTATAAAGATAGTGTTTGTGTGTGTGTGTGTGTGTGTGTGTGTGTGTGTGTGTATGTGTGTTGTCTGATACTGAGCTAGTCTGGATCCAGTAAAAATGCTCCCTGGACAGGGCAGCCGGGTCAGTCGGTCAGAAAGAAACCTTGGAGTACGATGTAAAAATGTGAAAATGTGGTGGAAAAACTGAGAAATCCTGTTAGTAAAAATATCGATCCTGTAAGGAAACAAGTGTTGGATGGAAAACAGCACTATGTTACCTTACAGTATGTACAGTACCAAATACAACCTTTTAAAGGTGAAATGGCTTAAAGTGTACACTTGATATTTACTTTTGGTCATGCAGGTGGCTTGATAATGTTTTTTTTAGTGGAGAAGGAGCAAATATGAGATTGTGGCTGAAAAGATGTCTTTGACATTTGGAACCACTTTTGTGATTATGTAAAAGAAGAAAAATTTATGTAAAGTTTTTATGTAAATGTCAGTCATTGTTGTTATGCAAGTAGTTACTGTGAATAAATGAATGAATTAATTCGATTTTAAAAGAAATCTAATTATTTATAAGGTTAGGTTTTCTGTTTTAAAGTAAATGATAACAGAACCTTGTTTTGTGAATAATCCACAGTATTAAATACAGCTATAAATAGATGTCAAGTAAGTATGACTTGGAACTGTTCATTATGCTGCCTGGCCAAAAAAAAAGGTCAGATTTCACAAGGGTCAAATCATCAAGAAACCAACCAGGGAGATTGCTGTAACTACTGGAATTGGGTTAAGAACCTTCCATCCCATTATTAAAACCTGGAAAGATAGTGCTGAACTGTCAACTTTCCTGATGATCTTTTGAAAGCTCATGGTCAGGGATCACTTTAAATGCATTGTGAAGTTGCATCATGAATAAACAGCATTAGAGACCACGACTATGTTTAATAGTGAAAGTAAGATATATGAACGACATAATGACATAATGACAGCTCACAGGATTGGGACTAAACACCTGTGTGGCCATAAGTAAACCACTTGTTATTAAGACTAATCAGAAAAAAACATTTTCTAGGAAGCATAAACATTGGACTTTGAAGCAATGAAAAAACGTCATGTGGTCCAGACTGAGCCTGACCCTATTCCAGAGCGATGTGTGTGTCAAGCTAAGAAGGGAAGTGATGCAATAATGCATAGTGGCCACTGTACAAGATCCTGGAGGAACGTTAGGTCTGGTCAGGTCTACGCTCAGGAATGTTAGATGGCAATAAAATGAAGTCAGCCTATGACCTGAATGTACTGAATGACCAGGGTGACACAATCATATTCCTGGACTCAACTTGTGAAAGAGTTTTTCTAGAATCATTTTCACACATGAATTGACCATCATACTGTGTGTCATAATCAGAGCTTAAGCTGGTCGAACAAAATATTATTAGTGTATATGAAAAAACACTTGTGCTTGTATTGTAAAATCTTAACTTTGGTTGCTGATTATTTTCTTTTAGCAGCACACCATCATATATTTATTCCATATTCATGAAATACTGTTTTCAGACTACAGTGGGGTCCAAAGCATGAGTATGGAATTGTACTGTATGTTAAGCCCACTTTGTAAATTTATCAATCTAAGAAGTCGCTATAAATTCACATACTGTCATGAGCTATAGATTGTGCTACGACAAGCTTTTGGCTTACTGGGGTATATCAGGGTGACTCATGATGATCTGTTGCTTACTGGCGTGGGCTTTTGTGACTCCTAGACCAAGCTGTTTGTGTATGCAGTGTGTGTGTGTGTGTGTGTGTGTGTGTGTGTGAGTGTGTGTGTTTAAATGTCGCAAGCGATTAGTAGTTGAGGAAGCCACAAATAGTTTAAGTGCCCTTCCTCAAGGGAAGGACAGCTGTGTCCATTTGATTCAAAATTACCCTGATATAAAACACATTTTCTGGATGTATGCATCTTCACTGAGAAGCACTTTGATATGTTAATAAGTCGAAGGGTCTGATGTGTAAGATTCATCATCATAAAAGTGATGATAAAGGATTCTCTCCATATGCCGAACTTTCTCATTCATAAGGACCGAACAGGTAAGAACTGGCTGTACATCAGTCTTACAGCAGCGAGATGACAGATCACGTCTTTTTGTCTTATCAATGCAATACAGTTCTCCTTAAATGATTCAGTCCATTATCATACCCATTCCTGCAAACTGTTCATTATCATTTCCCCATGTGAAGATGCAGTCTGAGAGGTTACTATGGGCTTTTCCTGATTCCAGCTGTTCCTCCTTAAACACCCACTGTGGAATCTGTGACCATGTTCACTGGGGCATGTGTATAAGCAGCTGCATGGCAATCAGACAAGTGTGATGTGCTCAGACTAAATGGCATAGAAAAATTCCTGAGGTGTTAAATAGCACAACTGCGTAAATAAATAGCATGTTGGTGAAATCCACCATGCAATGCTAATCACTCTGAAACAAAAACAACATCAGACCCCATCTTTCCCAGACACACAGCCTGACTGATGATGAGAAACAGCCTGGATGAGGAACCTACCCAGGCGAAACACTCCAAAAGTGAGGAATCAATCTGTGAAACGGTGTATGGATCGTTTAAAGAAAGATTTGATAAAGAACAGATGTGTAGCAGGTAGCAGGCGGTTATCTGTACCTCATCTCCTGCCAGGCAATTAAGAACACATGACGATAACCCTGGCAGAGAATAAAGGGAATCAGGAAACGGGGACACAGAAAATGCTTTGGATTGAATTTGGGTTACATTGGGTTACACTGCCCTCATGTGGAGGTTTAACACAGTAGGTAACTCGTGATGGTGCTTTTGTGTGGTTTTCTCAGGAGTTGGGAAAGCCAAGCCCGCCTCAGAAGCCTTTGCCCGCTGTCCCGCTAGGACGGAGCTCTCATCTAGGACGGAGTCCCTTAGCGACACATCTCCCTGCTGGCAGCTCGGCCCCACCCATCTTACAGCCCAACAGGTCAGCAGACTCATTTATATATCTGTACAAGTATTTATTTACCGGAATGAAAGAAGGGATAAATAGATGGATTTGATGGGTAGAGGGATTACACCTTGTTTCCGATAATTAGAAAGTAATAACAGTAAATGAGGTAAGACCGATTAGCCGTGTGGTCCTTTCTGAAAAATAATACCATGATACCGCAGATGTTCACTCAGCCTTTATGAAAATTACAGAGTAATTAATCAGAATCAGATATTGAAGAGAGCTCATCATAGCTAGATTAAATAATAGACTGATGAGGCACACTTTCCCAGCACAGAGCGTCCTCTTTCATTTTTCCTTGATTCCCATTACAGAGCCTCACATGTATCCAGTCTGTGGTATTACACACACAGATTTACACAGATGTTGAGTATATATTATTTATATTGAAAAGGATATCAGCCATGACATTAACACCACCGCCAGTTGAACTGAACAACACTGATAATCAGTTTTATACCTTTTATACCATTGGGTCATTGGGACCAAAGGCCATCCTGTCAAGTCTGAATTCACAGAAAACCCAGCACAGCACAAATTGCCAACCCCCCAAAACACCCCCCCCCTACAAAAAAATACATCAATGCCGACCATGATACAAATGCACATGACAAAGAAGATAAGAAGTGCACAGAGGCCCAACCCCACATCCCAGTGCACTCAAAGGATCTGGTGCTAACACTCTGGTGTGAAGGGGTGCACCCCCCCTGCAGAGCCACTCCCCGAGAGTCCGGAGCCCCCCGCTGGCACAAGGGGAACACAATACCTTGGAGGTTTGATTGTTCTGGCTGATGGGTGTATGTATTCTGTAAAGTATTGTTCTTTTCATTGTTTCCATCTCTATACAGACCTCCTCCTAAGCAGCCTCCCACACTGCCTAAGCCTCAGCTCTTCACAGGAATGAAGAAACCCAGCAGCTGAGACAGAAGTCTTTGAGACCTGTGGTTCAATCTGTTTTGCACTATAAAATTCTGCTGGTCCTCATGAACAATGTGTCACGGCCATGACAGCTTGGCAGTTCGATCCGTCGGTGCTACGCCTCCCTCCTTCTCTGGTGCTATGAGTCAACACTCAGGTACACATATCGTACATTATTTATGTCATCAAAAGTGTATTTATTTCAACATTGTTCTGTAGCCTTCCGCCCTGATTACGATTGGATTTTGGATTGTGTTACGAGTCGAATACTAGCATGATTTGGCAGTCTGGAGGGAGGCACTAAAGAAATATTCTAACCTGTGAAAATAAACTGAAGATTGTAATGATGGTGCTTTTATGACAGAACTGAAACGGAGGAGATAACTGAAAAAGATTGGAACGAATGACCGATGTGCTCTGTTGCTGCGTAACTTTATGTGTCACAGTCATAATACAAGTTTGACAGACTCATTTTAGACCAAACATACTGAGTAAGTTCCCCATACACTTTTAAGTGAAAAAGCATCTAGTGAAGCAGTGAAGTCTGCCGCATGTTCCCTTTTCTGACAGCATGCACTCTTGTTCACTTAGACAAACCAATCCAGAACTTTACGAAGATTTTCTTGCCAGTTAGACATTAAACAGTACCTGGTATGACTTTTGAAAGTCAGCTCAAAGTAATACACTGGTGTATTTCAGTATAATGCCTATTCACTGTAATTGTAGCATGTGTGATGATGTAAAAACAACTTGTTTCCCTGTCCTGAGAAAACCTTATATTTGTAATGTAGATCTAGGGGCTGTTGCTAAACATTTATATCTTTTGAGTCACTAAATATTCATATCTTTTAAGGTCCAAAGATGGGATCAACATAATAGGATGTACTACCAAAGCATATGTGTTTTATCTATCTTTTCAACCAAATGTTTTGACATGCTTCCATGCTTAATAACATATTTAGAACTCCCATCACTAAGCGTTCACTTTTACGTAAATTTACAAGGAACATTAAAATTGGATGACCATTGTAATATACAGTAGGATAACGTTGTTTATGTTAAGTCAGACTGACTTAAAATAATAAAATGATGTTGAAATAAGATTGAACAAATGACCCAAACACAACCTTCAAACAATTAAATTTTACCCTTTACTTAAAGCATTTATGCCGATTAACATCCATTCGTACACATCCATGGTCCCTTAGGTTTCTAACAGGTTTAGAATTCTGATCGGAGAGTGGGACGGACACAACGGCTTCCTGCACACAGCGCGTGTATCTCATGTCACACGTCTCTTAGTGTTGTAATGTTACCTCTTTCTGAAAAATTACCATGAGGTGCATATTAGCTCATACTTACACACATTACTGTACATTACATTCATATGATTGTAATTAAATGATATAATGTTTAATTACTGTCCTGTTACAGTATATGGTGTTTGAACAGCATCCAAACTGCATCACACCCCCCTCCAGAGAACAGACATTAAGCGATTTCTTTGCACCGTTTTGGCTGGTTTCCGATTTAATCTTTCAGTGAATTGTTGATGCCTGTTTTTTTGTGTTGTGTGTGTGTGTGTGGTGCTCGTTGTTATGCACCTGCTCTTATGCAGTGCTCTCTCCGAGTTCGAAGCTGACTCAGGTTATCGCTTTCATACTTGTAAGTCGTTTTTGCAACATTACGTTAGAGGTGTTTGTTCAGCTTTATCTCATCATCATTCAGTAGACCGGTCACAAGCACGGATAAAATGGGAGGCTCGCATCAGGAAGGGCATCTGGCATAAAACCTGTGCCAAGTTGTATGAGGATCCACTGTGGCGACCCCTCGATGGGAGCAGTCAAAAGACTAACAACATTTTGTCGACATTGGTCTGATTTCAACTCATCAGAGTGATTCTAACTTAATGCCAACGTTGTCCCAATGTCGTAACATTGCCAAATTAATATCACCACAACATTGACACCTGAAAATTTCTGCAAAGAGAGAATTTTTTTTTTCCCCTCTAAATGTTAATAGAAAACCCCAGCAACTGCCCTTATACTCTTATTCATTTTTTTTCTCAGTACAGGGACATGTTTAAAGCACTGTGTTGGGATTACTATATGAAACATGCTATAGATGTAGTAGATAGAGAATAAGCCAGAAAACCCCAGTGTATTCCTTAAAAACATTAAAAAAGAAAACCCTCTGAGATTCCTTCCTCTATTCTAAAATAAAGATGTCTGCTTCGTTGGTGATGGCTGATAAGTGATACAAGAGGTGACACTACATCAGCACAACAAGACCAGGAAAATCATTGAAAGGCAGTGTTTTTTGAATAATAAGATCGTAAAAAAAAAAAAAAAAAAAACTTGACATCTGTAGCAAACTGGAGTGTGTACCCAGGGACCTATTTCAGCTGTGACAGTGTGTGTGTTCTCACTGAGCCTACATTTATTTGAAATGTACACAATGTAGAGCCTTTTTTTTAATACTTAGCACATACCATCGTGTTACTGTGTTCTTGACTTGCTTTTTGTGTGAAATATGTTGTTTTTACCCATTTGTGGGTGTCTACAACAGTCACTCGCTATTTCTTTTTACATTTTGCTTATAAAATGGATTACTTCAAGTGATATGTTTAGCTATATTTTCACGCCTACACTTGTATAACCAATACACCAGTTCTGTTTAGGATTTAATGACACTCTGAGAATCTGTGCGAGTCTAGATTCTTGTTGAATGGTAATCATGGAGCACTATCATATGTTAATCACGTTGCTTGTCTTGTTCTGCAGTCTGTACTTCTGTAGTCACTTTTTACCACTTTGTAACCGTACACTTATATCAGTATTTCTACACACACACAAAAAAAGATATGATAATCACTTTCTTTATTTTGCTTAGTGACTGCAAACACAAACGGATTTTTGTAAGATAACTATTTGATAAATCACATGGGGGATTGGGTGTATATATGTAAATATCAGTGTTTTGATTACAATTACGAACCAGTGTTAAATAAAGTTGTCTATGAAAATGACTTTTGTTGCACTGAGTCAGTTTTTGCTTTCGCAGCTTGTCAGCTCCACCTGCTGGACTCTTCTCCAGTAATAATTGGATGATATTCTGCAATAATAATAATAATAATAATAATAATAATAAAACATGTTTTTATGGTCTTGGAATTACCAAAGCGGTTGCTATGTAAAATGGAACAATAAATATTGTTGTGTTACTTGACTCATAAAACCCTTATGAATCTCTAGAGCAGGGGTCTTCAATTCCAGTCCTGGAGGGCCAGTGACCAGCACAGTTTGTAATTCACCAACACCCAAACACACCCACTGAACCTAGTAATTAACAGATTAGTTGAATCAGCTGTGTTTGAGAAGAAGAATCACCAAACTGTGTTGGACACTGGCCCTCCAGGACTGGATTTGGAGACCCCTGAACTAGAGCATCAGCAAGAAAGTGGAATCAAATTTGAAATGAAGAGCACAGCATTTACGATGCTTCACAGTCATGCACATATTTCATCATATCAAAGCCCTAATTTGCCAGCGGTTGTCTGTCTCACACACAACAACAACAATCACGACAACAGAAGGACAACCTACTGGGACAGATTATTAAAGCAAACGAGTTGGTAATTTCTGTATTGGTTGCACAATTTAAACTGCTTAATTAGTTTAAAAGGCACATCTGCAAAATATTTACATGATTTACCAACCCTCTTCATTTTCACTCCTTTTTTAATGGGTTTGTACACTTTGACCAGAACCTTAAACCAGACTAGAAATAGACCAAACATTTTTTTTTTTTTACCAGAAGCAGAAAGCCAGATGCTATTAATTATACCCATCAATTGAATACAATGATTATGAATTGTATTATTAGTGACAGGATCATTGGGCACCCAAGGCTCACCCTTGCCCATCTGATCCAACACCACAGAAAAGCCAATGCAACACACATTACAGAAAAAAAAGTCAATGCTGGCACGGGGCCAGTCAGGTCAAAAGTCCACGGTCATCAACTCCAAATTCCCCTGATTTCAATCTGATCAAGAACTCATGGGATGCACCGGATAAACAAGTCCGATCCACAGACGCCCCACCCTGCAATCCACAGCAGGATCTGTAAGTCATCTTGCAAGCTGGTCCATTTGTGTAATTTGCTTTGTCAGACAACACATTTTATGATGAATACTAGAGCTTATATATTGTAAAGCTAATACTCTTATCATTTTTAGTACTAACGAAGATGATTTGTATAGACTGTATAGCTTTATGATTTTGGAATAAAACCATTAAAAAAATTTCATGAAGGGTTAGTAAAAATGTAAGCTTTAAGTTTATTTAAATTACTAATTTATTAACTTGAATAAGTCCAGATGCTTAATCTTGTGTTTCTCAAAGTGGGGCCATGTATATCCAGTGAGGCCCTGAGTAATTATTTTTTCAGTTGCATGACACATGACACATAAAGATAAGAGTCAACTAGTACCATTGTTGTCATGGTTATTATTTGGCTATAAGAGCTGTAAGCCTAATCGACTGGTTACTTGACATAGGTCTCAGAAAAATAAAGTTCAAAGTGTGTGTGTTAATGCGCTAGCTGAAATATCAGTCAGATAATGTATTTTTTATATACCTTTTACTCACTTTATTTTACTCCTCCTTCAAATGTACCATTACAGTGTTTATGTAAATGAGCAACTGTTGAGCCACGCCCCTCAATAGAGTAGCAAAGCTGAGAAACAAGACAGGGGAGGGGATCTTCTTATATGAGGTCACTTTAGGGGAAAACTCAAATTACCTTGTTTGAGCTGTGGTCAATAAAGAAATCGGAAATATTTTATTCCCTAAAAGCTTTTTTTCCTCACATCTTTGTTTGCACAAGCAGACTGGACACCTAACTGAGTGTCTAAAATGCTATAACTATACAAAACAAGTAAAACAATAATAAATGCATTTTAGTAAAACCAGGAAGTGTTGTTATTGTGATACCCAGATCTTCATCTTGATGAGTAGAAAGTTTGAATAAATGATTTTTGCAATATAAATCTGATCGCCATGGGAGACCTTGGGAATTATTTTACACTGGAAAAAATTCCTGGATGCAAAAGGTTTGTCGAGGTAACAGTCTAAGCAATCCACCTATCCTATATTTCCACTTTAAGTGAAGTGAATCCGAGGTGATCAGGAACACCAACCATACTGCATGGCAGAGAAAACAACACTGTCCAAGCGTCTCCACATGATCAGTGAGTGCAACTCATACATTCTTAGTTTTACTCAACTGAAAGTAAAACTGAAAGGTGTTTTGATTTTTTTCTTGTCATCTCCATTCCTTCTTTAAATATGCAGAATTAAGTTCCAGCTATGTATACGGGGCATGAACAAAATTTTGCTGTATTTGCTAGTTATCAGTAAGTTCCAGTTTGAATGTTTGGACAAGTTTATATAAAAGTGAATCAGTATTAGTGAACCATTGTGCTCAGTAGCTCTTCTACTGCTAATTTAAACAGGCAGCTCATCTAGCCAGTAGACATTTATAGTAAATAATGTAAAGGGTGGATATTTAAAACAAACAAGCAAACACAAATCATTTGAATAAGTATTAGCCACTATCAGTAAATGATATGGAGCATTATATAATTTATTAAAATAATCTCTAATTTACTTTGCTGTTCCAAAAATACCAAAGGATTTTTTTATCAATCATCTTGAAAATTACAGTATACAATTATTTAATCTACTGTATACATTTATAATGTCTCTGTTTATTTTTTTTTAAAGTAGCCTACATGTATATCATGCAAGACCATTTTATAACCTTATCAATAAAACTAGGCAAGGCATGTCTCATTTTTCCTTTCCCAAGACTTTGTGGAAACACATTAATATGACGTAAAATCTTTTTATACGTTATTTCAACATGTTATTTCTGCCAAGCAAGTTGACTATATAGTGTGCGCTTAGTAACCTTTGTTCTGGGTGTGGAATATCTCTAGACAGAAGTTCTGGACAGATCTAAAATGTTGTGTTTTTAAAGTTACAGCCCCTGTTTACTCTTTTAAACCTGGACATTTACAGTTTTAGTGTGAAGAGGTGGTACTGTGTGTGTTACTGTGATTATCCAGATGATGGCGCTCTTATCTTAATATCTGATTCATTCAATTATTCGATAGGCATTTTTTTTCTTTCATAAACAGCAACTTTCTAAATGACTTCTTAGGTTTTTCACCTTTTTTTCTTTATATAACTGAATTCTTGAACTTATGAACAGCAAAAAAGTAAGAAACATTTTTTTTTAAAAACATCCCCTTAAAATATTGACATTTTATGTGCATATATATATTTTTAAGTAACTATTGCGTACTGTATATTATCTATAGATGTTTTTTTTTTCTATTGGGGATTAGTAACATCTATACATGTAACTTTTTATTTATAAACTGTCCCAATTGTTTTGATCTTCCAGTATATTTTAGTGAATTCAGTTTTTTTTTTCAGCATATAACTATATTTCGCATTTCCGTTAGTGCCCTTGGTTATTTATGCTCATATTTGTGTGTTTTATATTTGTTTTTCTATTTCTGTTTATTATTATTATTGTGGCACAATAAATATATTGAAGCGCAAAAGTAAAGTGTAAGTGCGCATGCTCAGAAACCCTCCCAGGACGTCTGGACAGATAAAACACTGGCAGTAGAGGAGATTAATGATCACGTGGTGAGCAGACTCACACTGTGGTTCCTGCTTTGCTCGCTAAATCCTTAGAAACATCACAGCACGTGGTTATGAGAGCCGCGCGCTCAATCGTCAGCGGGTAACCAGCAGCCCGCGCGCTTATCCGATCCAGTAACGATCAAACAATTCTCCCGCGGTCAGGTCCGAACGACGCGCTGGGATCGTGTCACCGCAGGGAAATGCTTGTTGCAGGGCTATTTTTGGACACTCAAACAGATGCGGCTGTGTTTCCCATGTGAGTGTCTCCACGCGCGCTTGTTTGCGCCATAACGCAGAGTCTGGAAATGGATCAGGAAACGAGTTCTTTGGACGGTTTGGAAAACGTCGGTGAGGATTTCGGTTTCGGAGATGATCTGGAGCTAAACCAGTTTGATGGTCTTCCATACTCCACCCGGTATTATAACCTCCTGAAGGAGAGACAGCAGCTCCCCATCTGGGCATCGAGACAGGAGTTTCTGAAAGTCTTGGAAACCAATCAGCTCGTCATCATCTCGTGTACAACGAAAAGTGGCAAAAGTACACAGGTACAGTGGCTTATCAAGGTGGACCTTTAAAAATTCTAAGAATTCTGTTTGTTAGTGCATAGTTATTATGTACAATGAAGAAGCTGGAAGGAGCAACCAATCACATGGTAACCACCCAGTCCACACTCTCATGAAGATACAGTACAGGACAAGCACTTCAGTTAGTGTTCCAAATAAACATCAGAATGAAGGCGAACATGTGATCTCACTGACTTTAACCATAGAACAAACGGGCAGAAACTGCTGATCACAAAACACCCTGTGAACAGCCAATATGAGTCTGGAGACGCCTTATTAATGAGACAGGTCAGAGGACAAAGCCCAGAATGATTTTAGCTGACAGACAGGCCATGATATCTCAGATAATCACTCTTGGTGATTAGAAACGTGGTAAGCAGAATAGCATCTCAGAATGCACAACATAATGAACCGTGGAGCAGATGAGCTACAGCAGCAGATTACACCACAGCTCAGTATTGTCAGCGCAGAATAGGAATGTGAGACTATAGTGGGTAGAGGATCACCAAAACTGTATAGTTTAATTTTAGAAAAAAGACCAGATGAAAATAATTACTCTTTTGCAAACTGTTTGCTGTCCAGGATTAATGCTTCTGGACCCAGTTACAGCTGCGGAGGCTGACCTGAACTTTAAGGCTGGTGCTACTTGATGAAGGAGTTGTGTTTTCTGAATATTGGGTTTCATCTGTGAAGCATAATGGATTGTTATATCATGATAATTGAATAATGTATTGGCTTATAGATTCTCTTATAGATTCTCTATGGTCTTTAACCATAACCTCCAAAATAGTTTGATAAAATGAGTACTATCGTGGCGGCACAGTTGCTTAGTGGTTAGCACTGTCGCCATGCACTTTCGGGGTCCGGGTTTGATTCCCGCCTCTGTGTGCATGGAGTTTGCATGTTCTCCCGTGCTTGGTGGGTTTCTTCCAGGTCCTCCGGTTTCCTCCCACCGTTCAAAAACATGCAGAAGGCTAAATGGTGACCCAAATTGCCCATAGTGTGTGAATGTGAGTGTGCGTATGTCTCTCTGCCCTGCGATGGATTGGCACCCTGTCCAGGGTGTACCCTGTCTTGTACCTGGGATAGGTACCCTATATACAGGATAAAGACAATTAGACGATGAGATGAGATATACTATTACTGATTGAAATCCCTATGGACTTAGGATGGCTCATTAAGTCTACATGAATTGCATGGTAGTAATAGATCTTTCAGAGAGGGATTTATAGTCAGAGTTGGGGTGAAAACAGTTATTACAAGGATACCATCCATGTGGCCACTTTACTAAATGATCTATGATGACTGCTATATGCCTTTTTTAAAAATGTATTCTACATTTTGTTGAAGCAAAGGTTCTGGCCTCATTTGCACCTTTTTACTGTACTTCATAAATGACTGACTGATCACAGAGCCTGGTCTGTTTATTGTCTGTCAACAAGAGGCAAGCTAGCAATGCCCCTCTAAATATATAAAGGGGAAACTTTACACCACACTGCAATTTGCTATTTCAAACACCATCTGACCTGAAGATGTGGGTCACCCTGAGCTCTAGTCTGTTTAGCACAAATAGGCACATTCCAGCTGCAAGTGCCAAAGACTGCTTTATATATTTCACCAGCTGAAACTTCTTACAGACTTTCTGCTGAAAACAAGCAGACCAAACAAACTCATGTTAGCCTCAGATTTATGTCTTTTATAAATCGTGCAGACTGAAGTATTATTTCAGCAAGCCCACTAATAATCTTAAAGCTGACCTATTTTATTAACATAAAACCACTGTTCGATTAAAATAATTAGTTTGGAGACTGAACTTAAAATGCACAATCAGTGATGAAACATCTGTATTTTTTTATTGTTGTGTAGTACCTGATAATGATGAAATCAGTAATATAATAATGATGGCCGTACATTACAGATCCAGAATTACCTGATTATTCTTTCAGAACCGTGGTATTAAAGGATGTGGTTACAGTGAGTTAAATATCAGGGTTTGTTTGTAGATTGGTGGATCACAAACTGTGGTCACAGGACACTCAGGGGCTTTAAAGAATAACCTGGCATTCTGTTTATTATATTTATAAGAAATGCACTGGATCACAAAACTCATGATTCGGATCATATCACAGATTTGAGTCAAGGATTGGATAATTTCTTGGATCAGCAAAAAAAGGGGAATTTTTGCCTTTTGTTTTATTACTTATCAAGCATAAAGGACACAAAAAACAAGAATTTTTTTCCCTGGTCTTAAATGAAAAGCCTGTTTTTGTAGTATTAAAATGTTTAGTTTATTCAGGAAAAGTTTTTGCTTTATGTGCACCCACACACACACGTGGTCACGATGTTATAATAAACAGTACACACGCATGGATGTTGACTATACAAGTGATGCTCACTCACTGAGAGCGAGCATGGGAGACGATTACCCACAATCCCACAGCGCGAATGAGAAGAACCATTGGCTATAAAACTTTATTTCACACTACAATGGCTATTTTTTGCACCTAATACATTGTTCTCATGTTTGACAAACCATGGGCAGGATATGTATGGGTCAGGGGGTCAGGGATCAACTAAACTAGTTGATTACACAGCTACTATTTATTAAATGAAGGGTTCTATTTATTTGCCTGTTTGATGGATTTGATGGGTGAGTTTGTTTGGTTTTAATCCAAATCTCAACTCAGAAACGAGTCTGGACTTTAAATACATGGTATCAGATATTGGTGCACACAAATAAGCACAGTATTGGACTGATTCTGGATGAAAGTACACCTGGCTAGATTTCAGTGTTGATAAAAAAAAAAAAATCCTCTAATTAACAGAATCCTAACATCATAAAATATCTCAATGGCTGGGAACGGAGGAAGTTGATATGGTAGGTGGTTTTTCCTGTTATCCGGTGTACAGGTGTGTGTGTGGTGTACAGGTTCCGCAGTGGTGTGCAGAGTTCTGTCTGTCGGCGCAGTATCAGCATGGTGTCGTGGTGTGTAGTCAGATCCAGAGACAGCAGGCTGTCGATTTGGCCCTGCGTGCAGCTGATGAGATGGATGTCAATATTGGCCATGAGGTGGGCTACAGCATTCCACTGGAGAACTGCTGCTCCTCTGACACTATTCTCAGGTAAAACATCTCATGTTTGTCTATTTGCACATTTGTTTGTAATACATTTGTAAATGTAGGTATGATGAAGCTTTGTGTAAAGAAGCATTTTCACATAATTTTAACACTTTCATAAGGTGTTTCTTAATTAACAGGGCATTACCAGCTAAGCATTAGGACCTGTGTAGTCACAAACTATTGTGAACACAATGTCAGATTACTAACATCCCCATGTCTGCTTTAGGTACTGCACTGATGATATACTGCTGAGGGAGCTGATGTCCGACCCATTCCTGGAGCACTATGGTGCGGTCGTGATCGATCAGGCCCACGAGCGCACCGTGAGCACAGATCTCCTGATGGCTCTGCTTCGAGTGGTGCTCCTGCAGCGTTCAGAGCTTCGGGTAGTGCTCCTGTCCGTCATGCCAGCCTCACACACACTTCTCACACACTTTAGTGGTGCGGCTCACCTGCACCCGGAGACACCGTGCTCGTCTGAAGTTCTCCACAGCAGCCGAGGCAGTACGGAGAGCTTCTGCGCAGCTCTAAGACTCGTCCTGGAGGTGCACAGAACCAAAGAACCTGGAGACATCGCTGTGTTCCTCGCATCAGAACAGGTACTGGTGCTGATACCATTTTTTTGCAAAGGAAGAGACTGGGTGGTATTCAGTAAGCGGATTATTTTCAAGCACAATTATTTTATTTCAATATTGCCATGATTTTTCAGCTAATTGCAGTTTAATTGCACCTTACCATCTAGTTTTTCTCACATTACTAAATGAATGTCTCTTATGCAAGTTGTTGACTAGTTATCTGTTGATGTTCAAGGATCAGGCGTTTCACTCGCTGTATGCTCATATGATGCCGGGATTGTCATTCTATAAAACTGCTGCACATTTAGATGTTTTACTGTGGACAAGAGTCTCATCACCGTACACCGTATCGTTTTACAACTTCATTCACCACACTCTTCATCACAAGGCCCAGTTTGACTCGAATGCCTCTCGTACTAGAAGTGCTTATACTGATAACATTAAGTGTCCATCATCTGCATGAATTACTGATTATGAAAAATATGGAACATTATTATTATTAGAAGTATTCATAATTATTATGGTTATTGTTGATTAAAATCATAGAACCTAACTATTACTAAAACTCTGTGTGTTGTAGGAGGTCGACTGTGCCTGTAAACTTCTGACTAAAGAAGCATCCAGGCTGAGCAGTAATCTTGGAGAGCTGGTGCCAGTGGCAGTGTGCCCAGGCCATGCTGAAATGTGTGTACAAATCACACAGCATGAAAAGAGAGTCAGGAGGGTCTTTTTATCCTGCAGTCAATTTGAAGATATGTTTTGGTCAGTGGATACGGTCAATTTCGTGATCGACACTGGAGTCGAGAAGAGATTTGTAAGTGATGAAGGTTTAAACACGACACATTGTGTACCGTTTTGTATTTATTCAAATTGCATTGTGAAACTAATTCTGATTGTAATTTTAATAAGATTTTTTTGCTTCTTTACACCAGCTTTGGTATCAGAGAAGGTAACTAGTAAAAATGGCTAAAACAACATAAAAGTTTTATTCTGCCCCACACAGACTTCACTGCTTCACTAAATAATTACTGCTTTTGCTTTAGTCACAACCTGACATTTATGGCTTATGGTTTAATATTAAAGCAAATAAAAATGTGATGTCGTGCGATTGTGTGATTTCTGTACAGGTAGTCCCCACAGTGTGATTTCTGTACTGGTAGTCCCCAACTCATTTGTAGATGCGAACGAATCACAGAAGTAGCTTCTGTACGTGTATTGTACAAAAAATAGACACCAGATGCCAATATTTACAATTATATACAATATTTGCGGTGTGTACGTGAATGCATAAAATGTCTAAAGTCCCGTATATTATTTGTGTGTGTGTGGGGGGGAGTGGGAGAAATGAGTCGGCCTCACTGGTATCAATGAATCAGTCCGGAAGCACGATAATAGAAAAAGAAGATTAATCCTAATTTTGGAAAATCCTCGATCCCGAGTTCACAGTCCAATACAGTGAAAAACAGCTTTGAGACAAAATGGCGTCCGGGATTCCTCTCGCAATTTAAAGGCACAGAGACAACACTGTTACATTTGACGTGTGAGATTCATTTCCTTAGGTACGATTTTTGGCTAGATGATGGCAGTGTGGGAAAAGGGGACAGAAATTTAGTCAAGTGGATTGGTATGCTTTACATTGTATAGTCATTTTAAAGGTGTATAAGGCTCACTTTGGCAGACTTAAGAACAAATTCAACTTACAAACATGCTCTTGGAACGGAACTTGTTCTTAAGTCGGGGACTACCTTTATTTGCCTGCAGGTGTATAACCCACGGTTGAGAGCCAGCTCTGAGGTGGTCAGACCCATCAGTAGATGTCGGGCTCAGATCCGTAAACAGCTGGCTGGATCAGAAGGTGAGGAAGCATTCAATAAATCCTTTTAGTCAGATCTAATTAATTTTATTAAATCTAATAAGTTGAAAGCACAGGGCATTAATCAAATTCCATCAAATCTAAACCAGCGACATCACTCAACAGTAAAAAATAAAAACAATGCAAGATCCTCATTTAAGTGTTTAAACTGATAATCCTTATTACACCTAAGTACCTAATTACACTTTTAATTGTGCTTCTATAATCTGCTTAGTACCAGGTTAGGATTAATTTCTATCTATTAAGCGTGGTCTATAACTGTTTATACATGAATAGGAAAGTGTTTCTGCCTCTACCCCGAGGAGACGGCGCTCTGTGCTGAGATTCCTGCACGGATCCTCGAAGCGAACATCACCTCGACGGCGCTCTTCCTCAAGAGGATGGAGCTGGCCGGAATCGGACGCTGCGACTTCATCAGCAGGCCGGGTCAGACATGTGTTAGTAATAATGCATTCATTAAAAATGGTGTTTCAGCCAGGGGTGTTTTCTGCAATATTTGAACATTAAATAAGAACATAAGAGAGCATTTAGCTGGAGAAGATGAGATCACAGAGCTGGACACAAGGGCAGTACTGTGTGTTTTTTCTTTTTTTTTTTTTTTATCAGCACTGATGTGTCATGGTGCTGGTGTTTAGCGATGCGTGTTAGCCGTTGTGACGGTGCTAATCAGTTCATTGTCCAGAAGCATGAGTTCAACCTGTGTGAGAAACGCCCCGAGATTCTGCGAGCTCTGACCCAGTTGAAGAGCTGAGCTTACTAAGCTGGAAAACACAATGAATAGGAAAAGACGGTTTAAACAACAGGACACAGGATTATGGCCATCAGAGTTCTAAAGCCAGCTAGACGAAATAGGTGTCATTTAAACATTTTTAAGGTGTTAGTGTTTATTTAAAAAAGTTCAAATTAGACTTGAACAAAGTTGATGCACTTTCAGTCTTTATACTCATTTACTGTAAATGAGTTCTGTATTAAAAATGACGAACACTGTTCAACTTCATTATTAGTCCTGATAATAAGTGCAATCTTTATTTTACATAGTGAATAGATCAAAGACTACTAAATCTAAATCTATCATATCGTTATTCTACAGAAACAACTTCTAAAGTTTTGTCAAATATTCCTATATATTATATCAAATATCACTGCCGTATGAATAGATGCGATCTAGAATAATTGATTAAATGTTTTTTCCTCTTGTTGTTTCCTTCAGATCCTGAAGGCCTAATGCAAGCTTTAGAGGAGCTGGACTATCTTGCAGCTTTGGATGATGATGGAAACCTTTCCGAGATTGGGATCATAATGTCCGAGTTCCCCTTAGACCCTCAGATGGCTAAAGCTCTGTTAGCATCGTGCGAATTTGATTGTGCCAGCGAGGTGCTAACTATTGCAGCCATGTTAGCAGGTACAGAGAATGAAATCCTATGAGCAGGAATCATGACCTGATAGTCCAAAGGCATTGCTTAGTAAGATTTAGATGTCTGAATGAGGATTAAGATTAGGATGAAAACACCGCCAAGGGGAATTAGTCTAGGATCAGGCAGATTCAGGACATTGTTGTGGCAGCTGTTTGAAAATCCTTGCCTGCTCTAAATGGTTATTTCTTAAACATTACATTTAATGTATTATTATTATTATTATTATACACAATATATGGATATAAAAACATTTCTTAGGCACCCTACGATCAAGGAAATACACTAATCGTACAGATATTATTCAATTTTTACATTGATCACCCAGTGCATCCCATTGTCTATTTCTTGCTTTAGCTCCAAGTTGCTTTCTAGAGCCCCCTGTTGGCATGGAAACAGAAGTGATGCTGTGTCACAGGAAGTTGTATCATCCAGAGGGAGACCACTTCACTCTGATTAACATCTACAACACTTATAAGCACAGCCAGAGAGAGCCATGTGAGTGGAACTGCTTACTGCGTTAACTTTTAATCCTTAAAGAAACTTATTTACCAATTGATTATTAAGAGTTGGGTTTGCTCTAGGTTTCTCATGTTTCCTCATGTAGATGAGATTATGTACATTAAACTGCACTTAGATATGCATGTGTGTTAAAATGTCTCTTATTGCTCCATCAACAATGAGATGTTTAAATGGTTCTGTACCTGCTATAGGACTAAACCTTAACCTTAAGCACAGGTTTAAAGCCTTTTCTCAATCAGACTGCTTTATCATACAATAGATACACAATTATGAAAACCAGTCCTACATTTTGGTGTGTCAGATTTCACACAGGAGCAGTGGTGTCAGGATTCCTTCCTGTGCTGCACAGCTCTACAGACTGCAGATGCCGTAAGGGCTGAGCTGACTGACATACTGAGGAGACTGGAGCTCCCGATCTCTGAGCCAGCCTTCGGCACCAAGTCCAACACCATCAACGTCAAGCGAGCACTGATGGCTGGGTTCTTCATGCAGGTAGATTTGTTCCTGTAGTGGAATGAGATTTTTTTTACACATTATTTAACAGAGTTTTAAATGCTATGAGGGGCGTTCAAGTCAAACCGGTACTTGTGATGAAATTTCTCATGAATGAAGGAATAAAATTGGTTGGTATATTCCGAAGCCATTCAAACACAGTAAAGTATTCGAATGGTAAAATGTTTTTTAAAAAGCTGTACTTCCATGACTGGCAATCTCGGCCAAAGTGGCTCAGAGCCTATATTAAAGTGAAACCCCTGATCCTTGAAAATCGACAGATAACTGGTTGGTAACTAGCAGAAGAGACGCATCTGTCTGTGGGAACTGTACACACTATCATTCACCAACACATTACAGGAACTCGGCTGGGAGTTATTGCCACATCCTCCCCCGTACGGTCCTGATCTCGCTTCAAGTCATTTTCACATAAAGGAGTTCCTGGGAGGCCAGCGTTTAAGACAGTGAAACAGGCGTAGTCCAATCATGGCTCTGGCGTACTGAGAAAGCTTTTTACCTTGATGGAATCCAAGCACAAGTGAAACACTGGGTGAAGTGCATTAGTGTAGCATAAGATTCTATAGAAAAATAAAGCTAGTTTTTATTCTCATAACTGGGTTCTGTTATTCTGCACAAGTTCGAAAGTCCCAGTTTGACTTGAACGACCTGTTTCAAAATTAAACATGACTGTTTAAAACCCAACAGCTCTAGATGCTATAAGGAATCAGGTTGTCATATTACTGTTATCTGTGTTGATCAGATTGCTCGTGATGTCGACGGCTCAGGAAACTATTTCATGCTGAGTAATAAGCACGTGGCGCAGCTTCACCAGCTTTCAGCTTATGGGGCTAAAGCGTACAAACTTGGCCTGCCTGAGTGGGTGCTGTTTAACGAGTTCACACTGTCGAACAGCAACTGCATCCATACAGTCACACAAATCTCCCCCGAGGTGTAAGTCCTTAATGCTTCAGTTCCTGTAGAGGTGAATTTTTGGGGTCTTTTCATGGACTTGAATCATTTCAATGAATTGGTTAAATCATTTGTTCAGATTTATTTACTGATTGATCTTGTGACATAGGTATCACTTTAAATGATTCGAAAAAATTAATACTTAATAACATGATTGTATGTCTGTGTGTGTGTGTGTGTGTGGGTGGGGGGGAAGAGCCCGAGTGCATGCACTGAAATGCTAAAAATCTCAAACGTTCTGACCGAATAATGTTAAATAAAATTATGTAAAATCACTGATTCGACTAAGAGTCAAATCTTACTGATTCCTAAAAAGTTTCATACTCCCAGGCATCAAGTTTTGCATACTGTACATGCGATACAAATCCACTTTTCTTTTGAGGTTAAAATGAACTTGTATTATAAATCTACATCAAATCTATGCTTGATAATCATGTCTGTTTTTGTTTAGAAGCTTGAACGAACAAAATCGATTCATGGCAGTTACTTGTTTTTGTCTTGTTTGTGCAGGTTCATCCAAATAGCACCACAGTATTTCTTCTACAACCTGCCCCCTAGTGAGTGTAAGGAGTTCCTGCAGCATATTCTGGAAACTGAGGTGGCTGGGAGTGAAAAGAGCAGACAGGACACGCATCCTGTTAATACAGACGCCCAGGAAGAACAGGAGTCACAGTCTTCTGACAGATGTGTCATACAGTAATGTCAGTATGCACACGCTGTGGTCTGGACTGGAAAGCTTGACCTGGGACGATTAATTATGATTCCTGATGGCGTTTCTAAAGTCTTACATTCTTTACGTCCTACTCAGCACAAAAACAATATCCTAGAGTGCTGAGTGAAAGCTGGTTCTTTTCTAATGATCAGCCTCAGAAAGTTGTACAGATGTATTGTATAATATTCAGTATGGATGATAATCTAAAGAAAGCTGTCCTGACAAATGTATCTGTGGTGTTCATTTCAAACAATACATAACCGAAATTGCAGGGTGATGTTATTCCACTGAGGCGTAAGTAGCAAACTGATTAGTTTTTAAAGGTGCAGTAAGCCGTTTTGGTTTGAGGAGAGCTGAAGCTATTTATTTGCTTACTGATTAAATTAAACCAAGTCTAAAGCTACATGCAACATGACTGACAGCCAAAAATGGACATGAGGAGGGAAGAGTAACTAATCACCTGTCTTTTTTTTTTTTTTTTTGTCTGCTCAGATATCAATCTATCAGATTTTTTTTTTCTGTACCTTTTAATTAATCATCTTTAGTCAAGCTGTGTTTTTTATGGATCTGTCTGCTTATATATGTACAAGGGGCATTCAAGTCAAACCTAGACTTGTGACAAACTTTCTTTTAAATGAAGGCGTAAAAACAATTCACCTCCAAGTACAGCACGGTGATGAGACTCTAAGCATTTGAATAGTGCCAAAATTTTTAAAAAGGCTGTGAATGACAATCCCAGGTTGGCTCAGAGCCCACTGCAGTCGTTGCTGTGAACATTCAGCAAGCGGAACACCTGATCCTTATCGATGGATAACTTGTCTTGAACTTGTGGAAGACATGCACCTGTCTGAATTGTACACACAATCATTCACCAACACCACTTGTACATTACAGGATATCGGTTGGAAGTAATTGCCACATTCAACGTACAATCCTGGCCTCACTTCAAGCCATTTCCACATGTTTGGGACATTAAAGGAGTTCCTGGGAGGCCATCGTTTCAGACATGGATCATTGCTCCGCTGTACTGAGGAAACAGTGGGATAAGTGCATTAGTGTAGCAGGGGATTATTAAGCGCAATAAAGGTTTTTTTTCCTCTCAGAACTGTTTTGTTGTCATGCACAACAATCAAAAGTCCTGGTTTGACTTGAACACCCATTGCATCTTTATCTGTAACTCCTCCTGTCTATCAGACTTTCCATATCCATCTCTATCTGGTTCCTGATTTTTTTTGTCTGTCTACTCCTAAACCAACAACTCACCAGGTTACTGCTGTAAGTCCAACAGCAGCCTTTAAGAACAAAAACGTCAGTCAATAATCAATTGACACTCTAATCTTGGTAAAATGTTTAATTGAAGACTTTGAGTAGACTTTGAGGTCGTGGTGGATATTTTCCCCAACACAGAGAGAATTTGTACAAAGCAACCATGCCTGTGTCCACACAGTAGTCCTTCACAGTCTTTACAAAGGGTGCGTTATATGAAGATGAAAGACTACGTAATGACACAAAGTTCAGATTGTGAGATAGTCCTTTAACTTGTCCATAATTACAGGCATTCTCTCCACAGGGATCAGACACACCGTCCGGAAGGGTTTCATAGGAACATCATCGAACGCCCATCGTCCTGAGTGACATGAATCGGCTTCCTCCTGGACGGAGTAGTTAAACTTCACCACAGCTTGCTGTGAATGACAGACAATAAGCCATGAGATCCACAACAGGAATGATGCACATGTACATGATATGTCCATATTGAGGGATGTGGCAGAAATTAACTGACGGATGTTATTTTTCTGTACCTCGTGAAAGAACTCCTCCTCTGCATTGACAAACATGGGAAGTTCTTTGGCAGGCCCTCGTGCTGGGATGCTCTTCTTGGCTTCCTGGCATGTTTTGCTGATCATCAGCCAGTAGTGACACTTCCCGCTGGGTTTATTGGTCCGCTGTGCTTCAGACATCTCCTCGCTGTTTAAACATCAACAAATTAAAACATTTTACACAGACACAGGTTTCAGCATGTCGGTTGACATTCAAGAGGCAGTTTCACTTTATACGCAGCGGCTTTAAAAGCTGCATATTGCGCCTTAAAAACTGTTTAAAGTTTAATTGTAAATATTCCATCTTACCCTTAAGAGAATTGAGAAAGAACATAGCAAATTTTTTTTTTACTGGTAATCATTTTGTACATTAATCTACAATATTTATTATGAATGGGAACCACCACGAATCACCCGATACAATGTTATCATGATACTTGGGCGCTGAATTGATTTGTATTGATTCTGTAAGTATCACAATTTTATAAATATCCCAATTTTATTATATTTTTTTTCTTCAGATTTTGGATTGCCCCTTAGAGGAACAGCAACATTTTACAACTTCTAAGAAAGAAAAAAAAAATTAAAGATTTTGCATCCAGTGTGGTGATACAGGGAATAAGTATCATAATATGTTAATTGTTTCTTTCTTCCCTCTCTCTAATATATATCTGGCACACAATTTAGTTCACAGTAAAGAATTTATTACTTTGAAACATTTTGTTAATGATGGCTTAAAAATAGGTTTTTATGGGCCGTCATTTTGTGGTTGCATTAGTTTAAATGTCATTTGCAAGTTTCTGAAAACATATTTCTAGACTTGTAAAATTATGTAGTTATATAATTTTCCAACAAACACATTAGCTGCACCTGTCCACCTCCTTAGGAAAAGCAGCAGCAATACAAATCTAGCCACATGTATGCTCTGAATACTCACAGCAGCTGTGTGTAAAGCGGCAATGCGATCTGTGGGGGGACGTTTATAAATCGCTCACTGATCAGCAAGCCGACGCTTTGAGACGTGTCCTCCATCACCTGATGGAACTGCTCCTGAACAGCTGCTGAGCACACTTTCTCACATTGTCCTAAAACAAGGTCCTTTATCTGCTCCACACACTCCATACCCTGTTCAACACATGCACACGTTTTATTTATTATTAGAAAGAATTATGTTGCATTTATTTGGCAAAAAAAGAAGTTAATCATATATACTATGATCTTCAACACGTTTACAATGTATTTAAATCCTGGTATTGTACTGTACCTTTCGGTCAGTCAGGTTAATAATACTGATAAACCCAAACACTTCGTCTGGATCCTCATTATCGCTGTCATCAGGCACCTCAGCTTGCTGCAAACAGATACACAAACTTAGCATGAACTCCCACACAGTGGAAAACATTTGCTTTATTGTGATGCTGGATGAGATATTTTTTAAATCATGGGGTGGAGTGACTGGTTTCCTTACTTCCCAGGGAGCCCTCACATCTGTGTTTCCTTTTCAATTAGTTACGCGGACAAAGTTAGTCCTGGCGGAGTCCCTGCTTGCACTGTGCACTAAATATACGTTCAACTTATACATTATGTGATTATAGCATAACTAACTAACTAACTGCCATTCTCTTTAGAGCTACATATGGTACCCCTGAGCTCGCAGTGATGCAGTGACGCCCTTTGCCCCCCGCACCTGTCTGACTCGTCCTGGTGTCCTGCTTCGGGTCGGAGATCTCATTGCATGGAGGCCCTGTGTAGTCTGCTTAGGCTGCGTGCGGTGACTGGGGACGGTTTTACTTCACTATAAAGATGGTCTTACACTCAGCTGAGGCAGGCAGTGTTTCTGTGATGGCTTGCGATAGCAGACGCTCAATAGTTCAGGACTAAAATTCCCACAAAGAGTTTTGTACCAAAACCTCCAGTAACGTGATACTCCATATATACTCCACAAAATAATGGACTTTATATTAACTTATATTAACACATCTCCTGTTATACTGAATTCCAGCCCTCCTAACACACAGTATGACTCCTATCTGATATCACTTATATGAGGATGGGTTCCCTGTTTGCCATCTCAGGGAAATTTTCCTTGCCAAAGTCGCCCTTGATTTGATCATCAGAGACAATTTTTGCAGACAATAATCATAGTTAATAGCGCTATATAAAATTGGTTTAAAAATCAAACGTGCTTTGCTCAGCACTGAAAAGACATTTAAGGATCACCTTTTGCAATATCAGTTTCAATCAACATAAGACATCCTTTAACAAACTACAATGAACCCTCATTCCATTTAAATGTGCAGCTCTTGTCCACTTGTAAACATTAGACAGGCAGACAGATGGATACAGAGAGAGAGAGAGAGAGACAGGTAGATAGATAGACAGAAATAATACCAATGCCACTAATAATAAAGTGTTGTAAGCAATTCTGCCAAACAACAGCTAATAAAGTGTGAATGAATGTCTCACCTTGATGACGCTGCCTATGTGATTTTGCTGGATGATGACGTCAGTGAGCTCAGAGATGTTCACGTGCGCCTTAAGGAAAAGCTAGAAAAATAACGAAGTCATAAACAATGAATAAACAAATTCCCTGCTAACATATTTTGCTGTATTTACAATACCGTTTAATATTACTATAAATCTGCGTTTCTAAGCCAGATTTACCTGTTGCAGAAGTTTCTTAATGCCGTTGAAGTCGTTGTCTGATATCGCGTGCGCCTCAAAGTCCACCACAACTTCCTACAAACGCAAACATGGTCACGAATATTGAAACATTCCTAACATAAACTAAACTAAATAAACACTAACCAGGTAGTTTATTAGGGGTATAAACCTTAGCTAGCAATGCACGTCAATACTGCACTGAAAACTAGACATCACAGCTAACTGACCTCGTTTATTACTTCTTCTTCTGAATCTTCACTCCCCGCTCCCGAATCCTCTAATCCTTCATCTGAGCTGTCAGCACTGTCTTCGGGATTTTCCCCGCTTCCAATAGCTCTTCTTTTCGCAGATGAAGCCATGCTGCTGCCCAGAAACCGCCGAGAGTGTGGTTGAAGTGACACGCGTTGGTTCACATACAATGTGAACTGTCTTTCATTGGCTACCATTCCGGCTCTAAATCTAATTCATTTCTATCTCACGTAGCTGCTGCGGTAGAGCCAACATGGCGGCCATTTCTTTAGTTAAATGCCCAAAGACCATTTTGTGGAAGAAGTGGAGTGACGACAATAAAGTGAAAGTAACGTTATTCAAAATAAAGGACTTACATGTTCACAAGTTCACATTTAAGAATTGAAAAAAAAAAATTGAAAAACATATTTTAGATATATGTAAAGGCAGTGAAATATGAAAACTCCACTTCTTTTCATCCACTGTACCATAGTGATTTATAATTTTTGGAAGGGAAGCGATTTAATATTTAATTTTACCAATAGCAAAATAACCAACGTAACAGATTTACATTACATTTAGGCATTTGGCAGACGCTCATATCCAAAGCGACTTAAAAAAAAAAGATAACACTAGGCATCCGTAGAATATACATAAAACATTAATTAACAATTTTCTAATTTTTCCTTTATTTTCTTTTGTGAATGCAATGTGCTTCAGTAGAATGTGGTAAAAACAAAATCAGTTAAAACTGTCTTTGTTAATAAATTAGTTCATTTTGATTTGAGCCTTGGGCTTCTTGTTCTTGTTCTTGGTGTTTACTGGCGGTTGGCCTCCAGTATGTTGCATTACCGCCACCTTCTCGTCTGGATCTCCCTCATCTTCCTTTCAGTTTAAATCCTCTTTTCTAGTCCCATCGCCTTTAGGAAAAACTATTTCTTCCTAGTTCTCGTTCTCTTTTTTTCCCTAAAATACATTTCATTTTTGTACTTAATTACTTTGACCTTTATTTATTTTGTTTATATATATATATATTTTTTAATTCATTTATTCCAATTTCAGGACTGTACTTATTTTATAATGTTGTATTGTGACTAATGTATTGTTTCCAGGGATTGTTTTATAAAGTTTAATTTACGAAAATAAACAAATAAATGGAATTTCGGGAAGTTTCCCGGGTTCCTCCTGACGTCGCCATGACGACGGACAGCTGGCGTTACGTGTTCCGGAAGTGCAGGTGCACCGTTACGAAACCTCCGGCGTATTTGCCCGACTTTCTGAGTGTATTTGACGGATTTGTGTGTGTCGCATTGTGAGGTTTCCATTCGCCGTGGATGTAAGGGACAGCAGTGAAGAGAAACATGACTTTAAACCAGAATCACTCCGAGGGAGGAGGAGTCATCATCAACAACAGTGAGAGGTAAATAACGCGTGCTGTTTCCAACTGTTAAGTAAATCATGTACATGTAACATACACTGTTATCTAAAACAGTTCCCATGGAAACGGTTTATCAAACCGACTATAGTGTGTTCGTACTGTAGTGTAACAGTGATCGAGACGTGGCCGCTGTATCAGATTATCAGATTATCTATCTCTTATAAAAGATTAGAGTGACTCAGACAGGGAGCAGCACACAGGCGCTGGGGTGAAACAGGGCCAAAGTCCCAAAAACCATTAGAAACCATTAACTGAGCTGATTAAAAGTGACAGAGAAGAGACGATTAAAGTGAACTGCAGATATCCAGGAACGGTGTAGTAATATCTTAACCTTATCACGTGATACATATATTCTCAACCTCTTTAAGCACCATGGACAGGGTTTTGTATGACGTCGTCACTTAATACTGTTCTAGAGCACTGGTCTTCTGTTTATATATATATATATATATATATATATATATATATATATATACACTCAGCAAAAAAAGAAACGCCCCTTTTTCAGGACT
>JAOVVA010000054.1:6528776-6569960 GCA_028565275.1 Leiocassis micropogon | reverse complement strand
AAACATGCAAAAGAATAAGAAATCAGGAAGGGGGCAAATAGTTTTTCACACCACTGTATATATATATATATATATGTGTGTGTGTGTGTGTGTGTCCATTGTAATATATATGTATATATATTGTAATATATATATTATTTATAATTAGGAAGAAATACCATTCCTGGACAAAATATCCATCATTTTTCAGTTTCTTAGGGAGCTGAATTACCAGCCCTTTACAAGCCTTATCTTCTTTACACACCTCTTTCGATAAAACATTAACACACTGTATATTCTGCTCTATTAGTGTTGTATTAAGTTTGACAATCCAATGGCAAACCATTCAACACTGAATCTTTTAAAGAGTGATGGATTTGGAGATCTTAAGCCATTGTATAGGAACCCATACACAGCGTCCTCCTCACCCCACTAATCACACTACCAGTGTGTGGACAGACCTCTTACCCTCCCACCCCACTACTCATAAACCAGACCTGTCCACTCCAATTGGTGGTGCGCGTCTCGCTGGCGCATTTGTGACCATGACAGCAAGTCTTTATGTATCAAGAGCCACAGCATACCACCAAGAAGGACGAACCACATGCAACAGGAGTAAGAGAAAGCTGTCTGAAAGGGATGACTGGGTGCTAACCCAGATTGTATCCAAAAAAACATAAAACCACAGTTGCCCAACTCACTGCAGAATTAAATGTGCACCTCAACTCTCCTGTTTCCACCAAAACTGTTCGTCGGGAGCTCCACAGGGTCAATGTACATGGCCGGGCTGCTATAGCCAAACCTTTGGTCACCCGTGCCAATGCCAAACGTCGGTTTCAATGGTGCGAGCAGCGAAAATCTTGGGCTGTGGACAATGTGAAACATGTATTGTTCTTTGATGAGTCCAGCTTTACTGTCTTCCCCCACATCCGGGAGAGTTACGGTGTGGAGAAGCCCCAAAGAAGCGTACTGGGGGTGGATCAGTGATGGATTGGGTTGCGATATCATGGCATTCCCTAGGCCCAATACTTAGTGCTTAGATGTGCGTGTAACTGCCAAGGACTACCGAACCATTCTGGAGAACCATGTGCACCCAATGGTTCAAACATTGTATTCTGAAGGCGGTGACGTGTATCAGGATGATAATGGACCAATACACACAGCAAAACTGGTGACAGAGTGGTTTGATGAACCTGAAAATAAAGTTAAACATCTTCCATGGCCTGCACAGTCACCAGATCTAAATCTTATTGAGCCACTTTGGGGTGTTTTGGAGGAGCAAGTTAGGAAACGTTCTCCACCAGTATCACGTAGTGACCTGCCCACTATTCTACAAGAAGAATGGCACAAAATCCCTTTGGCCACTGTGCAGGACTTGTATCTTTCATTCCCAAGACGAATTGATGCTGTATTGGCCGCAAAAAGAGGCCCTACACCATACTAATGAATTATTGTGGTCTAAAACCAGGCGTTTCAGTTTCATTGTCCAACCCCTGTACATCAACTTTTCGATAATGTTCAAATTTTTGGAGATGCCCCTGTATACGTATGTTTATATATATCCTTGTACGATCCTCGTATGAAGAATAATTCATTTGCCAAACTCCTTCCTATTTGAAGACATTAAATTCATAGTTATCAGGTGCTTATAAAGAGAAACAAAGAAGAAAAAAAACGAGTAGAGTCCTGGGAGGTTAAGGCAACCTGGGTAATTTTAAACAAGCTCATCTTTCAGGGCTAATTGCTACATCGATATCATGCAGGTGTAAAGATTTTACATTACATTTACAGAAACAATCAACATGTACACAAAACAGAAATACTAAATATGAATTATTCACACTCAATATTAAATGAGGAGGTTTAATATTAGGAGAGCACTGAAACGAAGCATTTTTGTTCTCCTTTCTCTTCTTAGTGTCTTGATATCCTATGAGAATGTAGAGCTGGCGTTCACCGATGCAGACCGCCTACCAGATCTGTTTAGAAAGAGCAGGAAGGGGACTATCTATCTCACACCGTACAGGGTAGGTATGATGAAAGAGGTAAAACTCTTTCATGAAGACAAAGCCTGGATGGACAAATATCTGGGTGTATGACAGTTATGGATAATATACATGTATGGGTGTTTATTACTGGGACAGTTTCTGTTTATGTTGTCACATTGAATGCTGGGTTATTCTTCCTGAAAGCCCCAGTCAGAGGGGTATAGAGCAGAGCAATCATAAGAAAATACCTACATGGAGTATTGTCATGTATTATTATTATTATTATTATTATAAATAATAATAATCAGCATATTTTTTTGTACAGAAATTATGATTCAGGTAATTGTGTTCTAAATTGTCAGAAAAGAGTCAGAGTGATTTCTAGGCACTGCAGATTTAAAATGCAGAATTTACTTTGGACTCATTCTGAGAGTATAAATGTTTGTTTTTTTGGTCAGGTGATCTTTGTGACAAAGGGGAAAGAAGCTTTGCAGTCATTCATGATGCCGTTCTACCTGATGAAGGGCTGTGAGATCAAACAACCTGTGTTTGGAGCCAACTGTGTTAAGGGCACTGTCAGTGCTGAACCAGGAGGTAACAACTTTAATCTATTTCTGAACTAGATTACCAGCATGAAGCATACATATGTCATAAATGCCTTAAC
Organism: Leiocassis micropogon; assembly: GCA_028565275.1. Taxonomy (NCBI): domain Eukaryota; kingdom Metazoa; phylum Chordata; class Actinopteri; order Siluriformes; family Bagridae; genus Leiocassis; species Leiocassis micropogon. The sequence goes on along the minus strand of JAOVVA010000054.1, from coordinate 6,567,329 downwards.
GTTCAAGTGCACTTCAGTATAAAACTAATACAAAAACACAACATTTGAACACTTTTTACGAATTCAGTCAGGTGTTTGAATTGTACACATGACATTGATATACAGTATGTATTCGCTTTAATATTTTTTCTCCTATATGTTTTATGCAGCATGTATTCACCAAACATAAGTCTTGAGTCCCCCTTCATTTCTTCATATTTTACTTCCAGACCTTCTTGTATTTTTAAACTAGTCTTGAGGAATAGTTCTCCAGGCGTCTTTTTTTGTCTCTCATTCAAGATTTTGCTTCTCACTTTGCCTGCATCTGAGCAGATTCAGAGGAATGTTTTTCGTTTGCCACAAATTGACCTATGAATCATTCAAGCATAAAAACCGTCTAACTTAAGGCACGAACCAGTGAGAAACAGGTCCAGATAATGACAGATGATCAGGCCGGTGATTAGTATACTGCTGATGCTGAATGCTGAGTGGTTGGAACAGATGAGAGGGGAAATGAGGATGCTGCTGCTGAGGTTGTTACATAAACAACCAAGTTCAAATTGTGTCTTTACACAATTGCACTTTGCAGCCTGTCACAGTAAAACATTTGTTCCAATTTTTTAAATTTTATTCTTATTTAATAAAAAAGACTTTTGCCCAAATCATGTATACAGTATTTATTTAATATATGCACTTAACTATATTCTCATGAAGCTGATCCAGAAATTCATGATTGGATTTGTATGCTCACACCGCTGTCTTGAGTAAATTGTGCAAAATATATATTATTTTAATCTGTTAGATTTTCTCTTTCTGTAGAATGGTCTTGTTTTTCAAAGAGTACATTTGGAAATTCAGAAATTGTTCAAAAATAATTCCAATCAAATTAACTATAAATCAAGCAGTCTGGGTGACATCTAACATTGGTTATTCTGTCCTGAGAGATCACCCAAGTTTTTTTGTCTCCTGTAGGAGTGATCCAAAGTTTTACACACAATATGGGATGTGTGTATCTTTTCAGTCAGGAAAGTTTATGTACAAAAGAACACAGTTGAGCTTTGAGACCGGCTTGTGACTGGGAGGGTTCTATTTTTACACAAGGTGATATTTCCACTACACTCTGTATTCCTGTTTTAAATAATTATAGCAACTGTAAGACATAAGTGCTGAATGATAGCGTTAGGGCTAAGTTAGGGAGAAACTGAGCCGTGTCATACACTATTCCCTAATCGTTTATTGAACTGCATGAGTCATCCGTAATGAAAACCTTCTGTTTAAGAATGGATATAAAATCCGTCTGTTAATTAAGAACCAGAATTGGCATGTACTCCTTAAAGCTCCTAAAAATATCTTTTGCTTTCTAGGTGGTTGGGAGGGATCCACAACGTTCAAGCTGATCTTTCTCGCAGGTGGAGCTATTGAGTTTGGAAAGTACATGTTGCAGGTGGCTGGTCAGGGTAAATATAACTACTGTTCCCAATGTTTATTAGTCTGTTGTTGTTTTTTTTATTATTATTAATGTCAAAAACACTGTTGGGTTAAGAAAGAAGTCACTAGACACCAAATAAAGGCTTAGATTGAAAACACCATGACAGTACATCACATATTGTCTGCTCTTTCCTTGGATTGCATGCATATACAGTATAGTAAAATTCTTTTCAATGCAAAAACTGAGCGCACAGTCAGCCAGGGTCTTATTCAAGATCCCATTAATGGGACAGTAGCTTGTCAGTGTTGAGATAATCTTTTGATCACTAGGCCGGATCTTTAACTGCTGAGTAGGTGATGAAGGTGTTTGCTTAGCTTTTGCATATTGTAACATACTTGGCTCTTATAATTCATGATACCTGTTGTATGCTTAATACCAAATTTTCAAATTTTTTCACAATCGTTTCACCTGAAACAAAATACTGTATGAATGAGTTGCATATTTGATTTCACTTCCTAGCCTTCAGAGGACTGCCTGTAAGCCCTAATCTTGCCTGTCCATACATGGCTAACGGTGCATATGCGTGCCCACCTCCCCCTCCACCTAACGGCATCTACTCCACTGGACCACCTCCTCCTGGCTACTCATACCCTGCTCCTCCACCTCCAGGTAATGCACTGTGTGTGAAATGACGTTTACACCATAATGCAGGTCTCTGAAATTTGGTAATACATGAACGTTTTAAAACATGCAAACAGGCATGTTAATTAAAAGACCTACCGTTCTAATAGATACGTTTATATAAGGTCCCTTAAAATGGACTGTAGATCTGAAAAGATATATACAACTGCCTTATTGTTAATGCTGTTCCTATTGTTAATACTGTTTATTGAGGTGATATCAGGAAATGCATGATTAGTGCTGTTTTTCTGCTTCCCTGAATGATTTGGTGTGTTTCCAGGTGCACCCTATCCCAATCCTCTGGGTTTTGACGGAGCCGCGGCCTACATGCCTCCTCCACCGTACTCTGCTTCACTGGCCCAAGCCCCTCCGGACCCTGATCTACCACGAACACCTGCAGGTCCGAACCACAGCCAGAATAATCATAACATTTCCTGATGTACAGTACTGTTCAAAAGTCTTAGGAATGCTGTAGAGCAAGGGGGGAAAAAAGCAGAAAAAAAGCCCAGTAAACAGTAATTAATAAAACAAAGTCAATTTTTGTCATGGCAACACTTTGTCAACCCTTTAGTGTCAGAGACAATTTGTGCAGTTTTATAAGGGAATTAGGTATTAAGTTTTACGAAGCATCCTGCAGAACCACCCACTGTTCTTCTGAGGACTTTGACTGTAGCATCTGCTTCTTTTTTGTGTGCAAAATGTTGAGGAATATTTCTCCACGCTTTCTGAAAGACTTTTTGTCTCTCATTTTCAGTCCAGCCCCTGTACCTGACCAGTTTCAGAGGAATGTGTTTTGTTTGTTAAGCCACACAGTGACCTACAGTATGAATCATTCAAACATAAAAGCCATCCAACTTAAGGCATGAATCAGAGAGAAATAGATACAGATGTTGCCAGATGATCAGGTCGGTGATTAGTATACTGCTGATGCTTAATGCTGAGTGTTTGGAACTGACGGAGGGGAAATGAGGTTGCTGCTGAGGTTTACATAAATCTTTATGCACTTTGTAGCCTGTTGCAGTATAAATTTGTTCCCATTTCTTTAATTAGCATCATTTAATTTAATTTAAAATGAGGGGCGGCTTAAGACTTTTATACAATACTGTACATAAATTATATAGAGGGGATGGAGACGATTCCCGATGAGCAATTATAGCTTGCGTGGAGAAGAAAAAAATAATAGCAACATCAAAGTGCATCATGTCGACCTCTTCTAGACTTTAAGGAAATCTGGTAAGAGAATAAGCGACTATATAATTAATGGCTGATTTTGTTCATAGTCTAATCTGGCCTAACCGAGCCCCATTATAATTAGTGATAATCTGGGAATTTGAATACAAGAACTCTAGGGCAGATTCATGAATATGTTCTCTCTATTTCAGCGGAAGCCAAAGCAGCAGAAGCAGCAGAAGCAGCAGCCAGTGCAAGCACTGCTACCCTTGCTCCTACTCACGTTTACCTGCCAGAGGTAAGTTTATCTCTGATCTGAAACCTGCCATCTAATGTAATTACTTCTCTTTATCCTCTGTAAAGTGCCACGGATAGGTAGTCACCCACTTGGACTTTTTCCCACAATTTGTACTCATAGAATTAGGAAAGAAAATGGACTTAAATGAAATTTTTGCATAACCACTGCATAAGTATACACTACCATTGGTTAAAGAATGTAACTGGGATATTTTAACGCTATGCGTTTCCTGGTTCTGAACCACTGTAGAGTAGCTTTGGTAGTCTGCTTAGGGTGGTTCAAAGGTACACCTTCACCCTCGTCCTGAGTCTCTTGCAGAATAGAAAAGGTTTCTCCTTAAGCCTTCATACCTGACCAGTTTCTCAGGCCCTTCTTATGAAAAGCATTGCCACATATTGATGCTACCACCAAGCTTTACTGTGGTGATTATGTTTTCGGGATCATGAGCAGTCATGGGTTTCCATCAAACCAAGAATAGAATATGACATTTTGGTCTTATATCACCAGATACACTATTCTGCATGTGCTAAGCCACCAACCTGTCCAACTTTAAAATGAGATTTCTTATGCCTTTTATTTCAACAATGATCAAGCTCCTTTTTGAGTTTCAGAATTGGTGACAGAATATATCATGATAAATCTTTGCTCTTTTACTGTTTATAAACCACTTATCTGTGGACATCATAATTGGTTTGTTGTTTCTCTTTCATAGGACAAGCCACCACCTTACTCACCTCCTGAAGACAAGAAGAATCAGTAAATGCAACACCAGCAAAACCCAAAGTCAGCCCTTAAACTCCTCTCTCAATGGTCGCTCTCTTTCTCGTACACACATAACACATACACACCTTGTAATCAGTTAATTTTATTAACTTTATTACCCATACTAGAAGTCTATTCCAAGGAGCAGTAAACTGTTGCAGTTATAAAGTAAGAGTGGAAATGCAAATAATGTTAGGTGAGCGGGAAGGAGTTGAAGTTATAGGGCTTATCAGGACGACAGCGATTTTCCTAATGTTATATTTTTGCATTTGTTAAGCTTTGACTGTTTATTGGACTCGATTTGGAAGTTTCTGGAGCTGGCCCAGTTGGCCATGTTTCATAAGATAGAGGGTCAGCACGATCTGACTGACCGCATGATGAGAAATACTAATCATTCCTCTATAGTCATTCAGGCACTATACTTGACATCCTCCCTCCATGTCTTGAATGTGTTCAACCTGAAGGCACCTTAGTGTACCTGTGGATCTGCTGTCCTTGTGCTACTCCTGTCTGTGTGGTTCTCTGGAGCATGACCCAAGTTAACACTGCACTTTGTTGTTGTGTGTCTGTACAGACTGCTCTGAACAAAATCTCATCCACAAACACTTCTTGCTGTTAAACAGGTCTTAATTTATTTGGATTATAAAATGTGTAACCATCCAAGCATGCTCTCAGCTGTAATGTCTAACAAAATGGGTGTATTTTATTAAATTAAACATGTACCAGTTTAAAGGTCTGGTTTGTGGGCTTGTCTTTTTTTTTAACACAAAAACATTTTAAAATACAGTCTTTAGGGTATCTGCAATGCAGATTCCATTACTCTTGTCCATTTAAAGTGTTTTTCTCCTTTTGAAGGGACAGATCTACCTCCTGGACTGGCAAAAGCACGCTATATGGTATAGGTCCTTGTCCAAGTTATACATTAGAATAAGCGTCACTGGTTTAGATGGGTTTTACATCATGATACATCATCTCACGTTCTGGATGTGTGTGTGTGTGTCCTCTGCAAATAGATTTGTTCCCCCCCAAAAAATCATTTTACATATCTACAATCAGCCCGATCTATTTGCAAAGCGCATCTGCATGTTACCAGTCACAATAAAAAAAAAGGCTAGGGTTCATTTAACATAGTGCATGTTCAAGGTGCTTCACATTCAGTTCATAAAAAATTATAATAATGAAATTCCCTTCATAGAAGGACAATTTATGGTATGTTGGGTAAAGTGTGATAATTAAATAAATGAATATGTCAAGAAAAAAAAAAAATCATAAACTCTTTAAAAAGTTTCTTTTAACTGTAATGTGTTAATTTCATCTTGTAACTAACTACAGTTAAAAGAAATTAAAATTGGCACATTCAGTTAATTAATGCAAACGTTAATTATTTATTTAATTATATTAATTTATTTAATATCATCACACTCCACCCGCCACAGTAATGTAAATATGCTAGGTTGAAATAAAACACTATTATTATACGTACTGCACGAGCAGACGACCCAATCTAGTCATGTTAAACCTGGATATTGAGAGTATACAACAGCAGGTGTGGAAAGGACAGATAAAAAAAAACAACAACACAGGCACTCTAAAGCATGTAAGACTAATTGGGTGATACAAAACATGTACATGTGGAAAAGCATGCAACAGATCTAAACAAAAATATATTAGCAACATGACTCTAACCTATGAGGTTCAGAAGGAATTTTCACAAATTAAGTGTCTTTAAAACCAGATACAACCTTATTTCTATAATGATAAAATATAGAAATAGATGTTTCAGTGTTATCAATATTTGGTGGCTCAAAAAGCTCAGTGACTTGTAGTACCTTAGACTTAAAAAGCTCAAAAACAATTAAACTTTTGTTTTTGAAGAGTTAATAGTACTGTACTCTGGACTAGTGCTACACAAAAACACTACCGCTTGATTAGTGTGTCACTGAAATTTGACTCAGAACATCTGCAGGAGAACAAAACAGAGTAGCAGTACTGCTTCTCAACTATCCACGAGTACAGACATTGTAACACATGACCACATTCATGCACCTGAAGAATGGAGGGTCTACAGATTAAAAATAAAAAAAATTGGGAAAATATGGATGAATTTTAAAATCAATCCAAAAACCTGGGTGTAGTCAGAGAGAACATATTTGACCTAAATTTTGAGTATTATGTACAGTATCATGTGTTTCAGGTCACTAAAACAATGAGTAAACATGAAATAAATAATTTGTGTGGCTTTCCATTCACATAGGCTTGACCTGCTTTTGTCAGAAGAATTGTAATAACAACTTATTATTTAACCTTTTACAATTGTGGGCAAACAGAGACCTATTGGCACTCTAATAAATATTTATTAAAGTTTTATTTATGCTCGGGAGGTTGGATTTTGCAGTACAAGTAAAATCAGTAATTCAGAATGCTGAGCATCCACTGCTAATAATTCCTATTTCATCAAAAATTGTGTAACTCTATTATATAGAGCTATAGGAGATGACGGGCCACTGTTTCCACTGTTTCAAAAAGTGCAAGAATTGCAACAAAATAGTTAACTTGACACAAACGCCACACAAAAAAACAACAACAAAAAAAAAAAACAGAACATTAGCAAATAAAGTTGTTCACATTATTAAATAAAAAGTGTAACTTGTGCTGGAGGATCTGTCTCCTGGCGCTGTATAATATGTGCCTCAGTTTTGTTTTCTAATAAATCTCTAGGTTTAAGGAAGTGACTTCTTTTATGGATCTAGGCCTGGGTCTACTTCCCTACTCTATGACCCTGTGATGTGCATGTTAATTTGCTGCAGAGTTAAATTAGTTCGAGGCTGTTTTTTTTTTTTTATTTTAAAATTTTTTTACAAGCTGAATTAACCTTTGTTTTGAAAAGCTGTTCACACTGGGCAGAGAGTGACGCTGACCCCCTCCCCAATCCAGCAGGCAGGATAGAGCTCATGGGAAAAGACGCAGTGGAAGGCGTGCAGCCTCACCTGGTTCTCCCCATAGTAAGCCAGAGTGCCTTCCTCGTAGTCCAGCAGTATGCCAATGCGCAGAGGCCGTTTGTTTAACTGTAGGTCGGACATTACAGGCTCTCCGTGGCTGCCGTGCCAAGCCGTGAGCTGGCGCTCATTCAGGTGCAGGCTCCATGACAGGGCATTCATTCCCAGCATGGACGTCTTGCCTTTCTCCTTACGTGGGATGTCTGGGTACGTCACACCTACGTACGCCCAAGGCTTGGACACCTCCAGCTCCCAGTAGTGCCGACCGTGTGAGAACTTCTCGAGGCACAACACCTGCCAGGTGTGGTCAAAGCGCACTTCGTCAGCTTGCACTGCAAGAGGCCCGGAGATCAGGTGCTCCGCTCGCTGGTTGTTCTGAGAAACTTTGAGATGAGCGTTGGCTGTGCGCGGGTCAAAGGACAACGAACAACGGTCTGTGACAAGAGAATATACATATTAGCATTTCTTTTAACTTGAATTTGCCATTTTATTACTGGCTAACAAGTATTAGGATTACGAATGTAAAGGTAAAAATCTCTCCAAACAGAGCATTAACAAGTTCCTGTCTGGACTGAGAGGTTGCCAACACTCCAGGATGGTTCAGAAACAAGTGTCAGGATTATGGCAATTCTGCAACATCATTTATTCCAGTCTCCAAGCCTAACACTTAAACGTGGCCTTTGGACCACTTATGTTATTTTTTAACTATTACATACCAGGAACACCCCACAAGCCCAGCTGTTTTGTTTTGTTCGTTTTTTCTGCTTCCAACACCTCAACTTTTAAAACTGATTGTTCACTTGCTGCCTAAAATATTCCAGCCCCTGGACAAGTGCAAGATAATCAATGTTTTTCACTAGTTCTTATATATACTAGTACTATATATATGTGTGTGTATATAGTTCGTATGTATTAACCCTTCATAAATCTCCTTTCATATTCATGAAAATCTTTAAAATTAATGCAGTGTAAAAGTTTTTTTGTACATTGAATAAGGCCTTCTTTTCCTGCTGGATAAGGCGGAGTTGCTGGACTTGGCACAACAGCGAGCATTGGTCTCTTGTCTTGAGGAGAGCCTGCGTGACAACAACAAACACCAACAAACACATGATAAATAATCACACCATTTTTTTATTTATCTATTGAAGATTATCTATTGCAAATTGAAGTGTGTCCTAACCTTCTTTGGTATGGCTCACGACTGCATACACCGCTTTATCCAGATCCTCACAGACTAGCTTTGAGATGCGAGACAGAACGTCCGTGACTGGATTTAGTTTCTCCTGAAGGTTTACACTGACTTCTACAGGAACTAAACCCACTTGAGGGACCTCCACCAGCCTGGAGTTCTGTTCACACACACATACACATCATCATGAATAAGCCAACACATCACCTAAAGTGTGTTTATATCATCTGTGACCTGCCTACAGTTACACTTTGCATTGCATTCACACTTATCATCATAATGAAATGCTACAAGGAGCTGATCATGAAACAGAGAAAGAGCAGGCTTCTCTCTACACCAGACCCACCCCAGCATGCCTATCATCCTGAGCGCTAATGATGAGAAAGGCCAATTATGTATGCATGATGGTCATAGACTTTATTAGACACGATCATCCCTCATCAACCATTAGAGAAGCTGAGAGGTTAAACACCTTCCTCTACTGCTCTCATTTCCAAATACAGATTTAGAAAACACAACCACACTCACACTGTATTGTTAAATACACTAACATTTTACAACATTGTCCCATGTGCTGTGCTATGCCACGATATGGTATGCAAATAGTTTCAACCTGAATGAGCTGGAAGTCAGGGAGGCCACAAAGGTTGCTGATCTGCTCCTGTAGCTCTTTGAGCTGCTCAAGTTTCTCCTGCAGGTCGCTGAGTCGGGTCTCAGCCTGAGCCACAGTGCTGGCCTGCTGCTGCTCCAAGAAACTCTGCGTCAATTCCTGCTTCTCCATCAGCACCTTGAGCAGCTGCGAGAACTTGGCGCTCGCCCACTGAGACGTTTGCTGTAGGGACACCTGTGGCATGTACATGCTGAGTGTTTAGAAATGTGCCGAAGCCTTAAATAATAACACTTAAACATGACTGTAATGTTTTAACGATCCTGTAGAAAACATTTATAATCTACTAAAAATGTACATATGTACTTGTACATATTTTCACATATCGATATAATTTTTAATAAGATTATATTAAGAAAGATTAAGACCTGGTCCTTCCAAGAACTGTTGCCACAAAGCGCAGAATAATTTAAATGTCTTTGTAGCATTAAGATTTCAGTTCTATGCAACTCACTTACTCACTTATTGTCTATACTGCTTTATTCTGTATACAGGGTCGTGGGACTGTAGGAGAAAACCGGAGTACCTGGAGGAAACCCACCAAGCACGGGGAGAACATGCAAACTGCACGCACATAGACCCTGGAGGTGCAAGACGACAGTGCTAACCACTAAACTACCATGCCACCACTTTTCTGCAACTAAAAAGTTTAGATGAGTGGAAGAACTCGAGTGTCCTGCAGAGAGCCCTGTGACCTCAACCCCACGGAACACTTTTGGAATGAACTTTGGAATGTCCACATACTTTTGGTCACATTGTGTAGTTCTGGAAACACTTCTACAATTTTAAGGTAACCTCTCACACGTTTGTGTAACTTCAGTAATACCTTAGCTTCAGCGATGTTTTCTGAGAGCGCTAGAATGCTCCTTTCTGTATCTTCCACACGCTTTCCGATCTCCACGCCTTTCTTCTTCAGTCCCTCCTGTCAATCAACACAACATTGTAAAAATTCTATATGATACACAGTAAAGATTTACACAATCAGATGTAGAACAAATATGTCCTGGGATAAACAGATATTTAAAAAATACTTATAGTTTATTACATAGGCAATGCAGACTCAACACTAGCAAAGCAGTGGATTTTTAATTTGGCTCATCAAAAAAATGCTCATAATCTATTCTTCAGTTGTTTCAAAGGCACTTTGCAAGCCAATAACTATTACATGTTCCTGCATTAGTGGAAGAAACAACGCTGAGGGAAGCCTTCTTACTTCTCTGTTAGTCCTTTCTTCAGACATCAGCACCTTGTCATGGTCTTTACACTCTTTCACAGAGCACACACAGCACACACACATACAATCCTTCCTGCAGTAGAAGATAAGAGGCTTTTGATGGCGACCACAGAGCTCCTCGAAGCCATCTTCGACCCGGTCCATTCCACAGGCCGCACCCGCAGCTCTCTCTGCCACGCTGTTGGTGGCCACCTCGGTCAAAACTGACAGGGCCACGTTGCGATTTAAAGTCGGTCTGGGAGAGAACGTCTCTTTGCAAATCGGGCAGTTGTACGACGTATTCTGAGGTCCAACTCGCTCCACCTGATCCCAGTGTTTGGATATGCATGCTTTGCAGAAGGTGTGGCCACAGGGGAGAGTCACAGGGTATTTGAAGCAGTCCAAGCAGATGGTGCAGGTCAGACTGTGTTCCTCCATGACCAGATCAGTCCACCTGTCAATGATAGGAAAATGAGGTTACAGACTAGGCAAATCCACCTGAGGAAATTCCTAACATTACTCCGACAAGTCGTACTGTAGGCAGGCACTATAGAAATGTGATCAGTAATACAATAAGAACAATTACAATGGAATAAATGTGACATTTTATTTTATTATACTAACCTGCAAAGACAAAGATGTTTAAGAATTTACCACAAAACAGTATTTAAAAGTAAAACAATTGCTCATTTATTTATAATGCACACCTCGAAGTGATGCAAATAAACAAAATGTTCCCTATCTATATATTACCAGCATTACCAATAATTAAAAGTCAATATAATTAACATTAGTGTATTAATTAGCAACCTAGATATCTAACTAGCACATCACACACACACACACACACACACACACACACACCCTGTTTTGACACCTAGCAAGCTAACAGCACCCCAAATGCTAATATACTGAATTGTTTTCTCACATTTATCAGTTTATGAAAATGTCTTACAAAGCAACGAGTTCATATCTCACTTACTGTTCACAATATTTTATTCCCGACTAAATGAAACCATTCATACTTACGGCGCTTTGCTAACAGGGATTTGATGCTAACAAACCTCCGAAGGTTTGCTATACATAACCTGGCAGGCGGATAATCTGCGACGTAGTACGCAGAAACCACTTATGTGTACACGTCACTTTTTTCAGCGTAGTCCAAGATGGCGCTGCAGAGGACGGTAGCGCGGCTGATGCGCCTCGGGACAGATTTAGGGGTCAAAAACAATGCGAGACAGTTTAATACAGCAGGTCAGTGCTGCTTTCTGTCTTTATTATAGCCATGATTTTGCTTACTTGCGTATTGTCTGTTAATGTGGGGTATTTATTTCGCTTTAGCCTGTACCTAATGTCACATTACACCTAGCTAATGATGCTGCAGGGTTGACCCAGTGCACATGATTTTAAAATGTCTGGTTTTTACTGTGTATCAAGAAAGGCAAATTATTTATGACATTTCTATTATTTTCCTCTACTGTGTCAGTGGTCATAAGTTTAATTTTGTCCTTTTTGATTAATCCAACATAACATTTCCACAGCCTGATGTCTAGTGCACTAACATTTACCTAAATGATAATTAGTCCAATTAATATTTATGTTTTGATATGTTATTTGTATTTGTAAACGACTTGTGCTTTAAACCTCACATGATGCAACTGTTTTAGTTTATAATTATTTAGTTAAGTGATTATTACGCAGATCAGTGGCCACAACTATAATGTATACGTTTTAATTTCAAGGCCAAGGAAACACAATGTCCTGACAAAAACCCTCTCCACCACAATTGCTGATGTTCTGCTCATGTCTTTGCAGCACTCGCACACTCACCCCCTCACACACTCACCCATTTTCGAACTGAACGTAATGAAACAGTGCAACTCTGCACATGATAGCCGGATATTTTCATAGTACAGCAAGTCCCCAACTTACAAACATTCAAGTTATGAATTTCAGCAGATACAAACGAATCACGGATCTACGGACATTCGTAGATGCGAACAAATCACAGAAGTAGCTTGCGTGTATTGTACAAAAAATAGACACTGCAGTCAATCAGATACTAATATTTACAATTGTATACAATATTTTCAATGTGTAAGTGAATATATAAAATGTCCAGAGTCTGGTATATTGTATGTGTATGTGTGGGGGTGCAGGAGAAATAAGTCGACCTCACCGGTTTCAATGAATTTGTCCGGAGCACGATGATAGAAAATGGCTGGCCTGTAGGTGAATAATGCTAATTTTGGAAAATCCCTTAACAAGACAAAGTCCACAGTCCAATACAGTTTTGCGTCAAAGTGGCATCCGTTCAAGCATGCAGTACAACACTATGTAGCGTTGTCCTCCCCCCGACATCTTCCCAGGGTGCCCTTAAACGAGGTCGGCTAAGGCGCAGTCTTGTGAGAGTATAATGCAGAACACAGACATCAAACCTGTGTGTGTGTGTGTGTGTGTGTGTGTGTGTGTGTTTTTTTAATGCTTTAACATTTTATATTTGTGTCAAAGGCTTTGTCAGACAAATGAAACGACTTTACGACCGTGCTGCAGAAATGAAACTCGTTCGTAAGTCGGGGACTTGCTGTATTAGGTATATATGGTAAGGTGATTTCATCCTAGATGGCAGCTCATCAACTGAAAGTTCATCTCAGTAAAAACCGAACTGCTGTTCATCCCCTCTGGATGATCAACACTCATTTTCCGCTCATTTTGCTAACTATACTCAATTTCTTCTTTATAACATAAAAAGGATTCGTCCATTTCTCTCCGCACAAGCCACTTGGGTGCTTGTTCAGTCTCTTGTTATTTAAAGACTAGACTACTTCAACTCACTCCTGGCAGGTCTGCCTCTTCCATGCACCACGGAATGAATTTCCTCTAGATGTCTATACAGCTGAGTCACTCTTTAAGCAATGACTAAAGAATCTGTCTTAGGTATTTAGGTTAACACCATGTCACCCCCCCCCCCCCCAATAAATAAATAAATAAATAAAATCTTTGCCAATGGTGTTTGACAGTGTATTTTTAGTTACTGACCTAGTAACCCAGTGTAAGGAGCAATCTAATGGTGGAAACTTTAAAGCACTTTTGTAAGCTGCTCTGGATAAGTGCCAATATTTGATTTCATTGTTTTAAGGACGACTGTGGGATTTTTTTTATGTAGCGTTGTCCATGTTCATGCTTGTTTTCCTGCCACCTTGCAGCTGTATTATGTCGTCGGACCGCACCTCTTGGTTCAATGCCAAACGAAGATATCGACTGGAAGAACTTGGACGCTCTGGAGAAATACTGCAGCTACACGCGTTACCTAAAAGCGGCAGAGGAGACCAGTAATAACGAAGTCTGGTGGAACACCTACAAGAAACACACTGAGCAGAAATCTGATGAAGGTAAATGCTTTTTTTTTTAATTTTTATCTCAAACACAGTAAAAGTGGGCTTTAGATTTTTAGCTTGAGTTTGCAGAGTGTTTCTATTACAAGAACTATGACAAGTCATCTGGTCTTTTCTGTTAAATATTTTGCTGCTTTGATGAACTAAGCTGTTTCTGAGGTTAATGTCATAAAATGGTGTGTTGACACATTTTTGATTAATTGATTCACTTGATTTTTGTTGCATTTTTGTTCCTCCATCAACAGAGAGGACTTTATATTAATTTACTGTAAACACGTTTCCTGTTATATAATTGAACTTCCAACCTTACAGGACACAGATAAATCAGGAACTATTTTGTGGTCACATGATCCGATTCCCCTAAATGAGGTTGGGTTCCTTTTTAAGCCTTGTCGTCTTGAGACTTGTGGTCATTTCCTTGCCATCATTGTTTTTGGCTTGTTCATCAGGGACAAACTAATAATTGTACAGTAATTTCAAATTTTTTTTCCTTACAATTTTCTAGGGATGGGAATCACCAGTTACCTCCTGATACAATATCATCACGATACTTCAAAACAATTCGATCAAAATTGTGATTCCATAAGTATCTTGATTTTATAAATATCCCATTTCGATATTGCAATTTCCACTGATTTTGTTACAATTTTAAACCTTTAACCAAAGTTTAACAATTAATTACATTAAGCCCGCTCCTTATAACATTAGTTTTCTCACTTAAAAACCAAGGGCAATATTTGAACAATACAAAACTAACTTCAAATACAATAGTTAAACATTTCACTTCAAATTAAACAAACCAAAATATTTTTACTGAGCAGCACATATCCCTGTCATCCACCATAATTATTATTTCTAAACAAGTTTAGCAGATATTTACCTCCTACCACACAGCATGAAAATGTGTGAATAGAGTGAGTAGAGTCCTCCACCTGTAGGATTATAAAGAAAGGGTGATGTTTTACCTCCACAGTCTCCAATGTCTCAAAACCCAACTTGACAATCAATCAATTTTTAAAAATCTATTTTGGAGTCACCACATAAAGAATCACTACGAAAGAGATTCATAAATGAATTAAAAAGAAATTGCCCATCTCTTTTGTAAAGGTGCTTTGCGACAATGTTTATTAAATTGAATTGAATAGATTTTATGCTTGTACTCAAATATAACTTGTCTAATCATCAGACTTTAAGCCAGTGGACATCGGCTTGCCTCATTGCCGACCCTCCAGGTTAAAGGAAGTTCGGGAAAGGAGAAAGGTGATGAAGGAAAACAGAAAGAACCCAGAGTTGGAGAGAGACTCTCGTCTGCACACGTGTACGTATTACTTATTCCTTGTTCCACAATACTGATTTGTCTGAGAGATTTAAAGATCATGACAATCAAATCAATCTCAGATAATGTCAGACTGAGTATTAGATTACATTTACATTTATAGTCGTCCTTTTCCACCCGTCGAGTCTGGGCAGAATATCTGAGGGAGCGTGGTGCAGTGTAAGGTGTGACAAGTGCTTTGAAGTAGTTGGGTACTGGCACCTTTTTTGCCTGGTAGGCAATAATGTGTGTTTTAAATCTGATGGAAGGAGGATACAGGAGGAAGGGATGGAGTATTGAGGGAGGAAGCAAAGTAATAACGTGGTGTGGGAGTATTTAGGAAGATTGAAAACAAGTCATGCAGCTTATAATTAATGTGACATGCTTGGCGTGCTCATTAGTCCTTCTCATGTTTTGCATTCTAGATCGCATTCCTTTGGATGAAGTGAAACAGGAATGGGAGAAAACTAACGGTCCTTACCATATCCGGAGACTGGTCGAGCACTACGGGATATACAGAGACCTTTTCCCCATGGCCTATTTTATTCCAAGGGTAATGCTGAGAGTGACGTATGGAGATGACAGCAATGCCATGGTGCATTATGGCAATCATTTATCACCTAGTCAGGTGAGGCTACCTAAACAAGGCTCTGTATCTCCCAGGCAGTAACGTTTAACTTGTCTAATGTGCTGTTTTAAAAGAAAAAAAACTTTTTCATCAAGCCACTGATTTGTTTAATTTGTGTTCCAGGCTTCATCAGCTCCTCATATTAGCTTTGAGGCTGAAGAGAATTCTCTTTGGACGTTGCTTCTGACAAGCCCAGGTAAAAAAAAACAAATGAATTGAGTAAAATTGTGTAATATTCTTACTGCAAAACCAACCAGTTTTTTCTTCGTCTTTGCATTTTATTAGTCCAGGTGGGTATAACTTTAACAGAGAAAGTAGTTGAGTTAGTAGTCAATTTCAAGTTGCACCACAAGATGGCGATGGCGACCTTTTTACACTGTTGCTACATTAATTATTTGCTTAAATTTCCAGATGAACATTTGCAGGATGGCGAGCAGGAATATGTACATTGGCTGGTGTGAGTATACCAACTCTGAATCATCTACAGATGCTAGAGGCTTAGGAGCTGATATTGTACAGTGTGAAGCTCTAAAAACGGGTTCACGGATGAAGTACAGTAACAGTTTTAAAATTGTGTGTGATCCAGTTTAGATAAAGTCAGATTCTACTGTATAGTGTGATTTGAACACCTTCAAAACTTACAGTTTTTTCTTTTAAAACTATAAACAAAAAAATATCTTCTTTTGTTTTTTGTGTTTGGATGATAACAATAATGTTACTGTTTTAAACCGCCTGTGTCTCACCTCTCCGTTTTTCCAGTGGTAATATCTCAGGAAATGGTGTATGTTCCGGAGACGAGATCTTCCACTACATGCCGCCCATTCCCCCCAAAGGAACGGGATTCCACAGATACGTCTTTATCCTCTTCAAGCAGGAAGCTGTTGTTGACTTCAGTAGGGATTTTAGACCAAATCCCTGGTGAGCTCATGGAAAGTTTTACTGCTTTCACAGATACAATGTACACAACACTAAAACTTATCATACCATCTATTGTGTATACAGCATAAGTACGTATTTTTTGTGATCTTTTAAATGAAAGTAAACGTTGTTTTAGCTGAAGTGGGCAGACATTACATCACAAGCAAAGAAGCAAATGATTGAGAGGGAGATTGTATAATATAACCTTTTCCCGTAGATTATTATTAAAAAAATTTTTTTTTTTTGAACGTGCACAGTATTTTCATTGAGATTATGTCAGTACTTGATCGTTTCACTTTGTGGCTCAGTATTGTGTAGATTCAGGGTGGAATATGTGTGACTGCGGTTTTTAGTCAGACATGTTCTTATTGGAGCTTCCAGCTGGAGAGAAATTGCATCACTCAGAGTCTAGACACTTTAACACAGCAGTGCAGTGGCGTCAGCTCAATAAATTATTAAACCTGGTACAGTATACCACACGTCTTATTCCTGGTCACCAGAGAATAACCTCCAGAGAAACTCTGCTATGTTGTTCAGTGAAGAAGAGCTCTCCGTGTGCTGCTAAACTACCTCCCCAGTCAAGCGTGTTTCTTCTACACCATGTATGGCATCCCAGGGTTCCACAGTTAAAATATCAATTACTTAACAAATTTTTGTATAAATATGGCATGCCGTAAAAAACACAATACAGACAATTTAATTTTTCAAGCTTTACGCTGATAATTAGCTTAGCTTGAAGTTGTTTGTACAAAACCCCGCCAAAAGTCTGGTTTCTCTTATAAATTCCCCTAGCTGTACAAGTACCTGGTTTGTTTATTCTTTCAGGAATGTGATGGTGTCCCAACAACTCATAAACCTGAAAATCCAAATTGCAGACAGAATTCAACCTTAACTTTCATTTTCCTTTTATACACTTCCTAAAGGTTTCAGAAAAGGTATAATTTACTCGAAGTTCGCCCAGTCGTTTCCAAAACGTTAAAAATAGCTAAATTAAAAAAAAGTATTACAATTAATAAAATGCTTTTATTAAAAATTTTTTTTATAATAATAATCTTTTTAGATGTTTAGGTATTTTAGGGTTCCTTTTGCAGCATTGCTTGTATTTCAGAAGAAGGAGATGTTTTTATTTGTCACATGTACTCATTTGAGCTTGTTAGGGAGCGCAGGGTCAGCCATGACATGGAGCCGACAGAGTTAAGAGCCTCGCTTAAGGGCCCAACTGTGGCAGCTAGGTGGAGCTGGAGCCTGTATCACCGACCTTTTGATCAGTAGCCTTTAGGAATGGGAATCACCATGGACCTGCTGATGCACACGTGCGCGTGGTTGTTTCTTTCTTTATATAAAAGAAAAAAACTATTTCGGAGTCAGTAGGCTCCAGGCTACCCGCGACCCTATACCTGGATTATAAATAGCTATAAATAAATTATAAAATGTTGTAAGTAATTGAATCAGTTCTCCCATCTATATACCAATATCATCGACCTGTCCCTGCAGCAGGCTGTTGTCCCTACATGCTTCAAATCCACCACTATTGTTCCAGTGCCCAAAAAACAAACAGGTGTTTGAATAAGTCGCCTGATGGCTGAATGATCGCCCACTTGCTCTGACACCAATTATTATGGAATGCTTTGGGAGGCTTGTCCTTTCCTACATCAAAATCCCACTGAACTGGACAGCCACCAGTTTGCCTACTGTGGGAACAGATCAACAGAGGATGTCCTATCCGGAGCATCCCAACACATGTTAGGATGTTGTTATTAGGAGATTTTAGGTTTGCGTTTCCACACATCAAACATTGTTACCCTGAATACAGGAGCACCTCAGGGTTGTGTCCCCAGTCCAGAGCTTCTCACCCTATTCACACATGACTGCTAACCCATCCACTCCTCTAACACCATGATGAAGTTTACTGACGACACCACAATGGCGCAATTGATATCGAAAAACGACTACACGCTACAGAGAGGAAGATCCAACATCTGGTTGAGTGGTTCTGAACACCCCTAAAACAAAAGAGATCGTTGTGGAGTACAGGAGAACCAGAAAAACAAGCCCCCCACACACAAATGGTGAGGAGGTTGAGAGTCAAATTCTTGGGTCTGCGCATCACAACATGGACTATTAACATCTTCCTACTTGGTAAAGAAAGCTCAGCAGAGGCTTTTCTTTCTGAGAAAGCTTAAGAAGGCCAATGTACTGTACCATCTCAGCTCTTGGTGAATTTCTACAGGAGCACAATAGTGAGCATTCTGTGCCACTTCATCACATTGAGCTACACCGGTCGCATTGCAGAGAACCGGAGAGACTTGACTCGGATAGTTAAGACTGCACAGAGGATTGTGGTAACCAAGCTCCCCAACCTTGACATAGTTTATGCTAGCTGTCTACACAAGAGAGCTAGCAACATCATCAAGGATTCAACCCTTCCAGGACACAGACTGTTGGTGTCCCTCCCATTGGGCAAAAGATGCAGGACAATCAGGACACTAACAGACTGGGGAACAGCTTTCTTGCCTAAAGCTGTAGGCTGCATTACACCCTTTACTGTATGACTACAATGACAAAGTCTCTTTATCTATAGTACCCAGAGCCCTTACCCACTAAGCTATCACTGCCCCATATAATTAATTATAATTAAAATACATAGTAACAGTTCACCCCGTGCTTGTTGGGTTTCCTCCGGGTACTCCAGTTTCCTCCCACAGTCCAAAGACCTGCAGATTAAGTTCATTGACGTTCCCAAATTGCCCGTAATGTGTGAGTGAGTGTATGTGTGTGATTGGCACCCTGTTTAGGGTGTACCCTGCCTCATGCCCCAAGCCTCCTGGGATAGGCAGTTTACAGCATGAAATATCTAGAGCTGTGCAGTTTAATCAGCTATGCTGTCTAAATTACAAAGGTAAGGCAAACATTATCCGCTCTGTGGCTGTAGAATTAATTTTAACTAAATTTTTATAAAAATGAAAAATACGTAATTTTTTGACATTCATTAGAAGTGAATCTTTGTCCTCGTAAGACTGCTTTTAGCGGATGAAACAGGTGAAAGTCCAATGAAGCAAGATCAGGTCTGTAGGGAGAAAGTAAGGAGGACTTGTGGGCGGAGGACTTGTGGGCAGAAGTTTGCGGAAGTGCATTGTCATGTAAGATCACAACGCCCTCGGATATCGGACCTCTGTGTTTAAACCGCAGTTTAGGCCTCAGCTCCTTAATAAGCATCTCGCTGTAAGGAGTACTATTGATTGTTGAACATTTTTCCTGTTAATGTTGCAATAATGGCCCTTGAGAATCCCAAAAAACTGTAAGCATTTGATTAATTTTCCAGCTGATGGTTGACTTTTGAACTTTTTCTCGGTCTGTGATTGAGGATGTTTCCGCTCCGTACTTTTCTCTGCTGTTTACTCTCAGGCATGTAGCGATGAATCCATGTCTCATCACCAGTAATTATTCTCTAAGAGAATTTCACCTTCCTTAGAGTATTGGCCCAAATTTTGTTTGCAGATATCTAAACGCTTCTGTTTCTGCTTTTCTGTGAGTTGTTTCTGCACCAGGTACACCCTCAGACCACAAAAAAATGACCACAGAACGCTGCTCTGCTTTTGTGCAAATCACAAGTGGGGTGTCCATTTTTTTGCTCGCACTGCAGTACCAAATGAACTCATGTAACACATTCACACCTGCACAGAGGTGAAAAAAAAAAGGTCCTAAAACAGTAAAATACCGTATTGCATACAAAACATTTTTAATACCTTATTGCACACATAAGCATTATTCAATATACAGATATTGCACATTGGAGGGAGGGGGATGGTATTATACAATATTTTGCTACATCATATATTATGAAGATGTTAATATAACAATGTAATTTACCATAAACACAATACTATTAACCTGCCATCTGAGCTGGAACTACTGTCTGAGCTGGTGTTACAAAAAAGTAATTCATATCATATGACCTAATTACATGCTTGACTCATTAGGGAGTAAAAAATTTTCTAATAAACTCCATAGTTTATTAGACCATAGATCACAGTTTTAATCACAGTGTCAGTAAAAATATATGAAGAAAGGGGGGGAAAAGAGAGAACTTTCCTCCCCCAAAAAATCCTACTGGAAATTTTTACTCAGAAAAAAAAAAATTAAAAGCATCCAATGAAGCACCACTGTAGGTCATGTATTGTGTAACTTATACCTTGCTATTCATGAGTAGCGTAAAGACAGATTTCGAGTTAAAAACTAGTCTAAATTTTAGTACTTGGCACTTCAAATGCCTTGGCAGAATAATTTGCATTGTGCTGTGAACAGGACAAAATCAAACATATTGGAGCACTTTTCTGAAAACTTTTCTTGTTTTTTCTTACATTAACTCTGTTTTTGTGACTTGGAAGACAGGAGCCTTGTTCAGGAAGTGCTGATAATACAGATGTGGCCCAAAAGAAGTTTTAATACAACCAGAGTGCAGTTTTTCCACTCACCCTCGTATTTAAATAATATTTACCCATTCGTTCACATTCTATACCGCTTCATCCTGTACAATGTCACAGGAGGTTGGCACAAGGCAGGGTTCACTCTGGACAGGGTACAAATACATCACAAGCAGATAAAATTTAACAACTTTTACAGGCACATGTAAACCACTTCAGTTTCCACAAATACTCTCATTTTGCAAGAGTATATCGCTGCTTCTTTATTTGAGTTTGAGATTCTGGTCCATTATCACCTGGACTGGAGTGTGGAGCAGAATTCGGGCAGGGAAAAAAAAGATCACTTTGTATGAGACAAGACATTTAAATAATCAACAACACAAGTTGCTTAGCATTTTAATGCTGATTAGATATGTTCAGTAGTTTTCAGTAGTGTAAAACTGTAAGAAATATTAAAACAGCCAATAAACAATTTTGCTATTGAATCGAAAATAGTTTAAATAAAAATCAAATAATCAAATCGACAGGCTACCTATGATTCAAAGCTCTAGAAACGAGATGGAATCCAGATATTTGCAGACAGAACATGTGGGTGTAGATGTGCTTAATGTATAGTACTTTGTACATCATTTGCATATTTGATCTTCTGTTTCATTTCCCTAAAAGAAATTAAGATTAATTAAGTTGTTAAGATTGTGTTAAAGTATTTCATTAGCTCCTCATATTAAGAATGTGGTAATTCATCTAACCTTGCAACTCGAGCTGGAATGATCACTATGAATTCCCTGAAATGATCTGCACAAAGCTGAATGTTTGATTTTATCAGAAGGTTTATTGTGTGTGTACACTGAAGTTAAACTGGACCCCCCTTGCCTGTAAGAACCTGACAGAATTGTGTGTGTGGGTATGTTTTTATATGTGCTTGTAGTTACAGTCTGCAGCAGCGAAGTTTCAAGACAATGGACTTCTACAGGAAACATGAAGACATCATTACTCCTGCTGGACTGGCATTCTTTCAGAGCCAGTGGGACAACTCTGTCACCAGTACCTTTCACACATTGCTCAGTAAGGTTTAATTATTGCGGAGAGTTTATGTAACCAGCTCTGTGTGGATTTTCAAAGTAGTAGTGGTCTGTGAAAGTGGTTGCATAATCATGGGTGAATGAATTTAAAACCGGTTTATGTTGTTCTAAACATCCTGCCTGAATGCAGCCAGATGTCAAGTAGAGCTTTATCTAAATCTTGGTGGTGTAGTTCAGGACAAAAGCACTAACCATGATTGGATGTCCTTTTCAAGAGGGCTCTTTCCTGTAGTAGTGTTTATGTATTTTTGATTTTGCATGTGCAAATAATTGTGGCTTGGTTTATGATCACTAAGAATGTCAGATTATTCTCTATATATTTTAATTTAATAAGATTTTGGAGTGCTTTGGTTTTGTTAAAGAAGCCACATGCGAAATAGTTGCTGCAAAAAACTGCCAAAAAAGGAGCTGGCGAATTTTAATTTTTTTTAAACATGAATATTGGATTAAGAATCAAAATCAGAGTACATGTAAAACATAATGGATTTTCTTCTCCACAGATATGCGAGAGCCAGTGTTTGAGTATGACCGTCCACCGGTGTATCATCCACCTCAGAAAAAATACCCTCATGGTCAGCCGCTGCGGTACATGGACCGCTACAGAGGAGGAAAACAACATACATATGGCATTTACTAAGAGCACATGCTGTACGTTTGTTATTGTAGAAATTTCTAATAAAATTTATTTACACCCATAGCGCATGTGATCACTTTCAAACATGAAACTTTTTAGAGCGTAAGTACAGATATACTTAAGTAATATCGCAGGAGAGCGAGTGGTGATGCACTGAATATCAGCACAGGTGTGATGCAGCCGCACGCAACAGGAAACAGACAAAGTGCCAAAGATATCAGAGCTGTGCTGATATCCATGTCACAGCACAGCCTTGAGTGCGATATTGCTTTTATTGTATATATATCTCTCATGAACATAATTTATTATCAACAGATTCTATTGTTTGTTTATATAATCAGATATTTGTCTCAGTCAACAACCGGATGGTTAAGCTGGTGACCGACAGTTAGTATAATTAACATTAATTGCAGAAGCTGTGAAGCTTAGCGACACAAATAAACATCCCAGTGCTGTTGAACTCATATTAGCACTCATGGAATACCTCTCGTATTCAGATTACCAATCAGATTACTTGGTCAGAAATAGTGTAATGTTGTGTAATAACAGATGCACTTAATGTTGATGAAGTACTTGTATAAGAACAACAATTATCCATTTAACTATTTTTGGGGGCTTAATCCCAATTTTTTTTTTTTTAAAAAGGCAAAGAGTAATAAATTAGACAAGGAGGGAAAAAAACAAAACAAAAACGGTCCTAAAACAGTAAAAATGTTTAGTATGTTCTGGTATTTTTAAATACCTTATTGCACACTAAGCATTATTCAATATACAGATATTGCACATTGGAGGGGAGGGGGAGGTATCGCACAAATGATACGGGTATCATTAGACAGTATTCTGCTACATTATATATTATGAAGATGTTATTATAACAATGTAATTTACCATAAACACAATACTATTAACCTTCCATCTGAGCTTGAACTAATGTCTGAGCTGGTGTTATAGAAAAGTAATTCATATCATGAGACCAAATTACATGCTTGACTCATTAGGGAGTAAAACATTTTCTAATAAACTTCTTCATAGTTTATTAGACCATAGATCACAGTTTTAATCCCATTGTCAGTAAAAAATATATGGAGAAAGGGAGAGAGAAAGAGAGAACTTCTTCATACTGCTCCCTACCTTACTTAAAAAAAAAAAAAAATTAATAAGAAAAAAGTTTTTTTTTACTTTAACCCTGTTTCCCCCCCAATCCCTGTTACCACAGTTTGGGAAAAATTGCCATTAAAAAGAAAAGAAACCTCCTGAAATCATCAAAATTTACCTCATAGTCAAGAATTGCTACTATTCCACTAAGAAACGCTACGGTCCTGCTACAGTCAAGTGACGACAGCGGTTAGATGATGGAGCGATTCCCGATCGATACAGCACTAACTAACTAGTCTGGATTGCTGAATTTTAAATTGCACTACATAGGCTGGTAGGACAGTTTACGTCCACCAATAATTTAGTGCATTTAAAAGGAAGTCAGCCCAGTTTGAGGGTTAGCTCTAAACTAAGTGCTTATTCTTTTGCTAGCCATGCTGAGAAAAATCACATGAACTTTTGAATCGTCTGGATCGAAACGTTAATAGGAAGGTTAGCAAAATAGGGGATCCAAGTAATCTGACAGGACATGGCTAAAACAGGGTTGCCTTTTGTCTCCATGAGCATTATATATACATCAAGTCTTGAAAAAATTGTAGGGGGTTTGAGAGAAATAGCAGGAGTCTCATCAGTACTATGATGGTAAAAGGGCATCGCGGAGTCAAAAGTACAACAGAAGTGATTCATGAGGGAGACTGCCTGCTGTGTTCCACATCACTCATCACTTTTTGTTTTCTTGCCAGAAGTAAAATTATAAAAATAAAAGTGTAGACATAATGCTGGAGAGCAGGAATGTGGTGTTCTGAGAGTAGCTTTTAAAATATACAGTACTTATCACATAATATCAGATTGTCTCCGTAAAAAGGAAGCAGTTGAGATGGATACAGTTTGTTATTGTTATTTTAGGCTTGACCTTTTCGATCCTGCAGGAGGAATAATAATAATAATAATAACAATAATAATAATGATTATGGATTTGGAGCAACTTGTACAGAGTCACACTGACTCTATAAAAAAGCAACTATATATTATATATATATAGTTTTTTTTTATTATTATTTTTTTTTTACTTTAAACGTTTGTATTTTATGTGGGAAAACGCCACAGGTGACAATGTGTGCAGCGGATTTAGCCTCTCCAAGGGCAGGGCAACATGCTCTGTTCTTCCAGAAAGATAAGATGAGAACCAGTTGTAAACAGAGTCAGAGAGACCTACAGTATGATGTAATCTGTGAAGAAGGATGTTGTGATTAACAGTATCAAAGGCCGAAGACAAGTCCAACAGGATAAGAAGTGATGGAAAGCCAGCATCAGCTGAGATCAACAGGTCATTTGTGACTCTAACCAGAGCCGTTTCCAGCCTGTGGCGGGGGGCAGAAACCAGACTGAAATTTCTCTAACAAATCAGTTTGTTTTAGATGAGACTAAAGAGACTTTTTCCAGCATATCTGAAAGGAAAGGGAGGTTAGAAATGGGCCTGTAGTTTGCACCTGATGACCTGATTAAACAAGCGAGTCTTGATATACGAGTACCAAGTATCATTGAATATCATGTGGAATGCATGCACTTCTTGTTTTGATGCAGAGCATCACGTGATCACAATTGAATCAATGGTTTTTCTTTCTCGCTCTTTTTGGGTAAACGTCTCTCATACTCGGTGTCAATGCGCATGTCACTCGTCTTATCAACATCCCTGCGCGTGTGTACTGTTTACAGTAATACTGTGACCATGTGTGCGCATCAAGCATCTTTTATTTTGTGTTTGTGTGTGTGGTGAGTGAGAGTCTCTGTTCGGTAAACTGGTGTGTGTCTTACACAGCAGCCCCCTTGTCTGCAAGCTAGTGGGTAAATATGTGTAAAAAAAAAAAAAAAAATTATATATATATATATATATATATATATAACTGCATTCTATTTTATTACATTACCTGTAGTTGTTTAATTTACCCTCCTTATCAAATATAAAATATAATGTGTATATTTATCTTTTTATATACAGTATATCATTTGTAGCTCAGTGGTTAAGGCATGGGACAGCGATTTGGAAGATCCCAGGTTCAAATCCCACAACCACCAAGTCGACACTGTTGGGCCCTTAAGCAAGTCCCTTCAACCGTCAGTTGCTCAGATGTATAATGAGATTTTAAAAAAAAGTAACTCGCTCTAAATAAGGTCGCCTGCCAAATGCCTAGATGTAGATTTGGTTGTATTTTATTTGCATTCGTCTGTCTGTTTCTAAAATGTTTTCAGATAATGTATTCAGATTCATCACCCTCTGACAAACAATTCAAGAACATAGCAAATTGTTCTGTGCTTGCAAAGATTTAAAAAGAAATGACATAGCCCTGGACATGTGATCTTAACGATATAGTTTCATTTAAAACTAATAAAATTATCTGCCCATGCAGCAAGAACAAATTTATTTGACATAAATTTTTTTTATTATTTTGTTTAGTATAAAAGTAAGATAAGAAATTAGAAAAGAGCTTTTAAAACAAGGTAAATAATATCATATGTTCAGATCTACTGTAACATTTAAATTCTTGACAATTACAGGGAAAATACAGTATAAGACTTTACATCTTGGAAAGCACATAATTTGCAACAAATTTGTGAAAGACCCCTTATGCTGTTACATCACCCTTAACTTCTGTATTGTGGCAGTTCAGATCAAAAGGATTTATGCAATGGAAAATCCACATCACAGTGAACAGTTTGAGACTGGAATAACCAGCTGCGTGTATGCCTTCTGGCTGACTGTGAGAGTGCAGGAGTAACAATAAAAAACAGGTAGGAGATGTCATGTGTTAACACCATGAAATGTTTAAAGAAGATCAGCTTGTCTCTGTTTACTGGAACATGAACAAGCATCAGATCTACTTTATACGATGAGACATAATTGCAGGACTTGGTGTGAACATATATTTTGCATAGATTTGGGTTATCTGACTTGATCAGGCAGAACTGATCAGATTGCTGAAGAGATTTGCACCAAGCTGGCCATAGTTTAAGCGCTGGAAACAGATTGCATTGTGTTCCTTCATATAGTGATTGTCTTCCAAAAGAAAACAGATATAATAAAATAACATAAAATAATGTTTTTTTTAAAAGCGGAAAAAATAAAGGCATACCACCCGTCTCCTCTTGCATTGTTATAGTGGAAAATCCAGCTTTAATTGTGGAAATGGTATTTTACTTACTCAAAAGTAATTCTGTAAAACCTGATTCAGCACATAGATCGTTCCTCCTTCTTCCTAATATTATTATTATTATTATTAGCCAACATTTACATTTGATAGTTGAATGACTAAGATTCAATGCCAGAAAACACCTATTAATAACTATGGTTAATAACTACCATCACTCCCATCTGGCATTACACCAGACCTTTCTATAAATAGCTTCATATTAATATCAATAAACAAACCCTTGATGATATACATTTATTAGCTGATAAATTTTAACATACATAAAACCATGGCATTTATTACTTAGGGCATTAAGCGCGACACTTCAGTATGCACACTAATATGCAGAAAACATCTGATGTTTTACGTGTGTGACTTGAGTGTTATGCAGGTTTTGGGTTTCCAGTGTTGATATAGCTGATGAGGTAATTAAGTACCTTAATACAAAATTCTATTTGTTGCAAAAATCTGCGACAAGACAAATAAATCTATATCGAAATACAGTGCTACCTTGGAATACAAACTTAAGAGCTAAAATTTTGCAAGAAATTTGCCTTGGCACATAAAGCATGTGATGAAGTCTAGTAATGAAGAAAGCCAAGTGAAGCAAGTACACACACACACACACAGATTTTAAATTATGCCTAGAAGCAAATTCTCTTTGTGACTTGCATTTGCTGTGAACAGAACAACACATGCGTTGTTCAGATTGATTAGAAACAATTATTAAGCAGACAAAGTGTTGATTAAGACGACAAAATGTTATCAGGTGTGATTTCTTGCTGTAATTGCTTCTGTGATTGGTATGGAATATAGGTTTTAGCAGGCGTAGCTGCTCTCTGCTCTTTCTAGAACTGTGAACCGTACAGACCAACTTTCACCCATGCTGGCGACCGACAGTTAGTTTAATTAACGATTGTTAGAACACCAGGGATGCGGACTGATTCATATAGTTAAACGCCCCAGTACTGTTGCACTCTACAGTATATCACCACTCATGGAATGCCTCTCGTCCAATTGTATAATTCGGTCGGAACAAACTGTTGTATAATGTCCATTTAAGAATGTTTACCTAATCTTCAAAAAAATCTATAAATAAATTTCCCTTTATATGGGTTATCCCAATATAAAGTATACAATATATAAACTTTTTATTTATACAGTATATCTTTGCATTTCATTTTATTGCCTTTCCTGAACTGTTTTAGTTCAAGACATTTAAACCAAAACAAAAACTAAAGCTCTGCTAAATTGAAACATTCCTTGGTTTAAAAATTCTTATTCTTAACAATTTTTTGTTCTATTTGTAATTTTGCTTTATGCAGAAATATGTAAATACAGACATTGTGTCACATGTTTTATGAGTTAATGTTACCCAAACATGTGGGAAACGGATGCGCTTATGCAACCCACAAACGCAGCCAACCAGAATAACATCTGCCAAAATGAGATTAATCCCAGGTACAACAGAAGCATTCACAGGGGATTCATGCTTTGAAATGGCCATAGTTAAAAACGATATATAAAATAAAACTAAATTGAATGTAGTGGTTAATCAATAATTTATTCCTAAAACAAACTATATAAAAAAAAAATTTTTTTTTTCAAATATGGGTTTTCACAGTAGTTGGCCATGTTAATTATTATTTTTTAACTACTTTCTATATGTGATAATAATATAAACATGGATAGATTTACAGCCCTGTGGTTTTAAAACCTGTTCTTAAAGGCTTTTTGTATAGTTACTAATTAAAACTCACTTCTTCATTCCTCATCCAGGCTCCAGATCAGGACATGTCTAGGCAGGAACTTTTTGACCTACTGTTTAATGTGATAGCTAAAAATAAATTATAAACTAAACATTCATCAGAACATGGTATCCTTTAGATGGCAGAGCAGGCATCAAATAAACCTTAATCGAATCACAACATAGTTCTTCAAGGTGGAGTTTGATGATATCTGATAGATCAGGACCAGGCTAGTTCCAGCATCTCTTTCACATCCAGGACTTTTTCTCTGGACTTTCCCAAAGCTTCTCCCCTCCGTATCTCCTCTGTGTTGATTTTCTCCCACTCCGAGAATGAAACTGTTCTCACTCCTGAAAAATGTTCAGACAATTCAAATGAACACAAATTACCACATTTGATTTTTTATTATCTAAAATGTTTTGGGGTTTTTTTTTATTCCTAAGCTGGAAACACCAAAGCTTTCCCTTTTTGGGAAAGCCTACATGTTTATCTAGACTACATTGTCACAGAGACTAAATTATTGCTTTTGGTTTTGTCTCCAATGAGTTTTCCTTTAGTGTTGTCTCAGCTAATCCGCTATTCAGACACAGATGTTTTAGCAAGAAAAAATTTTATTACTGTGAAGAATTAAAGATTATGCCTAGATATTGGTGCTCATTTCAAGCTTTAAATGATGTTATTCCAGTGGCACATTTCTTAATATTATTACTTTAACTGATTATTTTTAGAAATCAGCAAAATGATTTGTCAGTAAAATAACACAAAGTTTACACTAAGTAAATTATTAAACCCGTCTGGAAATAAGCTTTTTGGTCATATCTTTTGGTATAATTATGTCATAATGGTAAATATAAGAGAGCTATTTAATTTAGATAGAAGATATCATGTGATGTAGTTCATGGTGCATTTAATTTTTTCTATAGGCTTTCAAGGGGGAAAAAATAATTTATAAATAATTTTATTAATTTGATTTACTTCCATAAATTATAATCCAAATGTGAACTAAAACTTGTTAGCTTTTAGTGCTATGACATGCATACAACAGGTAAAATACAGGTAAGTAGAAATATTTCTCAACTTATACAGAGTACATTCACAATAAACAACTTAAAATAGGACAGGACAAATTTTTGTCTCGTCAAATTT
Organism: Leiocassis micropogon; assembly: GCA_028565275.1. NCBI lineage: Eukaryota > Metazoa > Chordata > Actinopteri > Siluriformes > Bagridae > Leiocassis > Leiocassis micropogon. Next base: position 6,537,372 of record JAOVVA010000054.1, on the reverse strand, counting down.
CACTTTATAGTTTGCTTGAAAAAAGGACAGAAGCGGAACAATTTTCTGGGACCAAGAATGTTTTTAGGCTGGGACTGAGAAGGGTTTGTGCTTTGTCCAGTAACACAAAGGCTGACAGTTGATATTTCGTCAAACCACCTCCTGAATCCCACTAATTATTTAGACTGGCTTCTATAGTGCCGCCTCTGTTTGACCTCCAAACCACTGCTGTTTATGACCCGACCAGGACCAGAAATACTAGATTAGCTGCTTTCACTGGAGCCATTGCACAATGAGCAACTGAACATGAGATTTTTTCCATCAGTTTTTTTTTCCATCTTGGTAAACCGATTACATGACATGCCTAGGGGAACAGCATAATTACCTCAACATCATTAAAGTTACGTCAGCTTCAGTGTCTCACCTTCAGGTTTAATGTTGTTATCTGTACAGACAAATCTTATATATAGTGACACTTAATAATAAATAAATAAATCTTATCTGGATCCACTTTTTCATTCAGACATAAATACAGGTAGCAGCACAATTAGAGGTGGTGAAACATTGCCTTTCCTTTATAATCCTACAGGTGTTGGCACTAAACTATTCAGACATTGGAATGCAGCACATCGTCTGGGGTGGCAGTTTGTTTAGAATGATAACATAATCTAAAACAAATTAATATCAAATCTGGATATTACTTACCTTTTTGGTACTTACAGTAGTGCAATGCAAAACAAACTAACACCTAGGTATTGCGATATCTATTGTATCGTGTGGCCCATTGTATCTGGTGTTTCCCATTCCTAAGCACTGCTTTAGTTTTTGCATAAAAACAAAATCACATGGAGACAAAATACATTTATGACTAACTTTCATGTTTAAGATTTGTTCCCGTACGTTACTTACTCACAGTCATGTTTTTATTTTTCCTGATATTCAACTTTAAGCTTCTTGCACTACTTTGTGTCCATATAAATGTTTGCTAACCTCAACTCAAGTTTACACCACATTCACACGTGAAAATGGTGATCGCAAATGCATAGAATAATCTTTATAATTTTATACCACAGGTTGAGATCCAACTACAAAAACTCCCATCAACCTATTCTTTAGACTTGTAGATTTCTTCCTCTCAACACTGTTATTAAAATAAAAAAGCTTTTAAAATAACATCCTGATAGTCGTAGTATAAACCAAAGAAAACTATATATGTCTATATGGTCGGTCCATGTGGGACAGAAGATTTAAAAGCCTGTCTGATAGATAGTGCGAATTTGCCACATTTGTATATACAGGATCCACAAAATATATTAAAAAAGTGTCTTTTTGTGTATATTTATGCACGCATATGCAATTATCCATCCTTTGTGTGTAACACTTGATCGTGTCTATTGTCACGGCGAGGCCTGGTGCCTATTATGGGGCGCTTAGGGCACAAGGCAGGGCACACATTGGCACACAATTTGAAACGCCAGTAAACTTAGACTGCATGGTTTTTTACTGTGGCGGGGAAACCGGAATACCTGGGGGACACCCATTAAATACAAGGAGAACATACAAACCGGAGGCAAGATTCGAAACTCCAACCCCAGGGCTGGAAAGTGACTAACCACTAATCCACCATGCTGCACCTACTAAGGCACCATGCTGCCATGTACAATTATTGAATATGCAATACAATTATATATACACAGTTTGCACTTTTGCATGTTTTAATTACCTCGAATCTTCAGTAAGTCTGTAATCTCTTGAGCACCAGTTTTCTTGACAGACACATCAAGTCTTCCTAAATCCACATCTTTCAATAGCATTCGTGCTGTTTCAAAACTGTCATTCATAGTTGTCGCAATCACACCAGTCGGCCCACGCTTTACCCAGCCGCTGCAGTACAGACCTGTACGCACATGCACCAACATGTTTCACTTTACAAAAAGAAAACAAAATCTCATACAACAAAAATAAACAAAAACATATTTGGCCTGTGGCTAACATTTATGTACATGTTTACAAAGATACACACATTCATAAATTCATAAATTGAGACACAGCCACATGTCAACAGATATTGATTAATTTTTACATAGATTTAATGTTTGAGTGTTTTGTTTGTACTGTTGTGGAAATTCATAAATAATAAAAAGACATAAAAGCAAAAATCACTTCAAACTGAATCTTTTTATTCATCCTGGGAGACAGAAAATGACCTCTGCCATGTTAACAACCAATTCCTTTTTCAAAAACCTTTCTCGAAGGTGTAGTCTTTAGAGAAATCAATACATTTTATTTCATATTGTTCAACATATGAACAATATGCACTAATTACACTAATACTTAGGCTCTGAGAAACATCTGTTACTGCTCAAAGTATTCTATGTCATCTATATTCTTAGTATCCACCGGGAGGATCAATCTCATGCCCTCACGCTCATAAATGATGTTGTTTATACTTTTCAAAATAAAGTATAGGCATCAAAAAGGAATCCACACACACTACAAAATATATTGCTTTTGTTCAACACAATGCTTTTATAGCCTCTATTCTAACCATCTTTGTACTCGTAAATATGTTTTAGTCATTCCACAGATACATAATGTGCAGAGCTCTGCAGCTGTAATGATAAAACCAAAATTAAAGCAGTTACCTAGTTAAAATATTTCTACCTTTGGTTTAATTTTTTTCCATATGATAAAGTGAAAGAGCAACTGATGCAACAAGCTGAACAACACCAGACACACACAGGCACACTGCTGGCAAGGGGCTACTATAGTGAGCTGAACCTTCCTCTTACCTGCTCGCTGTGAGACTCTGCCCATGTCATTGGGCACTGTGGAAGAGTGAGGGTCAAAGGGCACAGAATGCTCAATAGGTAGGCTCTTATACCCAATACTGCTGATGAGTAGCCCACACTCTAGATTTTCAGTTTGACCTGTGGGCAGAGCTCGAGCTTCCTCCCCTGAACCCTGCGTAGAGACACAAGACTTTTTGGTTCTGTAAAGCTGCTTTGCGACAATGATCATTGTTTTGCAGCTTTACATTTGGTCTAAAGGCAAAGGGACAAACCAAATACAGCCAAACAACCAGGTACACAAATAAAACTGAATTGAATTGAACAAGACAAACAATTAAAACCTTTACCTGGGGGTACTACCGCATTAAGAAATTCTACAAATCAAATCGTCATTTCATAGCTCATTTAATAGTATTTTTTAGTATTTATGGTGTTTAAGAAGTCACATCTACAGTAACACTGAATGGGCAAGCAGGAGAAAAACCTTCCTATACAAAAATCCTCACCTTAAGCTTGTTAACAGACAAACGAATCCCTTTTACTTTTTTTCCATCTGCGTCTGGAAGCACTTCCACGGGACTGCGCAGAAAACGGAAACCCCAGATTTTGTTGGCTCTTTGCCTTATTTCATCTTCTTTCACAGTCTTCAAAATTAGCTCGGTCAGTCTCTTTCTAGGTCTGGGAAGATCTATGAAACCGGAAACACGCACAAAGTTCAAAATCAAGCAAAGTCACTTACGTAAACAGTCACCTTCAAAGGCAAAGGGTCAGTAAAAATGCTGTGTAAAAAGAACTCCGACAATGCAAAGAGGAAATAAATCAATGAAGTGATTCAGAAAGAAGCACAATATATGTAACTCTTTACAGCGGGGTCCAAAAGCCTTGAGAGCAGTAGTGAAAATGCTTAAAAAATTTTAAATACAAAATACATTTACTCGTACTGTATGTCAGCGTTTCCTCATAAGTGCTTTGTCCCCTTTTTACTTTGCTTTAATGACAGTTTGGACTTGGATTCAGCACCATGAAATTTTAGAGTGCTGACTGAACACAGGCTTTAATAAAAGAGATCGGACATGAGGCAAGTCTGACCTTTTGTACAGAGCAGTTAACATAACGCACTGCTTGCCTGGTTCAACCATCTCTCAGGAATCAAGGAAGACGTGCATCTAGACTCTTTTCTGTTCTGGTATCTTGGGGGTCGATGACCCAGTGTCCCCATCTATCCAATGACGTAAACTCCAAAGCACTTTTGTAAGTCGCTCTGGATAAGAGCGTCTGCCAAATGGCTAAATGTAAATCGAAATTTGCTTATATTTAAATAGGGATGTAGAAATAGTGCAGAATCTTTAATATTAAAGATTTATTATTTATTATATATAGATAGAACATGATTAAAGTAGGAAGATGGATGAGAAAGCACAGTCCTTTGCAGCCCTGGGAGTGTCTTTGTCTGTCTCTCTCACAAAAGACCTGGGGGTACTTTCCATGGTACAAGATGCAAATGTCTCATCATCACGCAAAGCAGTCTCCATCAACCTCAGCAGCACAGCACAGGGAAAAATGCTGTCTCTGTTTTGCCATGTGGACAGCTTTGAAATGTACAAAAAATGTTTCAAAGCAAAATAAACATTACATATTCTTATTTTCCCTTTCTACCCTGGATTGGTTCTAAACTAAACTTTTTTGCAAATACTCTATCCACTATGACGGCATGCACTAATTATGTAACTTTAGGGCATTTTTATGAGTATTCAAACAAATGATGGTTTGTTGTCAGTTTATAGTGCTCATGTGTTTATTATATTTATTATAAAGTATAGTTAGACTATTTCTAAAGATAGCTTGCTACACATAGGTGTGGCATGTCTTTATCCTGATTGGATACTAATTACTAAAACAAGTCTCTAGTGTTGCTGTGAATATACATCAAATCGTGTTCTCTGTGAGGTTCCTAAACTCTTGCTGCCACAAATAATTTAATGTTGTGCTGTATCTCCAGACATTTTTTATTGCTACATTATTTATTATCTTTAAATCAGTGTAACTGGATGTGTTACTTTGTTACTTAACTTCCGCAACTCTGTATGCTATACTTTTGTAACACTCTACTGAGGATTTGTGTATGCCTAGAATGACACAATTTTAGCTGAATTAAAAGAGCCAAAAACAGTTCTAACGTTAATGTTAATCATTCAATTCCAAAAGACGGAACACATTTCAGCAGATTTCATAAACTTGCGTTTATATTCCTGAGCTGACCTTATCTAAAGAATACCTACACTGTGCTTTCATAAAAATAATAACTGTAAATATATCCTAAAGCAACACAGCCTTTCCTTAAGGAAGCACTGATCAAGGTGAAAAAGGCTTCTACAGTATATGCACTAAATGCCATGCACATTCTCTAGTCACTTTAACAAACCACTAACTAGTCTGTGTATATACACTGTATAAAGGGTTTGTGTGCATGTTTAAAATGCTGCTCTTCAAACTACACACTACTGCGCCATCAAGCCACTCCTTTCTTCACATCTTACTTCCAAAGAGCCAGTCTTCTTTGTGCTTTTATATTTTAGTCTTGGGGAATAGTTCTCCAGGCATCATGAAGGACTTTTGGGCTCTTAATTTTGGCAAGTTTTTTTTTCCCCTGTACCTAACCCATTTCAGAGAAATGTTTTTGTCTTCTCAGCCACACAGTGACCTATGAATCATTCAAGCATGAAAAACTAACAACCAGGTGCAGATGATATGATCAGGCCAGTGATAAGTTGAAACTGAAACTAATTTAATTTACTTTTATATTAAAAAAAAATTAAAGTGCCTCAAGACTTTTGCACAGTCCTGTATATAAAGATGTTGTGTTCATTAGTTCATAAGTAGGAGTACATGGGCTTGACTGAGCCATTTAAATGCATTTGTGCTGACTGCAGGAGAGTTTCTTTTTCATTAACATAGTTATAAAGATTATATTGTAGTCAGTATTAAAATAATTTATTTAAGAAGTAACTTAATAGTAATTTAATAAGTAACATGACAAATTTTACACTTCGCTGTACATCCTTTTTTTGTCAAAAAGTGCAGCATGTTTTTATTTCTTCCTTTTCAGCTAAAAATGAAAGGAAAAACAATAGGGCCAAAGAAATTAACCTATGTTGCTAATAAATATGACTGAAATACATAAAGAAAATATAACTTTACACTTACCTATGGCAAACATACATTGATCATTTTTACTTACACTCCTAGCATTACAATTTCCACTGCATTGAAACTAAGCTCAAACCTGTTCTAGCATGACGGGGCTCGTAGGCACAAAGTGAGCTCCATGAGGACCTGTTTTCCCACGCTGGGAGTTGAAATATGCGGACAATTTTTTTTCCTTTTTTTTTCCCGAAAACTGTCATTCATAGTTGCAATCACACCAGTCGGCCCACGCAAATCTTTAAATCGTCCCAGAGCACTGTTGAATTCATTACATAAAAGTGGAAAAGCCTTGGGTGACCATAACCTTGTTGCTGGTGCACTGGTTGTCCTTCCTTGGGCGACTTTACATAATAGGAAGGCTGCACAAGACCTGCCACTGAACCATAACAAATTACCCTAGGCATCAACCTCAATGTATCAACTTCAAAACTGACTGTTCACATGCTGCCAAATGTATCCCACCCCTTGACAAATGTTATTTTCTTCATCTTCCAGGGCTTTTAATGTTATGTCTGATTGTGTATGTTCCAACAGAGCGTTATGGCAAACAACATGGCAAAGACTATAAAGGTTTTGCTTTAAAAAATCTGTGCCAAAGCCCAAATTTAAATGCAATTAAACTGACTGAAGAAAACCATGACTGCAGCTGCTTATTTCCAATCCTCAAACACTTCCAAACATTGAGTAAAAGACTGCTGAGAATTATTTATTAGCCAATGTTTTATCTGTTTAAGTACCTTCTGATTACATGATTTGTTTTTATATTTTCATGATGCTTCAGATCTATCCATCAAGGGTTTTATTACATCTTGGACAGTTCCTACCCCAGTTCCAGTAATTCTAATGCTGACTTGATGCAGGTCAATAACTTGACCATTCTAAAAAGGTGATATTTTTTGCATAACTTGTAAATATTCCCCTCCCCCTTTCAGGCTACAACTGTTATTTTTGAATTCCTTTGCCTTAAATATATATGACTGAGAGGTCTCACGGATAAAACTGCAGAGAGGGCCAATCTTGCAGTCATGAAGACCAAAAAACTGCCTATACAGTTTTGAAATGTTGTTGTTGTAGTAATGAAAAGTTGGACAATATTATTAAAACATCTTCCTAGGAGCATTGTTAAACCCATTATAACAAAGTGGAGAAATAAAGAAAAAGAAAAACTCCAAAAGAGTATCAAAATATACTTAGATTAACCCAAACTGAGGCAAGAAAGGCAACAGTCAAGAGACCAGCTGTAAAACTGTTGTTATAGAGCCCACTGGGTAAACTAGGAGAACATGTCAGACCTGCCACAACATGCCGTGATTTTTAGATTAGATTAGATTCAACTTTGTCATTGTGCAGAGTACTTGTACAGAGCCAATGACATACATTGCTTATATTGCATCTAACCAGAAGTTAGAGAGGTTCCTTGTTAAAGAATTTTCCCGACAGAGCAGTGTATCTGTTACTGTGTGTGAAAGTCATCCTAAACAGTAGCCCCATCCCTCTTCCTCTCCTCTCGCCTTCACACATACACGCGCGCACACACACACACACACGCATTTGCACATTTGCACGTGTACTTTATGTTGTCTCTTTTCTATAAAAATGTAGATAGTTCTTTGTTTAACTTAAAATGTCAATCTGTCCTGTCCCAGCTAGCTGGCTAATTAGGCATCCAAGTTAGTTAGTTAGTTATTGTTAATTTATGTTGTTAATTTATGTTGTATTTAGCACCTTGGTCCTAGAGGAACATGGTTTCGTTTCACTGTGTACTGAACTGAACATATGGTTGAAGTAACAATAAAAGCCGACTTGACTTGAGGTAAAGTGCAGGTTAATTTTTACTTTACAGCAGTGATTCCATTAGTGCGAGTGTCATTACAGACTTTCCTCGTTAAAGTTCCAGAGCAGCGTTTCCGTTAAAGTGTGTGTGTGTGTGTGAGTGAGTGTGAGAGAGAGAGAGAGAGAGACAGAAAGTTGTCCAACACAGTAGCCCCCTCCCCTCCTCCTCTCTTCTCTCTCTCATACACACACTCACTCTGCCTGGATTCTTTCAAGGTAAAGTGCAGGTTGATTTGTTTTATTCTTACTTTACATTTCTTATTAATTATTTTTATATGTATATTATAGGGTTGTGGAACGAATCATCTTTTATCATTTAATATAATGAATGATATCATTTGATGGAATGAATTATGCTCACAATCTCACAATCCAAGATTTATGGAAATTAGATTAACAACTCTGGAGACTTCAAATAAAACCACAACAAGAGTAGAGGTTTATTTAAACAGCGCTAGACATCTCTGTTTTACACACACCGCAAAAGCGTCTGCAAGAAAGAGAGATAAACCCCCTCATCTGACAGTGCCATATATTCTAACGATGCAGGTCATGGTGACATTTTAAAACATAATCTTTAAGAAAACAGTGCGGTTCCCATGGGTGTTGATAAGCAGAGTGACTCTGCTGGCACCAAATCCAAGGCCTCTACTCCCTACAGCTTGTTCTTTCTTGCACGCACCCATTTTCCATCTGCAACTCTAACTAAAGTACACTGAACAAAAATATAAACGCAACACTTTTATTTTTGCTCCCATTTTTCATGAGCTGAACTCAAAGATCTGTAA
>JAOVVA010000054.1:6501874-6516048 GCA_028565275.1 Leiocassis micropogon | reverse complement strand
ATGATGAAAATTACAGGCCTCTCTCATATTTTTAAGTGGGAGAACTTGCACAATTGGTGGCTGACTAAATACTTTTTGCCCCACTGTAAAAAAACAGGACAGTTTTCCATTCCATTATACAGCTTAAGTTAGTTGATTTTTTTTAAAAAACAAAATACAAATAACATTAATATAAAAAATGTCACCAAGGAAAATAAATGCATGACATCTGGCTATTATTTAAATTTTTTAACTTGTATTCTGGATTCATTACATGTAACGTGAAATATGTTGTTCTTTCCACTGTTCCCAGCAAAAGGTTACCACATACAAGCTTGGCACAGTTATTATGCCAGATGTCCTTCCTGACACAACCCTCCCATTTTTATCTGGGCTTGCAGCAGGCACTGTATCCAGTTGGTGGGGTTTGGGCACTATGCATATACACAGTATACATATAAAAAATGCATGTTTTACTTACATGTTTTAAATCAAAGTTTTTATCTGCTGATTTTTTGCTTTTATGGAACAACACGTTTTATCTCTCCGTCCCACATTACCTGAATCAGTTTGGTAAAGTGGGACAGTACTGATCAGGTAATGTGGGACATTGATTTATGCTGCATTTTTTATATTTAATCACAATAAAACTGTCAATGTTGTACAACATTGATATATCAGCCTGATATTTAATGACCTTCTAATTTACATTTATCACATTTTGGTAGATGCCCTTATCCAGAAGACTTCCAAATTTATCTCATACATCCGAGTATTTGAGGGCTTTGGTCAACTGCGTGAGAGTGAGAGCTTGATGGCATTGGTGTTCACTAGTCAAATGATATTGATCACATGATTAACTATTATCGACAGTAATAAGAAAGGAAGGAAGAAACCTGGATGCTTTGCTTTAGCTGTCTTAGCAGCTGCTGCTACTGTAGCACTGCCATGAAACCCCCATGCTGTCACTGCTGACTGACATTAACCTCCCACACATGTGCAGAGGCAAAAAGTTTTCCCATGAATTCCAAACTACCTCTTCCTGTTCAAGTCACATGGCCATGTATCAGATATACAGTTTATAAAATGTAGGACCAGATACAAAAGTGACTCAGATTGGAAAAACATCAGATGTGGATTTAGAGAGCCCTAAAAAAAATAATAATAATACTGTTTGAAAATGTTTGTATCACATACAGTAGAGTAAAAGAAAAATCAGAACTGAGGCACTTCAAGCTGGCAATGTAAATGCTTTTTATATAATAGAGAAATATATTAACAGTGGTTAGCACTGTCGCCTTGCACCTCTAGGGTAAGGGTCTGATTCCCGGCCAGGCTTGATTCCCGTCTCTGTGTGCATGGAGTTTGCATGTTCTCCCAGTGCTTGATGGGTTTCCTCTCTGGGTACTCTGGTTTCCTCCAACTGTCCAAAGACCTGCAGATTAGGCTAATCGGCATTCCCAAATTGCCCGTAGTCTGTGAGTGTGTGTGTGTGTGCGCGCGTGTGCCCTGTGATGGATTGGCACCCTGTCCAGGGTGTACCCCGCCTCGTGCCCCAAGCCTCCTGGGACAGGCTCCAGGCTCCCCGCGACCCTGAATACAGGATAAAGCGGTATAGATGATGAGTGAGTGAGTGAGAAATATATTAAGTTACATTATTCTGCTACACATTACAAACATTTCACTGAAATGTTAACCCACTACAAATTTGAAGGTGTTCAGCTAGAAAGTTTGGAAAACCCTGTAACCCACACCGACCCACAAAAAAAAAAAAAAAGAAAGAAAAAAAAAAAAACTCACACACGCTTCTAGTGGGGTCTTTTCTTCAAACATGTGGTGCAAAAATTTACCCATCAGCCCTGCAGTAAAACTTTACTCCACACTGTACAGCAAGTTATTTATTACATTTTACTTACCTGGACTGCAGGAACCTGTGACAAGCAGGCCTTCAGTCAGCTGACAATAAAAAAGACATGCCAGTCGGTCCATTCATATTTTCCCCTTAATTTACAATTATTAGTTCACACCCAGAAAAAAGGAAAACATACACACAAGCACAGAAATAGGCCAAATCAAATAAAAAGCATGTTAGGCAAGGGACATTTATCTAGCCATCATGTCATCGTGATTCTAATCAGCTTAAGATACAACAACTTCAATGCCCTGTATACAGTAAGCAAACTTCTAACACATGCATATCCATAAAGTTCTTATAGTTAAATGCAACATGCACAAAACGGTTGTAGTATTCACCTCCATGTCCTCGAAGTCCTTTATTTACACAGCATTGTTCCCTGCGTGTTATATTTCTTTAATTATGTCTCTCTTACACAGAGACACACTAAGAAAGACATTATTATTATAAACATTTTTTAAAATTTTTTTTGTTCTTGTTCCAATTCGAATTTAGGTTAGACAAGGCTAGGCATGATGCTGGAAAGTTTTCTGTAGTTTTCTAAAACAACCCCCTCATTGTGCTGCTTGATTCCTGATAAGCAAACGCTTTCTATCCCATGTGCAAATAAATAAGCATACATATAGCTTGTGTGTGCTGTAACTGTTTTGTCTAAATGTGAAATCCGTTTCCTTTTATCTGACTGTCCCCCACACGGTCTCCCAGTCTCTCCATGACTTACAACTTTATGACTTTTGCTCTATGGGGTGTACGTGACACAGAGCTCCTGGCCAAAAGCTTAAATATTCTCACTTTGCTGAACTTCAAAAACATCATGTATTCGTGTTTCTCGCACTCCTGGTTCCACACCACTGGCCGGTAAGCATATCGAGATATCAAACAATAATTCTTGCCTCATTTAATTTTAAAACTACCAGTTGCCAAGCAAATAATAAAAATTAAAAAATAAATAAATTGCAGACGTAAGTATACGTACAGTAGTAATGGATCCTTAATAATAGTTAATCCATACACATTTTTAGTTGCAACAAAGCCATATGCAACCTACCTCACATACTGCATTATAATCAGTGCTGTAGTTTAAACTGCACTGATCCAAGACAATAAGACAAGCTAAAGGGGTATGGCTGAGTAGTTCTCTGGTTAGTTTTCTTACTGATTAGCCTACATGAAAGATGCATTAAAGTCCAGGGCTGATTAACTTCAATACCCACAAATCTGAATGTAAACTTATAAATTAACAGTGGGTGCCATTACATTTGACAAGCAGGCTAGTGATGTCAGGGTGGGAAGACGGTACTGGGAGCTTGAGGCTGGTAGCGTTTACTGAATAAGGAATGAGATGGGAGCCAGTTTTGGACAGAAGTATGTTGTTTCTTTTTTTTTTTTCTGAATGTTCATACAAATGTGAAAACCTACAGTAGATGAATAAAGGACATATTAATTTAAACCATTTGTCGCAGAATCAAACTCAATATCAGCAATGATTGACAAAATGGGGATAAGAAAATAGAATAGGTACAGATTACTGAGGCATTACAGTCTGACATTATTGGAACTGAAAATTTTAAATGCTGAAAAGCATAGAGAAGAAAAAGAAATTAAAAGTAAAACACCTGTACACAATGTTCCAAGCTTGCCTCCCATTTCCTCATTCTCTGAACTGAAAATGTTGGAGAAGCACAAGAACGTGCAACAAAACCAAACCAGCTTAACAAAAACATGTCTATGATTCCAGACAGGCAACTTTGAGTGAGTGCAAGCTCACTCTCTTTTTATACCGTGGTCAACAGAAGGTGTTTGTGTTTTAAGAGAGTTATCCATAAAGCTAAAAAACAATAATTTTGCTGGAAGAAGATTGCTGAAATGAATTGGAATGAGTTAACAATTGTCCAACACATTAGAGAGACTGAGGAGGATGGTGCTAAACTATCACCTTCAGGAAAGAAAGAAAAAAAAATTGTGAATGACTGTGATCAGAGATTACTTAAATACTTGGTGAAGTTGAACAACTGACAGCAGAAATCACAGCTGTGTTTAATATTGAAAGTAAGAGCATTTCCTCACATGCATAATGCTGTATGGGCAAAATAAAATCAATCATTAGTTAGGATAATCAGAACAAAACAAACGGTAAAACTATCCCACAGTGAACATGCGCCGTAATCAAAGCTGAAAGTGGAAAGAGGAAATACTAGTGTTAAATTTTTTTGGTGACCAGGCAAAAAAAGGTGTGTGTGTGTGTGTGTGTATACACACTTCTGGAACAGAAAAATAGTTTGATGTACATTATATTTAATATTAATTTCATATCATATATGAATATATATAATGTATAGCAATAAATTTTGTATTATAATATCTGTACAAGCTTTTCTTTTCCTGAAATGTGTATAAAAGTTTTGGCTGACTGTATATATAAGAAAGAGTTGGCCCTGTAATTTAACTAATGCATATTTAATTACAATCACCCTTTTTATCATTACTTTTCCTTACTGTTCCTCTTCTCATATTGCTCTAGTCTAGGAAAAAATGTAGAAAAACCAGACATGTTTGTTTTTGTGCCACATTTACTTGCTTGAAACTATTTTACCAAACAGAATAATAAATATATGATGAGAACAAGTGAATCTCTAAATGTGATTGCAGAATCTCATCACCATGACTCACCGAGTTAATAATATTCGAAGACAATGCCTCAGTAATTAATATACATACATTATACAGACATTACAGGTTCGCCTGTGTATTAATATCTCTCGTACAAGTCAAAGCGTGCCAAATAATTTAACATGGAAACGTTCTGACTGAGCATACAAATATAGGCCTACGCTGGACAAGCTGCAGTTGATGATCCATAAACTGATAATCCATAAGCCATCCATGTATTCAACAAACATTGGATAATATTTTTTCCCCAAGCACTCATTCATATACACTTATGGAATATGACACAATAATAGACTGAATTGTACCACTGCTCGTGTGAAAATAAATCACAGACACACTGACACCATTTATGCCTGGTCATTTTATGCGTCTTGTATTTCAGTTACATTATGATGAGATTTACATTTCCAATTGCCTTTGATTAGCCAGATTGAAATCAACATGCTGTACCACTCAAAATAGTTGTCCTATGCAAACGATGGTTGCCATATATAAACAAAACTCCCATTTTCTTTAAGGGTGCCAGAATTCTTGAGATGTACAAATATTGGTTTCATGGTTTTGGGTTATCGCAGTTAACCAGGGGGTCTACTTGGATTTAACTTAAAATGCCTTATATCCTGCATTAATCCGAGAACAGTGACACATGAAACAACCAGGTGTAACGGGGTCATTCTGAAAGCAGGGTAGGAAACATGAGAAGCCTAAAAGACAGCCAAACGACATGGTACATTTCTCATCACCACTAGATTCACTGCTTTTCTGCAGAAGAGAGGAGATTACAAGAAGCCATCACTATTCAGCCATGCTGGCCACATTGGACAAAAACACTCAGCCAAAGAAACCAGGAAAAAGAACGAGGACAAGTACCGGGTTATAATATTCAAAGGTAAATAAACTCCAGAGACATATAATAAAGGTAAGAATAATTAAGTTTGAGTGCAAGAAACATTCTGGGGCATACAAATTTTTGCATTCAAAATGTAAAGCCATTTGATCCCTCTCTACCAATATAATCTGCTCAGTCCATGAGTTTTTTTCTTTGTTGTTAAGTTGCAATGCCACAGCGAGTTACTTTTAGTGCTCAATCACTCACTCACTCACATCTTTACTCAATGCTTGGTTCTGAGAAGTGATTTCCAGTTAAAATAAAGCACAGAATCGATTCAAAATGGCTTCCAGCTTGACGATATTGCTATACACAGGACACAGGTTTTCATACCCCTGGTACTGCACTAAAATCATACAGGGAGCTGTTTGGGATTCAGTCCAACACCGTAAAAAATGGAACAGCTCTGTGCAGTTCTAAGTGCATATAAATTTGGGGGTTTAAATATGATGTAACCTTGTGGAATGTGATGCCCTTTGTTCCTATGAGCCTAACCAAAATGAATAGTGATTGGTATTTCGGTATGTAAAAGACAGATTATCAACACCACCGATTTTATTTTGACTGAATGACTGAATGCTGGAGTGCTAACAGTCATTTTTAAAGGTAAAGAGCTCTTTTGGTCCTTAGATTGTTTCGATCTGAGATTTGAATGTGTGCATATCCAAAGAACCCATGGAAACTGAAGATGTGAAAGAAGGACGAGCAGATCAATTCCTTCCGTCTCTCAATTCAGCCCTTGACAAACACCATAGTGTTCCTCACACATTCCTGTGCCTCCACATCATTACTCCGCACCTGCATTGTGACGTCTTTGACTAGATCATGATCTCAGAGTCAGACTCAGTCCGGATCTGTGCCACAACCTTCCAGGCACAGAGAGCGGGAAAAGAGAATGACCTCACTTTCTTTCTAGTACATAGAGCTTTTTTGGAAGGTTCCTGAGTCACTTCCTGACAGCCTGACGATAACTGTGTCTCTGGCCTTGGCCGGTGCCATTGCCTGTGCTGGGAGGAGCCTTGTCTCTGGTGCTGCACATGGCACTGCTCTCCTGGAGACTGGGGCTGGATGGAGCCCTCTGCAGAGAACCTTCCGCCAGCAACATGGCCTCGAACACTGAAAGATCATCACTGCCACAGCGTTGTTTCGCTCTCAGCAGCATGCTATACGTCTCGTATCGTGTTTTCTAATGGGGAAAATATAACATCATTTACATAATTCCATTATGTCTAACAGTAAATTATTTATCTGATTTGATTCTGTGTGGTAGTCTTAATGTACAGTAAATGACACAAATAACAGGTTTATTTAATTTTATTTGTGTAGCCCAGCCAATTATAAAACAAATTACTGCCCAAAAACAGTTATTTTTTTATATAATAGTAAAAATTTTTGGCTACATCATCCATCCCATTCTTATATTGTGCGGTATACAACTGGTAGTTTCGACCAAGGAATCTGATTTAACCAGAGGCATTCCTTGAATGATAATCTAGAACATAACTGCAATGGGATGTTTAACTATATGAATCACTCCGATCACAGGGGTTCTAACAATATTTAATTATACTGTCGGTCACCAGCATGTGTGGAAGTAGGTCTGTACTATTCACAGTATTGGATCCCCCGGCTATGATATCTGCAGCACATGGGCTGCACCCTTTTGCCTACGACCGCCCTACAGTCGTGTTGAATTCAGTACAGCAGCACCCCATCTTGTGTGATATTGCTTAATTAGACACATCATAAAAAAACCCTTAGATGAAGGACAAACACATGAAGTTATGTTCCCTACTTTAATGCATTTTAATTAAAATATCTTTAACTCAACTGTCAAACATTTCCTCAAGTAATGCAATACCAAAATGGAGTGAATTCATTACTTTTACCACAAAAAAAAAAGTCAATCTTGCAGCTGACTATATACTGTACAGTAAGACCAGGCACTTCAAAGAATGCTGCTAAAATTAAATCTCTGATGGCCAACTAAATAAACTAATGTAAATCTAGAATGCTTAATAATTTATAACAGTCTCACTTCAAACTCCAAATACTCTTCTCTAAGCCGGTATTCTTCAAGCTCACGACCTTTGACCTTCCGATCAGGTGGGTAAGAGCGAAGCTCTGCCAACTCCGTGGAGGTGCTATGAAAGCGAGCCTCATGAGCCTCTACTTGCTCCTCCTACACACACACACACAGGTTATTGCTTCACATTGGCCTGCATGGGGTTAGATATAGTACATACAGTTGTACATGTTCTAGCTTAATCGTGAGACCTGTGAGAGTTTTGAAGCAGAGCCTGGTAGAAGCGGGCGACTGAATTTCTTCTGGGAGCCAATAGCAGCTGGGAGGGGTGGGGCAGAAAACATGGCTGCCACAGTATTGATGCGGGTGATCCAAGATTGCATTTGTTCTGCGTTCCTGCACATACGCACATACACACATGCACACAGCATAACAAAACATTAGACTTAGTTTTTTTTTTGTCTGCACCTGTCAGAATGCCGTCCCCAAAGGAGAGCCAGCCAAGACAGTGGCAACAGCATGTTAAAATTATGTCTGTTTCTATTGATATATACATTTCACAATAGCGTGCATTAAAAGAGCGGTATCCCGCGCGCACGCGCACACACGCGCGCACACACGCACTTACACTTCCATTCCCTTAATAAATGTTGTAACTGGGGCAAACAGCAAGTGGAGCAGAACAAAATTGCCCGAGGGACTGGAATAGGAGGGATATGAAAAAGCTTATCCAATTCAAAACATATATAAGATCAGCAATATGAAATTTAAAATCCACCATGGCTCCTAAGCACCTTGAGTCTTAGGGCTATAATGGAAGGGTATTTGATATACATTATTCTATTGGTTAACATTATTAACATAAACTCTATAAGAATAAAGAAATTCCTATAGTAAATTTAAATTTAAAGTTCTTAATATAGCTATTTTCCAAATATCAAAGAATTATAAAGGGTTCAAAAAAGAACTCTCAAATATGTTTTACTGAGAGCATATCTGTCTTTATCTTTCATTATGACTCATGTTTCTCTATTTTTAAACATACATTTAAATGATGCAATCACACAAAACCAGACACCCGATGCATATCTGAGCTCTTTTTAAACCGTGTTATGACTTTAACCTGTGTTTAATTGGCTGTGTATCTTTGTGTTTGAATCAAGTTTGCACAAACAAAAAGTTAATGTGGCAAAATTCTACATTTAGCCTTGAGAGTGCTGATGTTACTGGAAAAAAAAGCATTTGTGTTTCATTTGCAAGAACGTTCTCCTGTTTAGGATCACTTTAAACAAATTGAAGCGATTACGTCCTGGCTTCCGCACAAGTAAATTCTTAAGATAAAATCCAAATCATGGATTGTGAGACGAAATTCTCACAGCAAAAAATTCACACAGAAAAAATTTCAGATGGAGAAAGTCCTACTTTGGCTTCAGTTTTCATAAAACTTTGGAAGTCACAAAAAATAAAAACTATGGAATTCAAGTCAAAAATTATCTGCACTCCAGTTAAATTGAAACTTCGTACCATTTGTCATATCTAATCAGCATTTCCGTTCAACTCTACTGTCTCCCCGGTCACTGCTGTGCAGGTGTGAATCTATTACATCAGTTCATTTGTAACTGTGGTGCGAGCAAAAATGGATGTCCCACTTTTGATCTGAAGAAGAGCAGCGTGCAGTGATCATTATTATTTTTTTTCGTGGTCTGAGGGTGTACCTGGTGCTGTTATTTAATGAAGCCTTCATGCACAGTATGGAGAAAGTGTTGTCATGCACCTCAATCTTTTGTCGCTCCTCGCTCACTCTGTAGGCTCACTAAGTAGATGGCCTTCCTTTCTGCAGTTGCGTGAAGGGGCGGGGCCACGCGAAATGGCACGGCTGGATAACCATCACCTTTAATGGACCTCAACCAGGCAGGGAGTTTAGCTTATGGTCCTAGAGGTCCTGGAGGTCTACAGAGCAGAGTTGCACGGTGGACGCTTAAAATGTGGAAGAGTGGCATGCGAACGAGGGGGTTGTAACGCGCCCCCCCAGGGACTTCAAATGGACCGAACTGAATGCCGCCTTTTGATCTCGGTGTTGAGGACAGCAGAGAAAAGACTGCGCAAGTTCAAGCCAGCCTTCAGGATCCTGCCGCCGAAAAGGGAAAAAAAGGCTGCTGTGCTCGACGTTAAAGCCCCCAGTTAGTCACCCAGCCGCCGGATGTCATGAGGAACTCCTGTCTGAGGCGGTCCCCAAGGAGGGCCATCCTTTTCCGTAAGACCTCGCCTCGTGTCTGTGGTGCTTCCCATTTGTCAAAACCCGTTACACTGCAAACAAAATTTTAACTGATACTCTACGGATGGTGAATGTTTGTTTCTTTTAGGCAGATAATTACTTGTGGCGAGACATGGATTCATCACTACAGATGAGAGCTGACTGAGAGTGAGCGGCAGAAAAATCCTCAATCGCCGACCAAGAAAAAGTTCAAGTCAACCATCATCTGAAACATTTACTGTATGCTTAGAGTTTTCTGAGATTCTTAAGGGCCAGCATTGGAACATTATCAGAAAAAAGAGGTTTAACAATCAACAGTGCTCGTTACAGGGAGACGCTTATTAAAGAGAGGAAGCCTAAACGCAGATTTAACACAGAAAACTGCTATCCAAGGGCGTTGTGATCTTGCGTGACGCTTCTGCACACACTGCAAAAACTTTGTTTTTTTAGGTGTTAAAGCAATCTGATCTTGCTTTATAGGACTTTTACTGTTTGGTCTTCCTGAAAGCAGCAGAAGTGAAGACAGTGGTGCATTTATGGCTCGCAGATCAGCTGAAATATGAAAGCTTGTTGACAGATGGACAAAATGTACTGAAAAGCAAGGAGATTATGTCGAAAAATTATGTATTTTGCTTTTCTAAAGGTTAATTCAAATAAATAAATTTTTGACTTGCCCTTGTATTTGGTTTAACTGCAGTATGTTTAGAAATGTTGAAAAAAATAATCAAACTGTTTTTTTTTTTTTTGATTGCATGCATCCACCCGCAGGTTCATTGCCTTGAATTTGGGTCTGGCTCATAACATTACAACATGGAAACCGTGGTGATTGCTTTAGTGAATTACGTCCCCCTTTTGTTGGCAGGAGCAGAATTTGCAAGTGAACATGTACAGTGAATGTACGCTTGGAGAGCAATGGGATACAGTGAGGATTTTCTGCACATGAAACTCACGGAGCTTGGAACAGGTAGACTCTCCAGTCGGCCGTGCGCAGGTAGAACACGTTTGGCCGCTTGTGGTAATCAGTGGCTCTTATAGCCAGCGAGTGATGGATGGACACGGCATTCTTCAGATCTTCATCAGAAAGCTGTTTATCCGGTCGGTACTCACCCTGGAACAAAGGACATCATGTATTAAACAATAAACTAAAAATAAATACAAAGTGGCAGCATCCCTAAAACATTGCCGTCTCATAATCCCTTGTAGTCTGGCCTGCATTAGCGTATTGAAACATGACCGGGTTATATGGATTATCAAGCAAACATAAGTGCAAGCTAAAATGATCTTTGATATGTTCACATTTTTTTGAGACTCATGTGCCCATGTAACCTCTAGACTTAGAACAGCTATATGCATAAGTGTAATCTTACATGAATTAAATTTTATTATAAAAACATTTTTCAATGTTTAAATTTAGTGTAGAAAAGTTTTTTTTTATTTTAACTTTTTTACACAGTGGGGCTGGCTTTGGCAACTTTGGAGGAGAAAAACAGCTTGCGAACAAGAGCTCTTGTGAGCAAGAGACTGTGCTATGTGTTCTCTTAATGGAGCCGGGTCAGCAGAATTACTGGCACTTTTCTGGAGCAGGGATTTAAATTTTAATCATAACCTCGGCAGAACAGTAGAGCCATTCAGCTTCAAACTCTGGGCCAGACGTTGGCACACTGAAAAATCTCGAAACAGAGAGCACTTGTGTTGGAGTCTGTACTCATTACCTAAAGCAAACATAAGATTCAGACACACTTACAGTATATAAAACTTAACCCTTAACAACCGCTCATATACATCTGTGGTATAATGCATTAAATACTCTAACTAACTCTTGTGCAGCACGGAGGTACAACAGATACACTTCATAAAATGTAACTTTTAACATGAATGTAATTTTCTGACAGCAGGCAGATTCAAAATCTAACAAACATCAATAATTTACTTAACTACTTATTCGTCTTCCAACTGGTTGTGGATCATTTCCCAACAAGCCAGCGGAAGTTCTTTTTATGGACTTAATTCCCCATTTACAAAAAACATCTGGAAGCTTTGAGGGAAAAAAAGACCACAATTGAGAGTGTCGCAGAGATTAAGCATGCATTCCCCTTCTCAAAAGTCTAGTGTGTAAATAACAGCAGCTGCTCAGCTTGCTACATGACTTCCCCCTTGTGAAGCCTTAAATTAACAGTGCAGTGACCCTAAGAAAGCAAGGAATACAGCTAATAGAGAGAGAAAGTCTTCTTACCTTCTGGAGGTAAAGAATAAGACCCTTCAGGACAGCATAAAAAGTCTTCCAACCTCTCTTCCCTCGTGGGGCTGGAATTCAGAAAATCATAAAATCATGTTAACCTCGACAAAGAACTATGAATAGCTGGACATTTCATTTTTATTCTAAACATCCTGTCATAAAGCAGTTTTAAATGGTCTACCACGAGATCCCAGAGCACGTCAAAGGCAAACAATGACAAGAACATCTTGATTGTTAGATTAGCAAACTAATCAAAAACCAGGTGTTTATTTTTCCACTGGCTCATTCTAGTAAAGAAGCAGAAGGAATTAGTTAGGGACACAGTATCCATTACTAGATTGTATTTTGTCCAAGAAACAGCTGCTTCTAGCGGTAACAATGTATACATCGGGGAATGTATCACTATAGTGTCTTTGAGACAAAGTAATATTCTTATATTTTATTAGATAGACCTCAGGGTAGGGCTGGGCAATTAATCGAAAAGTAATCGAAAATCGACATTCAGAACCTATAATCGATAAAATTTTCCCAGGTCGATTATTTCGATTACTTACCCTTTAAAAACACTACCGCGTGTGGAGTCACGTGACCCCGCTCCGTTACGTTATTCCGCCGACATGAGCAACAAGAGCAGCTTGTACAAAAGAAAAACGCAGTCTCCATTATTTGGACACATTTTGGCTTCAGTAAGGATGCCATCGAACAAAATGAAGTCAGATGTAGACACTGTAGAAAAACAGTTTCGACGCCCAAAGGTAACGCCACCAATTTGTTTTAACACTTGAAGCACAATCACGTTACTGAATATGAACAGTGCATGGCTCAAAAAAAACAAAGAGACCGACAAGCGCCCAGCAACAAGTGCCTCCGCAAAGCAGATGTCGACAACACAAGTGTTCACAAATACCACACAGTATGAGAAGAGTTCAAGAAGATGAAAAGAAATAACTGACGCTATTTGTTATTACATCGCAAAGGATATGACTCCCTTGGCTACAGTGGAGCGAAGCGGGTTTAAACACCTCGTTAAAACTCTCGACAGAAGATACACTGTGCCACCGCGATCACATTTTTCTAAAACTGCGCTGCCAGACATGTAATATGTGAGCATATTTACTGTACAAAACGTGTCAGTGAACTAGGAGGGCAAAAAAAATAATAAAATAAAATAAAATAATCGCTCATTAATCGTAATCGAGTTAAAACGTTCAATTAATCGAGATTTTGATTTTAGGCCAAATCGCCCAGCCCTGCCTCAGGGTGTAAGAAATGCATGTTGGTCAAGCTCTGGCACTTTTTATAAATGAACTGTGAGAAGTTAATTTATGAGCAAATCACAAAATATGTCACACTATCATGGACAAATTCAAAGTGGAATGAATAAATTTTTATTGTACAAAAATAGTTTTCAGAAATTTCGTCCCTTTCTGAACAATATATTTAAGTGAATGGGAAAAGTCGCTCGATAACAATGAAATGACAGCAAAAACATCCATTTCCCCCTCACATCTGTGATAGATTTCATTTAGAAAGGAATGACCAACAACATACACTATATATAGGTGCATCTCAATAAATTAGAATATCGTCCAATCTATGGGATATTGTGAAGAGGAAGATGTGAGACACCAGACCTAACAATGCAGAAGAGCCGAAGGCTGTTATCAGAACAACCTGGGCTT
This sequence comes from Leiocassis micropogon, assembly GCA_028565275.1. Taxonomy (NCBI): domain Eukaryota; kingdom Metazoa; phylum Chordata; class Actinopteri; order Siluriformes; family Bagridae; genus Leiocassis; species Leiocassis micropogon. The sequence goes on along the minus strand of JAOVVA010000054.1, from coordinate 6,502,397 downwards.
GCATAACACCTCAGCAGTGCCACAGACTGATCACCTCCATGCTACGTAACATTGCTACAGTAATTTATGCAAAGGGATCCCCGACCAAGTATTGATGTATATTTTCATTCTTTTCAGTAGTCAAACATTTCTTGGTTAAAAAATATTTTAATTTAAATTGGTCTTAAGTTGTTGTTGTTGGTCTTTTGGCTGCTCCCAGCAAGGGGTCACCACAGTGGACACTTGATCCGCATACACAAGCTTGGCACAGGTTTTTACGCCGGATGCCCTTCCTGACGCAACCCTCCCACATTTTACCCTGGCTTGGGACCGGCACTGCATCCAGTGGCTGGGGTTCGGTCACTAATTGGTCTTAAGTAATGTTCTAATTTTCTGAGGTACGGAATTTTGGGTTTTTGTTAGCTTTAAGCCATAATCATCAAAATAAAAAAATAAATATACAATTGAAATATACTCAGCAAAAAAAGAAACGTCCTCTGACTTTCAACTGTTTTTACTTTCAGTAAACTTAATGTGTAAATAT
>JAOVVA010000054.1:6475370-6499807 GCA_028565275.1 Leiocassis micropogon | reverse complement strand
GGGACCAGGACGACTGATCCGTGTAAAGGAAAGAATGAATGGGGCCATGTATCGTGAGATTTTGAGTGAAAACCTCCCTCCATCAGCAAGGGCATTGAAGATGAAACAGGGCCGGTTCTTTCAGCATGACAATGATCCCAAACAGACCGCCCAGCCAATGAAGGAGTGGCTTCGTAAGAAGCATTTCAAGGCCCTGTTTTTACAGGCCTCTCTCATCTTTTTAAGTGGGAGAACTTGCACCCTTTGTAGCACTAGCGTAAGTCCCCGTCATTGATGCAAAAATAGATTTGAGAAATAGTTATAAGGTTAAAGATAAAAATAATGATCAGCTTTAATGTAATCAATGTAATGTATTTTTATTTCAGGCTGAAGCCCACGTACATGTCTGCCTGTCTTTCTGAACGGCATAAATTATTAATATAAAAAAAAAGAAAAAAAAAGAAATTGTAAGGCTGAGTATCTTACTTCTCTGTCATCAGTCAAATACTCTCCCTGTTCGGTAGTTAGAGAGAGAATAACAGATTGAACAAGGAGATAAAGATCAAGTTTTGTCTTAAAACGACTCCAGTGCGTTACAATTCACTTATACCACTTCAGCGTTATTTCAGCGGCAAAAATATGAACTAATCCCAGTAAAAATATTCAGTTTAGCTTTTCTAATTAACATCTATCGGTGCAGGTGTTTGTTTACATTGAGCAAGTAGCTTATTAGTAGCTTATTTTAAAGTAGATGATTAAATCAGGACATAAATGTTAATAACATCGCTTCTACTCCACATTTTGATTTGGTTAAACGTCAGGCAGATATTCAAGTCCTGCAAACGTTTTAATAAGTTGTTTAGCGGTTGATTTAAGTTTTCATGTTTTCTCAACATGTTTACAATACAGACGTGCTTTCTTTGTGACCATATTGGTTGCTTAAATTTTTATTTCCCTCTAATAACACAACAAACCATGTAAAACCATTGATACATTGATTCGGAATACAAACTAGTTATTTCTATAGATAAAGTATAAAAACAACTTATACAAGGAAAAAAAAAAACAAATGGTAATGCTATAGAAGTACATTTTTAAATCTGTATTTACCCTTATAGAGCAATAATGTGTTTAAAATGTTTTTGAAACAAACTTTACAGAGCATTGAAACTGTGTTGAGCTCGAACTGATACTTTGGGTTAAGAGTAGGATTTTTTTTTAAGCCATCAAAATAGGGATTTGATACTCAATGTAAAACTCCACTCCAGCACTGGGTTTATTCTTTATTTCTTGGTATAAATACAAACTTCTGAAATCAGCGAAGCTTTACTTAAAAAGAAGCAGCCAGGCAGTCAGCCAGCAACACATTAGATAGTCCAAGTTAGAGGTTAGGAAAGCATGTTTTAATTTCTCAGCATCATGCTGAGTCAACATATGGTTTCCGGAAATACTTCATCAGTTCATACACATATTTTCATATGGGACTTTATTCATTAGCAACTAAATGAGCTATCCAGAAGCAAAGAGGTAAAAACAGCGACTTTATTCTGTTGAAACAACACCACAGTGCCACAAATCGGTTAGAAGGTTGTAATCACTTGCCCTGAGAACACTGTGGTTTTGTGATTCTATAAAACCATTTTGCTGTTATATAAGCTACGGTGAACATGTCAAAATCAATAAGATAAATTCAGCTGAAATACTGTGCCATTTTACAGCTCAAAGCGTGAGCCAAAAAAGCTAAAATGGATCTTAACCAGAGGCTGAACCCTGAGTGATTTCATCACCGACAGGCTGAGCGAAAGTGCAGCGGTCAACCCCGCACACAAACACGGCTGACTGAGGGAGCATGTGCGGAAAACTTCAAGCCTGTTGCCTGGTAACTGCCTGCATAATCTCACACAAAGGAACCAAAAAAATAACAGAGAGAAATGAGAGGAAGACTGACATGTACACGAGAAACGTTAAGACAAAGGAAAGAGAAACATACCCTGTTAATCATACAGTAATGCATAATATGATATTCAAGTCTGTTTACCATGCATGCAATTTTGTAGTTATACAGATTACACCAGTACGTGGCTGTGCAAAATGGATTAGTGTAGTATACAGGATTTTTTCATTAGGTTCATTAAAATTCCTGTGCAAGCAAAGAGCTTCAGAAGCTATACAAGGTGACATTCCCAGACTATCCTGCACAATTTCTTTCTTTTTTTTTTATAATTCCCAGAAACAGACTTTATCTGAAAGCCAAATAAATACAGCAAAATGCTAACTTTCTATATAAACTAGACTACGAAACACTGTTTTCCAGTCAGTCATTGTTGAGGATCATAAGAAATTAATGTATATAGAAGAACAAACACTTGGCAGAGGCTGATGTGTGGATTAACAGAAGAGCAAGGAGTTGGAACAAACAATGTCATGCAAGACGGTGTGTGATAGAAAATGAGGACACACAAAACACACATACAGACGCGAACACACACCCACACATCCGCAAAAAGAACCTCACAGTAACATATGCACTCGCATGAAAAAGAAGAGGTCTTAAATAAGCTATCCAAAATTCACTTCATTTTGATGCATACACAACACTCTGCCCACACATGCACCTTTCTCTTCACTCTCACATTCTTGTTACCCTACATAAACTCCTATCTTTAGACATGACCCCACTTTGGAATTATGACCTTCTATATTTTATATTTTGCAGAAATGCATTAAAGGTCACACTCATGTTATTTACAGTACACACCTTTGAATTAATGTGAGAACTTTTCCACCAAATTATTGCTAACAAGTATCTGTTATGTTTTAATATTACAAGTCCTTAAACCTGATACACCTCTCTATACATTCATCATCTAGATCACAGCAAGAACCCTTTGAAAACACACAGTAGCTTTGTCATTTTCACAGCCATCAAGCATCATTTCCAAAGCTATTAATCTTCTAAGACAAGCTATAGAACCGTGACATTTAGCCAAGCTGTGAAAAATAGAGGCCAACAATTAAAAGATGACATTAAATCTCAACAGGATAATACACAAATGAAAGACGAGAGGAGTCACAGAAATACCACTGGCAGCAGGCACTGAGCAGAACTTGATCTGTTACACATGCACTTGGGATGAGTTAAAGAAATTAATGAAATTATAGAATAAATTCAGCACAACACTTCTGGCCAAAGATCTGTGCATAACTGGCAGGAAAATCAGAACAGAACATCCCTCCAAAAAATTATTTATCTAATAGGAATTAAAGCTAAAATAAATAAAAAAAGACATATAAAAATTTAGAAAATATAAGTTTAATTATTTTATATATTATACTACAATCTCTATCAAAACAGGGTCAAATCTGGTCCTTAATTCTGGGTCTTTTGTTAGTGTTCTCAATGATGACTGATTGAAATGGAGGACAAAGTGCAAATACTAACAACTGAAGTAAAAAAAAAAAAAAGAAAGAAAAATCATCTGAGATAAATATTTCTTTAGTCTGATAGAAAGCATTCAAATTAGTGATTCCAACTAAACTGTTCGGGCTGATCCGATAAGATATGTGTACAAAGCATTTAATCAGAATATAACTTTTTGTTTTCACAAAGATGCTGATCCGAATTAGCCATATAATATTAGCCATGTAAACATTTTTTTTTGTACCACGTGGGGGTAGCGTTAGTTATTACTGGGGAAGAAAATAGTGCTGATCAGTAAATCCTTACTTTGGACTCTCATCCATAGTGTCTCTGCCTGAGCAAGGGATACTTACTGGCATGCATTACATATGTAGAAGTAAAGCATCTAACCAATCATAGATGAGACTGATTTCTTATATTTAATCAAACACAGAAGGCATAGCTTACAAGAAAATATCAGAAGCAAAGTTTCTTTCCATGAAACTTGTCACAAGAACTAATGTTACACCATGTAGTATAAACAAAAAATGTTTACATGGCTAATATTTCCCCTCCTGAACAAATTATTAAAGATTTACACCGCTCCTCTCATTTTAATTGAAAATTCATTCCAATCAGAATAGACATAGCCAGACGATCCTGAGTATGTTATAAGGTGTCTACATGATGTACTTTAATTCAGATTTGGTCATTATTCCAATTAGCATTGGAATATTAGAGTCTAATGTAAATGCACCACTTTTTCCTGGTCAGGAAAGTGAATCCAGAGCCTACTCTAAGGACACTTGGTGTTGGGTTTAAATACATCCTAGAAATGACACCAATGCATTTGACAGATAGGAGGAAATCCCATGTAAAAGCAAGGGCAACATGCAAATGGCTACACACACAGCACTGGATCAAACCTGGGATCCTGCAGCTGTGAGGTAGGAACACTACTTGCTGTGTCACCAAATCATCCATATGTACTCATGTATCTGAAATAGTTTAGGTGTTACATAGGTCTGTAAATGACACTCATCATCTCAATACATAATTGACACACAAGAGCAAGTTGAACTTAATGTAGCGCGCTGTGATGCTCGTTACTCATGTAAATAACCTACTTACTTATGATGTTATTTATTGTTGTAATGCTAACATACAGTGGTACCTTGGCATATGAACGCACCATCTTCCAAAATTTTGCCTAAAAAAAATTGTTAAAAGAGCACGCATCCGGTTGCACATATTTTCGGTTGTGCGCACATATGGTTGCGAATGTGTCCAGGAGCTGCTCAAAACCTGTTTGTCAGTGAACATCCAAGCAAAGCGAGTTTACATATTTTTTGTGGGATTTTTTTGCCATTTTGTGCAAGATTTCGTCAAGACATAGCACCATGGGTCCCAAGAATGTTATGTTTGTGGCTGGAATGGATTATCTGCATTTACATTACCACCTATGGAAAAATGTATTTTGCGATGCAAAATTTTGCTTTCAGAACTGGCCTATGGAACGGATTACATTTGTCTGACGAGGTACCACTGTTAGTAATAATCCAATTTACAAAATAAAACCAGTTAAAAAGTTGCAGCATCATGCCAATTTTACATCTAAATGTAGACAAATTTCAACAACTAATGACTAAGCATCTGATACTGATCTGCAATGATCCTCAGCTGTGTAATTAAGCCTTTAACATTAAGCCCTAATTTGTACTAGAACAACAAAAATAACAGAAGAATCCTAATAACACCCTGCCACCACTGGGCTACAATGTTACATTAAACAGGATGACTCCATGGACTCCTAATGTTTACATCATTCAATCAGCATGATGCAAAAGGTACCTGGATTCAGGTAACTTTTCACCGCTCATCAAGACTTCTGCATGCTCTTGTGAGACACTTTCTTATTATATACTTATGCCCTGAGATGACACCAGGCATGGTCTTTCTAGGCCATTTGAGAGAACTTGAGAGAGCTTGCTTGTTTAGAAGATCCCCCTCCCATTTCGCTTCAATCCCATGAAGTATCATTATTTGGTTGTAGCTTTTAAATCAAACCCTTGCAGTCCTGTGTGTAAAAATAGGATAGCTTTGGAGTTTAAAGAACCCAGAACTAATTCCTTCCAACAAACTTTAAATTAATTGTTTATAATCTGATGTACTTCATTTAGATTGCTCACTTGCAGGCAAGTACCATCCAACTTGTTAGAATATACCATTTGTGTGACTGTTTTAGAAGTCAAATCCTATAAAAAGAACCAGATTACAGAGTAACAAAGTACAGAAGAGTCATCTTAAAGACTGGATGGCAGAAAAAAAGAACACCACATGCATATTTCTATTTCTGAATAAGCAGATGAGCCAGAATTAAATATAAATTTATGGTCATTTGTAATCATTTAAATGTCATACAATATAATACTATTTACTATAAATTGATCTAAAGGAGATACTGTATATCGGTCTTATCAAAGATAATATTTTGTAATTCAAAGTTATGAAATTATATTAGATCACTGACATTAAGACATACAGTATCCCTGTTTTTTGCTACATTTTAACCTTTTCTATTTTAATGTACACCAATCAGCTATAATACTAAAAACATCTAGTTTTTGGAATTCCATGTGCCAATTGGACGCCTCTTACCCCCTCTGGCAGCAGAAGGTTGGCAGCAGATATTTTGGGTGCTAGAGGTTGTGAGGTAGGTTCTCTGTGAATCAGATCTGTTTGTCTGTCACCTCCCAATGGCGATCTATCAGATTGGAGGTCTGGGGAGTTTAGCGGCAGAGTCGGTGGCCTTGGGTGGTCTTTGCCTGGTAGACCCCGTGTGATGTGGGCTGTGGTGCAACGGCTGTTTTGGTTGCTTTCTTTTATTCGCCAGTGTTGACTCTTTCACAGATTTGTGCTGCATTGGCTTTTCTATGGGATTGGACTGGATAGACTGGCCTTTAATCTCCATGGTGTCTGTGAACCTTTCAACAGCTTACTGCTAATCAATGCTCATTGATTAGCAGTTAATTTTATGTGATGGTTAATGTTATGTCTGATTTTCACTCCTATATTCCCTTTCTCAGAATCCCAGTTCAAAATCCAGTTTTCTCCAGTAACATATTGTGATGCCAGCACTTTGCATTGCCTCAAAACAACGCACAACTATTCATATATAATGTTTAACATGGTAAGTGTAACACATACCCATGTGGAACTGTGAGCATGTTTGCATAACACAGATACAATGAAAAGCATCATTTCACTGTCATCTGCAGCAGAACGTGGACTGGAATTTCTTGGGATACTGCTGCAGCACAGTGTGTGCGTGTGAGCGTGTGTGAGAGAGAGAGAGAAAGCAAAATGTACACTATTTTAAGCCAGGTAGTAGGAGGACTGTAAGCACACCTTTACTTTGAATATAAGAAGTCAGCCATAGGTTTCATTGAGCTACTGCTACAATGTGCATTGCTACAGTATGTGCTATTGCTTGTTTTGTGTGCGTGTCCACGTAATAGTGAGGATGAATTCAGATCAGCAAACGGAGAAGAGCGGCTGCTATGGTGCGGTAGCCATGGAGGCGTAACCATGGCAACAGGACTAGGAAAGCCAGGGACGTTAATTGGTGACTGCGATGGCAAAAGCAAGAATAGAAATCTGTGACACAGTAATGCACCTACCCAACGCCCCTTACAGCTATCATCACAAAAGATGTCATGTATACACACAAACATTATAACGTTAAAATTTAATTAATGATAACACCATAAATAGGCTCCAACCAGCAAATGTTGCAGAAAAAGTCAATATTTGACATTAACTTTAACAGACTATAAAAGTGGTCACCGCAACTTTTTATTCAGTAAACAAACGGCTATTTATAACCAAGGGAAAAAAAAAAAAGATTTTATCCCAATATACTGTACAAACCATAGGTAGGTAAAATAGGAAAGAACAACAGACTCACATTGTCCATTGAAGCTTTTCATTCTTAATAGAACTGTAGAGAGCCTGCAGAGAGACACAAATTATTACAGATATTAATATTACATTAATATCTCTTCAAACCAAATACACCTGTAAATAATACAATTCAGATTATCAGAGGGTGAAGTAATCACACCTAAAATGATTTAATGTGCATCAATATCCTATTTTGTGATTGATATCAGTCTTCCACAGCTTTAATTAGAAATTCTGAATGATTTGTGATGGACCCGACGAATACGAGTGCCATTCATTTGGATAATTATGCACATGGAATTGATTATTCTACATCTGCTCTACCAGATAAAAAGAAAAAGAAAAAAAAGCACAGCCATCAATTTAAGTACAGCATATTAATTCAAGAAATAACGTTAATGGTAAGGCTAAAATGGATTGTGAGGTTGTATCCATTTCATAATAGGGTGCGCATTGCAAAACCGATTACATCAAATAGGTTAGCGTTACAGCTGAGTGATCCATCATGATTGCTGACATTTTAAAGGTGCAATATGAGTTACAATCTTATGCTGGCTAGAACACGAACAGATAATGCACCAAGAAGTACAGCAGAACACTGAGCATTCAGCAATTTACCATGCAAGTGCACATCAGTAAAAGTGATAATAGCTGTGTTATTGTAAACAGCAAATTATATGGCTTTGCAAAATGGATCATGTAAACATTCAGTAGGAAATGGGAACTATATAAAAATACGATCATGTTACCCAAAGAAGGATTTGACTGAAATTTGATGGCAAGTATTGGGTACTGTAAATACCCATAATAAAGCGAAATTTCATTAAAAGGCCCACACACCCATTGGCCATAGCAATAAAACCACTAACAGTAAAACCACTTAGGTTTTAGGTTCCCCTTGTGCTTCCGGGGTGGCTCTGGCCCCTGGAGAGTGGCTTCATGGGACCTCCATGGTGTGCTGTGGTGTCTTGCACCAGGATGCTGGCAGTGGACGCGTTGGATGCTGTGGGGTGGGTTCTCGGTGGAACGGGCTTGTTTTTATGGCACATCCCCTGGATGTTCAGTCAGGTGGGATCTGGGGAATTTGGAAGACGGTCCCTGCGGGCACAAATGGACCTTTGGTGCCTATGATCCTGTCACCAGTTTAGTGGTATATAATTGATAATGTTATTCAATTCACCTGGTGGTGGTGTTAATGTTATTGCCTACAACATCTTTCAGAGCAGCCAGGTAGCATTTAATTGGTCAGAGCTCTAAAGGTAGTCATGATGATACCTACTCCTAAGGTGTAAAAATACCAAATAATGTAGGATACTCATAATAAAACATCTAGGTTAAATAACAGCTTGTATTCAACTGCCCAGTAATATGCTTTTCAGTACTAACAGGTCCTCATTGATTGCTATTTAATGTTGACACCACCTGTGAAAAAGCAATACATTTAGAGATCCATTACTCCAATAAGTGAAGCCCTGTCTATCATCATTGCCCCAACATTGCAGATAAAAGTTATCAGTCAGAAAGTAATGGAATTTGATTGACAGCTGTTAAACTATGACTTCAGAGCTGCAAAAATAATATTAAGTCTGCGTCTTAATAGTGATTATACAAGAGTGCTGCTGAGTGTTTGAATCTGAAGATGTACATTAATTTTCCATCACGGCAAAGCTCTGACAATAATTGCAGCTGTGCCATAAATGATAGGTTTCTATTAACGTGCTTATTCAAGTACGTCATTGTTTCTATAGTAACACCTCATACAGGGACTTGTATGGTGGATGCTCAAGATAATCCAAGTCTAATACTAAACGGGTTAAAATAAATGTGCAGTTACTTAACAAGGAAAACGTATAATCACTGAAGCTTCCTTTAAGGAGAAGTTTATTTATCATTTAGACTGTAGGAATTTTGAGTGTCCTTTTGCTTGACTTGGAAATGAATTTTGCTCTATAAAAGTCAGTAAGTTTTCCACCATGTGAGAATCTTCAGGTCAGGGAAGCTTATGATTTCTGGTTTCTCTGAGCATGACAAGCCACGCTTACTGTCTTACTAAATTCAAGTGAGAGGGGAAAATAATTGGGCTGAAGTAAAGGAACAGTTGTTTATAGCTATAATGCAAGTTAAAACCTTGGGGAGGAATTATGTTGCAAATGTTCAATAACATTATCTGGTAGCACACAAATAAAGATGGGTTTCCATACGAGTCTAGTTCCTCTCAAGATTTCCTCCTTATGTTGTCTCTGGGAATTTTTCCTTGTCACTATCACCTCCTTTTTGCTGACAAGGTACAAACTGCTAAAGCTAAAAATGTATAATTTTTTAAAAAGTTATAGCTAGAATTTCTATTCCTGTAAACCTGCTTTGTGATAATGCCAATTACAAATATAAGTGAATACAAATACACAAATATAAGTGAATTAAATTTAAATGTTTAAGAAGTGTCTCTCTTTAACAAATTATATAATTGTATACTGTATGTATAATTGGAATGAGACCAAAGGTAAGGTAAAACATTAGGTAAACATTACTGGAAAAGAATCTTCCAATAAAGAAAAACAAAGGAATGAAATAAAGTATATATATTTCTGTATATACTGTATGTCCCACTGATGTCTCCTTATAGTTGTTTAGCTCAGAAACAATGTAAATAATCATTTTAAAAACATAAATATCTATTCAGATACTATTGTCTACCCAATGTCTGTAACAAAAAGATAAGCCAATTCTTGGAGCAATTAAAAAATAAAGGCATATCTAGTACAAAATAGCACCAACTAGTTGCTGGAAATATCCCATCATATTCGATCTTATCTTCGGGCTCAACAAATATGTCTATTATTACTATAGTTAAACAGATGCATCATAAGCCTGGAACACTCCTGGGTGAGAGAGATGAATAAGTAAGGGAAGGGGAAGATGATTAAATAAGAGATGGAGCACTATATTTAGGCTACACAGGTAAGACAGGCATGAACAGAAAATCAAATCGGAGAAATGGCATACCCTCTTCCTTTTGCGGAACTGTGGATGTTTCTGGCCATCCTGAGCTTTTCCCAGCAAATCGGGGAACACTAGCGGCTTGAGGGAACGTGATCGTGGTGTACGGGGATAACGGAATGGGTCCATCATACGGAAATCTCGCCCGTACCGTACAGAACAGAGAGAACGTGAGCGCAGGCGTCCTGCCGAGTGAAGACTGTTTACCCCGATCATGATGACGAAAATGGGTTAAAGGGAGCTAAACAGGCCAATCCTGAGGATTCACACAGTGAGGCCAAGGTCTCGTCTGGCAGTGTTAGATTAATCTGATGATGGCTTTTTCAAACTGGAAATAAAAGTTGAGTAAGGAACGTCTTGAAAAAAATATCAATAAAATGTTTACTCCAAGCTGAAGCTTAGACAAAATAGAAAACTCCAAGTAAGTCGACCTTCAGGAAATGACATTTTGCTTTGGAGGGGAAAAAAAATAAAATGAACACCCACACACTTACACAACCCCACGCACATAAATCCGTTAAAATGTAGTAATAAGTGACCATCCAGTTTCACTTCAGTTTTCCTTTTCAAAAAGAGACCTTGATGTGGTCAGGTTATAATCCAGTTTCATTATGGATGTTATCTTGACTGTTTGTCAAAAACCCGATAAAGTGAATACCAAAAACATTGGAAATTAAAAGATGAACAGTGCAACGGAGCCATACCTCCTACAAACAAATAAAACCAATAATTATGATGAGATTTTTCAATGCTCTTAAAAAATAAGTTGGCAAAACAGAAAATTGGATGAAAATGTCAGAAGATCTGATCTTTGTGGTAAAGCTCACTTTAACGGCCTGAATAAACATCAAAAAGCATAATATATAGATGAACAATCTGCATCAAAAACAAGTGAACACTGATATAACAGGAGACAAAAAGCCATGCATATACACACAGATGGCAATGAATACTTGCAGAAGTGTGCAAGCACAGCCAGAATCCAACAGATGGATGCAACGGGTGGAAACACAAGTGAGCACACGCCCACGCATACACAAAAACACACTGTACAGAGGTGGCTCCGACTTAAGTGTCTTCCATTAAACATGCAGAAATCAACCCCAAAAACTTAAGTTGATCAAAGTAAATAACGAAAAATAGAAAAATAAATCTGCCACATAATCAGGATGTCACAAAAAGATATATAAAAAAATAAAAAAATAAGGAACTATCAGGGTCTCAGAATCCTTTTCTCCATCATTCCTCGTCCTGCTTGTAAGAAGAACTGAACAGACCTCAGGGTTTAAAGGATGCGTCTCATGTTCGCTTGCTTTCTCCATACGCATTTATAGCCTAAAGCCCTTTTTTCTCTTTCGTTTATCCGTTTTGGTATCCTGATGCCCTCCAGGAGAAGGAAACCGTTTCTTCATAATCCCTTTCTCTACTCCGTTTTAATCATTATAAGGTGTCCGATCTCGAGCTTGAAAATGAGATTCTCTATTCCAGTCCATTCAATGAGGCTGAAGAAAAGTGGATGGATTTCAGGGAGACCTGATTGAGACTGCGAGTTCCTCTGCACCCTCCCTTTACTTCTCTCTCTCACTCTCTCTCTTTTTTTTTCTCTCTACCTCTCTCTGAATGCATATCTCCCTCCCTCGGCACTCAGCTACTGCGCAGCCAATCATAGCCATCTGACTTGTCTCTACACCCAGACGCGCACACACACACACACACACACACACAGCCCTACGCTGTGAATACTGATTAACATTCTGCACTAGTTTGCTCTCAAAGCCATGTGTGAAAGAGACAGAGAAAGAGAGAAAAATGATTAACACTGATCAGGCATAGCAAAATCAGCACACGTGGGAATGTGTAAAATTGGACGCAGTTTACAGTATAAAGCTGTTAATTCAAATGCAGTAAAAAAAAAAAAAAAAATAGGCCAACTCCAAAATGCACTTGCATCATTATGAAATACAATGTTGCATCTATTATTTATTTTGAATATATTTCTACTCACAACCAACACAACTCATTAGCTACAACAGCAAATAGAATCAATACAATCTTAAAAAAATATATATGCATATGGTTTCATGCAGTAACAAGATGCAAAATATTTATGAATATTCCGATTCATGCAGTCTTAACGACAGATTTGCATCAGGAAAATCTAACAAACACATGCATGTTTAAACTGCATTAATTTAAATTGCAATTTAAATTGCATCAATATAAAGGAAAATACCTAAAACCCAGGCTGTCATAACAGCTTTTATTTTTCAGCCAATATCACTTATGTTTACTCACTCAGAGTAGCCTAACAAAAGCTTTCACTGCTATTTATGCACTGTATGTTAGGCCTGTTTGTTATCAGAATGCACTCATTAATGAAACGCCTACAGCCAGACAGTTTATCATATTTTACATACACACCTCAGTCATCTAAAAACAGAAGTACTTAACAGCTTCATGTTTTCCTTTCAGTGCAACATTGCTGATAAATTCAGAACGGTTGAATAACACGTGCTTCAAATTACTCCATCAAGAAATATTCACCTCACCAATATATAACCTACACCTACCAGACATTTTATTAGGAACACCTGTACATCTGCTTATGTAATTATCCAATCAGTTAATCATGTAGGAGGTCAAGGCAGATACAGAAGCTCTTCAGTTATTGGTTACATCAAACAAAGTTGATCGGCTTGAATATTTCAGTAACTGATGATCTGGGATTTTACATTTAGGCATCTGGCAGACGCTCTTATCCAGAAAAGTGTCTAGAGAAAACTAGAGAACAATTCTTGGTTTTATTCTCATGTTAAACTTTTAAACCAGGCTTTTACAGGAACATAATTAACATTGGAGCATCCAAGCCAAGCAAAATAACACCCTACAGCTGTTGTTAATTTTTCTTAAACAGCATACCCCCCCAAGCATTTTATTACTTATTTAACTCATTCCATACAAGGTACAGGAATACCACTGCTAAAGAAATCCATCTTTTTATTAGGGAATATATGAAGCAATCTGAATCAGCTTTACAAATACGGTATTCTAATAAATCTGTATTGGTACGTAAGCTTCCCAACATGTTGCTGTCCTTCAGGACACGATTACCATTTACACAATTATTCTGGCAACAGAACACACTCTCCCAGAAGACTGCATGACCTCAGTAAAGATTCTCACATCAAACAGGGAAACAAATTCTCTAAGTGCACTGATGCACTGGTGTTTTGCGTTTCAAAGATGACTTGTTTCAGAAGCAAAAATGTGTGTGAGTAAGTGCAAGCGAGTGAGACAGCAGGAGTAGGAGGAAAATCAAGAACTGTTGCTGTAAAAGAGAGTAGAGAGAAAGGAGATAGAGATGGGCAGAGTAGGAGGAAATAAAGTGAGAACTGCTGTTGTGGGTTAGAAAGTGATAGCTAGAGGGGGAAAGACATGAGAGAGAGACATGAGAGTGTGTGTGTGTGTGTGTGTGTATGTGAGAGAGAGAGACAGAGAGAGAGATGGCTTAGGTCTGTATGTGAGAATTTCATTATTTTCACCATCCCCATGTTGTCTAAAATGGTGTAGTCTGTTTCCATTTAACAGTAATTTCCATACCAGTGTAGTCAATCCTCTGAATATTCCACACACAATTTTCCACCCACTGTTCCAGGACCAATGTATGTGACTTCAGTACCATGGCCAGCACTCAAGCATAAAAAAACAAACAAAAAAATGCACAAGTCAGGTAAAATTCTGAAAACATTATTGAGATCCCAAATAAATATAATAAAATATACTGTAGGTTTTGAGGATTTTTGGGGTTTTTTTTTTCACTCCAGGTTAACATACTTTTAATTTGTATAGTAATAACAATGAGTGAGTCTGGATCGAGAGGTGGCATAGAAAGACTTGGTGATACAGTATTACAATACAAAATGACAGAACCCCATTAAATTGACAGGTTTGCAGAGGCACTTTGAAAACAGCTACTGCACTGTTTTGTTGTGGTATTGTTAGCAGAACGTCCAAGTATCCTTGTGTATTATTTGGGTCCCACCCCCACCCATTATGCACGGATTCACGATACGACAGGATATGGATACACAACCATCTCACACACACACTGCTTGTTGAACATTCCTTTCCAAACTCTGTGATGAACTAACAAACAGTTTACATATACAAATTTAATAAAAAATTACATTAAAGGAGTGTGAAATCTTTAGAATCTATAATATTGCATAATATTTAGCATGTACCATCATGTTCAAAAGTTAATATCCATTCTTTTAATGCACTGTGCAACTAAACATTTAGCAAAAATAAAGCCTGAAGAAAATATGTGGGCATTAATAATTAATTAAATAATTATTTAATAATAAAATATGTGGGCATTACAGGTCAGATTAACAACAATAACTTTTCTTGAAAATTTGCCCCATTCCTCTTTATAATACTGTACCATGCACTTACGGTCACTTTGGGAGGGCGTCACGAGGACAGCGCTATCCGCTCCTTCCGCTTGCGTGAGTGGAAGGAAGCACTAAGTACCTTTCATCCCTCCCTCAGAGAGCTCGGCCAATCAGCTCTCTCTAGGCCTCCAGCTGCGAGAGGTTACAGCATCACCCAGGAACCGAACTAGCAATCCATGGATGATAGGGCGAGCCTCTTTACCACTGCGCCACTCGGAGGTCATTCAGTCTTCTTCTAATTGTGTGGTCATGGACTTTCACAGTGAGGCCTGTAGGGATTGAGATTTAGCTCTTTGGTCTTTGTATTTCACTGCACAGTCTGACTTTGAGGTGAATGTGCTGGGATGTCCACTTCCTGTCTTGAGTGCTTTTGCACTTGTAAATATTCGAAATTCCAAATTGTTAGGAAATGGTTTTATTACTATTTTTAGATTGATGTGCAGCAAACAATTGGTTCTCTAAGACCTTTGTCTTTTCTTACAGGGTACATAGTATTGCCCACATGTATTTTTTCTTCTTGGCTTCATTTTTGTTAAATTAATAACTGCATGGTGAAAAAAGTTATATAGCAGGTTCTCGCCACTGAAATTTCAGTTTGAATCAATTAAAATGCAGTCAAATACATAGTAAATCCAACAGTATAACATTATATGAATTCAACATCCGAGAAACATATTTTTAACTTGTCAATCAATTATTTACAGAATGATTTGAACTCCGGTCACAAGAAATGGCAGGGGAGAACGATTTTTTCATGTATGTATGTATTTATTATTATTTTTTTTTAATATTGGCCCAATTCTAAGGGGCTTGTAAAATTTCTATTATTGCATTTTGTAATTTGTAATTCTGCCTTACTACTCAAGTATATTATTATACTAATATAATAATAAACAAAGGGAAGTTACATATTTACAGGAATCGAACTCAGTGACTGCTTCAGATTAAAACATCCACTTTACTGAAAAATAAATCTATGACTCCAGTCATCAACAGCCATAATGACGCAAACCTTGTTATCATTCATTAGTAAGTCCAGAGACTCAGCTGATTGACTTTGCAATGTCTCTGTAGGCTTAATGAAAGGAACCACTGGGAACTCTATCTATGAAACCAAAGCAATAATTTAATAAAGAAATCTAATGAAAAACAGCCTAATGATCAGGCAAATCCCACAAGACAATCCACTTCTTGTATATCACACAGAGAATGGCAGTGCAGTTCAACAGTATACTTTAAGTATAGACATGTGACTCCTTCACTAGGCCAATGCATTTCATAGAACACTGGTATAAAGTTGGTCAGGTCAGTTGTTTAGCACGTCAGTGAGCTCCATTTTTTTTATTAGCCTTGGTAATCTACCTTGAGAAGTTCTTTAGGGAAATCTTGGCCATTGTTCAGTCCCTCCAGATTTCCAACGAACTGAGTGCAGGACATCCGCTTGCCAATATTCTGTTAACAGAAACCAGATTAACGGACGCATATCAATTTATTTCACTAATAAATTTCTTGAGTAGCCGACTATATTCAGATGGGTGACGGATTCAAGGAAAATCAATGTGGTGTTCTATCAAGGTGACGGCCCATCACAACCATTCAGAACAGGTTTATTGTGCCTTGAAACAGATTATACAAGTCTCTGGAACGATACTGCAGTGATGAACACTGTTAAGTTAAAACATTTTTAAAGCTGGTGTTTAGAATGATGGTGGCAGAGTGTTCTGTCTAATATACTTGTTCTAAAATTTCCAGAGGTGATTATTTAAATTGAGATCTTGTGACCCAACATCTGGTCATATTAATTCTCCCTGGACTATTCATTGAGCCCCATGCCCTGTGTTTGGGGGCGGGGTCACCCTGAAAAAGACTATGCACAGCAAGATTTTCAACACAGAATAAAGGTGATCAATCAGAATATTAATTTGAATTAATGTTTCTCTCTAAGGGAACACATATGCCTTTTACATAACTGTAAAATAAGTCATTTGCCATTATAACAAAAGAATACAAGAACTGTTTTCCCTTAATTGGTCGCCCATCTGTAAGCAGGATGTACTGTATTTTGTGTGCAAACCTTTTGAAACATGATTTCAAGTAGACATAATGACAAAGTAAAAAAAAACTGTTTTTATAAATGTCTTTTGTCTATTTCTGACAAATGAGTTAATAGAATTGAAGTTAAAGTTTAATTCTATAAGTGGGAAAAAGTGAAAGCTATTTATAGAAAGAGATTTAATTTGCTGGATTGGACGCTTTCAGATCCTCAGACACAAGCAAGTCAAGCCAAGATTTTTGGCTTGAACTCTGGGGATACAGTACATGGGTAGGAAAGCCCAAGTTTGAAATAAAATGTCCAAAAGCTTGAATTTATCCTACTTTAATCTAAAAACACTAAAAAGTAGTAGTAATAATAATAAACAATAATACAATTTTTTACATAACCTTGACACTAATATGGTAGTGTGTGTAGTGTCATGATCATTAGTGACTACATAACCTACAATTAGTTTTTAATAATACATATGATTTGCTTTGGGAGTGACAAGAATGGACAGGATTAGATAGATTTAAGTATATTAGATTGACAGTGTAGGACAATTTGGGGACAAAGTTAGACAGGCTAGATTAAGATGGTTTGGATGTGTGGAGAGTGGGGGGGGGGGGTGGATGTTGAGAGGGGGATGCCAGGCAGGACGGGTAGTGTAAGGCCCAAGAGAAGGTTTAGGGATTTGGTATGGGAGGACATGCAGGAGGGTTGGAGTGACAATGGAAGATGTGTTAAACAGAGTTAGACGGAGACTAATAATCCAGTGTGGCAACCTCTAGCAGAAGCAACCAAAAGAAGAAGATTATATACACACAGTCATGGCCAAAACTGTTGGCACCCCTGAAATTTTTCCAGAAAATCAGGTATTTCTCACAGAAAATTATTGGAGAGATCTTAAAATTTGTGTTGGGAAAAGGCGCCTTTCCAATATAAGGGAGTGGTCCAAAATTCCGGGTGAGAGGTATAAGAAGCTTATTGATGGTTATAGGATTTTTTTTTCAAAGGGTGTGCAACCAAATATTAAGTTAAGGGTGCCAATAATTTTGTCCTGCCCATTTTTGGAGGTTTGTTTGACATTATGTCAAATTAGCTTTTTTCCCCTCCCTTTTTTTTTTTTTTTGTTTCAATACACACAAAGAGGATAAACATGTGTATAGCAAAACATGATTAATGCAATACTTTTCTGTGATTCAAATACTTGATTTTCCGGGAAAAAGTTCAGGGGTGCCAACAATTTTGGCCATGACTGTATATCCTCATACACAGAATATATATCCTTTATCCATTTATAGTGTGTGTTAATCCTTTTTTTTTCCCGTTTCTGACAATTAAGTCTTTAAAAACAGCTGAGAATGATTAAGCATCCAAATGATAATTCAAAATTAACCAATGATTGCAGATACAGTATATGGTCAGAAAAATGTGGACACCTGACATTTACAGTCATATCTGACTGCTGAACATCCCATTCCAGATTTAGTTCCCTCCTTAGTCTAGGAGAAGCAGCTGTGTGCTTCTTCTGGCATTGTGGCAACAGCTTGGGATTGAACCACATATGGGTGTGATCATCAGATGTCCAAAAATGTTTTGGCCAGATAGAGGAATTTACAAATAAAGTTGTACATGTATCTTTCAGAAAATAAACAATTAAAATCAATGGTTCCTCAACCCCAATATACCTGGCCATACAGGTCTGTGTTGAGCAGCATCAGTGAGCAGGTCAGTGTGTGCACGCTGTCTGTAAGCACAAACACACAGTTATACAGACAGATCAGTACAAATACAATATAAATTTATAGCTTAAAGTAACTGCATTACACAAATAAAGTCATGATAGATTTTATTAGCATCGATGGAAACTGGCCCTAATAATAAATCCTTTCTTCTCTTAAGAATTAACAGGTTACAAAATTACTGTCATCCATTACTATGAGAAACACCATTGAATTCCTAGAAAAATGTATGCTAGAAATCCATAGCGCACACAAAATCAGTCATATGATTAATACCATCTGTTTAATATTGTCTAATATTAAACACATTGGTGTCTATTAGTATTATCTATAGCTTCATCAGGATTACCCTCCAAGTGTTCCTGCCTACAAATAAAACACTCATTAAGAGTGATTAAGATTGAGAAATTAAGTTTTAAAATAAGTTTATTAAAGTGTAAAAACATATCCCAGGGTTCGACATCCTTTGAGTTACAACACTCAACAGTCTTCAGCTGGAATTCTGAACTAGTAATTTATAGTTTGACCATTTTTTCACCTTCAGAGAATATGAGGATAGGGTTGCACTGCAGGTATCGGTGTGAGAAGTGAGCCAGGACTCGCTCTCGCTCCTGTGTTTCTCCCTTTAGCACAAATTCATGTAGAAAGGTCCTGGGGTTCCAAAAAAAAAAAAAAAAGCAGGTAAGCACACAAGCTCAATGCAAACATTTTTTAAGAATGTCTTCAAATCCATTTTAGCAATGAACATTCTAATTAATCATAATAATCTAAAATATACTATTTTAAAATGTGACCTGCATATCAAGGTAAATGTGCCTGCATAATAATAGAAGACATGATCAACTTAAAGAAGTTTATCCAGATATTTCAAATCCAATGCATTATGGAATACATACTGTATATACCTATACTATAGTGTCCTATGGAGTATAATTTCAGACACACATGGACCATTTCTATTATTTATTTATTATTTACAAATAAAAACCTATTGAGCACACTAACCTCAGTGCCTGATCCAATGTCTGTCCTGTAAAATTAAAGTAATTCAGGTACTCCTCTGCAACCATCCTGCTGAAATCATTACTACAGAAAAATAGGAAACCAAAAAGAAAGACTGAGAACAAAATCAAATAACAGTCCAATGCCAGATTAAGCTCTTCCATAAAAGTTTGTCAGACAAGCATGGTGAGGGGCTTTGCTGTTCCCGTGGTGCATCTGTCACATATGAAAGCATCCTTGAACACACAAAGACTGAACAACATTGGCTTTCCAAAAAGCTGATCCATGAGCACACACAAGCCTCCCATCAGGGATTCATAGATACAGAGAGTGACAGATATGGCAGAAAAAGTCTGGAGACTAACAGAAGCCTGCTGTCATATCAAACTGTTCAGTAAGAGTCCATTGCTCAGCTTTGGAAGTTTTTCTTATGGAGTATACAAGTCCTATTGGATATATACACAATCCTCTCTTAACTGAGGCAAATAAAAATGTATATGTGCTAGTGGGAGGCACATGACTTCTACAGTCTGTCATTTATGCAGCATATTTTTTTGTAACATTTACTAAATACATTAATGTTATTTTATACATGCTGGAGTGCATCATCTGAGTCACACAGTGCAGTCCGGTAACTCAGAGTTTCTCTCTTTTTTCCCACTACTTTTATTTATGAAGTTAATCATTCATTTTATGACTATAATTCAACAGAACCCAGTAGCAGAGTAAGTAGTGTAAAAAGTATTTATAATATCGATTAAAATCTTTATTACTCAAAATTTCACCCACAAAAGAAATTACATTGTTTTAAAACATATAGTAGTTCTGAAACACCATGTATGACATTAAACAGCAGAGTTACTAAAGATAAGAAAAATGAAATTCCTGTAAAACATTACATATCTGGCATAATCTTGCGACCTACTTAAAGACTGTGCCATTTAGCAAACCAGAAAAGAATCACCCCTCCCAAATAATCACATTTTGTTGCTTTGCAACAAGACAGAAAGTTTTTGTTTTATGAATCTGTATTTAATCAGTAGAACTTTTAACATCCAAGTGAAAGTTATAACACCAACATGTCAATAAAAATAATAATAATTAAAAAGATTAAAAACAGAATTACTGACTTGGAAAAGGCTCACCCACTCCTAAAATGACTTGTAAACTCAGTCAGGTGAAGTAATCACCATCTCAATGGCACACAACGCCATCTGACTTTAAACTGATTAGCTGTGATAAAACTGATTAGCTGTGATAATTTTGATTAGCTCAGCATAAAAAGCTGGAGAATGTCAGTCCCTAGTAGTGCAACTGAAGCAAACAATCGTTTATGAGTGGCAAGACACTACCAAAACATCTCTGGGATAAAGTTGTATTTGTACAAGTTGTATATATCAAGGGTATTTGGTACAACACAGACCCTCCTTGGAACAGAACGTCGCTCTCTGAAGCAACTCTGAAGCAGTTAAAGGAATTTCTGACAATGAATGGTCATTGTGTGCATGCGACAACAATATTACAAATTTACCATGAATGTGGTTTGTATGGAAGGGTTGCCAGAAAAAAACCCTGAGTTACTAAGCTTTGGAAAAACGTACCGTGAAGGTTCTGAGGCCACATGGAAAAAGGTGTTATGGTCAGATGAGACTAAAAGGTAATTATTTCCACAATACCAAACAATATGTCTGGTGGAAATCCAAGACAGCTCACCATCCAAATAACATTATTCTTACAGTAAAGCACACATTATCCTGTCATTGGGTGTTTCTTTGCAGCAGGGACTAGTGCACTGGTCAGGATAGAAGGGAAAATGGGACAAAATACCCCATTTGGGGCAAAATACCATAACATTATTGAGGTAAATCTGCTGCCCTCTGTCAGAAAGACCTCAATCAGATAAAGGTTTAGCTTCCAGCACGACAATGGTCAAAAGCACACAGCAAAACTGACCTCACAGTGGTTGAAGAAGAAAAAGGTCAATGTCCTTGCATGGTGTAGTCAGAGCCCAGACTTAAACCCCATTAAAAATCTGTGGAATGACTTAAAAACTGCAGTCCACAAATGGTCACCATCAAATGGTCAGTCCACAAATTTAACTCAATTTAAGCAGTTCTGCAAGGAAGAGTGGGCAAATATTGCAAAGTCTAGATGTTAGTAGAGACACTAACAAGTTGGTGTTATAATGTAGCTTTCACTTTGATGTTAAAAATTGCACTAAGTAAATACAGCTTGATTAAAGAAAAACTGCATTTGTGTCTATCTTCATTTCAGTTGTCATTCTTTTCTATACCCACAGTGAAGCAACATATACAGTATATATAGTGATACGTGTTTATAATTTTATATAAGGTTTATATATTTTAATCTCAAATGCAGCTCACACATGAGCAGCAGTGTTCGTCATATCTGAAATTTACTCACTTCTTGCTTAAATGACGAGCGACATCACACTTCCTGAACCCATCAAGGTTGTACAGCCGTTTAGCCAATCGCTTAGCAGCCTCTAGGTCAGCACGGTTACTGCCGGTTAGTGTGTCATTGCTTCCCAATCCCAAACGTTCATTCAGCGCCTGATCCACAACTGCATCTGTAGCCAGCCGTGAAGGTTTCTCCCTATACACATATACAATTATTAGTGCAGGTAATTAGTCTTATGTCTAAAACTAAATCAAACACTAACCTTTTGATTTTTCTGGTTTAATCATGCAAAAAATTGGCCAAACTTCCCATAAGGTTAAAACAATCAGATGTTCATACTGTTGTAGAGTCACTGCTTACAGACCAAGGAAAAAAGCTGTATACAACCTCAACAAAAGATTGCCTGTCCAAGATAAGGCACCTACCGTAACCACAACCTTCAATGAATTAAATCAATTATCTTAATAATAGAAGAAATAATAATAATAATAATAATAATATAATAATAAAAACATTTAATTAAAACACAGTGAAAACTAAGTGTACATGTTACATCAGACAACCTACTATATTTTTCATTAAAAGGTCAGCACTAACTTCCCTAAAGAACTGTAGGATTGTGACCATTTTTACACCTTGGACATGGGCAGGTACGCTCCAGTGCTCTAGGAAAACACACTCGAGTGCTTTGCCGGGCAGCAGTGCTTTTTAAATGTAGCTGCTTTTATCAGTGAGTCACACCTTAAATCCACAGAGCAAAACAAACATCACAGCTAAAGATATGGGCTGACTCAAAAACAGTCAGTCAGAAACGGAAAGCAACAGAAAGCAAACTACAACTCGAAACATATCAAGAATAGCAAGTTCATGAGATTGAACAGCAACGGAGAATATGAATGAAGGGTCATTGGTACAGTAAAAACAAACATAAAAAGATCCTAATAAAGAGAGCTGGTTAGGGCCCAAACTTGGGCTCATAGACTCAAGATATATACATTTTTAAATACATCTCTCAGTATCCACATTTAAGAAACAAGAAAAGCATTTTTGGTCTTTCTGTAAAAATTTACATGTTCAGTTATTAGTTATTCTGTTGTTATATACATATTACTATCCTGATTATTTAGTAAATGCTTGCTGTTATTAATCGACAGAAATGCTCTCTCTGTTCACTGTAAAGTGCCATTCTCAAACAGTCTGTCTAAATGTCTGTTTTTGTTCAACTACCTACACCGCGAGATCTTACCTCCATCCAGAATGCCGGCGTGCTGGGATGTATTGATCCTCTGAAACATCAAAATGCCAGCATAAAACTGGGTGGGAGTTTTTCCTCTGGTACTTTCTGCTGTTTTGGTTTACAGACACCGCTCGAATAACTTCTCTTCTTCGAGATCCAGCAACACTTTTAGCCCGACTTACACCCATCACAACCATTTGTGGTCTGGGAACTGTCGCAGAAACACTAACTAGCACCTGTAAAGCATTTCATGTGTGGTGTGACAAGCCACACATTTCTCCCGCAATGCCCGAGTACTAATACTTGCTGTGTGCTCTTCACCTCTCTACCTCTTTTGTCGACCTCCTCTACATGCTTGCCATGTTTCCATCACTCTTCTATTACTGACTGTTTGCTCTGGTATTTGGCAGCTCTTTCTTTCAACAGTTACTCTGACCCTCTCCCCTTCACTCCCTTGCCCTCCCTTAGTAAACTTTTGCGGCACTCTTAAAATCATGAACGAACAAGGGCGATAGAAATAGTGGCATTAAAACCTAGTCTCCCTCTCTTTGCCAGAAATCTCTCAATATTGAACATGTTTGTTTGTTGATTATCTGACCTATAGTAAATGGAGTTAAACATACGTATATAATACTACAGAACCTGATTTTTGCAGCAATAAAATAAATTAATTAATAACCTAAACAATGGCACACTGTAGGAGTGTATAACCCCTTACATAAAATCAGGTTTTGTGAGAGACTAACAGAGGAGGCAATGAGAAAAATTTGAACGAGGACAGAAATTTCCACTGTAAGAATTGAGATGAAAATGTGCTTGACCTGATTTAGAACATTAGTGCTATTGTTTCAAATTTTGGCAGTATGAAGCTTATATATGCATTGATGCACTATTTTTAATGTTTCATTACAAATCCTGCTCTTGAATTGCTAACCTGAGAGCACTGATGCACTGCACCCAACACTCATGATCTCTTAATACTATGTCCAACACTTTGAAATACTATTCATAAAAAAGGTATTTTTTAAATATTTTGAATAATTTCTATTATCTTTCATTGTAAAATTAAAATATAGTAAGTAATTTTTCTCACAGTTGATCTAGAAAAAAGTTCAATTCAATTAAATTTTATTTGTATAGCGCTTTTAACAATCGTCATTGTCGCAAAGCAGCTTTACACAATCAAAAGAATTATTTAAGT
>JAOVVA010000054.1:6440885-6460731 GCA_028565275.1 Leiocassis micropogon | reverse complement strand
TTTATTTATTTATTATATATATATATAATAAAATGAGCAACAAGCTAGGAAAAGTATCTTCTTATATAAGGTCACCAATAGGGGGAAAAAATCTAATCAACTTGTTTAAGCCCAATAGAAAAATGGATAAAAAGGCAAAAAGCAGGCAATGTTCTTTTCTCATGGTTTTTGTTTGTACATGCACACTGGAGATGCATCTGAATATCCAACATGACTAAAAAGTACATTTTGCCTAATAGGTCCCCCTCTAATATTATATATTCCTCTAATAATATATATATAAACAAAAAAGAATAGGAACCAATCATTCATCAGATTTATTTTTACCCTTATTTTCTGCTTTTATTTTATATCAAGTATACCAAAAGTCGGCATTATCATAGTAATAACTACCCTGTACACTACAGTGCTCTGAAAGTGAGTTCTGCTTAGCACAGCTAAATGAAGTAAGTAGTAATGGCCAACCACTCAACACTGCTGAATCTAATTTCATTACAAATGCTGTTCATAGTGACAAGCTACAAAGCAGACCACAACACACTGCTGGACGGCAGTCACTAAACCTTCAGACATAGCTTAATGTCCAAGAAAGCAGCAGATACTATACATCAGGCTCACACAGCAATGGAATGAATAAATCATCTAAGCCAACAGATTCAGCTGGGTTAATATTTCAATCAGTTGTTTGGTTTTCAATTAGACAGATGGATACAAGACCAAGAGCTCATGCTGATCACTGCAGTGATCCAACAGTATAGGGCAGAAAGTGCAAAGGCAAGCAGAAGAGCACAGAGAATGAAGGACAGGGAGTGAGCAAGAGAGAGAGAGAAAGAACAAACGTCTGTAGCCTTAGTGCCTATCAGCAAGGAGCTGGCTGAATCCTTAGGGCCATTTAAGTAATGGAGACAAAAGTCTCTTCCTATTCTGCAGCCATGAACCACAGACACTTATCCCCTCCCCTCGCTTTCACCCCTCAACCCACCCTATGCCTTTCTATCAGCTTCTTCCTTCCTCCTTCTGTCTGCTTCTGTTCATTCTGAAACAAATATCACCCTGCAGTGTGCGTTTCCGATGACATCGTACCTTGTATCCTGTCCAGGCTACCAGTAGATGCAATTTATCACCTGCCTAGGGAATAACATCCAGGGAACAGAGACTGCAAGAAAATAAACAAACAGTCTCAACACAGAAACAAGGTTCACTATAGCACAAAAGTTAAGATGTGGGTCTCCCACATTCTTGTGAATAAGGCAATTAAACAACTGTTTAAACAACTGCTAGTAGGAGTGAGCAAATTGGCAGAAATATGATTAAAGACGTTTTAAAAACTAAAAGTAGTGACAAGCATGCAATAAGTGACAAGCATGCAAATTGAAAAAAAAAAAACTTAAAATTAAAAGAAGCAGTAATTTAAAATCCATATAATTAAAAGGTTTTAACAGGATAAGGAGTAAAATCTATAAGAAAAATATATCTTCAGTAAGCATTTTACCCTGGTAATAGTGGCAATAGCTGCAATGAAACCAATACACAAAAACAAATAAAACCAATCCACCAACCAAACAAACAGTTGTCCAATAAGCAATCTGTTATTGGAAATGCATACACCTGAAGGGCTGCATTCTTCTCTGACCTGATTATACATATTACTGGACATGACATGTGAATACAAGACACAAAAAGGACACTACCAACTTGCGAAAGAAATTTTAAATAATCTGGAAAGAGAAGTTCACAGATAGCACATTTCCTACCAAAAGGATGTCAGTGTGTCTCTGAGGATCTCTGACCTAGAGACCTAGGAATTTATATATTATAACATCTGTATGGCCTAGACCTCTTGGGGATCATGTCAGGATCAAACTACATAAATTATAATTTCTGTGGGGCACTTCTAAAAAATTTTTCTCAAATGTTTATGGACAATTCCTAATGTCCTAAAGACAAATGCAACCTATTATTTACCAACATTTGAAGTCACTTATGTTTTTATACCATTAATTCAAAGAATGCAAATCACATGTGTTTGTCAGTATTACTGTGTGCAAATTTGTAAACAGCCATTAACATTTAATATCACAGTAATATGTAATATCACTATTAAGTGAATAAAATTGATTATCTTGTTACACTCAGCACCTGTCAACTGATTAAATATGTTAGAAAGCAAGTGAACAGTCTGTCAAAAAAAAAAGTCAAGTTTAAGTATCTAATCAACTTGGCAAGAGTCAAATTGTGATTGCTAGATGAGTAAGCCAAGCATCTTAAAAATAGCAGGTGTTACCTACTGTATATGCAGCAGTTAGAACCTACCAAAAGTGTTCCAAGGAATAACAACTTCAACCAGAAACAGGGCCCCATTGATATTCACAGAGAGCAAAGGTGCCTATGACTGGCATTTTGTCATTCATGTGGATGTTACGGTGACATGGATAACCTAACTAGACACAGTTACAAAGTACACCCCTTTTGTAGCAGTTGTATCCCCTGATTGGGGTGTCTTCCTTCAGCAGGATAATGCAGCCTGATGCACCACAAAAATTGTTCATTTACGGTTTAAGAAACAGGACAAAGGGGTCAAGGTGTGTAACATCTGTGCCAGAAAAACAAGCTTGATCAATGCTTCAGATACCTGATCCATCCTACAGGACCTAAAGACTAACATCATAGTGCCAGGTACCACTTCACCAGAAACCTAAACTGGTAATTTCAATGCTGTCTCTGATTGGTGTATCTTGCCTGATTGTTGCACAGGTCACACAGATTCTGTAACTGCTTTAGCAAAGTCACTTTGCGGTGTCACTTTTTTAGGCCAAAATCTGCCCCAAGGATTGCAGTCTACATTATGCTGAACTGACCTTCCATGACTATGTAGCACTGATGAGACATTTTCTTTTTCCCCAGCTAGTCTTAACATTAGTTTCTCAACAAGTTGAGAAACGCACATACCTGTATCAGTTCTGCGTTACTAAATATGTCATTATCAACTTGTAAGCAGCACGTCAAGATGTCAAATCTCCTGTCAAGGGTGCTGATGTGCAGATGAAAGATGCCACTGAGGGAATGCAGCAGACATGACCTCAATGTCTCATTCAACTGGTGGGACACATAAATGCATGCCATAAAACTTAGTCAGGCAATAATTTTACCATCATATTTTGACTGATGACCATATGGACCCTTTAAGCAGGTCTATACAGATGTTGTATTTCATGACCTTTACAAACAGCACATGAATGCCTCATCTCTATAACCAAACTAGATGAGAAGTAACCCCGCATTTATGCATTGGTGTAAATCGTTGCATTGAATATGATTGATTTTCATTAACAAACAGCATTAATTTCAAATGCACGCAGCTTTTGAGACGCTCATGATAAGAACACACAGCGGTGATCAGCACGGTGCGTGCACGAGATTGAGTTTCTTACCGGCGGATGGAGTTTATACGGCGCCTGTGAAGCGCGCGTCCTTGTCAGGCGTGCGTGTGCGGAATGCGGGAATGCGTAAAGCCGGGAAACGCCACTGCAGTCCGCAACGGTCGGCCAGGTTTCTGCTTCTCTCTCTCTCTGTTTCTCTGTGTGTATGAGTGTATCCTCGCAGGTAGGTAGCGGACTCTCTCTCTCTCTCCTCCGTTATATCTGAATTCCATGCACAGTGTCGCCGGGACCTGCGGTGCTGATTCGGCGCAGCTGCATGCTTGATTTTTTTTTTCTCTTTAATTCTACCGGGAAAAAACCGGAGGAAAGGAAGCTTCCTGTATAACTCAGCCACTCCAGACAACTAGACACACCACGCCGCAAACACACACACACACTCGCCCTACCCGGCCTGTGGATCCCGGAGCATGCGCAGTGCACTCTCCGGGATTAGCTGGAAACGTCTGCAGGTGGGACAAGTTTTTCAGGTGATGTGTCAGAAAGTTCCTTTAGGGCATCCTGCCCAACCCTTTTGCTTAAGCTCCACCACCCTGTAGGCTTTACTTCCAACATAGTCGCCTCTAATGGACTACTGAGCTGTAACACACAAGGCATTGATCCTTTAATTAGTATTAAACAGAGTCCTGTTCTAGGGATGGGCAAAGTTGACTCATTCAACTTCAGGAACCGCTTGATCCTGGTTGGAATCAGGGTCATGATGCAGCCAAGCACAAGGTGAAGGCAGACCCTTAATAAGACACCGGTCCATCACAGGGCACTATGCACACATTCACTCCCACTCACTCACTTATTCACACCTAATGGCAATTATTGTAGCAGCTAATGCACCTCCTGGTATATTCTTGGGGGGAAAAACTTGGAGAAAACCCATGAGCACATGAAAAGAACATGTGAAACGGCACACAGACAGTAACCCAGTCTCATAATTGAATTGGAGACCCTGGAGGTATGAGGCAGCAATGATACAGATAGATCATGTTACCACATTTAGTTTACAGCATGTCAGTGATTCTCTAGCAATCTCAGTTGACATTTTTATTGCCCTTACTCTATATATTTTCACTTAAAGAACAAGTTTAATGAACCCTGATTAGCCAGTTCAACTGCAATTCAAAAATTCATCATTTATTTTAAAAAAAATGGGTAAAAGAAAATCATGATATGGTAATGATCCAGCATCCTATTAACAACAAAGTTTCTGTAATTTTGAAAATTATTTTAGTCAGTAGAAGCATTAAAAAAATGCACATTATGTAAAAAAAAACAAAAAAAAAACATCATAATTCTTATACTCTCATCACAGACGGAATGGACTCTAATCTATTACTAAAGAGTAATAATAAGTATCAGGCCAAAGCGACATCTGATCCAGTGCATGAAGATCCTATAAAAAGCTTGATTATTGGGTGTGCTATAACGGTTGCTATATCACTTTCTTGCCTAACCCTGCCTTTGGCAGTTTGCCATTGGTGTTTAAAGCAAACTAAAATGAGTACAATTCGAAGTTCAGA
Source organism: Leiocassis micropogon (assembly GCA_028565275.1). Taxonomy (NCBI): domain Eukaryota; kingdom Metazoa; phylum Chordata; class Actinopteri; order Siluriformes; family Bagridae; genus Leiocassis; species Leiocassis micropogon. The sequence continues at coordinate 6,455,780 of JAOVVA010000054.1, read as the reverse complement.
TGTACTCCTAACCGACACAAATTTCAATCATTTAAATAGAGATTATAGATGAGGCCAGTTAAATTATAATGATGCTCATGGGTTACTCCAGATTGAGCCAATTTCTTGCAAATGCATTATTGTTTATAAAGGAAAATCACAGCACTAACACACTGGTTAAGTAACAATGGTTAAGTAACACTATCGTTAAAAAAAATCAGAAATCAGTTATGGTCAGAAATAGTTTTGAGATCGATTAATTTTGAGATCAGCTTATTTTCAGTTCTGAATGGTGCAAAATATGCTGTCCAGGGAATTGATCTGCTGTGATAATTTTCACATGACAGTGGTATTTTGGTACAACTGCAATGGAGCAGTCAAAGCAGCCCCAAGCAGCTTAAACAGACAAACATATCTTGAGAGAGAGAGAGAGAGGGCTGGGCTGAGTTCCAAATGGCACCCCATTGAACCTAATGTAATGTTGAACTGCTGATCAGCAGAACAAGGGACAAAAATAGCACTAATGCAGGAGTAACTACAGTAACAACAGCTCTACTGACCTCTAGTGGTCGCATGTTATACTGAGTTTAACCTTCCTTTAAGAACGTTAATCATTTAGACTGGTTTCAGTATGACGTTCATCTGCAACTGGGAGTTTGGGTTGGGGGCCATGTGAAACACATACATACACTAACCCTAGCTCTAGGATTGTGCATTGATTTACCAGGAGTAGTGAAAAAATGTGTACATGCAATATTCACAAATATGTATTCATTAAAAGGTTTGAAAATGCTATTTATTTGTTCATTATTAAAGGAAGAAAATAAAGTTCGTGCAAAACTTTTTGTGCAACGTTAAATTCAACTGAATGATTTCAGTGCAGACAAAAAGCTGACTATGCGGGCTTTAGAAAGTCTGTAAACATTTTAAAATATGTTAAAAATTATATACTGTAAATGTTTCCAAAACCTTGTTGATATTGCATATTATTGGCTATAACCATTTATTTATAACATTCAAACAAAATTGTATCAAATAAACAATAAACAGAACAAAACATTAAAGTAATATCAATTGTAGAGCTTGTAAAACACAATCCTGTAGACTGAGTTAAATCAGATTTGCTGTGACATTACACGTTTGCAGTGCCATGACTTTCCGTACACAAGCATAACAAAATAAATAAATAAAATTCTGGATATTTTGTATTGTATTACAATAATTGTAGTGCTGACAGGTTAAAAAAAATAAATCAAAAACATATTACTGGAATAATCTGAAATTATTGTGGACTGCAGAATGACTTAATTAAACGGCGCAACATCTTCAGCATTAATGAGCAATCCAATTGTGATGCATTTTTAAAAATTGCATTGTACACCATAAATCTAAGGTATTGTAATGAAATATCATTATCTCTAGAATGGGTTAAGTCACAATAAACACATTTATTCTGGTTTAATGCTAATCTGATATGTAGATGTTGTAAGATTTATGTTTCAAACCTGCAGAAATAACTGCTTTAAAGACATTTGTAAGAAACCATAGAACACTAAGGTGAAAAAAATCCGTCTAACAATCCAGTACATTTTATCATCAATCAGCAGATCTCTAAACAGATACTTAGAAAGGTGCAACTTATTTCCTGCATTCTTTTCTTGCAAGCGAAATCATACAAAGCTTTTGTTTATTGTATAAAATAATTCTGAATAAATTAAAAATTAAACATTATGTTTTTAACAATTTCTTATGTAAGTATGTTTACGCTCATTTCATGTATTTGAAATCAAAAGGAATGCTCAATGCAGAACCATGAATATAACACAGTATTTCTGAAGACACTGCATTTACGCATGCAAATTTAAAGTATGACAGAGTCAATAAGTATAACACACTTTTTTCTTTTTAAGAGGTAAACTTCTCTTAAAATAACCCTGACCCTGATCAGTCCTGCATGGCAACAGCAGCTTGTTGAGAGTTTGTTGTGTTGTGTGCATCTGACTCAGTTTATAGATAATCATCATGACTTGAAACTGGGATAGTGGAGCTGAAATAGATACAGTATTTCATACAAGTCCATGTTCCAAGTTATAGCACTGTGCCAGCACAGTCCAAATAATTCATGGATGAAGAAAGTCCTGAAAGATAAACAGTATATCAAAATGCCTTTCTTGCCATCAGTTACACGTAAAAGCAGGCTAACCTCCTTAATACAAGTTACATGTATTTTCTTATCATGTATTCATGTTACATGTATTTCTGAATTAACTGAATGAAAAAAAGAAGTACCTAGACACAAAATATTTTTACCCAGTCCCTGCAATACAGTATTAATTATTCTTTACTGTTTTAGAAAGCAATCTTTACTCCATTAAGAACCCTCTCTGATAAGGAAACACGCCCAATCCAATTTTGTCACACAACATCTACCAGTTGGGAAGGACAAAGGTTAACACGTGCTTCCTTGGAGATGCATGAAGCCAGCCTATAGCATCTTTTCCAACTGCTTCTCATGCTGCATCACAGGTGGTGTAACACACTCGGAGTGAAAGCCAAATCTGCTCTTTTCCAAGACTGGCTAGTGGTGCTGTAACTAACGCCCCCACCAATGCCCCATCACGCCCACCCAGAGCATATGGCTGTAGCATTGATGAGATTCAAACTCGTGATCGCTGGAGGATATAGAGCGTTTTCAGTTGCAACACTTTTCTTCAAGTGATATAGTGAACTAGAAATCATTCTACAGTACTTCTTTATTGTTGCATATTTTCACAACAAGCAGCATTCTAGTATGAAATCCTGGATTTGTGTATGGTTTTACAACTTTCCAGTGAATAATATTATACATACAGTATTGTGCAAAAATATTGAGCCAACCATCATTTGTTTATTTTTTTACTTACAAAAGAGCCAGACTTTCTTGTATTTTTAATGCACTCCAGGATTCCTGAAGGACTTTTTGGGTTCTCATTTTTGGCAAGTTTTTGCCTCTTATTTTCAGTCCAGTCTCTGTACCTGAGCAGTTTTAGAGGAAAATTTTCAATCATCAACTATAAATAATTCAAGCATAAAAACAGGAACAGACGAGAGGCGAAATGAGGTTCCTGCTGAGGTTGTTACATTAACATTTAATTTAATTAAATTTAATATGAAGACTTTTACTGTTTTCCTATCCATGAGTGTTTCACAAAGAACCCCTGTAGGAAGCTAAGCACAGTTTGATTGGAATTGTTAAAAAAAGAAAAAAAAAACAAACACAGGTATATGCACTACTCTCTGGTTTGAACTGGGCGACTCACCTGATTTCAGCTAGGCTGGTATTAGGGTCGTATGTAGCACACCTCTCAGAAAACCACACCTAATTTATGACAGACAGCTGACTGCAGGTCAGCACATTTGTTCTGAGATGTGTGATACACATGGACCCAGGTGTTCATGTACTTTTATATCTGTAGGTTGATGAAGGGAGCAAAGCCCACCACGTTCTGTAGCAGCACCAGTGCCCTCTGCAGGGGAGGTTCCACATCGATCTCTACATTGCGCCTTCTTAGCACACCCAGGCTGGACTCGCTAACGTTATGGCAGTGATTCACCTTCAGAGACTGCAGTTTAGGGCAGTATTCAGCCACCGTCCTACACACAGGCACACATGCATGCATAAACAAGTGCACAGAGCGGGGGAGAGAGAGAGAGAGAGAGAGAGAGAGAGAAAAGTCGCTCATGAAAGCAGCTAGGAGAAAAGTCCTTTCAAATTAAATTGACAGTAAAATAAGTAACCTTTTTTTTTGTTTAGTACGAGGGTAAGTCAAAAATGATCCGCACTCTGGCTGTAGAATTTGTCTTTTTATAAAAGGACAAATATGTAATTTTTCAACATGATCTCCTTGGTCAATCTGACAACAAGCTTTCATAATCCAATACAAATGTTTTAGACTGAGCTGCAAGCTAGGAATGCACCACTTTCTTCACTTCTTCGTTCTCGTTTTTGCCAAGTGTCTACAGTGCGGGCAGAAATGTGTGGATGTGCATCGTCATGCAAGGTCACAACATCCTCAGATAGCAGTCCAAGTTTAGGGTTTAGATCTTTAATCAGGTTCTCACTGTAACAAGCACTGTTGATTGTTGAACCTTTTTCCTGATAATGTTCCAGTATTGGCACTTGAGAATCCTAGAAAACCGTAAGCATCAATTTTCCAGCAGATGGGTGACTTTTAAACCTTTTCTTGGTCGGCGATTGAGGATGTTTGCATTCCATCGTAGTGGTGAATCCATGACTCGTCACCAGTAATGATTCTCTTAGAGTATCGGTTCAAATTTTTTTCTTTGTTTTAACACAGGACTGATGGTAGCGATCACCTTTTCTTCTCCGGACAAGCTTTTTTCCAGATGCCTCAAACAATCAGAAAAGAGATTCATCAGAAACAATTACTCCTCAGCAGTCCCTTTACCTTTTGCAGAATATCAGTCTGTCCCTGATGTTTTTTCCTGGAGAGAAGTAGCTTCTTTGCAGGTCTTCTTAAAATGTATATGGATGATCGCCACCATCAGTCCAACAGTAAAGAATCCTGAGACTGTTCATGTGTGGGGTTGCTTCTCAGCCAGGGGAGTGGGCTCACACACAATTTTGCCTAAGAACACGTCCACGAAAAAAGAATTGTACAAGAACATCCTCAGAGAACAATTTCTCCCAACCATCCAGTTTGGTGATAAACAACGCCTTTTCCATTAATATAGCATCTTGCCATAAGTCAAAAGTCCATGGCCAGGAAACTCCCCAGACCTTAATCCCATTGAGAACTTGTGATCAATCCTCAAGACGCAGGTGGACAAACAAAAACGCACAAATTCTGACAAACTCCATGCACTAATTACACAAGAATGGGCTGCCACCAGTCAGGATGTGGCCCAGAAGTTGACTGACAGCACGCCAGGGTGAATTGCAAAGGTCTTTAAAAAAAAAAAAGGGTTTAACACTGCAAATATTGACTCTTTGCATAAACTTAATGTAATTGTCAATAAAAGCCTTTGGAACTTATGAAATGCTTGTAATTATCCTTCAGTATACCATAGTAATCTGACAAAAAGATCTAAAAACACTGAAACATGAGACTTTTGACCCTGGCTGTAATTGTAATAGTAGAAGTATTTCACACAATAATTGAAAAATATATATATATGGTTTTTATATCCCTATGGGCAATACAGAACAGAAATCAAACAGTTTTGCACACTGTCATCCATTCAGTCATACACACACTCCTCAAACACCCTCCCCCTGGCTCACCTGATGGCCTCGTTGCAAACCCTCAGACAGCCGGTCAAGTCAAGATGCTCGAGCTCCCTGCAGCGCTTGGCCACCTCCTCCACAGTCGTGTCGGTGATGTTGGCGTTGATGGCCACAGAGAGCGAACGCAGCGTGGGCCAGTGCGCCGCCCCGTAACACACAGCCTCGTCTCTCAGCTGCCTGCAGGCGGTGAGGTCTAGTGTACGCAGCTCAGAGCAGTGATCCGCCAAGCTGCGCAGTGCCAGGTTATCCACCCACTCGCAGTGAGCCAGGCCCAGGTGCTGCAAGCGGGGGCAGCCAAGTGCCACAGCCACCAGAGCGTGCCGAGTGAGATGAACGCAGCCGTGCAGGTCCACGTGCTGCAGCTGCTGGTTCTGACCAATCACAGGAAGCAGCTCCTTATCAGTGATCCAGTCACAGCAGCAGTGTACAGAGAGGCTCTGGAGGACTTTATTATCACACAGCATGAAACAAAAAGCTTCCTTAGGAATATGAGGACCTGTCTAAGATCAGAAAAAGACAGAGTAGACAGTGCTTGAAGTATCTTAGAATACAGAATGTACCTGCATGCAAGTTAAACCTGTTTAACATCACAAGAAGAATTATTGGCACTCTTAATGAAAGTGGGATAAAACGAATGCAAAAAATAAATCATCTTATGAAAGTGCATCGAGAGCAGACACTGCATTGCTTTACTTTAATATTGCATATTTACCAAAATATTCACATCCAACCTCAAATTTCTTGTAAATTTACAATTATGGTATCATTTAGTCATTAGTGCCAGTGATTTTTTTGATGGAAGTTATGGGCCATATTCTTGAACAGTGCTAATAATTTTGAGCTTGACTCTTTATACTGAGAAGAAAAATTGACTGATACAGCAAAAAAAAAAAAAAAAAATGTCGAGCAGAAGCAAGAAAACGGTCCAATTCAAAGCGATTAAAGACACCTTCCCAACAACCACGTGAATCCATCAAGCAGGACACCAAGCATGTTCAGAAGAGAGAATAAATGCAGCTCACCTGTGCAGGGTCGAACGAGCGGCAGTTGGCCAGATAAAGCTGAATTAGAGATCGGAAGCCCTTGCTCACTCGCTGCAGACTGACAAGGAGTCTTAAAGGCAAGTAGCACAGGACGTGAGTCACGAGGACGTCCTCCCAGGGCAGGTCTAACAGCTGATACCTGCAACAACATGCTCGAAACTTGATTGACAAACACCAATGATTATGCAGGTTCTTTGCTATGGAGGAAAGAGCTAAAAATAAATACACTTTTGATCTTTCCAGCTAATTTTGAACAGGGACAGTCTGTGCTACTGTCCCCATTACTGAGCACTGTCTTTTAATTTACTTATGCTATATTATTACGTGTGTTATTTTAAACCTATTTATTAGGTATTTGTATTGTGATTTTGTAGGTTCAGCGGAACCTCGGCATATGAATTTAATTTGTTCTAGAGTCGAGTTCTTAAGATGAAAATTCATATTTCAATAAGGATTTTCTCATAAGAAATTATTAAATGCAGATAATCTGTTCCAGCCACCATTAACAATATTACAAAAATAGTGTGAAAAATCACATACATTTTGAAGGCATGCCGAAGGCAATAATGGTATTGTGGGTTAACTCTTTTGAAACAGCTTACGCTGACTGAAAAAAAAAAAAATCATAAAATTTGTAAACTCACTTTGCCAAAATCTGAACAGCTCCCAGACGTACCTGCATCTTCGCCAGCGCTCGGTTCAGTTTGTTCATTCGTATTTTTACAATTTTTCATATGCCAATGCTAATTTCTTGCAAAAAGTCATAAGGAAGGGCATTCATATGCCAAGGTGTATCATGATTTTTTTCCCCAACATTTTTTTTCAGATTTCTTTACAATTCTAAACAATCTTATTGAAAACAATTCAAAAGTAAGCGAACACCTGGTGAACATCACGCACACACACACACGGTTCTTCCCCAAACTGTTGCGACAAAGTTTTTAGCACACAACTGTTTCGAGTACCTTTGAGCACTGAATGCATCCCAGATCTCCTCACTCATGCCATTTTTTCTGAATGAGCACAATGCCAAACAGTCACAATCCAAAGTCTAGTGGGAAGCCTTCCCCAAAGTGTGCATATTATTATAACAGTAAACGGGGAGTAAAATCTGGTAACAGCTACAATATGGATGTGATAGTCGGGGGTATAAAAACTTTTTGTATTACGGTCATCTCTATTCTAACATCTTACAGCAATATCCCTTATAACTGTTTTCTAAAAAAAAAAAGGGGAAATAATAAAATACAAGGTGGTATCAAAAAGTTTTGAGATTTGGGCACCACAGGTCCGATTACTTTATGTCCCTCAGACGCGTTAAATCCTGGCAGCAGAATTCGCTATCGGCGGTCTGGCCCCTGGAGACGAATTATCGATGTACGATGCTGCCAACATCGAAAAAGACAATGAGCATGCACATTTCGGTCATGGTGTAATGATGTAATCTTTCACTATGAAGACTGCTGCTTAGTCTCAGGTTTGTACACATACGCCTGATTTTGTCAACAGTAATGATCATTAACATGTAGCACGGGTCATCCACGGCACGCTGACAGAGTGCTTGGCAAACATTGACGCAATGTTCCTTCTGCTCCTGGGAGACAAACTTGGCAGCATCGCCGTAAACCTGCTGAATCATGTCTGTGGCAGATTTGCCCAGTTTCAAATTTTATGTCCTAATTTGCTGTCCATGATAAAATAGCAGACGTGGTAACCCACGTGGTCAGAATAGCACCAGCTGCACAGCTCCCGATGTACACAGGATGATGTCTTTTGATACACTGACTTATGAAGGTCAGTGCTCCTTCTGACTGTGCGTGCTGCCTTGTGCTGCCATCTGCTGGCGTGTTACAAAACTAGTCTCGAAACTTTTTGATACAACCTCGTAAAACATGCATGAAATGGCAGAAAGAAAGTTAAATCCCAGCAGAGCAACATGACAACTACACACTCAGAAAGCCTGCATGCACTAATTAAAGCAATCTTCGCATTATCATATTTCTGATGCATGTTTTTAATATTAAAAACATCTCTGTACTTGGAGCACCTGGGTTGTTCCTCCGGCTTTGCCTGCACTGCAGTATAATCCCCAGCTGAGCTTCGACTGCTGTCGGTCATGTTTAGTGCCGCTGACCGGAGTGATACGTCAACACACGTCCCTCAACACAACCTGCACCAATAGGACCTCTTGGTAGCTCTCGTGTCCGCCTGATTTAAAAACATACAAATACGGACGCAGTTCATTTTTAAAACATATTTTAATTAAAATGTTTTCCCTAAAACACAATAATGAATAAGTATTACAATTCAAATGATATATATTTCACTGGTTGAATTCAGTAAGAATAACCTGAGATGTTTTATCTATTTTAGCTGGCAAATATATGTTTGTATTTTTTTTTTTCCTTTTCAATTTTTAACTATATTTAAACAAAATCACACTTAGAGGCAAGTCAGAATCAGGCACTTTATTATCCTGCTAAATAATTTGTTCTTTTGTGTTCACCGGAGGCTGATATCCACTATGGTGCATTACTACCACCTTCTGGTCACTCGTTTATTCACAAGCGACTCGATTTGGATTCATCCACGCTTTACGACAGGAAATCAAGGGGTACACAAATGACCAAACAACGTAATAAGACAACACACCACTTTCCTCTTCTCCGGTCACGTACTTGGCGTATAGCTCGTTCGGTTTTATACTGCCATCTAGTGTGCGGGACACGAAATCGCCTCCAGACAATATTTACACCAATACAATTGATGCCAATTTCGTGTGTGAAACATTAAAACAGTTAATTTATTAAATGTATATCAATCTAACTCTAAACAGTATAATTTTTAAGTTGCTTTAAAAGGTATGTTAAAATAAAAACAATAATCTTTCACCTAACAAAAAGTACTAATGTGTTTTAAATGTAATCTTATTACACAAATTTAGAATAAAAAAATTATTATTTTAAACAATATATCTACATATAATTAAATAAGTATTATTTTAAATAAAAGTAATAATAAAATATATAACAATTTTAACATTAATTCATTTAATAAAAAAAAATAAAAATAAAATAACTATTACAATTAGCATTATGTGTGTGTGTGTGTGTGTGTGTGTGTGTGTGTGTGTGTGTGTGAGACCTACGATGGATTGGCACCCCGTTCAGGGTGTACCCCGCCTTGTGCCCTAAGTCTTCTGGGATAATCGACCCTGTACACAAGATTAAGTGGAATAGAGAGATGACCAAAAAAAAATAATAATAATTACAATGTATTTTTAAAATTATGACTAAGCAAGCTTTTACAGTATATCTGCATGAAAAATAAAATTAAGGGCATGATGTTGTGATGTGTCCCAGTGTGAAGCAGAGTTAATGTTTCTGTCTTAAAGTTTATTCTTAACCTAAAACTGTCTGCACTAAAGGGTTTTATTCCTCTTACACTATGGAGATTTGTCAATGAATGCAATTTTTCAATCTGAACACCATGTGCTTTTTATCCATTGAAAATTATCGAAGGTTAAATCAGTTTCACAACAATGAGCGTCATTTTTAGATCAGTCTAGAGCAGCCTGTCCTGCTGTGTCAGGTCGAAATGTATCGTAACCAAATGTCAACATGTCACACAACAGACTGGAAGAATGTTAACCACACGCATGTACACTAGGTTCTAGAACCTGGGAAGTTGTTAACTAACAATACGTGATAAATAATCGCATCATGGGCAGTTTCTGCATACCTCTGCAAACGCAGACCACCCACACACACACACACAAACACACACAAAACCCAACACAAAACCAACAAAGCAAACAATATCAGCATGTCAATCCACTCACAGGGTTAAATTACAATGGAGGCACCCCAGTGGAACAACTGCTGAGCCATACGTTTGTAGGATTGTGAATGAAGCTGGACTGCTGGCTTTACAGAAGGTAACTTTAAAGCTAACCAGGAGACTGGATCCACATACAGAAGACATGGCAGTCAATTTGGTTCACAACTTCACCATGGTCACGTTGGAAGGGAAACCTATTTCTCTCCGGGTTTACGAGGGGAAAGTTCTTCTTATCGTCAATGTGGCCACTTTCTGAGACTCCACTGTCAAGGAGGTATCTGAATTTCATGCATATACTACAAAATCCTAGATTATAAATGGAAACTCAATCTGGCAGGAAATGAATTTAATGCAAATTGTAGATAGGTTTATGAAAGAGCTGCGCAGCTATTGTGCCAATAAATGAACGAAGTACGATGTCAAACATTTGCCAAAATGCTAGTTGATCTGTACATGAAAGGGACAAGGGTTACTTAGTCTTTGTTTTTTTATTGTTAAGGGGTGGCTCAGTGGTTAAGACATTGGACTATGGTTTGGAAGGTTCCTGGTTCAAACCCCATGACCACTAAATTGACACTGTTTGGCCCTTCTGCCAAGCCCTTAACCCCTTAACTGTTCAGATGTATAATTAGATAAAAATGAAATAAAAAGATGCTCTGGATTAGGGTATCTGCCAAATGCCTAAATGTAAGAGGCGATTGAAGTGTGAACTTTCAGTTTTAATTTATGTCGCTTAAGAAAAATGATACATTACCAGTTTAGGAATTACAGCTATTTTTTTATTTTTATTTCCACTGTCACTGGCTAAAAAGTAATTTAATAGCCTACCTATAAACTGATTGATGACCAGTTGTGGCCTGTTCCTAAGTTATTTTTTGACAAACTAATTATATAAATAGTCCAGCATTGATTTCACTGAAAAAAAAAATATAGAGAGGCTGCAGATATTTAGTAATGGCCAAATCAACAATGTAATACATTCTTAAAATAATGGCAAGTTCAGGAACATCAAAATAACTTGATGGCCATAGAAGACATCTAAAGTGGATGATCAAAGCATACTTTCGTTGTTGAAGAAAAAAACATGTGACAACATCTAACCAAAGAAGAAGGCAGGTGCATCATTCTCAACTTTATAAAAAGGCTGCCCTCTTCTGCTACAAGTACAGTAAGTCCCCGACTTACAAACATTCAAGTTGCGAACTTTCACATATATGAATGGACCTCGCATTACAAACATTTGTAGACGCGAACAAATCGCAGAAATAGCTGACGTGTCTGCTGGGGATTGTCACAGTTGTGCTGCTGTGTGATTACTGTACAGTGCAGTAGTGTCCAGTAGTACAGTGTTCAATCAGAGCCCAGGATGTCCGGAAGCAGAAGGAAAAGCACTGGTAATGTGGAGGGGACTGCTAGGAAGCGCCAAGCAATAACCATGGAAACAAAAGTAAAAACATTCAAGAGCTTGGTCCAAGGTGAAAAGATAGTAGATACTGCTCATTCTTTGGTTTGTCTTCCTCGTTTTTTTTTTTTTTTGCTTTACATTTTTTATTTTACATGTGTAAGACTCACTTTGTTGAAATCACAAACAAATCCGACTTACAAATGTTCTTCCGCAACAGGGACTTACTGTACCAGAATTATTGGAATAGAAGAATATGGATCATGGCCCAAAGCATACCACATCATTAAACATGGTGGAAGTAGTGTTACGTATGGCATAGGTGTATATGGATGCCAGTGAAACCAGGTAACTGGTGTTTATTGATGATGTCACTGCTAACAGAAGTACAGCAGCAGGCTGAAATCTGAAGTATATAGAGGAACACTTTCTGCTCAGATTCAGCCAAACATTCTTAAACAGATAGGACAGTGCTTCACATTACAGTTCGATAACAACCCAAAATGTACCACGAAAGCAACCCAAGGCAAAGAAATGAGTTATGCACCTGACCTCAAACCAACTGAGCTGCTTTTCACTTATTGAAGGCACAACCGATGGGAGGAAAACCCACTAACAAGTGGATGCAACTGCAACTGACTAAAGGTCCAGTATATAATACCTGGCTAATTAGCTCAGAGAAGGAAACTCAATGTCCATGTCCATGATTGCTTTGTTCAAATTCATTGAAGTGGTTTACAGAGACAAGATCCTTAAACTGTGTAACTGTAGATCAGCAATTATAAAAAAAGAAGTACAGTACTACAGTAGATTAATGGTAAGGTATTCTTTACTTCAAACTTCAATAATATCAATGTGTGTTCCTGGGATTTTAGTTCCTCAGGCTGAATGCACTCATGGACAGATTTCATGGTGAGAACTTCACCATTCTGGGATTCTCATGCAATCAGTTTGGACTGCAGGCACCAGGTAAGAGACAACAACCTTTACTGTAAACAAACCAGAGATTAAATAATACAAACTGCATAATATGGTGTCTTTTTAACATTCTGTATGTTTTACTTTTTATTATTAATTTTGTAATATCAGAAAACATTGTTGAAACATTTGTTGTCTTGACAAGTTTCAGGATGAACCAGATCCCTTTGTATTTGGTTTGTGTTAGATTGATGCCAAGAACGCTTCAGTTCCTGAAATTCTCATTCCAAACTGCCTGCCACCAACAATCATGCCATGGTCAAAGTCAAATTGATGTAAACATTAGCTGATGCTCTTGACCTGAAAACTGATAATTGTAATTTAACTATTTCGTTAAATTTTTCTAATTTATTTCCTTTTTTTTCTATAAAGCTGCTTTGCCACAATGACCATTGTTAAATGTTCTATAGAAATACAATTTTATTGAATCTGTAGCGGCATGATTTTACATCAAACCCCTAAATCACCTGATTTTTATATAATCCAAACTGGTGTATTTTTCTGTGTTGGAGCTTTTTGTAGTGCAGTTTTATTTAAATGCTGTTGGTTTTTATCTGTTTCTTTCTTCGGTCTCCCCTTCAGAAGGGCTCTGGTGCTTGACTTGGCCAGTCTAAAACCTTACACATTATTTCTCATTATGAAATGAATGAGAACAATGAAATTGTTCTGTTGTATGATGTTTTGTTGCATGTATTCCTCATGCTCACTCCAAGTTCCTCTAAATTTGATTGCGTTTCTCTGTAAGTTGGCAAACATGTTTCTGTAGACCTTTACCATCAAGTTCTATTATCACTAAAGATAATGCTAAAGATAGTAAACACACTTCAGAAGCAGCCACGCAAGCCTAAGCTGTGACACTCCTTCCACCATGCTTGAATGATGAGCTTGAATGATGAGCTGGTGTATTCTGGATGATGAGCCGATCCTTTCTCTTTACTTTGGCCTTTATAACACTTTGGTAGTAGTTAATATTGATTCCAGAACTTATATGTTTCTTTGCATATCTTTGTAATTTTCAATCTGGCCTTTCAGTTCTTACTGCTGATGAGTGGTTTGCATATTGTGGCATGGCCTGTATATTTCTGCTGCTTTTCTTCCATAGACATCTCTTTGGTCTTTACATTGGTTTATTCTTTTAACAACAAATGCCGACTTCTCTGAATAAACCCAGAGCTCAAACCAAGAGTAGACTTTTAGAGATATTATCTGTTTAAACAATCAATCTAGCTGGGGTCACCTAGGTAACAAGAAAAAACACATTATTATCCACAGCATAAACATTATTATACAAATTTGTGTAGATTCCCCTTGTGCTTCTGGGGCATCTCTGACCCTTTGGGCCATGACTACACAAGACCTCTTGGGGTGTGTTGTAGGGTCTGACACTGGGATATTACCAGTGGATCCTTTGGGTGCAATGGTTTGTGGGATTGCCCCTCCATGGGTCTGACTTATTTGTCCAGCGAATTCCATGGATGTTAAGTCAGATTGAGATCTGGGGATCAACAAACTTTAGCGCTTTGTCTACTAAGCCCTGTGTCATGCATTGGGTGTTCTGATCCTTATCTATTTGACTTTTTTTCAACAATTTGTTCTACATTGGCTTTTCTTTGGTCTCCACAGACATAGATGAGCATTTGGTGCCCATAATCCTTTAACCAGTTTACCAGTTTGTCAGTGGGCTTAGTGTTGTGGGTGATTGATGTACAGTGTGATGTAATGCTGCACAGTGAACAGGAAACAAGCTGCAGGTGACAATACACTGATATGCACGCTCCTAAGGGATAACTGACCTAGAGCCATGTTGAGATGGAGTTTGTTACAAACCTAGATCTTCATTCTTACATATTCTGTAATGTCTTGTTTGTCAGTTGTGAATAAATGGTAATAAAGCATAAGGTGCCTTTGACAGGCAGTGTAAATATTGTTTGATGAATAACACAGCAGTTAAAAGCCCTGTAGTTGAGTTACAGTCATTCTTCCTCTTTCCCAGAGGACAATCATGAGACTCTGGACGTCCTGCGGTGTGTCAGACCTGGAGGCGGTTTCATTCCAAAGTTCCCCTTGTTCAGTAAAATCGAGGTTAATGGGCTGAGTGAGGCACCTCTGTACACCTTCCTAAAGGCAAGTTATTAATATTCTGAAGACAACAGCCGTCTGTGTGTTTTACCTTGAAACAAATAGTGCATGGAACCTAGAGTTTAATTAAAGGATACTAAAGATGACTCCTAGATGATTAGCATGCTCTAGAGTACAACTCAGGCTAAAGACTTACAGTAGATTGAATTGGTGATCTATCTATCTATCTATCTATCTATCTATCTATCTATCTATCTATCTATCTATCTATCTATCTATCTATCTAT
>JAOVVA010000054.1:6428726-6438769 GCA_028565275.1 Leiocassis micropogon | reverse complement strand
TCTATCTATCTATCTATCTATCCATCCATCCATCCATCCATCCATCCATCCATCCATCCATCCATCCATCCATCCATTTTCTTGCTATATCCTGGCCTGCGTCAACTTAGATATGTGAATATTGATGTACTTTGTGAATGATGAACACAAAGGTAGAATAATCACCTGAATGGGATGCCAGTCTCTTGTAGAACACCATGCACACACACATTCACACACTCTTTCACACCTTTTTTTCCATCTACCTACAAGCATGATTCTTGGTGGCTAAATACATAAACAACAGTAAACTAAGCAGAGAAGTTTTTGACTAGTTATTAAAAACCATCTTCACCTCTGAATTGGTTGCAGGAAACGCTGCCTTCTGTGAATCCTGTTATTGGAGATATCAAGAAACTCTGTTGGTCTCCAATTAAAATCAGTGACATCCGCTGGAACTTTGAAAAGTTTCTTATCACAGCAGAAGGGTTGCCATGCAAACGGTAAAAGCAGCCGGCTAACAATCTAATTTAATAAGCTTGTGATTTAATATTAAGTAAGTAGAGTTTTCCATTTGATGACCATTTGGTGATTTTAGGGTAAGACAAGCATCACTGCAAAAAACAAAACAAAAAAAAAAACAATCAAGCAAAATTATAATGTATTTATGAATAATAATAATAATAATAATAATAATAATAATAATAATAATAATAATAAAGCAATTATGATCTATGATATGCCAAGAAAATATTGCTTTTCAAATATGGAATTAGAAATGTCATTAACCTTGGATTTGCCGGATCCCAATCTACAGTAAAAAGAACAAAATTTTGATAACTATTTTCAAGATATTTGCATTATTTTTAGTCATTTCATATGAGTTTTTAGTTAGTTGAAGTAACAATTTGCAAATACATTTGCAGGTTTTATGTATTCTCACACTTATGAGCTTTAATAGTTTATGAGTGATTAAATGACATTTAAATTTTCTATTGATTTTAGGGAGCTTAGCTACAATTATTATTTCTTGATCTGTCCCAGACCAAAAATATATAATGTTATTGTGAATAAGCTAAAATTCCAAAATAACTGTCTATTATTATTATTATTATTATTATTATTATTATTATTATTATTATTATTATTATTTTCCCAGATTGTTAGGTAAAGAGTAATAAAGTAAGTAATAAAATGCTGCTAATGTGTGTTACATGAATATTTATAATATAATTAATCTTGTCAACATTATTTTACCAGATTTATAAGACATGCTATACTAATGATCAATTTTTTTCTTTTCTCACTGTCCTGCTTATTTTTTTCTTGGACAGCTATGACCCTAATCACCCTTTTGAAGATGTGGAGAGAGACATAGCTACACTCCTGTAAATCTTGTTCTTTTATGTCACAATTGACCTTATAAACATAAACAGTGAAGGGTTTTCTTAAATGCAAAAAGACACTTGCCAAAGCTCAGAACACATCATTAGCTTTTTTATACACTAATACATATTACAATCATTTGGGATGTTCAAGTTAAACCTGGACTTTTGATGCAGAGTAACAGAAAACAGTTCTTAGAGTAAAAACTCCATTTATTTCTCTATATAATCTCGTGCTACACTAATGCACTTATCCGACTTATCCCAGTGTAAAGTATACCATCAAGATTTTTTATACCATCAAGATACAATCAGTATATCATCAAGATTTTTTAAAAAGTTTTCTCAGTATGCTGGAGCCATGATTGGACTGCCTCTTTCATGTCTGAAATGCTGGCCTCCCAGGAACTCCTTTAATTGCCCAAACATGAATGTACATTCAAAAACAGTTTAAAGAATTAATTCAGAAGAATTGAATCACAAGTCTCAGTTGTATGTTTGTGTGTGTGGAGTA
The DNA here is from genome assembly GCA_028565275.1 of Leiocassis micropogon. NCBI lineage: Eukaryota > Metazoa > Chordata > Actinopteri > Siluriformes > Bagridae > Leiocassis > Leiocassis micropogon. The sequence goes on along the minus strand of JAOVVA010000054.1, from coordinate 6,436,891 downwards.
GTGGTGGGGCAGTGTGATGACCCCTCAGTAAAAGCAATTGTGCAGCTGGGCTGGGTTTGATAGGGCAGGGGAGAGACTCTGAGCTTCAGTGTGTACACTCAGAGAAAAATCTCCAACCAGCACCATCACTGTGGCTGGACACACAAGCATGCAGGCTTACTGATCAGAGGTTTAATAAAATTAGTAAAATAAATAAAAATTTTAAAAAGAATTAAAGATATTTATTTACCACATATGGTGTGTCATAAGTTTACTTTAGTGTTTGTATGTATTTACACAATGTAATTAAAAGTATTGGGGATATTGCTGCACCAAATCTATAAACATATAAAGAATTACTTCCCAAAAGCTACATTTCTTCAGCAATAATCATATTTGATTTTTTAAAAGTAATTGTATAAGTGTAGAGTTTGCTTAAACCATACACATATACCTCCACTGTCTGTGACAGGATAAAATTATGGTTTGTGGATCTTTGGTGAGTTTCCTAACAGGAACAAAAGATGGCCTGGAAATAAGAGAGAGTGATGTTTATTAATCTTTGTGAACACAAAGATGTCACTAGGTGTCAGTGTTTCATAATTAACTAAAATAGAATCTGTTAATTTCAAATCACACATGTAGTTTCATCATATCCCCCCCCCCCCCCCCCCCCCCCCCCCACCACCAAACATGGTTTAATTAACTGCTGGCATGTTATACATCTCTTTATTTCATTATCTTAAATGAATCCCTGTTTGACATGCAGCTCAGGACACAGTGAGTACAAGCTATAACTTTATACCATATTATATGCACTTGCATAAGTCAAAAGCTTCTAAACATCCTACTGTATATGCTGGCTACATAATTTCACTTTTCAAGCTGAGGAGCTTTAGATGACATTTTTCTTTGGACCTCAAGGCTGATGGTAGCACTTGATTGACTTGGTACAGTAGCTCTGTTACTTAAAGTCAATTCGATTGTTATTTGGAAATATTTAGGAACAGACATTCCACATTATGCATTATAGCAAATATAATACAATAAACAAATGTTTTTACAAAATAAGCTGTATTGGTTTCAAGCACTGAAAAGAAGCCTTTCATGCCTGAAAATATTAATTTAGTGTATTTAATAAATGCCTTAAAATATAAATTTAGTGTATTTAATAAATAGTGTATTTATTAATCTTCTATAACTGCTTTATTGTGGCCAGGGTTGTGGTGGATACAGAGTTTATCCTGGACTTAAGGTGGAAATACATCCTGAATGGGTACATCACAATACGCATACGCAATATGCACATATTATTATATAATTGCATAGCCTGATATATTTTTGGAAGGTTTGAGAGACCCAGAGAACCCAGTGGAAACTAATGAGAACCTCTACAGACAGTAACCCGGTGACCCTGAAGCTGTAAGGTAGCAATGCTACCCTCTGTTCCACTGTGCCACTTTACTCACAGGATAACTGAAATTAATGTATTTTACAATTATGATAAATCATTGTTTTATTTACAATGTATGGTTTTATTTACAATGTAATACTACAAATTAAATATGATATTAAATACATTTACCATTATATTAAATATTAAGGATTATTTGAGTGGTGGCAAAAGAGAAAATGTTACAGCTATAGCTAAGAGAAATAAAGATTATAATAATTAATAATTAATCATCATTAATAATAATTAATCATTCAGTGGAATGAAGTGATTTATATGTTTGCCAGAAGGCTTCAATAGTTTTTCGTAGATTGCATGCTAAAATTCCTCAGCTGTTGCAGTTCAAGACTTTCATATATACAGATTTTTTGTTTGTTTGTTTGTTTTCTTCCTTGCTAGATCATTGTACATTCGATACAGTATGTTAAACTTACTCATTCATGTAAATAGCTTGCTCCTCTAAAAAATAAATCTTTTGGTATAATTTAATATATAACAGATCAAGACAAATGCATAAAATAATAAATGATTTTGACCTTATTACTATTGTTGATTAATTCCTGCATTTTATACCGATTCAGTACTACAGAGCAGCACCATATTAAAGTGGCCACTATAGATCCATTTGTGAACACAGCTAACGAGAGAGAAGAATGAAAAAATGAATCATTTATTATTTATGACACAGGCATCCTGCCAGTTCGCTTGCATCGTTTTTGTGTGTATAGTCTAATTAAAAACTGTACTCATTTTCATAGGTCATTAGCTCGCAGTTCTGTACTGTCAAACGAGGAAGCTTTTTCTGAGTAATTTTTGATTACTCCAAAATAAACCATTGTGTAAAATCCATATGTTGGATTCAATTTATTTGTCTGCACATGTGTTCTTAGATGCTTTAATATTTAATACAATATGAGGAATTCATTTTGTGAACTGACATACCTAGATTTAGTAAGGTTCTTAAAAAAAGGTCTTAAAAATCTTCTCATATTCATACTGTAACTAAATTATTAATGTATGAATATGAATAGTGTTCTGGATTCAGAAAATTTGGTTAACAATAATGGTAATTAACAACATTATTAACTAATAAATCTACAGTAGAATAGCATAACTGTATTTCAAAATAATAATAATAATAATAATAATAAAATTAATAATAACAATAATAATTCTATAAAACAGCACACATATGACAAAAAATCTGTTACATTTCACACAGTAAGAGTTTACATAACGTTAAAACTAGATAATTTTATACAGTTATTATATGCTTATCATGTAATGAATTTATAATGCTATAATGTAGATTATATTTATAACATAATCTACACCTGTATTTAGCAGTTAAAGGTGATCTGTGTTGGTTTGGCACTTATAGGGGTTAAATGTATGCAGCCAGACTCATCCATCATCTCCAGCAACCTTTCACATTACCATTGATCTACATGGACAATAAGAATAACATGCCTTTTTTGTTTTATCCCCATAAGTCGGTTTTGCTCCAGTGATTGAGTACACAGCCACATCTCCTTAGACACACTCACTGTGGCCTATTCTGTCTTCCTGTCGATAACATGGCACTTGTCCAGGTTATGGATCAATACCTGCTGATCCTTTTACACTGTGCCATTATGAAGTTGGTTCTCTGCCACAAGCATTATCACTAAACTTGTTTTCCATGCTAGTGGCTTTTTTTTCCTCATTTTATATATATTTATAATTGTGCTCTCTTCACAGAACCCTCAGAATTAGACCCCCGAAAACTACAGGCTAGATCATATTTAATGGTTTAATTTCCTGATGTTTAATTTTCTTTGGGCCTTCCTGTGTCGCTCATGTGTGCAACTGCAGCAGAGAAGAGCAGCAAAGCAAGTCCTGTCAAGGGAAAACGCAACATCTGCTGCTCTTCTGGCTCCATCAGCTCTCGGCCGAGAGGGATTGTTTAGAGCTCCTTGTACAGAGATCTGTCTATAGCTGTCGTTATTTCCACTTTACCTGTTAGGAGAAGATAATAAAGTAACCCTCATGAGAAAATGCAAAGAAAGCAAATTTGATTGATTGTGTTTCACTTTTTCAGTCGATTTCTTAATTTCGTATCAACATGATTAAGTTGTTGATATTCCTACATGTATGAATGTTTATTCCATCCTGCACATGATGTTCTTATTAATTTTACATACATGGTTATTAAAGGGTTTAATCAGAACAAAACAAATGAAAGACAGTAATGCCCTTGTAAAAACAATGGCATTTTTTCCCCAACCCCCTGCAACATCACTGGAGAAAAGTCAACTCTCAAGTTAATTAGCAGTTTTATTCATATAGTATAACAATGGACATTGTCACAATGATCAAAACAGAGCTGGTGAAAATATATACTGAGATGATATGGGAAGAAATCATGAGAGGAACCTGATTTATTGGTTGTCCTTTTAAAGGACACATTACTTACACTGTAAACCCTAATGCTCAAAGTAATTAAACATATTGAGTACTGTTAACTTAAATAATTACAATTAGTTCAAATTAATAGACCTTGATGAGTATTTAGAACTTTTTGGTATTTAGGAATTTGTAGAAATTATACTTACAAATTTGATATTTTAAGTATCTGTAAGTACTTAAGTAACAGTAACTGTCACCTTAAAGTTCCACCAACTTAAAATCTTTCAGACTAGCGATTTTGTGTCTGATGTCATCAGGGCAACAGGGCACTGGTGGCTCAGTGGTAGGTGTTTCTTTTGCCATGCGAGAGGCCCGGATTTGATTCCCAACAACTGGATGAAGTGCCTGTCCCAAGCCCAGACAAAATAGGAGGGTTGTGTCAGGAAGGGCATCTGGCGTAAAACCTGTGCCAAGCTTGAGTGCGGACCGGATTGTCTGCTGTAGCGACCCATTGCCGGGAGCAGCCGGAAGACCAACAACAATTTATTTGATTGCAAATTATATTTGCAACAACTAAAAAAATATATAATTGCTATTAAATAGTATGAGTTAGGCTACTCAATAACGCAAATAAAGAACGATTAAAATGAATGAGTACAACAAACTCCAAAACTGTTTTGCCAACTTATTCGGGTTTACAGTCTAGATTTCATTATCAGTAATTGCCACCCCGAAAAAAAAAAAAAGACAGCACACCTGGTGTCTGACAGGTTAAATTTGATTTGAGATTTCTTCTTCTTGTAAAATAGTTGTCAGGCATATCAAAAACATTTCAACGACATTCCTGATTACTAAAATAATTCTAGCTAAGCTCAATTATTGCTTGAGATAAAATTATACACATGATGATCAGCCACAACATTAACAGGTTATCTGAATGACATTATAAACTGGTGACAGGATCATGAGCACCCAAGGCTCATCTATGCCTGTGGGGACCAAAGGCAAGCCTGTCAGTCCAATCTTATAGAAAAGCTGATGTAGCACAAATTAGTGAAAAATGTCAATGCGAATACAGGTATATTAAGAAATACCTACCCAAGACTTTTGCCCATTTAAGGGCCTTTCTATAAAGACTTTCAGTTAGGGGTCACCTTGCTTTTTTTTTTCTAATATAACAATTTTCTGAAATTAATGGATGCATACTGTAGTAGCTTCTATAATGCTCATGTGTGATGAAATTACAGTTTCAGATAATCAGCAGAATCTAATCCATCAATTTGCCATTCTATCAGCAAAGTTAGAAACTTGATGAACATTAAATTCATTATTTAAATAAATTAATTATTCAGTATCACAAATTTAACAAATCCATGTGTGAAGTAAATCTATATGACATGAGAGGAACTGCACAAATGTAACAAATTTTTTCATTATATGACTTATAGAAACAATGATTTTTAAACCAAAAACACAGGGTCTGCAGTCCACTGCATGAGATGAGTATTGGCTCGGGGTGGTGCTTCTTAAACCTGGAGGGCCTCTCTGTCTCTCCTGAGTCCAGCCCATGCACTATTTATCTTCTGTCTGCTTGAATTGGCTCGCAATTTTTCATCTACACAAAACATTAGTCTCCCGTCTCAACCAGAGAGGCCATGCGTCAGCTTCACTTCAGGCTAGCTATAAATAATGTTACGTCTCTGCCTGTAAATAAACGCCCAAAACAAGTGCTGCAGTTCAGTCTGATCGCTCTTGGATGGCTCTATTACAGCACTGGCCTCCCAGTTTAGTCACTATGAAATGGACTGGAGTCATTTTGTGATGAGTTATTGTTGTAGTAAACATTGTGATAACTACAGTGTCATTGTTTGACCTGTAGTTGTAACTTGGAAACTTCATTATTGTAAATAACTACATTGCAGTTTTGTCTTTAAGGGTGTGATCAGTATTGCACATATTCTTTTAATAGCTTTGTTTACTCAGTAGTTGGAAGCTATGTTTTTGTAACAGCAAAAAAATGGAAAAATAGCCCATGTGCAAATTGAAGATTTCATAATATCATGTTATTAATAGATTTATTATAATTTTTATTTATTATAATTGTAATATATAACTTTTAAAAAGCTTTTGGGGCTTTTTTCTAAGTTTAATTTAAACTTATTATTATATTATACATATGAGATCATTAATGATCATTTTAAACTACTACTATTCATTTTTTTTGCAAGTGCAGTCAAACTTAAGTCATTCCTGTTATGGGTTAAGATGGAGTCCCCATTTTAGTACATGACAGTTAGCATCCAGACTGCATCCAGCAGTGAGCATTGGTGGATCAGTGGTAGGTTTCTCACTTGCCTTGTGGAAGAGCCGGGTTCAAATCATACTCAATGCCCTAACACCAGCCATTGAATGCATTGCCAGTCCCAAGCTCGGATAAAATGGGAGGGCTGTGTCAGAAGGGGCATCCGTCGTAACCCCTGTGCCAAGGAGTGTGTGTGGATAGGATGGTCTGCTGTGGCGACCCCTCGACGGGAGCATCCGAAAGTACGACAACAGCAGTGAAAGTCCAGCACAAGTTGAAGATTAGCTTGCCACTAAAGCTTTTACAATACAAACCTTCTAATCCTAAATATTAATTTAATTATTTATATTGCAGAAAACTGACCAATTGCTGCGGAACTGGAAATGTATTCATTCATTCCAGCTCATTCATTTATGTATTAAGCATATTCAGCATAGCTAGCCAACTTACTAACATGCTTTGCTAGATGGAAGAAAAACGGGAAACCCAAAGGCACCCATGTGGGTGATTATATGAAACAGACCAAATAAATGAATGAATAAATAAATAAATAAATAAATAAATAAATAAATTTATTTAAATGCTGAGTTGGTGGTAATGTCTTCTTTACAATATGTACTCATGGGTCATGGGATGGCCTGGAGCCTTTCCCAGTGTACACTTTGAATGGCGTGCCAATCCAGAGCAGGGCACAAGCACATACACACTCACAATTGGCAATTGGGCAATTTGGAAATTCAACCTACTCTGCATGTCGTTGGAGTAACCAGAGTACATGGAGGAAACCCACCATAACATACAGTATAAATTCCAGGCACACCCCCGAGGAGGTGTGAGGCCATAGTGCTAACCAGTACAGCACGGTGCCATGTAGCATAAGTCAGTTTCATCTTTTTTTTTTTTTGTACTTTTGTACTTTTTTGTAAAATCTACATTTTTTTGTGATACTTGTTAAAAGAATTTTATATATATATATATACCTCATCACCTCATTAAAACAACAAAAAGCAACCTAAATAAAAATGTATAAAATGCTTATATTTTAATGATAAAATCAAGAATTTAAAGGCAATTTAACATTTTTTTTTATTGTTTATCCTGTCCATGCTCTTTTCAAATCAATCTACAGTAATTGTGCTAATCGGTGATGTGTGTAAGAAGGAAAAATAAATGTTAGGACTTCACAAATGTACTGGGAAAAAAGAGCTACAACTGATGCTCCAGATTCTTGTTTCATTTTCATATTTCTAATTAAGCGGCTTCCTCTAGCGTGTTGGGCGGATAGACTGGCTCCTCTTCTGCACTGATTTGATGTGTTTTATCTCTGAGCACCATTCAGTCAGGGATTGACGGGATTGGACCAAACTTCTGGTCACCACAGAGGCAGAACTAATGATGACATTAGTCCAGCTTTGTGTGTAGGGCCAACAGATATGGATTAACCAAGCAAGAAATAATCTCGAATTTCATCATATGCATGAATGAACATGTGATGTATTTTTTTTCTGTTTAGAAAGAATGAGAAAGAAGTTTAAAAACCTTTTTTGCTAAAACAAAACAGACCAAATGAGTAATTTTTTGTTGTAATGTGGACCCTACATTATATTCAGCCTTTTCAACGTGTGCTTAATGTTTTCTCTCAACTGCTCTAGCAATTTCTTCAGCATATATTTTAATTAGTTCTTTTTATGCAATGACACTAATCTAAATATGTTTTATAAGTTAAGCAGGGTTAAAATTAAGTTGCTTCTTTTAATTCATTGCAATTTTACACAGTAACAGCTTTTACAGCAACACGTAATACGGTTTAAGTCTATATAACTGACTTCTACGACACTTTTGCTTAACAGAGAATGATGTATTGTTAGTCATATTGTAAAGCTTTTGGTAAAGGGATTTCATGTAATATTTATTTAACGTTTAGAGTCTGTACTGTAGCACTGTAACCTTGCACCTCCAGGGTCTGGGTTCGATTCCAGGCCAGGCTCGATTCCTGTCTCTGTGTGCATGGAGTTTGCATGTTCTCCCCGTGCTTGGTGGGTT
>JAOVVA010000054.1:6420056-6428626 GCA_028565275.1 Leiocassis micropogon | reverse complement strand
CAGGGTGTGCCCTGCCTCGTGCCCTAAGTCTCCTGGGATAGGCTCCAGGTCCCCGCAACCCTGAATACAGGATAAAGAGATATAGAAGATGAGTGAGTGAGTAAGTGAGTGAGTGAGTCTTTACTGTAAGCGCTGCACTTTTTAGAAGTAAAAGGTAAAGCTGTTCCTTATAAAATCTCTATATTTTAGCAGAACATTATTATTATTTTTTTTTAATCCTGTTCATCTTGTCCATACTTTACAGAACAGATTTTGGGAGAGAAAAGCTTGTGGTTAGTAGTTTCCTTGTAACAAAACAACAACATTAAAGAATGAAAGTTTACATCACATCAGGAGCAAATTTATTTTGGGGATGTTCCACATAATTAAACAAAATAGTATATGGCTTTTAAATAGTAGTTCTTTGATTAATTAAAATTGTAATTGGCAAATTGCAGTGGTATGAAATTAAAAAACATTTTGTGTACATATTTGTTTGTTTGTTTGTTTGTATGTTGTTGTTTTTTACCACATTTAACTTTTTTTCTTTTCTAATTTTAAAGTCACTGTTGTTGCTGTGAGAAGATAATTGTTGTCCAAAAAATTCTCTCTCTCTCTCTCTGCCTGTTTCTCCAGGAACAAGAGGTAAATGCCACTTGTCTGGCTTGTCTTTACTTGCTCTTGGTGGTTTAGTGTTAAGCATCTGGATTGTAAACTCATGTAGTTGGAGTATACTCATGGATCAGTGAGCTCACACTCACAAGCTTTTAGAAGTTCACACTGCTGACACACGAAAACAGGTCATACTGTATCATACCAAATCCTACCATACCAAAATTTTTTTTGGCTAACAGGATCATTTACAACTATTACAGTAAGTACTATTACAGTATTAATTTTGAAACATTGCTCTGTCCTTTCTTTTTCTTTGTTAGCAGAATGTTAGTAATGATCCAGCTGGATCATTCAAATCATAAAATATAGTAACATGGTTGGCAAGTGTTAGTACCTAGGAACACATGCTTTGAAATTTTTCACTACAGAACAGTTAAGAAGGCGAAGGTAAGGGTCTGTCCACATGTTATTTGGCACATTGGGCAATGAATACTCCCTACCCCTGGAGAGGTATCCATTATTTTAGTGGTTGGGTCTTACTGGGCTGGGTTGCCTGCTTGACACCTGATTGTGTCTAAGCAGGTTTGGGTAAACATGGGCAGCTTGGTGGTGTCTGGGCTCGATCCAGACACCTTCTGATCAGCACTCCACATAGCAATTAAAATAAATATTCATTCTTAAAGTATAGAAACAGCACAACAAAAAACTACAGGTTTGGAAAATTTAATGATTCTGAAAATAAAAACGTAATTGCTTATTGCTGTTTTAAACTAATTATTAATTAGTGGCCGTAATAAAATTCTAATTTCAAAGTGTAAAGATTAAATTGTTAAAAATCTGTTTTGTGAGATTTAGTGTGGTTTAGTAACCATTAAAAGACATGCAAATAAAATAAATCAGTTTATTAGATTTGGCCACATTTGCTGTAGCTGGTAAATGTGGCAAAGGAGCCTTGACCTGTCTACAGATTAGCCCGGGCAACACATGCTGCTTTCATTTAAAATTTAAAACTGAAGATTTATTTTGTGAAGGCTTAATGTGGAAGAAGACACCATGCATAAATGTCCAGTATCAGGGGTTTTAAGCTTAACTTTGGAGAACAGAAGCCATCAAGTTAATCAAATATGCTTTAGTGGAACCAACTTTTTACATTTTTTCATTTTCTGGACATCTGCAATTTCACAAAAGTTTGTGTACCATCAGGGTAATGTGTGAACTGTAAATAGCTGCCACATGCTTGCTAATGGTCTCCAGGTTAATGACATACTAATGTTTGTTTAATTAGGTCCAGCCGTCCAGCAGCCCCATGGAACCTAACCTGCTTGATTCTTTTACAAAAATTTATTTGTAATTATTTTCCCCCTATTTGCATAAGCAGAATTGCAACCTGCTGGTCATTGATAAAGACAATCTGTAATGAGGAACCAGTCTGTAATGTAATAATCCAGTTCGTGAATGTTGGTATTTTATTTCAGGCAATCACAGTGTGTCATTGAATATAAAAGGACAGCCATTTGTCCTGTCCTCATACACACGGTACAGGGTGTAATGTATGTAAGTTACTGCAAACAAGCACACACACTCACTCACACACACACACACACACACACACACACACACACACACACACACACACACACACACACACACACACAGAGTTATGCAGACGAGTGACAGCGACCTGTTCTGCTGCGTGGTGCTGAGGTTTACTGTTACACAGCGGTGCGTGATGAGTGTGATACTTCAGTAATCATGAAGACAGAAATGAATTCTGTCAGCAAATGATACAGCATCTGTCCTCTCTTGTACAGTGTGCATAAAGTGTGTGTGTGTGTGTGTGTGTGTGTGTGTGTGTGTGTGTGAATGATTAAATGCCTTTGGACCATACTTTAACTGTTCATTTGCTATGTGTGTATGGAAAATATATGTATTTTTACAAAGGAAAAAAATGGGTGCAGGAGAATTAAAGTTTTAGTAATTTTATAATAATTGAATGTCTGAACATTATTTACATTATAAGCATATGGTATATGAATGGTGATTATGGCCCCTGTGTGATGACGTAGCTATTATTAATCAGTACAAACATGAGCAAATGGGAAAAATACATCCGGAAGTAACCGAAAGTTGAACAAAGGTTGGAATTAATTTTTTCCCAAAAGTTTTCACACCACATCTTTTCAAACTGCTGCCCATGCTGCACTATGGGTCAGTGTAACATCCTTGTGCTATTTCCACTTTTCTGCATACATGAATTTACAGATGCTCAGAATTATGTAATGTTACTGTGATGTTGATCATTATTAATAGCACCTTAATTGTCTTTAAGAATTTAACCAAAATAAAATATATTAATGATAATGATAATGTTTGTTTTTCTCCATAGCTTGTATGTCCATTAAGTTGCATGCAGTTTGTGTAATGCTAAAAATTTGACATTGTATTTTTAGCAGCTTCATATTTTTGAATAAGGACAGAAAGACCAACATTTTTTTCAACAGTCTTTTTTTGTTGTTGTTGTTTGTTTTACTTTTCAACTATTTGTTTAACATTTGACTAACATAAAATTATTATTATTAAAGGAATTATGTTGCTAGAATTGTTTAAATAAAACATGAACTGAGAAGAACAGCGCATTATTATTTATAATTATTGATTAATCAATTATTCATTGTTAACATGTTCAGCAGTCAATTAAAAAAATTTTCAACCCTACTCTTGACACTGAGTGGCATTGTTAACTTGTGATGGGATACAAATGCCACTTGTGAGCCCACAATGAACACTTTAACAAATAATGTTTTAATATTTTAGCAATTATTAACTATTAATTTAAATTAAAATAATGTTCATTATTATTACATAGGAATGAAAGGAAAAAAGCCTTAGCATAATTTGATATGCAAGAAATAAATATGCAAAGAATAACAAGATCATTCATCAAGGATTATATAATTGATTTTCTTTATATAATAACAATCTTTTTTTAATAGTCTTTGATTATGTGAAGTATGTGCTGTACAAAATGAATGAGCTTTTTCTACAAAATCAACAACAACAACAATAATAATAATAATAATAATAAACTGTTAGAAAGAGCATATTAATATATACTGTACTTAGTTAGTTAGCAGCAACAACTTTTCTGCTGTCATATACAAATGATGTACATAAATTAGAATATCTTAGAATGCTTATTAAAACCAACAACAATAACAATAACAACAACTACTACAAGAACAAAAATGTATTCTGTTTTTAGTGTAGAGCCTGCATGATTTCTGGTCATTAATAAGCTTTAGATATAGTACATTCTTTTACATTATTTTTTTTTACTCCTGGTGGTTTTCGCTGCCTGAAACCTAAATAGTTTACTTAGCAGGCTGACTCTACAGATTCCTTCTCCTTTAAAATTAGAAGACTTTAACAGTGTTTGTAATCCAGCTAGAGCTCCAGATTGGCACTAAAATGTCCTGCGAACATCCTGTCACTAAACATTAAGAGTCAACCTCCTGTAAACTATTTCAAATATTTGAGCTGAAAACACTCAATTCTGGCAATATAAGGAAAATGAGACAGCAAAGGTAAATATATAATATTATCATATTGTATTTTTAATATTCCAAATGATTGAGTTTTAATGGCATGCTTATTTTTGACAAAAAAAATAGTCATAGAATTAGAATACATTTAATACAGTACAGTGTTCTAGTCTTTTACTCCAACGGTGATGAGCATAGTTTATTGTTTTTATTATCTCCTATTTTGGATCCTTTTTTGGCTTGTATCTTGGACGTATATAATCCAATACACAAACACTTTGTATGTTTTATTACTCAATTAGTGCCATTAACAGGCACTTGTTATGTGGTTCTCAAGCATGTGGCTGGTCTGAGCTGGGTGAGTGGTGTATTCCCTCAGCCTTGCACACTAAGGACCCTCATCTAAAGAGGCTTTTAAACTGTCTTATCACACACAGAAAGCCCTTTGATGGGACAGAGAGAGAGAGAGAGAGAGAGAGAGAGAGAGAGAGAGAGAGAGAGAGAGAGAGATTTAGGCCTCCTCTTGCACACACATACATAGACCCATGCACACACACACAGAAAGCTGGTGTAAGTGTGCCATATGGCTGTAGAGGGTCCCAGCTGAGTGCAGGCCCTTGGCTTGCCTGTTCTGTATAAATCACCAGTCATTTGTTTAAATACTAAACTTATTTGGTTATTTGTTGGAAATATGAATTAAAATATCTCTGTTTCAAATGTTTATTTAAAATATAATTTCTGTAATTTAAAAAGCTGTTGGTTAATCACTGAAATCTTTTAATGATCCTTCATATTTATTTGTGATACCACTATACTGTACCTTCATAGTATTTAACCGTTTAAACCTTTATATTTATCTTTGATCTGGAAAGATTTATGGCATGAAATCTTACTTGAAATAATTCAGTTATAAGATTATTATTTTTTTTATTCGAATTTTTATTTATTTTTGTCTAGCTCCTATAACATCATTGTTTTTTACTATGCTATTGTAAATTTTTTATTTTTTTTGCCTAGTGATAAGAAAATGATGCTCTTTTTATTACACCAAAAAATATTTTTGTAAAGCAATGCAATGCATTTAGTATTAAATTAATTGTTCCTAATCATCAAGTATATTTTACTAAAACCTTTCTTTGAGGTCTTGGGCTGCTTGGATGAGTAATGCTGAGATAAGGTAGAAAGGATCAAGCATACATTATTGTTTGTGACCAGTAGGAGGCAGGTTGTCCTTATTTTGAGAGGAAATCTTCCTACAGATTACTTCAGGCTCTGCACGCAGGTTAAAAAGAATCGCTTATTGAATTACATAGCCAAAAAAAAGTGTAACTTAAGATGCATCTAAAAAAATGTTTTTTTTTTTAAATTAACAAGAACAAATATGGTAATTGATTATGGCTGTTAAAATATTTCTTTTTAGATTGATATGGAGCTGATGCGTCTCTTACAGACATTCAAAACTGTTGTACCATTGGAAGAACTACTGCTCTGCATTGTTGTTTTTAAGGTTAATATACAGTGGGTATGGAAAGTATTCAGACCCCCTTAAATTTTTCACTCTTTGTTATATTGCAGCCATTTCCTAAAAGTTAATTTTTTTTCTCCTTAATGTACACACAGCACATACAACATATTGACAGAAAAACACAGAATTGTTGACATTTTTGCAGATTTATTAAAAAAGGAAAACTACAATCAAAAAAATATCGCATGGTCCTAAGTAGAGAGGTAAAGAAGAACCCAAAGATCACTGTGGCTGAGCTCTGACCCTTTGCTCAGTATTTAGTAGAAGCCCCATTTTGATCTAATACAGCTATGAGTCTTTTTGGAAAAGTTTTTCACACCTGGATTTGGGGATCCTCTGCCATTCCTCCTTGCAGATCCTCTCCAATTCTGTCAGGTTGGATAGTAAACGTTGGTGGACAGCTATTTTTAGGTCTCTCCAGAGATGCTCAGTTGGGTTTAAGTCAGGGCTCTGGCTGGGCCATTCAAGAAAGTCATGAAATTGTTGTAAAGCCATACCTTCGTTATTTTAGCTGTGTGCTTAAGGTCATTGTCTTGTTGGAAGGTAAACCTTCGGCCCAGTCTGAGGTCCTGAGCACTCTGGAGAAGGTTTTCGTCCAGGATATCCCTGTACTTGGCCGCATTCATCTTTCCCTCGATTGCAACCAGCTGTCCTGTCCCTGCAGCTGAAAAACACCCCAACAGCATGATCCACCTGTATTGGACAGGTGATGAGCAGTGCCTGGTTTTCTCCACACATACCGCTTAGAATTAAGCCTGAAAAGTTCTATCTTGGTCTCATCAGGCCAGAGAATCTTATTTCTCACCATCTTGGAGTCCTTTAGGTGTTTTTTTAGCAAACCTCATGCAGGCTTTCATGAGTCTTGCACTGAGGAGAGGCTTCCATCGGCCCACTCTGCCATAAAGCCCCGATTAGTGGAGGGCTGCAGTGATGGTTGACTTTCTAACACTTTCTCCCATCTCCCGACAGCATCTCTGGAGCTCAGCCACAGTGATCTTTGGGTTCTTCTTTACCTCTCTCACCAAGACTCTTCTCCCCGATAGCTCAGTTTGGTCGGACGGTAGCTCTAGGAAGAGTTCTGTTCATCCCAAACATCTTCCATTTAAGGATCATGGAGGCCACTGTGCTCTTAGGAACCTTAAGTGCAGCAGAATTTTTTTTGTAACCTTGGCCAGATCTGTGCCTTGCCACAGTCTCTGTCTCTGAGCTCTTCAGGCAGCTCCTTTGACCGCATGATTGCCATTTGCTCTGACATGCATTGTGAGCTGTAAGGTCTTATATAGACAGGTGTGTGGCTTTCTTAATCAAGTCCAATCAGTATAATCAAACACAGCTGGATTCAAATGAAGGTGTAGAACCATCTCAAGGATGATCAGAAGAAATGGACAGCACCTGAGTTAAATACAGTATGAGTTTCACAGCAAAGGGTCTGAATACATAGGGCCATGTGATGTTTCAGTTTTTCTTTTTTAATAAATCTGCAAAAATGTCAACAATTCTGTGTTTTTCTATCATTATGGGGTGCTGTGTGTACATTAATGAGGAACAAAAATTAATTTAAATGATTTTAGCAAATGGCTGCAATATAACAGAGTGAAAAATTCGGGGGTCTGAATACTTTCCATACCCACTGTATACATTAAATGAACCAAGATACCACATCAGCTATGTTTATTACATATTTAACTATAATCCTGAAACAACCTAAATCTGATGTCATAGTTGTTGTTGACATGATATTTAAAAAGCTTTCATGTAACTGCTAAATGAAAGGTGTGGCTTGATAAATGTTTTATGTTAGATACATATGAAGGAACTCCAACTTAAATTTATTCAGTAACTCATTGTACTGTTTGGTGTACTCACATTTCATTTTAAGGTCTTGTTAGTTTCCGGGATTGCAATGTGACAATAATAGCAGTAAAACCATGACTGACACTTTGTAGTCTGTCATGTCTGTCACACAGTATAATCACTGTGTTCTTACATTTTCTATTGATAATTTTGTGTACAGCATATACCCTATGAACACATACTATCTGTACTGTATATTTAGCGCTTCAAATATCCTCATCTGTATGCAGATGTACACCTGAAGCAGGGAAGGACCAGATGTTTTACATTTCCCAAAACACCTTGTGTGGTCTCAGTCCTGATGCACACCTCTACTCTCAACCAGATGCCCCATGAACCTTTCTGGCAAGCTTTCTTTCTATTAATGCTCCTTCTATTTGTGTCTGTAACACTGTCTGTTCATTACAGATAATGTTCTAATGTTCCTTATTATACAGTGTGTACAGAAACCCAATGAAATACAATAAAGAGTTCATAATTCTACTACAGCATCAGTGATTTACTTTATTTGTGTTCAGACATTTTGCAGAGAACTACTGGAGGCAAATATTCTCCAAAAGCCTTCCTCTAGTGCTTTAGAGTCTCTCCTCTCATTTTAAAACCAATGTTATATGGTCACAATAGAGAGAATAAGGATGAGTGTGTGTGTGTGTGTTAGGGGGTCTATAGCCATCACTAGAGGTTTAAAAGGTAATGAAAATACCCAAGCTTTGGCTGGGCTGGGGCTAGTAAAGTTATGCAGAGAACTGGGGAGTGTGTGAATCGCCCTTTTGAGCAGATTTGTGCAGACCCAGAGAAGCCATTCGGTAATAGCTACAGTTTGAGACTACTCAAATGTAGAGAGTAATGGCAAGGTGACATACATACATGCACTAACATGAAGAAAGATGTTGGTAACCTTTAGGTATAACAAGCTAACTTGAATGTTGACTGTGAACATGAGATTTATCTGTTTGTAGTTACAGCAGAAGGGTAGACAAGTAGTTAAACAGACAAACCCTAACACACACGTAGGATGAATGAATAAAATAAAAATATGGGTGGACCCAGGAATT
>JAOVVA010000054.1:6415056-6417556 GCA_028565275.1 Leiocassis micropogon | reverse complement strand
GATATACATCAGTAAAAATAATGGAAATAAATAGAGAAACAGATTTTTTAAAAATTGTGCAACAAAACTCATAAACATATTTTTTGTTTTTGTTATAGTCCGGTTATATACGTGTATATACATGTCTGTATATTCTAGAGGATACGTTTTACTTTGCTCTGCTTAAAATTACACTAAATATCTGCACTTTTACTTAACTGCATTCCTGCATTTCCATTGCGTTGCATAACGACAGTTGTGTGGTATTTGATACTATTATGCATAATTGTGTGACCTTTTCTTGACACCCAAAAACATAACAGGTGTATGAAAACAGAAGTGGAGCTGGTTGCGGACAGTGACAAAAACAGCTGTTTGTAATTGTGAAGCAGAGAGAGAGAGAAAGAGAGAGAGAGAGATTTTACTATTAGAAATAGCACAATACATTTGATACTTCTGAAAAGTGCTTCTGTACTTTTACTCAGGTACCCAAGTAAATGGAAGACTTTTACTTTTACTTGAGTAATATTTACCTTTGGGAATTTTTACTTTTACTAGTACAGTATTTGTTCCCACCTCTGCATATGAGAAGAAATATTCCATTTAGCAGGTTAATAATGAAAGCCTACTCTCTCTCTCTTTTTCTCTTTTGATAACTTTATCACAGCTAAAGTATATAGGATAACCTGAATAATTTTCTTGAGTGTGAGTTGTGTTTTATACAGTATTACATACTTTAACAAGATATTTCTGCTAATTTCATGTAATTTAAGTTTAGCTAATTTCTAACCAAACATTAATGAAATGGGATAAAATATGATTGAAATAATATTTCATAGAGTGTGTATACAAAACAAGAACAACAAAAAAAACTTAAAATAATTTCTAAATCATACTGGTCAGAAAAAGTGATAGTCCACAGATCAGAGTCATTATCATCCCACCACATTTTTTACTTTAAGCAGAAAATCCTATTTCCTCAACAATTTACCAATGTCATTTTATTTTTCTGTGTTGCTTTGTGCATTGTGCATACCAATCTTCCTTTTATCCTGTGTGTGTGTGTTTATAATTTAGTGGGGCCCAAATCCTCCTCAAAAGAATAGGAATATCTAAGAGGGTTAACTTGTGTTGCACCCTGAACTGCCTCTTTGTAAAGTATGACACACACACACACACACACGCACACACACACACACACACACACACACACCTGTGATCACCTAATTAGTGTGTATGAGAGGTGAGAGCATTGTCATGAATGTATGATTATCACACTACAGGTTTCATGTGCATTCGGAATGCTGGGAGACATGCTGGCCTTTTCATGCTCTGGAGTGTTATGGAAATGATGTCATGGTGATTTGCAGAATGGAAATATTACAAGTTCACAGTCATAATGAAACAGACTGATATTTTGCTGTCTGCCTCATTAAAAGGTTTAGAATTGACAGAGCGTTAAACTGACCTGACATGGTACTGTAGCGCTTTTAGACTACCAATTATAGTGTATTAAATTATCATGATTAACAGATAACAAAAAAACATAAACAAACAGACAAGATACATGGTGTACCATTTTCTGATTTCATTGTGACAAAGAGTAATTGTATTTATTTATTTATTTTATTTTTATATCAAAGTAAGAATACAGTAGATAATATAGTCATGTGGCCTTTGAATTAAATGTTATACAACTACTGTATCAAAATAAATTTAATATGAATATCTAATAATTCTGATTTAATATGATTAAATTCTGGATATTGTACGAATACACACCTGCACGCAAGCTCTCTCTCTCCCTCTCTCTCTCATACACATGGTGTATATATGTTGATATAGATGTAGCGTGGTCATTAACATTAAATATGTGTGTGTGTGTGTGTTTGTGTGTGTGTTGGTGAGAGTGCGTGTGAGAGAGAGACAGAGAGAGAGAGAGAGAGAGAGAAAGAGAGAGAGAAAGAGAGATCGGTTTAAGTGTGTGGTGTGTTTTTTTGGCTAGGGGGGATCTCTTGGGACACAGTGGGTTACCAGTTAAACATTTTCATGCTGGATTTGAAATGAGGTTATGTGTGGGTTTGCTCAATTGTCCTAATGGATTTTAAGGGAGCAGATCCTATTAATAAAGAGTACACCCCCAAGGCACTGGGTCCACCTATAGACCACTAATCTCCCATGCAAATTAAATCTTACCCCTCTATGTGTGTGTGTGTGTGTGTGTGCGCGCATGTGTGTGTGTGTTTGTTTCAATATTGGATGTTCGGGGGGGCAGGGGGTATTAGCATGTGTCCAACACTAAAAACCGTGTATCACATTGCTTTGAGTTATGTCACTCACTGCTGTGCAGACCAGCATATTTTATTACTCGATGAGTGCATATAGTGAACTTATATTTTATTATAGATTTTATTTTCTATTATAGCAAGGCACTTGATTTGGGAATTACTTATTATATAAGTATTATATACTTATATACTGTATATATATATATATATATATATATATATATATATTTATA
>JAOVVA010000054.1:6396545-6414956 GCA_028565275.1 Leiocassis micropogon | reverse complement strand
ACCTCCACATCATTGCATTCAGTTTTTATTCACGATTTGTATAGTGTCCCAACTTTTTTGGAATCCGGTTTGTACATTCACATTATACATTGTTTGACTGTGACCATATCTAACTGCCATCTCTCCTTCTCTTCTGTTTTCTCCTCTTCTCTCTCTTCTCCTCTCTTTCTCCCTCTCTCTCTTTCCCTCTACCTATATATTATGAACTTCCAGTCTCACACAATATGATGCAAATAAATCCCTGCTATCCGTTTCACTCAAATGAGGATAAGTTCCCTGTTGAGTCTGGTTCCTCTTATGGGGCAGTGGTAGCTCAGAGGGCTAAGGCACTGGGTTACTGATCGGAAGATTGGCGGTTCGATCCCCAGCTCCACCAGGTTGCCACTCTTGGGCCCTTGAGCAAGGCCCTTAACCCTAACTGCTCCAGGGGCGCTGTATCATCTCTGACCCCAGTTATGCTGGGATATGCGAAGAACGAATTTCGCTGTAATGTATATGTGACAAATAAAGGCTTAACTCAAGGTTCCTTCCTATTACCATCTCAGGGAGTTTTTCCTTGCCATTCGTCGACGTCGTTCTCGGCTTGCTCATCAGGGACAGTCTTATCATTTTGATTCATACACATTCACATTTCATACAAACTATAAAAAAAAATAATTCTCTTAATTGTGTAAAGCTGCTTTGCGACAATGTCAATTGTTAAAAGCGCAATACAAATAAAATGTAATTAAATTGAATTGAATAGTGATTAGTGTTGTTGCTTTTGAACTTTCTGTGCATTTTCTCCAGGTTCCTGAAAAATTCATGTTAAAAGAATGAGCAGAGAATGCGCGGTGCATGCACATGACAATGTATGCTAGACATGTGATCTAACTTCCGTGATTGAATGTGTGAACACATGGTCATATCTTAGAAAGTTCATCACTCGAATGTTCGTATATAGGGGACTTAATGTATATTGAATTTTTTTTAAGAGCAATCTACAATTTGTTTTCTGGAAGAATGCATTGTGTTTTGGGTGTTAGGAACACATTTGATTTTACTGCATGACATCATTTTAAGCATCTTTCCAAGCAAACAGATCACTAATGTGGTTACAAATTATTAAGGGGCTTAGTCTTAGCAGCGCTTATTTAATTTTCACTAAGTAACTAACTATCATATTTATAAAGATGGAATGTTAATTAAGCATTTGTGAGACTTAGCTTGCAGGTTAGCTAACATAGTTAATTTTATATTGCTGGCACAAACCTTCATTGCTTGCCTACATAAAGAAGTTAACCATCTAATGTGTGATAGTCAAGTCATGCTCTTAGAAAGGAGTTGTGTTTAACTAAGTCACCTAACAAATGAGTATGGTATCTGGTTGAGCAGCACCTCATGTCACAAATTGCATATTTATGCTTATACAAAGATCACTGGCATTGTTAATGAGCATAAAGAGAGACATAAAGAGGATTTAAGATAATGTTTTAAATATAAAAAATACATGTTCATGGTACCTTAAAACTTTATGTAAGATTTTGCATTCACAAAAGTGTTATAAAAAAGAGCATGTGATTGTAAGCGGTTGGCATAGGTGTTATTAATGTAGCGGGTGTTATTAATGTGTATGTAAAATGAGAGTGCAGTACATAATACAGTGACATTATTTAAGGCCTCAAGAAGTGAAAGGAAGTAAATGGAGCTGTTTTAACTCTTATATACAGTATGTGTGCAAGAGAAGCGCAGAGTGTCCGGTTTATCCCAGTGAGTATATGTGTGCGTGTAAGTATGTGTATGTTTGTGGGTGTTTGTGTGTGTGTGAGGTCCTTCCTAGTCACACTGCTGTCAGTGCAGCTGTAGCTGGTTAGTGTGGCTCAGGCTCTGATGGTGCTGGATGGAATGAGGGTCAATGAGAGGCCATGCTCTGTGACACTGCATCATGACCACACAAGCTGGTGTTCTTTTGTTTCTAGGTGTGTGTGTGTGTGTGTGCGCATGTGGGGTGTGCGTGTGTGGGGGGGATGTGCTTGTTCATGACTCTGTTGTGTGTATCAGATATAGTATATGCATGTTAAAGCTTTAGGCATATACAGTACATGATGTTGTACACAGTAACATGAGACAAAACAAGTCTCTGTGGTTTAAAAGGAACTTGCTCCAGGTTTCCTGAAACAAAATCCATCGTATCTTCTGCGGCAAGACATTGGCGTGTACACGAGTGAGCATCTGTATCAGATTTTGATTACATTATGTTTTACAGGATTTTAGCTTGTGTATGGTTTGTCTTGTTATTTAACATTTGTCAAGTGAGCTATTTCTATTAATGCAATTAAATGAAATAAATCTACAGTTGTACAGTTCACAGTCATAAAGAGTGATTATTTGACTTACTATAGATTTCCTGTAAGTTAATTCTGACTGGTCTGGTCATTCTTTTCTGATCTTTATTATTAACGGGAGATCTCATACAATAGGTGTTTTTCACACCATTATGTGTAAATTTTATTGACTACTGTGTTTAAAAATCAGTCCATCTAGCACCAACCAGACATTATTGCACCTAGTGGTCAATGTTAATATATAGTGGTCAATGTTAATATCCATTTTCACTGGAGGAGCAGTAGCAACAAAACACTTAATGACTTGGTTGCCATGTTTTTTGGGGGATAATCAATTATTTATTGCAAATAATTGGATTTAAGCATGAAATATGTTCTCAGAAAAGGGCAAAGTATAAGTGCAGAGTACAGTATGTTTATTAATGCTGTACTTCTCCTACCAAAATATATAATTTCAAGAAGCTAATGTTTTATATAACTAGACAAAAAGTGTGTCACTGAATTTCAATGATCAAGAGTTCTCACCTTCTAAAATGGTTTCATACAAATCTAGTATTATTTAGAATTAATAAAAAAAAGTTACGACCTGTAGAAAGACAAATTAGAAATGGAGGACACAGAACACCCACGTTCTAACCAGTGAACCACTGACATGTTTTCTAATGCAACAGAAAAAATTGTTCAAACACTCCAAAACCATTATTTTAAAAATACACTTCAGGAAAAATCGCAACAGCTTTTTCATTAGCTGAGTACTCCGGATGAAAGATTTGAAATGTGTCACTGTGTAAGTGCATAATTAACATTACCATCTGTTGAAACAAAACTGCTTTTCTGTAAACTCCTGCCCTACCATACTCATATGTAATAATCAATTCTCACAACATCAGCTTAAAGTAAATATTTATCACATATATTTAATGCATTTTTTGGGGGGTGGTTTTCCTTTCATCAAAGGACCTCACATGAATTTTTTGGTCATATACTTGGGTCAAATGGGTTAGGGAAATTATCATTATTGCATTAACAGGGGTGAAAGTAGTTTAAAATTCTTACTGGCACTATGTAGCCAAAAGATTAGAAGAATGGGGTGGAGGTTTTGGACAGTCCTGAAAAACTTACGAGATTTATTTTATATTTCCACTTATTCATCTTTAGGAATCAGCTAACTTCTGGGGATCCATGGTTGAATGCCAAAGAGCGTTATTTGGAAAGATAGTTCGCACACAATCCATTGTTCCACACACCAAGTAGTGCCCTTGATCAGAAGTGAGAGATTCAACCTTGCTAGTTAGATTTGTAGTTTGTGTTAGTCATGTACAAAACAACACAGACAGTTGAAGGGCAATTATGAATGATGGTATTACTGAGGGGAGTAAAAGTTTTTCTTGCTGAAAGTGCTTCCATGACTGGTTTGAAAGTGTTTTTGGCAGGCAGCTGTTCTCCCCTGTTTCCAGTACTGTGGACCATACTGACCTACTTTTACCCATGCTGTTATGCTATATATCAACACTCATCGAATGCCTCTTGTCCAATCAGATTCTTCTGTTTCTTCTGTTGTATATTAAAAGTTATATAACAATTTAGAAGTACATTTAAAATTAGAGATTGCACATTTTATTGCGCTTCTTAGCAAAAGAAGTGCACTTTTGACTCACAAATATGAATGGATGAATGAATGGAAAAATAAAGCAAATAAATAAATATTTCACAGCCCATGTTGATAGCCCTGCATGCTTGAGTGTGTGTGTGTGTGTGTGTGTGTGCCTGTGTGTGAATGCACAGTTGTATACACCTCATTTCAAGCACAATTAACTTGAAATGGAGTACTGTAGGATCAATAGTTCCCAGTTGAGCCCCAACCCTTTCCTTGTCTCTAGAAATGACACACATATGGTAATAGAGGCAACCTAACAGCCACACACACGATTTAGCATCTCCGTTCTGAGATCTGCCTGAATAACAAACAGTGGGATACCTCTGCAGAAGCCATATTCTTTTATTCAGACCTCAGTTAATCTACAGGGGAGCACGCTACAGTATTTAAAGATAATGAAATACGGGGAATTACAATGGCTTTTGTTTGTGTTAGTTTCTGTTCGGCCTCTGCTTACACTCTTGCTTGTAGGGTATTCCCTCTTGGGTAAATTTGCACACAAAATAAGCATTTAAGCACCCATGATGAACTTGATAAAGAACAGGGTAACACATATATTCAATTTCTTTTACGCTAAACGGGTGTATGAGAGTTGTGTGTATACCTATTCCCTTTGTGCTCATCCTACAAATTGCAGCTTCCTGGCTCTCTCAGTCTTATTGGGAATTCATTCCGGTTCAAATTGGATGAGAAAGAAAGAGCAGTTTTGGAGGAGGCACTTGGGAATGTGTTTTATTTCAGGTCTTGTAATGGCTCCAGAATACTGCCGTTTTTCGAAAAACACATCACCCTTCGGGTTCCAGGATTAAATGTCGGCAAGCCTCACAAGAAAAACACTATTTTATGTGTCCTTAGCGCATGTATTTGGATGGGCTGGGTGTGTGCTGCAGTTACTGTATGTGTGTGTGTGTAAATGTGTGTGCATGTGTGTGGGTGTGTTTTGGTTTGCGAGCTGCTCACAGACTTGGAGAGCTGAAATCTTGACTACTGAAGCACTTAGCAGTACCCAAAATGTGACAGCTGCTACTGTGGTTGAGTACACTTACCCATCTGGCTTCAGCTACACAACTAAAGGCATTTATCTGCCCACTTTTTGCTGATGATATTGTCACTGATAACACACACACACACACTACTTTGACAGTGCTGTACACAGCAACAATTGCATTGTGCATGCAAAACAAACAAACAAGCAAAAAAACACTCAAACTCCTGAGAACTTGGGTTTGCGGTAAAATACGTTTTCAGTGCTTATGGTACAGTGCATCCGGAAAGTATTCACAGTGCTTCACTTTTTCCACATTTTTGTTATGTTACAGCCTTATTCCAAAATGGATTAAATTAATTATTTTATTAAAAATTCTACAAACAATACCTCATAATGACAACATCAAAGGAGTTTGTTTGAAATCTTAGCAAATTTATTAAAAATTAAAAAGCAGAAAAAAATCATATGTACATAAGTATTCAAGGCCTTTGCCATTACAATCAAAATTGAGCTCAGGTGCATCCTGTTTCCATTGTTTCAACTTGATTGGAGTCCACCAGTGGTAAATTCGGTTGATCAGACATGATTTTGAAAGGCACACACGTCTATGTAAGGTCCCACAGTTAACAATGCATGCCAGAGCACAAACCGAGCCATGAAGTGAAGCCCTGTGAATACTTTCCGGATGCACTGTACCTGTACTCACTTTAATCCCTACTGTATATTCCGTCTTTTACACCAGAACTGAATGTATAATAGCGTCCTTGATTGTTTGAAATTAAATAAATCCAGAATCTATAGCAATAATTTATTATATATTGCTCTAAAAATCTGAAAAATCAAACACTTTTAACTTAAACAACTATTTATTTTAATAGAAAACTTTCTTACTCTAACTTTACTCAAACAAATGTTACTTTATTGTTTACGTGAACAGCAAACTAAAAATAGATGTTTACTCAAACAAAGGATACTAATATTTAACACTTTTACTCAAAAGTTTACTCAAACAGAATTATGTTTAATCAAATAAAACCCCATATTAACTTAAATTTTTTTTAACACACCCTAATTACTTAAAATAAAACTGTTTATTGAAAAAAAAAAGTTTACTTGAGCAACTGCTTACTTAAACAGAAAACTTGCTTTCTTGAACAATGTGTTTCCTTGAACCAAACACCTTCAAAATCAAACAATTTATTATCTACTGTATACCGCTTCCCACTGCTTAGAATTTGTGTAGGGTTGCTTGGGGTGAGGGAATTCACTTAAAATAGCCTGTAATATATGACTGTGTGCCTTTGAATGGTCAGAGTAAACCTGATTACCTGGAGGAAACTCACCGAGCACAGTGTGGACATGCAAACTCAGCACGCACAGACCAGTGATGAGATTCAAACCTTGGAGGTTCAAGAAGTCTAGTACTAACCACTAAACTACCAAATGTAAGCCACCTTGTTCATAATTGAACCTATTTTCCATACCCTTTCTCTGTCACTGCTGATGATTTATGGATAGGCAAACACTGAAGTGAATTGAAGTGCAGTCCACAAAAAACAAGGTAGTGTTCAAATAAAAAGGATGTCGAATACCCCCCACCCTGAGATATATCTGTCATTTCTGTGGCAGTTACTTATAGGGTCAGGTTGCCAGTTCAACACCAAGCGGCAGCCGGCGTGCAACAGCACAAGACAGCAACAGCAACAGAAGAAGACTCACAATTGAGACACAAGTCTCTAAAATGGACAGTTTATGGTGTGAAATGTCAAGGTTAAGCTTAGAATTCTTGAAATCAGACAGTATTTCAACTAAAAAAAGGCTTTGCATAAGTTCCATTGAGGCATCAATAAAATTTAAGGTCATATTATTACTACATATTTGACATAATCTATATACAGGAAACATAAATCAGTCATAAGAAAAACATAATACAAAGGTGATAAAAGTGCAGCAGGACTATAATTCTCCCAATTTGACTTCAGGGGTAGAAGCATATGGGTGGCCACCGCCCAAAGGGTTAATGTTGATGAAATGCACATAGACTTGACTATAAATAGGTGAGCGCACATGGAACACAGGCCTTTTTTCTGCCAGTGGCTCATTTCAAATTCAGCTAAATGTTTCACAAAATGGTGTAACACACAGCCCGCCTAGCAGGGGGTAAATTAGACCTCCGAGTTGAACGATCAAACAATTACAAAGTCAAGAATGAGGCCGGATAAAAGAAGCCGCAACAGCATGGATTTTCTAAATGCACAGCACATTACAACTTTCCCTGAATCTTTCTGTGAGAGTCTATATATGCAAATTAAATTCAGAATTACTCTAAAAATTGAAAACTTTTAAATTGAACTCGTACCAGATTGGAACTTCAGTTAAAAAACAGCTTCAATTAGCTTTTTGATACCATATGGAATTGGTCCTTAAGTCATCAATGAACACAATGTGAGTGTCGTTCTGGGAGCTGCCATTGACTTTACAATTTTCAGCTATTTGTTGCCATCTGCCTCAGTGACCGAATGTCGGCTCCCTCCCTCAATCTTTCAGGCCCTTTTCTCCTGCTGGTATTTATTTTCTTTTCAATTAGAGAGTTTGAATGTGCAATAGTGAAATTGCTTTCCTTTTAATTAGCTCTTTTAGTATGGTAGTTTCTGAATGCAATTGTTACTTTCCCATTTTTTTTCTTTTTCATTTTTGATAAAGTACCAATCCCATTTCAGTGTGATAATTGAATGATGTCTGGGGAGAGCTGTGCCTGTGCCTCCCTCTTTTGCCTTCATTCATAATCTCTTTTTACACTTTGTGTATGAGTTCCTATTATAAAATTTTCTTATATATTGTAGCACCTTCCTCATGCACTGAAGAGTGAAAGAACTTTAAAGTAGTCAATCACATTACATATTATATTCCTCAATAAATCAAAAAATGGGCCATGCTTCCTGGGGTGGCCTCACCCATGCAAAACCACAAGGTTTAGATGGAAAGTTTCAAAAGTTAGATCAAGGTGTATGGTTTATGATTAGTTGTTCATCATATTAAATCAAGCTTTCATTTTTTTGTCCAATTTTTAATTCTTGGTTCAATCCTATGTTTTAAATGTGCTATATACATAAAGTTGATGACTAAATCTAAGGAAGTACAACTACATTGCCTTTGTTTGCTTCATTTTATAGTACATTTTATCTTTCTTTAGGATAGTTGTTCATTATCATTATCTAAAGCTTGGTCTCCGACAGTGTGCTAGAAAATGATGCCTTAAAATGTATTTTTTTTCTTAGTTTTTGTGGTTAGCTTTGCTCAAAAAACAACACCAGATTGTTGAGTGTGCACATAAAACAATGAGTATTATGAGTAATGAGTAAAACTGTCCATAGAAAGATTTAGGATAATACTGTAAAGCTTTAGTAGCAAACTTAAATTAGATGAAGTTTAGTGAGTTAATTGAAAATTACTACATACTAAGCAAGTAGTCTTGCAGCTGAAAACCTGGGATAAACCATAGCTTTAAAGAACATGGTTAATTTTTAAACAAGAAAGGAATATGAAATATTTAAGGAAGCACCTCTGTATAAGGGATGCAGGCAGGTTACGAACACCCTTGCTATTAAAAGTTAAAAGTCAGTAAAGTTTAACTCTAGTACTGTTTAGTGTAAAAGTTATCATAGCGTGAATAATAAGAAAAACTTCAAAATATTAAGGGTGTTAGATGTTTTGTTTTTTGAATAAAATTAACACAAAAGGTCATTTTTTTTGGGATGTTTGCTAAATCAAAGTTTATTCATTATAAAAATCCTGGATTGAATTTTATAATATTTCCTTATCCTGTTGTTTTTTTCCCCCATATAATTTACAGCTTGAATAGACCTATAGGAATTTCCATATTTATGTTTACTCACACTAAATATATAATCCATGAAGATTTATTTATTTATTCACTTAACCCATAATCATTTTATAAAATTATGTAAACCAAGCCAAAATTGTTTAAAGAAAGTAAGACTATGGGATTTAAATTTCTGTTAACATACATGATGTTTTTTTAATGGTTAAAAAAAAATAAATAGCTTTAGTATGTGTGCATCAACTGAAAGGGTTAATTTTCTGCCATTTTTTAAATCTCTATAATCATTTGATCTCTTTTCAGCCTTCTCTGTTGAGGCCTCGCATCAGGCTGCATGGACCATAAGGAAAATTAGCCGAACCTGAATGACAAGACAGAGGCTCCCAGCGGGTCTGTGATTGGGACACAAACTCCCTTTTAATAGACTTACACCTCATTTGGCCCCTAAAGCCGACTGAAGGGTCCCTGGGGTAGAGGTTGGGTTGAGTTCCCTCCCTCCGTTCACAGTGAAAGACGGCCGCTTGATTAGACGACCCTTCCCGTCCAGAAGGGTTCCAGAGAGGACAATGCGTTGTTCTCCCTTTCAAAAACAGCGGCTTTTTGTCCGAGCTGTCAGAAATAATGTATCTCAAACTGAAGCATGTGTTTTCAAAAGAGGGTTGCTGTCTTCTAGCTCATGCAAAACTGCTCTGTTTTACAAAATTTTTAAATTATTGATGTGGAATTTGAAGTGTCTGATATTCCTAAAGTACATTATTACCTTGTCTATTAGTCGTCACAAAAAAAGCAAAGTGTGTTGGCCATCTTTTTCCATATGAATGTAATATGCCAGATTAAAAAGTTCATCAGTTTCATTTCAAGCAAATTTTCACTTTCTTGAAAAAAAGAAATGAACTCAAATTAAAAGTGGAATAATGTTAATCAGATGATGTTGATTTAACAAAGTCTTTATTTTATCCAAACTTCATTCTCTGACCCGTCAGATATTGATGCTTATTTACGTCTAAAGAGCCGCTATGCAGAGCCTGTACTCCTCAGTTAATTCGGGAGCATGGCTGGTTGTCCCCCCTGGGTGTACAGTTTGCATTTTAAGTGGGGTTGAGGCGCAGAATTTCAACAGCTGCTGAACTTCCTGAGTTGAAATGCTGCTGAGGTTAAGTGGTCCCTGAGCTCATGCCACCTATCTATGCTCAAATGGGACAGCTGGGGACCCTGCTGCTGCAATAGAAATCATCTCCTCCACCACCACCACCACTGCCACCCCATCCAGCCTTTGAGCCTACAGTGTGAAAATAACACAGGCGGCTCATTTGTGAATGTGAAACACTGAACTCATAGTCCCTTAATTCGTAAGCACTGTGCATAGGATAATTTTGCTTGTTTTGTAGTCAAGAAAGTTTAAGAAAAAACTATTACAAAATTTCAAAACTTTAATGACAGTGCCTTTTATTTTTTACTTTCTGGTGTCTGTGAACAGGCTTAAAATAGATTGCAAATTAACAGCAAAGGAAGCAAAAGCTTGTCACAGTAAAATGTAACATTTAATGTATCTTATAGAAGCAATAACAGATACTGGCCTTATATATATATATATACAGTATTTTATGTCAAATTATTATGACTTTGATTTGTGCACACACATTCTAAGATTGTCAAGGTATTTTATGCATTTTGAGCTCCAAAACACTAGCTAGTGTTCAGTCTCAGCAAATAACAAATTGCATGGGAAATCATGTTAGTTTGCTTGTTATGCAGAGTTTAAATAGTTACTGATCTCAAGGGTAGAGAAGGTCACCATGACATTCTTTTGGACAGTTAAGGCCCAACATGTTGCTTACACAGTAGGGGTTTGACTGCAGCTGTAGGTAGTGTAGTGATTTAATTCGAGATCTGTCATAGTGAGGGTTTGGCAACCTTTTTGAAATGATGGAACACAGAAGCCTTGACCCTGATCTGCTTAATGTCTTCCATATCCTCTCTGTCAAGTGACCATGCTACAAAGTAGTGCAGTCGTATTTGTGTGTGTGTGTGTGTGTGTGTAGAATACAGAGCCTACCTTACCTTCTCGAGTCCCAGCCCAGCAGGTTCACATTAGGGGAAATTTGTTCCACAATATTGCCGCCTCCTGCTTCTCTCCCACGCTGGAGGCCTGCACAGAAGGTGGAGGCAGAGATTTGGGTGATGGCCAAACGCTGTGCACCCGTCACTCGTTCCTCGCCGTGCGTCGAGGACAGAATCCCCGCTGGTCCTTTTTGCTGCCGTGCAGACTCCCTGCCTGTCAGAACAAATGCTGGATTGTGGAAAATAAACTTATCTCATTCGCATGACAACACGTTCCCTCAGGTTATGATGCGACGCCAGTTTTGGAGAATCAGGCAGGGTCAATTGCTCATTTCCAGCACAGGGAGGATGTCTATCACTAGTAATAGCTGCCTCAGCGAGTGTTGCAGTGGCACACAGGAACACATAATGTTGAAATATTTCAACTTGGAGAGCTGCAATCATTTATTCCATGTATGCATATTTACATGTATTTGCCATGACAATTTTTTTTTACAAAGCAGCAGCTTTACATCCTAATTTCTTACAAAAAAAAACTTATTGACTAAAATTAACCACATACAGTATGTCAATGTTTTCATGTCACCTAAACACTGATTTGATGCTTGCATGCTTAGCAGTAGGCCTATTTATGCTAATTATTTCTTTAAATTTAAAGTTTACATTTTTAAATGAAAGGTTCATGTTAATGAATGTTTGTAAAATATTATAAATATAAGCAGCTTCTTTTTACTTTTATCTTATTTAGCAGCATATATTTGTAATCCATATCATGATGTTGTTCAACTTAGAAAATTAAAAAATTGGATATAATGTCTGATTTATTTGACTAACAGAATATTTATATTGCAATCATATTTTATTGCACTTTTCATCAGCATACATAACTTGACCATGTTGTTGTTTCTAAAAATGAAAGAAGATCTTTGAAACATAAACCAAATGTATTGTTTCTGTAAATTAAAAAGTTATTAATGTTATTTTCTATGTATTAAGGATATGTAAACATTTAGATTTGAATGTGTTACTGTGCTATACTGCATATAGGATGATTTCAACAAGGAGAAGTTTTGCAACATAGCATTTAAACAGAATATTATGTCAAATAAACCAAGGTATGTTAATAAGTGCTATAATTGATTTTCCTTTTTCCGTTTTTGTTCTGTAGATTTCTGAATGAGGTCTTTAAAAAATGTATATTATTAAATAAAATAATACTCCATTACTTATTAAATGAATATGGTTATTTAACACCAATTAGCTCTATTTATAAAAGCTAATTGACTCCTAGTCAAATAATAATTTAAACATTAAGCTTGAAAATAATTTAAGACAATATTAGAGTCACCTGATTGAACACAAATTTGATTATAGAGGTGATTACAGCAAATCCTGCCCAATATAAAGCTTACTAATTTTGACCCTTATCATCGAAAGTAAGTTTCCAGCATAAAACTCTACTGATGCCTACTACTGATACTGATAGTAGGATGCTACTGAATAATAATTCATATAGAGAACATTAAGGGACAGAATTTGGTGTGTTTGGGTTGCACAGTGTTAACAAAACCCAAATAATGGCATAGGGTTCGGGTCAGTGATGAGCAGAAAGCAGAAAGTCCTGTTTTATTCAATGGGGCTAAAATGATAAATAAACTACACTATGACTTGTTCACTGTATTGTTCAATCCTATGGTTAATTTCCCATCATTTAGCAAAAACTTTCACTTTCACTTTTGTTTCAAAATGCGAACTAAATTGCATTATCCTGGTCCTATTGTGTTTAGGAATCAGTGATAAACACAGCTGGCTTGTCTTTAAGCTAATTTGCCCTCTACACAGGGCATTTGCACTGCCTTCCATTTGCCAAGTGTGTGTAACTATGTTCACAGTTTCCCTATTCTCTAGTCACTTCTGCCAATTTTTTTTGCATTTCCTTACTCTAAGAGCTGACTCTTCTTTAGCAACAGATTAATTTTTCCACTTTCTGTAATGAGACAGGACAGAAATGATAACTGCTTAATACAGGACATAAACCAGTATTTGATCCAAACACTTATGAACAAAAGCCCTACCAATGCCTTAAAAAATGCACTGTTAAAAGTTCTGGAATTTAATTATTATTCCTCTCTGGATTTAAATTAACCCAGAGAGGAAGACTTCTTAAATATTCACTCAAAGTGTGTGCATGGTAGGCAGTCAGGAAGTGATCTTTCTATTTAATTTCAAGACAAATAGCCATCATTAAGATACCTTTATAAAAATAAGGTATTTAAGAAGGAGATCAATTTTCTATTCCACATAGAGCGACTCTCTCACAGTTGCAGATTCATGCAAAGATTACTTTGGTAATCATAGATGAAAAGTAATGAATTACAGTATACATTTCTTGAGTATATGTTTTATAGACTTAATGTGCAAGTTTAAAGTTTTTAGATTTCTTTAATTTAAATTTTTATAAAAAATAAAGCAGCTTCAGGGTGGGACAGTGGATAAGTGGTTAGCATTGTTGCCTTGCATCTCAAGGGTCTGGTTTGATTCCCGCCTCATGGTCTGTGTACATGGAGTTTGCATGTTCCTCCCACAGTCCAAAGACATGCATATTAGGTTAATTGGCATTCCCAAATTGCCCGTAGTGTTTAAATAAGTGTGTGTGTGCCCTGCAATGGATTTGCAGCCCATCCAGGGTGTACCCATGCCCTAAGTCTCCTGGGAAAGGCTTCAGGCCCCTGTGACCCTATATACAGGATAAAGCGATATGATGATGAGTGAGAGTAAGTAAAAGATAAAGCAGCTTCAGGCATCAAATGCTTAATAGCACCAGCAACATCTGAGACATCCCAATGCCAATTTAATAGGTATAATTGTTTATACACCTTCAAAAGTGCACATTATGGGAGCCAAAGCCTATAAATATCAGAAGCTTAATGTCCAAACTGTGATAATATGAAGGAGCTAGTTGAGTGAGCTATCTTATCTTGCCAAATTCTTTGATATTTTAAATTATGAATGTGTTGAATTAAATTAGATTTAAAATGCCACTATGAATTGTTTGCTACAATATCTGGACAATATCAAGTACTGCTAAAGTCATCATCATCATACACTCTGCCAGTTTTCCGCAAGACGAGCAAAGATTTTTAATACATTTTGACTTGAAAAACGAGCAAGTCTTAGTTTACCAGTGCCGAGTATAATGTAGAGCGCATGCGCTTCTTGTTTTGACGCCAAGCGTCACGTGATCACAATTGAACAAATGTTTTTTCTCTCTCTTGTGCTGCGGAATTGAGGGTAATCGTCTCCCCTGCTCTTAGCGCGCATCTCTCACTGGTATAATCAACATCCATGCGCATGTATATTGTTTATTATAACATTGTGACCGTGTGTATGCGTGTAAAACATTTTTTATTTTGTGTTTTTGTATGCGTGTGTGTACAGCGTGCGTGTACTGTTTATTATAACACACGTGTGTTTTTTTTTTGTTTGTGCACGCAAAAGCAAAAGCAAGTCTCATTAGAGAGGTTAAAGATCCAATTTCTCTCTCTGTGTCAGCCTCTGTGTACCCCTCCTCTTGCCTTTCCACACATACACACATCCTCCTCCTCTCGCCTTCACACACACACACACACACACTCTGCTCTGCACAGAAACACTGCTCCGTCTCGATTCTTTTCAAAGGTAAAGTGCAGGTTAATTATTTTTTTTTTACTTTACACCAGTGATTCTATTAGTATGCGCTTAGGTGAGTTTTATTTGTGATATTCCTTGCTAATTTTTCCGATAGAACAGTCTTTTTGTTAATGTGTGTGTGTGTGTGTGTGTGTGTGTGTGTGTGTGATACTCAATTAAGAGAGGAGGAAGGTTTACTGTGTAAGATGAGAAGAGGGAGGGGGGGTCTGATTCCTCCTCTTCTCTTACTTTAGCTTCACACATACACAAACACACACACACACACAGCACCTGCGCGCATAAACGGAAACACTTATTTGTCGGATTTATTTTTACTTTTTTTAAAGGTAAAGTGCAGGTTAATTTGTTTTATTTTTACTTTATATTTTGTATTACTTATTTTTGTGTATTTATTTTTTTGGGCTGTGGAACGAATAATTTGAGTTTCCATTATTTCTTATGGGAAATTTGATTTACGAGTGTTTTGAAATACAAGCCCGCTTCTGAAACGAATTATGTTCGTAATACAAGGTTCCACTGTACTAGTAAACTTATGACAGGATCATGGCCACCAAAGGCTCATGGCCACCTCCTCCAGTCTCATCCCACAGAAAAGCTAATGCAGCACGAATTGCTGAAAAAAAGTCAATGCTGGCCATGATAGAAAGGTATCAGAAGGCCAGATGCATCACAACCTGCCAGGTATGGAGCTTAGCTACCTTAGCAGGCATAAGAGTTCAAGGTTGTTGACCAAATTCACGGGATTTAAATCTGAACAAGTGCCCATGGAATACACCGGGCAGACAAATCTGATTCATGCCGCACCCCACAACCCATGCACCACTAACATCCTCATCCCCAAACAACATAAGCTCACACCAGAAGTCTTGTAGAGTCATGCCCCTAAGCTACTTGGGGACAAGCTACTAAAATTCCAGTAACAATTGTCGGTTAGCTAGCCAGCCAATTTTAACTTTTTTATATTCAGAAATTTTATGGAAGTGTGTATGAGTGAGAAAAAAATTTGTTTACATAATACTAAGATTGTCCCTGATGAGCAAGCCAAGGGTGTTGGCGATGGTGGCAAGGAAAAACTCCCTGAGATGGCAATAGGAAGAAACCTTGAAAGGAACCAGACTCAACAGGGAACCCATTTTCATTTGGGCGATAACGAATAACAGGAATTATATAACGACATCATGTGTGTTAGGCTGCTGGAAGTGCAATATAACAAAAGTTGTCTAAGTTGAAGTCCAGTTCAGCACAGGGACGAGTCAGCAGGTGCTGAGGGCAGAGGGGGGTCTGGATCACTGGGAGCTCAGGAGCAGCCTGTGTAGCTCCAAACCATCATTAAGCAGAATCCAGCTGGAGCTGGTCCTTATCTGGATGCCTTAGGATCCTCGCAGGGGCTGGACTTTGTCTACTGGAGCTTGCACAATTTCCAGATACCTTGGGATGGGTGGAAAAATAAAGAACAGGTAGAAAGAATTAGCTAAGTTGCCGTTCAGGATATAAGCAGCACTAGATGAGAGTGTGCATTTAGATGTACTGGGGTACTGGGGTTATGGGATGAATTATGTGTATGCCAGGTTAAAGAGATGCGTCTTGAGTCTACTTTTAAACTTTTAGACTGTGTCTGAGCCCCGAACACTGTCTGGGAGGCTATTCCAAAGATTAGGAGCTAAATATGAAAACGCTCTACCCCCTTTTGTAGATTTTGATATTCTGGGAACTACCAGAAGTCCAGAGTTTTGTGATCTTAATTAGTTATTACTGTATGTACTGATAATTGAGGTAGTGATTCGCTTCAGCATAGCTCACTTGCTTACCATGCATTCCCCATATATAGAACATTTGCAGATTATTTTCATCATTGTAAAAATATTGAATATTTAAGTTTGTTCTTTTTTTTAATATATTAATTAATATTGTGTGTAAATGTGTATATGTGTATATTATTTAATAGCTCTCAAATTTTAACAGTTCATCAAATTGAATGTCAGACAGTTAGTTTACCTTCAGGATTTTGTTTTTTAAAGACCCACATCCAAAGTGTATTGTATTAACACAAGCTTCTGCATGAAGTAAAGTTAATTATAATCAACACTGCAGCATTTCCCTACAGAATACATTGTGTTAAACAAACCTCAGTGCCACAAAAACTGTTTCTTTTCCTGTAATGAAGTAACACGCCTCTAATTAATAAATATCTTATAATCCTGATTATGCATTTAAAAATGCACGTGCCCTTTGCCCTCTCATTATAGAAATTGTTGATTGATCACAAACACAGCGATTGCCTGTAAATCCCTGGGCTCTTTTAAGTATTGAGGTCAGAATGAGAACAATGTGACATAAAAAAAAAAGTACAGATCTAAAAAGATGAAGAATAAAACATCTTAGAATTGGACTGAAGTGCTGTTGACTTTTTTAATTTAAAATGTAGTTTAAAATGTGTTTCTTTAAATATGTTATTCTTCCCACGCTACAGTGAGACTGTGTGTGTGGGTGTGTGTGTGTGTGTGTGTGCGCCTGCCTGCACGCGCAAACATTGGCATCTGTGGGGGAGGGGAAACGTGGGGATGACATCAAGTTCCTCCCCATCTTGTGGCATTTAAATTAAGTAAAGTAATCCCACTTCTTGAAAACCTTGAAGGCAAGTGATAAGACAATTATAGCACTGTGATGGTTTACCCACAAAAAGGGGCAGTTGAAGCCCAAGAGACAATTACCCGTATTTTAATGAACTCCCTTTTGTTACCTTTTTAAAAAATTCTCATCCTAATCCGACTTCTCTTTTATAGTAGCTTTCACTTGTTCTTTGCCCCATTCCTTACTTACAGTGTCTCTGAAATGAAAACAGATCATTAGTTAATGGACTCTTTATAATATAAGTCTATTTAAATACTTTATTAAAAGGAATATGATTAAAAATAGACTCCATAATGGGTAATTTAAGATCAGATCTTGTACATGTCATATAAGGACAATGATCACATCTATAAATACAGTAAGTCCCCAACTTATGAACGAGTTACATTCGGGAGCACATTTGTAATTTGAAAAAGTGAGTCTTATACATTTTTGACACAAATATACAACGTAAAGCATAAAAAAACAAACACAGGTTTGGTGTTTTGGTTCCTCGTGTATACTCTCGCAAGACTGTGACTCCAAATACATAGCTGGATCAGTTGACCTCGTTTAAATGAAACCCAAGAAGACATTAGGGAAGAACAAAGCTACATGGTGCTTACTACGCACTTGAGCGGATGTCATTTTGTCTCAGAACTGTATTGGACTGTGCACTCTGTATTGTTGATGATTTTCTAAAATTGGAATTCATTGAAAACGGTGAGGCTGATTTATTTCTTCCACAGCTCAGCTTTTCTTATGATAAAAATAAATGAATTAAGAAAGAAGTGGATCTTTTGGTTGCCCCTTTCTCCTGCTGTTGTGGTATTTAGTTCAGACATGGCCATTCACCACTACTGATTTATTTTCTGGCTAGTGATGATGCAGAAACTCAACTGTCTCCTCGATAATTAAAAAACTTTCACTCGTTTTTGTCCACATCCATGCTGCAATTAATAGATTCCCATGCTGAGAAAATATAGAGCTGTCTGTCATCAAGACTATAAGTGGAAGAGCATGCATATGAAATTTGCAGTCTTTTTGAGACTTTATGAGACTGTACCCCTGTTGGGGATTTAAATTTTTAAATATGTCTTTCTAACTCTCTTAGGATGTAAATTTAGCATTTTTACATCTGTTCAGTCTGGTGTGGTTATGCAAGTGGTAAAACTGTTCTGACAGTCGTTCATTAAAAAACCTGTAGAGGCGTGAGATGTTATACATATATACAGTATAT
>JAOVVA010000054.1:6364687-6393873 GCA_028565275.1 Leiocassis micropogon | reverse complement strand
ATATTTCTGTAGATATTATATATATACTGTATATTTCTGTCCAGTGTCACATTCATCTCTCTCCAAGGTCTTGTATTGCTGATGTGAGAGCCGGACCACGTAATGTCTTCTCTAGCACATCCAAAAGATTCTTAGTGGGGTTAAGGTCTTGACTCTGCGGTGGCCAATCAATGTGTGAAAATGTCTCATGCTCTCTGAATCATTCTTTTAAAATGTTATCCCGAATGAATCCTGGCATCATCATCATCTTGGTATATTCGTGTCATCAGGAAATTAAAAATCTGTTGATAGAACAATCTGGGCATTCAGTATATTTGAATAGTCAGCTGGCCTCATTTTTTGGCGCACATAATGTTGAGGACCTAGACCCGACTAACAGAAGCAACCCCAGATCATAACACTACCCCCACTAGCTTATATGGTAGGCACTAGCCATGATGGGTGAATCACTTCATTCACCTCCCTTCTTATCCTGATATGCCCATCACTCTGGTACTGGGTAAATCTGAAATCATTAGATCACACAACCTTTTTACAATGCTTCACAGTCCAATCTTTATGCTCCCTAGCAAATAGAAGCCTTTTTTCTGGTAAGCCTCACTAATAAGTGGTTTCCTTAAGTCTGCACAACTCTTTAGTCCCAATCTCTTGAGTTTTCTTTGCATTGTGTGTGTGGAAATGTTCTTTATTTCACTATTAAATAGCTGTAGTTTTCACATTTTTTTTGTCTTTTTGTTTACTAGTTGATTTCTCTAAGCGTTTAAATGAGCTCCTATTACACTCATTCTGAATGTTTTTCTGACCTCATTTTTTCCTCTGAGATGATGGCTCACCACAATCCTTCTAATAATGCACTTTTCAGTTCTTAATCTGCTATTAGTTATTTCAACTCAGTCTCCTAAGTTGATTTCTTTTCTTGGTGCAGGACAATAATTTGATGCTTTTGAAACAGAGTACCATCTTTGCCATGACCACAGGATATGTTTTCTGAAATTGTTGTTTAAGAAATGAAAAACTACTCACTGCATCATTTAGGATGAAATAACATGTTCACAGCTAAAACATATTAATCACTGCAGTAATTATTCAAAGGAATGCTCATACATATTTGCTTAATTAAATCCAGGTGGTGACTTTTGGGGCTCTTAGGTTTTTACTGTTTTTTGTTTTTTTTTACCATCCAACTTCACCAAGTGTTTAAGTGATTTCCATTCATGATTTTTTTCTGTCCCACATTTCTTTAACAAAGTTGACAGTTTAGCCCTTTCTTTCCAGGTTTTGGTAATGTGTCGAAGGGTTTTTAATATTTGTTTGTATTTTCCGTAATTTCAATTCACCTTAGTTGCAGCCCTGGAATAGACAAGGTTAGTTATTTAGGATATCTGTGCAGTAGGTGATAGCACACAACTGAACATGGACCAGAATGTCAATAAACCTGACAAGAAAAGCTCCACTATCCTCCTTATTTTCCCAATCTATATTATTTGCTTTTTCAAACTAACAATTTTAAATTAACATTTCACATCCTTATTGTGTTTTTAAGATTTTTTCTTGACCCATCTCACCATCTTTAATTATCCATCAGATAGAGCTAATGTCATAGTGTGCACATCAATAAATACATGTATGCCTGGAATTTTTTTTTTTTTTATAATTAATTCTAATGAACCCAAAAACAAAGTTAAGTAATAGAACAATTGATGGTTCCCTGACATTCTGTAGAGCACTTTGATATGTGCTATTTTGATGCGTGTTAAATCTTTGTGGTCTTGCAATATAGTACATCAACAGTACTGATGAAGTCTAGGTCAGTGTACACTACTGTATATGGCCAACACTGGTTGACACCTGATGATTATACCCCTATATGTCTATTGAACATCCCATTATAGACAGAATGATGGTAATTTATTTGGAGTTGGTCCACCTTAACAGCCTCCACACTTCTGGGAAAGCTTTCCAATAGATTTTGGCTCTGGGGATTTGTGCCCATTCAACCACATGAGCATTAGTGAGGCCAGACAAGGAGGGCTGGCACACAGTTGGTGTTCCAATTCATCTCAGAAGTTCATTGGGGTTGAGGTCAGGGCTCTGTGTAGGTCACTCAAGTTCTTCCACAGCAATCCTGGATAATCATGTCTTTATGGACCTTGCTTTGTTTATAGGGGCATTGTAATTCTTGGACAATTTACCAGCTTGTTATCATGCATGCTCCTCTGACTTGATCATCAATTTGTCTTCTGTACGTCATTATGAATTTGCACATTGCCATCTTAAACCACTGATAAGGACTAGATCTAATGCGGTGGATTCCCAGCCACTTTTGAAGGTTCTTGTTGATTTTCTTCTATCGCTCCACTAACTTAAAAAAGTTCCAATAGTATTTTGCAAAGCATTTAACTGAATTCTTCTTTACAGATGGAATGGCTTCTCTCTGGATCTGCAAGCTTTCTGGTTACAATTCCCCATCTAATCACCTTGCCTCTTGACTTTTTGCCTTGAACATCATCATCTTGGCCCAAGTTCCTATGCCCCAAGGACTATTAGGACCTACATCTGCTCAATATTACCTACATACACCTCTGAACTGAGCAGTTCTATAAATATGTATGTATCTTGGCTCCACCTCCTGATACCCAAGGCCATCGCATTTCTGACTATCAGCTATTAGGTTTATGAGCTTTCTTCCACATAAGGTATGTCCGCACCTTCTCCTCAGTCAAATGTGGCACTTTTTTCCAATAGAATCTTAAATTTGATCAAAATAAATATGGATTTACAGTATATTATGAAAGAGATCTAAATCCCCCCTTTTTACCTTGTAAATGTATTGCTGTTTTTATCTTTTTATCTTGTATTCTTAAAAATTAATAGCCTAAGTCAATAAAAATTGGTTACATTTTCAGTATTGTACATGCCACTGTATTTCTCCACACCTCAACACTTCTCCCAGAATCCCATTTAAGTAAATGAACTAAAGGGATAATAAAGTCCCTGCTGGATTTTTCTCGCTCTTGCTTGACATTTTTTTGACACAAATTGGATGTACTGTAATTTATTATGATTTTGGGTGCTTAAAGCTTTCTGTGACCAAGGAGCCTGTCACCTTGCAAGTAGAAAGCTTGAGGACAGCAACAGAACCACCCTCCCAACTCTCCCCACACACTGATTTACTATTCCTCATGCACACCTCTAGCAGACTAAGTGACATCAAGCCTCGTTATTGTCATCACATGCCACATTTGTAACCTGTTAGGGAGCAAATTGTGATAAAATGGGCCAATCGCCCCTCTTCAGAGTGCACTTAAACAATGTGGACTCTCTGCTACACACACTCGCATGTGCCAAGTGTTCTTATTTAACATGATCACCTCTTTTTTTTCTTGTGTTTTTGGCACCAGAGATTTTTCACACATCATGCATAACCCATTTCATCATTCTGAAAAGTCAAGGATAGCATGTGTTCAGTGTTTTACACATGAGGTAAAATTGCTTGGTGCCACATTTCTTGGCTCTAATATGATTCTTAGATAATGGTTGATACTATCAGGTTTGCCTCTTGAATCATGTGGCATAAGCACAATGATATGCTTCAATCTAAAGAGACAAAATATAAGGTATTTTGTACATGTTCAACAAGCATTGATCAAAGTGCTTTTTCTCATATGAAGATTTTCATTAAATCTAAACTTCTACTGCTTTGGGACCATGGATTTTTGTAGATTGCTTTAATGAATTTGTCAATGTAAGTTATTTAGAAATTATGTGGGATACATTACCAGCGTATGCAGCCTAGCTCAAAGAGATGCCTGGATACTACAAAAATATTCAACAAAGAATAACCTGATTTACTTTTTATTTTATTACTCAGTAAGCACAGCTTTATTTAAACTTTAAAAAAAAAATTCGAGGTAAAAATCTTTATTGTTTATAAATAGCTTTAAGTTTACATTTATAGCTGATTTTTAGATATTCCAATGGCTTCCTTGTAAACTACATGTGCCCACAACTTCGTTCGTGTTTTAAAAAATGTACAATGCCATCTGTTGAATTTTGGAATAAACAAAAATTTTCACGTGTTACTGTAAAAGTGCCCGAAATGAACTTTGCGTTTATTAAGTCAATTTCAATTGCATGCTCATAAGCATGGATTACAAAATTCTACAGCGCCTCTGTTGAATTTTCAGAACTAATGATTTTTCCAAGATCGATTTTTTATGATATAAGGACATTTTCCATTAAAAAATTTTTATTTGCATATCTCCTCTTACCATGGGCTGAATGCAATGAAAGAAAGTCCATATGTTACCTCGAACTCGGCGAAATACATCTCGGCCATTAAAATTCATTCAGTAGCTTTTACGTGATGAATGCACAGACAAACAGACAGTCAAAAATCTTAATGTGTTCTATTACTCATCTTATGTCTCCCAAAATTATTTTTTGGAAAATATCTTCAATGTACAGACACACCACCTTTACAGTTTTATTATAGATTTAGAAGAGGATTCAATTTTTTGTTTGTTTATTTATTTATTTATTTATTTTGCGTGCTTCCTTGTATGTTTCTCAGTACAGTGAAATGGTTAAAATTCCTGCTTTTGAATAATGCTTACATAATAATATATATATAATTTCCTTTTAATTGGGTTAATAGTGTGGTTAGCATTCATAACTTTGCATGCAAACACTTTCATAAACTTTTAAAAACCAGAATTTTTACATGGGATATTAAACTGAAAAAAAAAAAGATTTTTATGCATGCATTCTCTGAGATTGTGATGTTTCATCACAAATATTTAGATAGCACAACAAAAGAAAATCAAATGAGTATATGTTTTTGTTGGTGCTTGTTAATATAGAATTGATCATAAATGAGAAGAAGATGAGGACTGAGGAGGACAGGGGCTTTGCGCTTCACTGCTGTAAACTCAGCATTTGCTTTAACAGAAATGTGTGTGTGTGTGTGTGTGTGTGTGTGTGTGTGTGTGTGTGTGTTCATGTGCATGTGTATGTGTGTTTGTGTGTACGTATGTGTTTGTTGGAGAGGAGTGACCCCTACTGTGTTTTGGTCTCCTTAGTGTACCTCTGTATTCCTCTGAGGGATCACATCACAAAATGCAGAAAGTTGGTATGTCTTTTTGTTCCTCCTCATGTCAGGCTGTAAGTCTTTAGTCGGATGGTTTCTCTCTCTTTCTGTCTCTCTCTTTCGCTCTCTCTCTCTCATCACTGTCTCCCTGTCAGCATCATCACACCACAGGCTGCACCTGCTCTCTCATTCCTAATTAGACTTGTTTAATTAATTATATTCACCAGCACAACATCCTTAGAGTATTTGGATTCTTCTTGCTTCTTATCCTGAGAGGATCTGTCTCACTTTGTGCCACATAATTCTTCATGTCACAAAATGTGGGGGGAAAAAATACACAGCATTGTGCTGTGGTTATACACCAAGTAGAATTTGCAGCAAGGTGTAATTAGCAAGTGATATGATATTTTTTTTCTTTCACAATTCTTTTTATTTTGCTCAGAAACGAAAATAAACATATTTTATGATAATGTTCATGGTTGAAGTGGATGTTGCTGAAAGTTAGAGAGATTGAAATTGGAATCCTTTAATCTGATAATGCTCTGTTGAGCAAATTGTAAAATACTGTATGCTCATATTGTCATGCTCTCCTTGTTTCATAAACTGGATAAGGTTTATACATGTGTGTGTGTGTGTGTGTGTAGATGTGAAGGTAGATGTGTGTGGTCACATCCTCCAGTCTAGGTAAGGGAATACCTGCCTGTAGACTTTGCCTCGCAGCTGCTGGGCCTCTGCTCTGACTGCAGTGTCAATTCACATGCAGAGAAAAGAACCTATGAAATATTCACCTTCTGATCAACTCTGGCACAATGGGCTTGATCTAGAGTAACTTTTGGCAGCATTGTGGTGTGCAGCTGTATTGTGTGTCCTACATGTTGACACTGGCCATATGGAACGTGTATACACACACCACTATGACCTGGTTAGTGCTCTGAGGCCATAATCCGGTTCGAAGGCCAAATATTGATTCAAAATATATGAGGAATAATTGGAATACATGATGCAAAGCTGTGGAGTTTCTGCTTTTTGTGAGATATCTTTTTCAAATTGTACCACGTGCATTTATTTTCTATAAAACTCATGAAATTTGGCATTTCTTCTTCGTCATGAGGGGAAGTCAATAAAATGAATATTAACAGGATCTGAAAATCAGAAACTGTTGCATAATTCTTGCTGATTAATGACACACACTTTACAGAATGGCCTAATCTAACAAACCTAAAAACCTTGTTTAAATATCCATCTTCCTGCTCATTTTTCACCTTGGAATCCTGTCATATTCCTCGTGACCGTGTAGACTTCTGTGTAGGGTTGCAAGAGATACTGTATAATGAACAGTTTGAAA
The DNA here is from genome assembly GCA_028565275.1 of Leiocassis micropogon. Taxonomy (NCBI): domain Eukaryota; kingdom Metazoa; phylum Chordata; class Actinopteri; order Siluriformes; family Bagridae; genus Leiocassis; species Leiocassis micropogon. The sequence goes on along the minus strand of JAOVVA010000054.1, from coordinate 6,387,439 downwards.
TCTGATTTGAGACCATCCAGATGGAGACACATTGTTTCAGTGTGGTTTTTACTGTTTTAGTTGTTTTACTTTTCTGACCCCATGAAATCTCATTCTGAACTGATTCCTATCTGAATGTACCAAAAGTGGAACTGGGGCTGGCAGTCAGACCTAAGAAGAACTGATTATACAAGAAAAATCAGTTTTTGTTATTGCTTGGTTGGCAAAAAAGCCTGCTGCCACACCTGCAACTGGTAGCCAAGATTGAAGATTCCTATTTTATATTAGTACGATTGTCAGGGATGCTTGTGTTTACATGTCACATCTCAAGCTGGCCAGTTTCCTTAGATCTCTGGCTTGTTAAACCGCCAGCCTTGACAGCTGATTCACCTGTTCCTAATTAGTTTAAGAGCATATAAGCCATGTGACTCCACTCTTTCGCACACTCACTCATTCACTATGAGAGCATAATGGTTTGTGTATTCTCAAGCTCCTCTACTTGATTATACTTCCTGGTGTTGAGCAGTTATAAAAAGGTGTGTCAGGTCTGCCCAACAGTCTAAAAAAAAAGTCTACAAGACTTAAAAAAAAAGTCTACCAGACTTTTTTTTCAACAAAAAAACTGCTTGACTGCTGTAGTTTTTTAGACCATTTTTGGTAATGGTCTAAAATGTAAAAAGTTACATGACAAGATTTCTCTTCATGCACGATGTACTGTAAGCCTGACTTAAGACCTTAAAAACTACATCACTCTGCATAATTTTAAGCAAAACTGCATTTGTGTTTTCTAGTTATTTTTTTGTAACCTGAGAAAAAAAATATATATGTGAATTTGTATAAAGACGGGCGACTTTAGTCACATATAGCCTAACTGTGAAGCAACTTTGTCAAATAAGGGCTATATTATATTACATTAGATTCAAAATATAAGCACTAATTTTATCTGTGTGAATGCATAAAATTTTAGATACAATTTGCATAGTACACTTGATTGAATTGTGTAACACCGATTAATCTTTTGTTTTTTTGTTTGTTGCTTTAATAGTTGCAAACTCAAACATACTGACAAGGCTATATTGTCAAGAACCTTTCAATGTGTACTGTATACCTAATACCTGTTTTTTAAATACTTTTTACTGCACCAAAGTTAATTTTTTCTGGTCATCCCACCCTAGTGAACTCTTTCACAAAGCCATATGAAAAGCGAATATCTGTTTTGACTGCAGCTTTCAGAGAAATGCAGTCTTTCATTCCATTAAAATCTTGCTGTATCATCCACCTGTCACTCTACAGTATGTATGAGGTCATACATAACACCATAGTCTCTTGAGGCTCATGAAGCTCTTTAGATGAAAAGCCATGGCAGCTTTTAGAAACATTTATTTGCATTGGAGGTCTGGGTTCTATTGTGTTAACTGCTGAGTGATGCTATAGGAAGTGTTTATAGAGGGCTGAATGACAGCTGATGGGGTTGACAGGGACTGGAGCGAGACAGTGGGATGCCCCCTCACTCTTCAGTATAATTAATAAACGGACTACCAGGGGATTTCTGTAGCACTGGCCGCTATGACAGGACCTGTCTTCAGAGCACTAAAGCATTAAATGACCAAGTCCTGTCAGGCTAACTTTCAGTGCAGTCCCTAGACACAGGCACTTCTCTGGAGCACTTTTGTTTGCACAATTTCTAGCTCTCACTTCTTTAATACACACACACACAATACTTACTATACCCATCCAATTCTTATAAAAATCTTTTTCTTCGCTTATTTCTTATTTTCGTTTTCTTGCTGTTTTCTCTTTTGCCCATGCTTTATTTGAAGATTTCTCTGTAACTTTGTAGTCACGTTGTGAATAAATTGTACTTATAAGTGTAGTTATATATATATATATAGAGAGAGAGAGAAAGAGAGAAATATTTTTAATAGAAGATTGATAATGGGAATAATATGTACAATAATAAATAAAATAAATACAAACCTGAAAATAAAAAAGTTCAGAAATAAAGATAAAATAATGATGTTGGCTTTTCTCCATTTAATTTTTATGACCTAGCTATAAAAACCTTGTATCTTGTACTTAAATAAATAACCTCAAACGCAAATTTTAAAGAAATTAGATTTCCTGAATTGAACTCCACAATAATGGCTCTTGAACTAAATATCTAGCTGGCAAGCAGAAATGGCTGTGTTCAAGTCATTTTTACTCTACATGAAACACTCCTACTTTTGTATTCTATATTGTATATTTTGACTCTTCTATTCCCTCATTTTTTATTGATTACATTCTTGCTTCCATCTTGAGCTTCCTCTGTTGCATATAAACCACTGTTTCAACTCTTTCATGAGTTTTCCAGCATCTGATGGCTGTAGTTCATTTCTACAGGATTAATTGGTCCCTGAATGAATTCTGTTGACAGGGCAATTCATCATGAGTTTAGCCTGACAGTGACAGGGCAGGAGTGGGGGAGGGTCGAGAGGAGAGAGGGGCCGAATAAAGAGGGTTATAAGACTACTCTCTCTCTTTCGCTCTTGCTCTCTCTCTCTCCAATAATATCATGTATTTTACAATGATCAGTGTAATGCAAACAGGATTGTGTCCTGACACATTTTGGAAGCAACCCAAGCTCATCTAATAGTGTGGACAGGCTTAAAGCAACGTGGAGTTGAAACACGAATCCCCAAATGCCAATCAGATTGCTCAATATAATCACATTTGCACTAAGCATTAGCTTTTAATTGCATCATGTATCACACAATAGCCATTAGAAGTGATTAGCTTACAGTGATGGAGAATGATATTTGGCTCTGATAGGACTGGCCATAACATTGGCACAATTTTCGCTCTCAGTCATTTTATTATTTTTTTAAATTTATCTAGCATGTTTGATGTGCATAAATCACTCTGTGCAAATAAAAAAAAACATTCACATGCACATCTACAGTAGTACAATTAGTATATCATAAAGGACAATATAAAACATTAACTTTATCTGATTGGTGTCTTGACTTACAGAAAACAGAAAGGTAAATCAAACACTATTTATTTATTTTTATTTGTTCAACTGGGCGCATACTCTTCTCTACACTAAGAGTGTATTTATGTTTAATCCATCAATTTTAGGATATTATGATTGTGCAAACAGTGTCTCCTGTGCAACTCTGTTGGCTCTGGTCAAAAATCACCCATAATTGCTGCTCAGGAAACATAACAAGCTGGGCTGCTCGCCTGCCTCGCAGGACTGAGGTAGAACATGATGGATCCCCAAGACTGCCATAATTTATTGCCAAATCCAATTAGATGCAGAACATAAAGCAGTAGATAGATTTGCTGTTGGGTAATGTCACAGGGCTCTTTTTGATATAAAGACATGAAATGCACATCTGATTCCTCCATTCCCATCATGGTGCCATGGCAAATGAGATCGTCCCGGGGATTAGTGGTGAAGATGAACTAATAAGACAAACTGAAGATGTGGCATAACACGGCCTTGTTTTAAACTAGTCACAGATAGGAGGCAGTTAAACGCTTATTCATTTGTGCACTGGACTGTGAAAATCAGATAGGATTGTAGTATCCTAGGGTTTTTAGTGTTGAAAGAATGACAGTTGTTTTACACCAGGCCTGTTGCTCTGCCACTCTGCCACTTTCATTTAAGGTTTAGAAACAAGCAACCAAATCTATTTCATTTATGCAACAAATGGTATACAGACAACATATTACATATGAAGCAGTTTGACAGCACAATGCAATAAACACCATTTTGGGACAAATTATTATTATCTGGTACACAAGGTTGTCTATAACAAAATGTTTAATTTGAAAACTGATATATAAATTTATTCTGAAAAGTTCAAGTTTCCAAGTTTTAAGTAAAGTATGTGAGCAGTTTGAATGAGTTCAAAGGGTTTTGTAGAATGTTTAAGCCAAGAAAAGGATGTTTACACATTTTTACTTCTGTTGCAATAACCCCAACAAGAATAAATAACAGGTCAAGTTACATCATCACTTAACGTCTACAATAAATTTTGGGGAAAAAAGACATTTGGGGATTTGGATGTTGTTCAAACACCAGGGTATATGCTTAACCAAACAATTTGTGTACAAGAAACATGAGATGCACAGGCTGATTTATCCATTTTGACAAAACTGAGAGATAATGTTACAACTGTTTTTGAAAGATCACACAAAAATCTAATTTATATTACCAAAACAAATCCGACAAAATATTTTGGAATGTTTGTTTTTTAATACCCATTTGACTCACACAACATGTTTTATTTATCAGTTTGCAATACTCATTGCTTCATGTGATAAAAAAAGTGTACTTTTCAAAAACTGCAATAAATCTCATTTTGCTGTCAAACTGTATATTATTTCCCATCATTTGTTTCCAATAAGCATCTTAAGAACCTACATAAAAAAAAAAATTAAGAACCTGGGTTACTTTTTTAAAATGTGTATGAAGTATAAAGTGTATAAAGCATTGCAACACTTGTTTCCCCATTAAAACTGTGACAAACGGTTTAATATCAGTTATGTTCACCTGGGTTGCAAGTCACATAATAAACTTAAGATATGCTCTTACAATAGTAAAACAGTGCAATAAATGTATGCAGGAGGTTACAGCATTATGGATGTGACATTTAGACTTGGTGGATATTATTTTGGATATTGGTGAACAAAAAGCCTCAGCACATGGACAAGTTTAGTATCAGTGAATTAGTTTCCATAAACCCTTTAGCTAAAACCAAATAAATCCTTATATAATTATTTACATCTTGAAAATATCTAGCATTTTATCAGGGTTAGGAATGTGATGTTTTATGAGAGAGTACAGGTTTTCTACAACCTCAGATTTTTAAAGTCAACTGCAGAAAACAGTACACATGAAAGAGTTTTGAATTACAATAAATTTAAATTGGATTTAAATATTTGGAATAAATGAGCATAAACTGCCATTATGAATGTGACATTTTCAAATTATGGATGTGTTATGTCTGAATAAATCCTCTACAAACCATATAAAACATGATTGAATGGTGAATTGTAACATTAAACATTTGAAACACAACTATTGTAAAATCTTTGGAGGGCTTTTAAGGAGGGATGGAGGAAAGACGTGAGGGCGTGCATGTGCGGGACCAGAGGCAGTGCCCAGCTGTCAGAAGTTTTGTCAATTTAAGCTGATTTAGGATGTAGTGTGATTTAGTATTTAGTATGACTTAGTATTTAGTATGATTTATTATCAGTATTTATCATTTTGTTTTTTAACAACCCTACTGTGAATTACATCTTCTGCACATTTTTATCCAGTAATAAGGTTGACCTTTACATGGAATTGCCCATGTACAGTGGCCTTGCGAATTTTCACCTCAAGAACAAAAATTTTGCAAGAAATTTGCCTCGGCATACAAAGCATTTTCATTTACATTATTCCTATGGGAAAATGTGTTTTATAATGTGAAATTTAGCCTTATGATATCGCCTTCATAGACATTATCTAGCACAAGCACCAAAATTAATAATAAATTCAGTTCTATACTCTTTATGAAGTTTATATTTGCCCAGATGTACAAGTACCATAATCTGACTTTTCCTAAAGTGCAATCTGTAAGTAATGTTACAACCAGGAATTATTTTGTGGCAGTCCTTAAGTGCACATTGCACGGGAGATAAAGACGTGTCAACAATTACTCTCAGAAAAAGGAATTTGGATCTCATCTTCACAGATTTATGTTAAAAGACATTTATTCTCTACATGCTCTACAATAGTTGGGGTTTTAAACTATTTTTGAAATTAAAGATTTAGAAACGTGAAAATTAAAGTGTGTTAGTAATGTTGCATGTATGAGTACGTTTTCATATGTTATTAAGCTAACATGTTTTGTATGTACACATGTATTTTTTTTGTTAATGCAAATCTATATACATAATATTGAAGAGCCCTGACAGTGGCAGGTGCCTTTTTGTAATGTGCCTCTGATGAAAACCAATCCGCTTAACCAATCTCAATCTGCGTCTGTTTTGTCTTTTCTTTTTTTTTCCTTCTCTCTGCTCCGGATGTCATCTGGCATGCTGAAGAGACACTGCGCTTGATTGGCAGCTGCATCCAGGTTCACAGTTTACTGGTTTCTGTGAAAGAGCCAGATATGCCAATTTAGACAGTGGAGTGACAAAAAAAAACTTTGCCTCTAAATGGAATAATTTTACCACAGGGAATTCTCAGCAGAGGGATGCAAGAAATCAGGTGGGTTTTCTCCCCCTCTCACTAACAAGGCCTGAATGACAAACGCAGACGACAGTTCGGAGCTGAAAGAACATCCGGCAGTGAAGTTTCACAGGGGATCAATGACACAAACAGACAGAGATAAGAAGTGAGAATGGATGAAACTGATCCTGACGCCATCAGGAAAAGAAAACAATTCAACATGTGAAAATCATGCTTAAAAGAAAAATAAATAACAATTTTTGTCAAAAATGCAAACGGTTTGTGTTCCCTAGCACTACTAGCTTTATAGAGGCTAGACACACAAGACTTTCCAGACATCAGCTGCAGGTGAAACAAGCAAAGTAATCAAAAATATATATTTTTTAAATGATTTGGTTATACACCATCAAAAAAACAAAACAAAACAAAAAAAATTTTATTTTTATTTATTTATTAAAATAAAAATTATATAAGGATTTATATATCAAATACTGGCATAGCTCTGTAGCTTATGAGGTGTTGAAGGTAAATTAGGTATAGTATTTTCAGTTCCTGTAGCAATCGCAAAACATTAAGGCCTTGGCATGAAAAGACTGAAAATGTTAAAATACAAATAAAAAAAACTAGCAATTTACGGGTTAATCTCAAGCCATAAATTTTTCATTTCAATACATTTGTGTACAAATCAGGAAAGAAGGAACTAGAGTGAACAAGTACACAGATATTGAAAATTAATCTGATTTATAAAGGTTTATTTCTTAATTTAGTTATTCGTTTATTTGTTGATTTGTGTACAATGAACACTATAAATATTGTTAGAATACACAGAAAGTAGTACTGTGCCTTATACATAAAAAAAAGAAAAAATTACAGACGCTTTCACATCATGCTTCATTAAGCACCACCACTTTGAAATGACATTAATAATGTACACTACATAAGTGTCAAATGATGCAAGTATGAGTTTAAATGATGCAAGTGTGGGCCATTTGGTAAAGTTACATGCAACATTACCAAATGTCCATCAGTTACCAACTTTACCAAATGTCCAAGTGTATTGTTGTTGTTGTTGTTGTGTTGTTATTATTATTATTATTAGTATTAGTAGTAGTAGTATTTTAAGGATTATTATATTTTTAATTTCCTCATAAAATAAAAAAGATGCAAATAAGTTAATAATAAAATAATTAAATATTGCACAACAGCAACTCATTTAAATTCTCATTCACTCATCTTCTATACCGCTTTATCCTGTATTCAGGGTCTTGGGGTCCTGAAGCGTATCCCAGGAGGCTTAGGGCTTGAGGCCTCATTTAAATTTTATTTAACACAATAAATATATGAACTGTAAAAACCATAAAACCTTATCTGCAGTATATTTGTTATCTTTACTCTTGGTGTTTAACAGTCAGCATTTTACTAAATACTGTCCAAGTTCAAATAATCAAACAATGGGATTTTTTTTAATGGATTACTTAACTGTCTTTTAATATTTTTTGTAAATGAATTCAATGATAATATATACAATGGATGTTCAGGTTGGACGTTTCTCACGAATGCAGTCGAATCACAGCATTACAATCACTGAATTGTCATTCATACAGTAGATGCAGTAGAACATTTGAATGGTGCAAACATACAAGTATATCTATGAATGACACTTCAGTGATTGTAGTGCAGTGTCCTGATCCTTGAATATCGACAGATAACTTGTCCCCAACTTATGCGAGATATGCATCTGTCTGTGAGAACTGTACACACAATCATTCATGAACAACACTTGCACATTACAGCGGTCTTTTCATATTCCAAGCACAGTCCTGACCTTGTTTCAAGCCATTTCAATGTTTGGGCATTAAAGGGGCTCCTGAGGGCATGAAGCAGGTGATCTGACCATGAGTCTGGTGAGCTTACTGAGAAAGCTTTCTACCTCGATGGTATCCAAGCACTAGTAAAATGCTGAGATAAATACATTACTGTAGGAGGGGATTATATAGAGAAGTAATGGGAGTTTTACTCTCATAACTGTGTTCTGTTCATACATCTGAAAGCCATTTATCAAAGTCGTTCATGTTTTGATGATGGTGGTGGAGAACACTGTCTAACACGTCAATCCCAAATCTCCCATAAGTGTCCAGATGGGTTAAGATCTAAAGAGTATGAAGGCCATATCATTTGATTTACATCATTTTTTCCTTCATTAAGCCATTCAGTGAGCCCTTGTGCCATGTTGATGGGAGTGGAGTCATTCTGGAAGAAAACACACCCATCAAGAACGAAATGTTTCATCATTAGAAACCAATCAGAAGCAGTTTGTATTAATTTGCTCTGACACAAATCCCAGTGAATATATAGTCGATGTATATCAATTTAATGGAACATAGAACAAGTTCAAGCTTTTCTAACCACCCAAAATACTATCCTAATTTAACCCTTAGATTCTGGTGCCAATAATGTTTAAAATAATACCGTGATTTACAGGTTTTACTGTAATTAATCTATACTTAATAAGATAACTGATAATTTTGTTTTTTAGCTTTACAACCAGAGAATACTGTATGTGATGGTTTACAATCACAGAAATAGTCTCCAGCCAAGTAAGTGAACTTGGCTACTCAGAAAGACCTGGAGGACATCTTGCATCACTCCCTGTGTACAAAGAAAATCCATGAGCAATCTTTCAATGTTAATCTAACCTTCCTCCACCTATTCATGATCAATAACCACATATAAAAGAATTCTCCAAGAAGCTGGATGGATTAAGAGACATTTCAAAAGAGCAGAAATAGGTTCTTGTGTGAGATTTCCTGCATTAATACCTCTCTCTCTCTCTCTCTCTCTCTTTGTTCAGTTTTTCAGCTAATTGAATTCTGCTCCATTTTAGAAATAATATTTCTGCTTTCCAATGCATAGAGCGGTTAAACACTTTATGTGCTCAGTGATCCAAAACATGACGAAAACATTACTTCTGCCCTCTCTATGAATTCCTCTCACTCTCTTCCTACCTCATTCACATAGCTTTAAATTTTCTAATTACATTTTGGATTGGGTGAGAAGAATTTGCCTTCAGAAAAGCAGTAGGCTGTTTATAAAGCTCCAGGTGAAGGCATCAGTCCTAATCATTGAGATGGTTTGTCCACAGATTTTCAGAAATTTGAAATGCATCTATGGGTATTTTATTTGGAAACTGAGGTTAAATTTTAGTTTTACCACTTAGCATTCATGAATGAAGAAATAATAAATAAGGTATTTAATATAAATCGATTATATTGCATAATACCACAATGTTGTAGAATTCTTGAGTCTTATTGGTCACAAGGCATTGAGTAATTTTTTCAAATGCAGCTTGACCATCATGCCAGCTATATGGTTTTATTAATGGTTTATTTATTAAATAAATAAACCATTTTATTTATTATGGTTTGTTTCTATAGTAACACCTCATTCCCAGAGGCCTGTAGAGATTTTGATTTGTCAAGCCTATAGAGAGAATTGCTGTTTATTGCTGTTTTAATTGCTGCTATAAAGTGTAATCATGAATCAACTTGCTTAACGTAAGTATGAATTTATTTATTTATTTTAATTTATTTAATTTAATTTATTGTTTTTTGTAAGCATTAACAAATTAATAATGCATGAGAAGTATAAATCAACTGCAGCACACACTGTTAAAAAATTATCTGTCAGTGATTATTTTCCTATAACAGCATTCCCTTTATGTGCTATTCTTTACTCAATTTTTATATGTTTATTTTTACAATTGCTCATAGATATACCTTTGTTTATGTAACCTTGATTCTTTAAAAAGAGTTTAAAGTGACACATCACATACTAACATCTCTGATTTGACATATAAAATTTATTTTTTCATATGCACAAAAATTCAGACTTATATTTAAACAATGATTGAAGTAATACGGCTTTGTCAATAATCGTCCACATTGCTTCACAATCAAGACATCCTTAAGTTCCCAGTTATGTGTGACAGTTTTAAGTGTGTGTAAGTGTCATGGATTTATTCAGAAACATGGAAAATTTATAGTCATCTTCCAAGAGCAATTTAAATATGACAAGAGGAAGAACGTCCACAATAAAGTCCTTCAACTGCTTTCCAATTAGTGTATATGTTCTGAGTGTCTTGATTACAGGTTTTTATTAATTTTTATGTAGAAAATAAAGATTTTAATTTGATTGTTCTTGACTGGTACTGTTATGAAACTTTAATTGTATCAGACAGCACTGTATTTCAAAGAAGGAGTTAGGGTGCAGGAGGGCCTTTCTAGTGCTTGTAATTTTTGTGGCATGGAAGGAATATTCACTACAAAACGCACATACATGAAGTTGGACTGATCTTTGAAATCTGATCCGATTTCAGGGAATAATTCATAAGTTTTACAGAAATATTCCTTTACTTATGCATAGCAATTTCCAGGCCAAAGAATCATTAATCGATGAAAATGAATTATCTATTCGCACCCAATAACTAACTGAGGCCATTATTTTTAGGAACTCTGTTCACAAGGGCAGTTGTCCTATATTGATCTTTGTTTGTTCGTATTATATTATTAAACTTGACATTTAAGACCAGTATCCATTATACTGTTTCAGAGCAATATGTAATATTAATTTTAAATGACTATTTACAAAGGGGAAAAATCCTACACAATAAATCATATCATAAAGACAGAACCCATAGACAAATTAACAAAAATATATAAATAATTTTAAAACATAATAAACAGACCAAAAATCAGTTCAGTAGTTTTATATGCATACATCAGTGTTTTTCCTCTGCATAGGTACATATTTAAAATGGTTTTACCATAATACTGTTATCACAATACATTAGACTGCAAATCAAACATTAAACAAAATTCTTTGGCAAGTGTAATGTACGTTCTGATATATTATCATTAATTATGTCAAACATTTGTGTGCCATGAAATTCTCATTCATTTGAGCATGGTTGATTTGATGTGAAAGGGATTGTGTAGAAGTTCTGAATGACAAGCAATTGCACTTAAAGTGGTAGGTTAAAATAACTTGTACCTCTTTTTAAAAAATAAAGTTGGATCATCCTAAAGCACAGGGTTTTTTTCTTATCTGGAAGTTTAAGCTTAAGCATTGAGCCAATTTTGACCTGCTAAGAAATCAATAATTCATTATCTGCCGCAGTGTCAGATATAACACAGAATTTGAAGATATTTTGAAAGTATGGAACATGAAATGTTTTGTAAACATGTTTTGAGCATTAGATGCCATGTTTTATCAGTAGTTCATGTGATGTAATTCTTTATAATGTGCCTTTCAATCCTTCAGTCAAAGCTACATTAAATATAGTATAAACTGTTTCATATCAGTGGATGGGACTGTTTTTTTTTTTATACGTAACACAAGCTGCCAGGAGTTTACATAATAATTTACAGCATGGTTTACACCAATCCCTTCATTACCTCCCTTTTAAATGTAATTACAAATTGGTTAGATATTTAATATCGGGGGCCAGTGTATATTTGAAGTAAGAATGATGTGTAGTGCAAAAATTAAGAGAAAATAATAACACCTGGTGTTGCCATCCAGAAAATTCACACAGTTAACAAAAATAAATCATGCATACTGCATTGTCATTTAGGATTAAGCCTGCAAGTTTATATAAAAAAGGTTAATGCAAAAATTAAGTTAGGAATATATATTTACTAATTCCCCAGTCTGGGTGAATAGAAGTGAGGCTTGTCCTTCCTTATAGATAAATCTCTTCATTTTTCATTTTTTTGTCACATTATCACTGTAACAAGTTTTTTTTCTGTTACTCCTTAGTTCAGCTATTCAAGCTTTGAACTGAAGATGGAGGAGCTGACAAGCTGAGTTCAGGTATGTTCCTTTGTATATTTGAGTATGTGTATATGTAAAGAAGCACCAAGTACCAAGTGAGTCCAGATGAATAATACTGCATTGCACAGTTGAGAGCGAGAGAGAGAGAGAGAGAGAGAGAGAGAGAGAGAAATAGACAAAGACAGATATATGATATGAACAAGGAAATGTTGCCAAGTGATGGTCACAGAACATTGAGATGTTCATTCATAACAATAAAGGGGGAAAAAATGAAAAAGAAAACCAAAATCCGTTGATTCAATTTGCCTCATTGTGTCAGTTTCCACATTTATATAATTCATCACAAGGTTTCTGAATAGTCTTTGATATGTGGACCCCCAGTGTAAGCATTAGCTGTTTGGAATTAAAGTTGGATTTGGATGGCTGCATGTGGGTGACTGCTGCATGTCCTTATTGGCTCGTTCATCATCATATGACAGGTTCAAAGCAGCTCTTGTGCAGTCTGTTTCTTCATTCACACTGGCACAACAGGAAGTCTGAGGCGATGCTGAGTTTGGTTTGCATGATGTCTAGTGGCGGTCGTAAGCAGCGGCAGCAGCTGGTGGTGCAGAGGCTCGGGATGCACTATAATAATAAGGGGAACCTGGAAGTTAACAAAAGAGGAACGCACCATTTCAATAAGGCATTTACAAACTCCAGACATAAAATTTACAAGGAGAATCATAGGTGTAATGGTCAGTTATTTTGTATTTGTATCAAAAATTTTCTCAGTAAAAAAACAAAAAACAAACATATTTCCCATTATATAATTTATGGAAAATTACAAATGTTACAATTCTTACATTCCTTACATTCTTAGGGAAAGAATGTTTCTTTATAGGGTCTTTGAATAGTTAATAAGTTTTTACTTTCTTAAAGGGTTTTATTTAAAACTTTTTTCAGGAAGGAAAACATGAGATGTAGTGTTCTTTTTATCTTTGCCTGTTTAAATTAGTCATAATTTGTCGCATATTTATTGAACTTAAAATATTATTTATTTAGTATTCTGGATTGAATTGTAGGTTAAAGTTCTGGGACTATTTCAAAGATTTGTTAAAAAAATCACTCTAGAAGTCAAATCTAAAACCAAAACTTAGCTTAGTAATTTTTCATACGTATTGTACAGTAATGAATTTGCATTGTGGGGTTTAATCATGCCATTGGCATATTACATGTAATAGTAAATGTAAATGTGGTTTCCTCAGTTGAGGTTATACTCACTCAGTAGAGCAGGGTTGCTGAAGCGCCAGGCCTCGTTGTATGCTGTATACTGTGGGTGAGTGTAGGGATTCCCTGAAAATTCGCTCCCTACAGCAAGACATATAAGGCCATTAAAAAGTGCTTGTACTTTATCATAGAGAAATGCGGTACATTCAGAATCAGCAAGGGAGTCACACAGAGGACCAATAGCCTCTTTATTTTGCTGCCTGAAAATTTGCCCTCATTTTGCTGGTCTCTGGTGAACAGTAATCTCATGTTAAAATCAATGTGGTGCTCTTCTGTTGTTCATGTTGGTGTTTCGCTCTGCTCTTTCTCTCTCCATCTCATTCTCTTTCTTTCTCTCTGACTGTAGGTTCCCTAGTGACAACTTGCTCTTTTTTTCCCCAATTTCCATGGAACTTCTTTGTGTAGGAAAATAAGGCAATGGCACTGAGCTTTTGTGTTGGTATAACACCCTCTCATTTTTATGACACTATAAAGAGCAGGCTTTAACTGAAGAAGGTGAAGAATGGCCTTCTTGACTTTAAAAGTGTTTTGGGACTCATCACTTAATTTCTTTCTGGAAGAACAAGGAGAAAGGACTATCCATGGAGCAGACCAGATTGCAGGCGGCTTGTCAATATAAAAAAAGCAAAGAAGGTGACCATATAGGCTAAATTCACTAACTAAATTCAGCATAAAATAAGTTCAAATCTCTGAAAGTAATGAACTCTTGAAGTTCTTTGCTAGACATTAGGATGTTGTCTATTCACAAACATTACTCACCAGGAACCATTCCTGCCAGTGTGGATGTTGGGTAGCTGCCCTGTCCTGTAGGGGGGACGTGAGGAGGATACCCAGGTAAGGTTGTGTTGGCCATATCTCTACCTACAAACAAAGAGCGCACAACATATTTCATTAAGTCATAGATATTGACGACTTCTTAAGGGTCTAAACTATACCTGTATTTTCAATTATTTTCATTGTAGCTCACTGTATGGAGAAAAAGTATTTTAAAGAGGATTTTATGACTGTATATTTTAAATACCTAGGTTATCACAGGTCATCACAAAAACTGTGATATACTCCTTTTATTCCTCAAACTCTCATGAAGTAAATGCTTTATATTGATTTTTTTTTTACCCACTACTGAATTTTACCAAGGTTTTACAGGCATAATAAAACAAATAAACTTTAACCCAATGGTAAAGATTTCTAACAGTCTTTCTCTAACTATAATCAGACACCTATAAATGTTGGACATCACCCCATTTATGACTAAGAGATGAGCACAACTCCAAGCATGAGTCACAATGGCCAATATAGACCCTTCCGGACAGTCATTCCTTCTATAGACACACAGAAAAGCTCTGCATTCAGAGCAGTAATTGGGGCTGACGCTTAGCTGTCCTAGGCAGCCACGTGTAGCCCCGAGCCAGCCAAAGCAGCCAGTCAGGGGCCCCTTAACGACATTGTTGGAGAGAGTGAAAAATTGGGAGAGGGAGGAAGAGGGAGAGGTGGCAGGGGACAAGGGGAAAGTCGGTCACCAGTGCAACTTTAATGAGCAGGCCAGCAACCATTACGGCAATCACAGACCATCGAGTCTGTTCCACAGAGAGTACCAGGAAGAAACAGCTTTTGCCACTGCTTTTGTTCTGCAGTACTTCTTTTCTCAAATATTGTTAAAAGTTTTCCCAACTTCCAAAACCCATTTATATGCAGGCGCACACGCACCCACCCACCCACACCCACACATACATGCATTTTCCTGATTTCACAAAGATGTAAAATGTCCTTAAATTCCTACAAATATCATCCTAATTTACTGCCTACCAATTTAGGTTGTTGCATGAGTTTATGAATTTAAGTTCCCTTTATGTTCCCATCTCAAGAAATCTTGAATATAATTAAAAAACTAAACGATGTGATGCCCCCAAAAATTTCAGCAGTTGATGCTCACTGAATTTTCTTGAGTACCAAAAATGTCAGCAATTTAAGTTTTATTAGAAAGTTTATTGCAAATTTAACAATATTTTATCATGCCAACCCTGCACCCAACAGTTTTTCAACAAGCAACAATGTGAGAGTTGATACTTATTGCCCAGTCCAAATATAGCCATTGATTAAGCTCCAGTTTTTATATCATAGGAAAAAAATAGAAAATGCACTACAATATTTTATGATTTTTGTCAACAATTACTATTACATTGTTTTGTTAACAATTATTATTGTAATTATTATTATTATTATTATTATTATTATTAATTTTTATTTTGTTTTACTTTTTTTAAGTAGTAGTTGTAGTAGTAGTTTTAGTAGTATTGGTGGTGATGGATCAAGCTGAAGCATTTTTCTATGAATTGGACAGGAAAGGGATTATTTTAGTGCAGGGGGTCGATCTCGAGCATTTTTCTATGATAGGGACATCTTAGTGTTTGCAGCAACATGGCACAGGGATCTTCTGACCTCCATTTTCTATATTCAGAATGAAGCAATTTATCACTGGGCAAAAGCCCCTGTACCCTAATTAATTACGACTAAGCAAAGGGTGTTTGGAAAGTCAAATTGCTTTAATTCCCTGGCTGCTCAGTGAAATGTGTGCTCAAAGGTTAGTTTGCTTTTGTGGAAAGGAACTAAGCATTAATTTTTGAGCCTGAGAGCGTGAGCGCCCCTGGTGAGGACAAAAGACAGGTGCTTTGTTAGGAGAGAGAAAGTAAGGGTTGTAACGTAGTTGTGCACGAATTACACACACTGTCCTCACAGGTTAGTAGCATCAGACCTGTTATAATTTTCTCATCCTGTAGCTTTTTCACACTGAACCAGAGTACAAAGTATTTAAAAGTGCTTTCCTAACTTGAGTGAAGAAAATATTTGCCTCATGGATATACTGTATACAATGTACATATATGTACAATCATTTCAGGGCAGGATCTTGTTGCAATACTGTATTTACTTCAAAAAAATAAATAATACAGTTTCTCTGAATTTTAATGCTAATCAAAATTAAATGTAAATCTCACTTATTTGTTAATGCAGGTAAAGCTAATTTTTTATTCGATGAGCAAAGGACACAAAAGATCTCTATCTGAAAAGTATTCACACTTCGCCAACAATCCCAATCTCTTTTGGCACCCAGTGCCTCATGAATAATTTATTTTTAATAGATTATGCAAATTACCTCCTGCCTAAAATCAACATGATCAATAACTGTGGCCATTTTAATTGGTGCTGGAAAACATTTTGAGGATGAGTATAATCTGTGCTCCATTCCCCTTGTAAAGGAACTATTCATTTGGAAATTGGATTTGGGCCTAAATGCGAGAGATCATTCAGCCACCTCTAAATGGGGGCTTGAGTTTCCCTCAGCTGTTTATCACTCGAGTGTAAAGCTTAGCACTACCATTAACTCGGGCACAAACCGTACACCTGATTATTACATCCTACACACATCCTCATGGTATTAGTAGTTAGCGTAGAGGACACAAATACACATATGCTCAAACAAAACTCAAATATAACTCTCATTTCATATGTAGCTTCAGGAATTGACTAAAGAACAATGATAATTAAAAATCTGTCCAGGGAGAAAACACTTAATACAGAAAATGTATTAGTTCAAACTGAATATTATCCTGCTGTCAACACACAAGATTCACAAGATTCACAAGATTCATTTACTCAATGAAATACAATGAAATACGTACATTCATTGTGCACTGTCACTTTTCAGAACCACTTACAATAATAGTTATATTATTGTATTTTATTGTTTTTTATTTGATATATTTTGCACTATTCTACTGTTGTTATTATTAAACTGTACTTATTGTATACTGTTTTATTATTATTATTATTATTATTATTATTATTATTTACTGTACTTTTTTTTTTTCCCCTGTTCATGGCTGCATTGAGCATGTTTGCGACAAAAGCATTTCCCTCGGGATAAATAAAGTTTCTCTTATCTTATCTTATACTACATACTATTGTTTTGTCTGGTTTAATCTATATAAACACAAATGAGCTTCACAGTATCTCGTGCCCTTGTTGACAGACAAAACCAAGCACATGATGCATAGTAAAATAAAAAAATGATTACTGGTTGGTATGTGATATTGTGCCAATTAATGCCAGTTGATCTTACCTACAGGGTAGCTTTGGGACACGCTGGCACCCAGGTCTGAAGAACTGCTGGACGACAGGCTGGGTTTCACCTCATCTAGTCCTGGGTTCAGTGCGGGAAGGGCATACTCACTAGTCTGCAAGCACATGAAAGTAATAATAATAATAATAATAATAATAATAATAATAATAATAATTAGTATTATTATTATTATTATAATAATTTTTTTTCTTTGTTTCTTGTGTGGTTCTGTGTTCAGATTTAGAGAACTAATACTGTACCTGAAAAGTTGACTGTTAAAATCCAAATACTATCTTAAAGTCACTTAGGCAAACCCTGATCCCTATTTTGATTGCATTCTGTCTCTATAAGCAGCTTTAAATGATAACCTCAATAAATAAATTAATAAATATAAAAAATAAATAAACAGCAAATAAGACAATATCATAGGTCCCTCTTTGTGTGTAGCTTAAAAGATGAGGCATTGAGGAGAACCCTTTTTCTAATCTCCGTTTTCTTTACTTTTTAAATTTACTGTTTAAGATAATATTTGCAGATGGAATAATCTGCACAACACACATTGATGAGTTCTGTTCAAGTACTCATGTTAAACCCCGTCCTTGGTCTTTGGGGTCATAAAACTGCATGTATTTGCTTATCTTCTTCTTTGCTTATCATTTCATGGATGCTCTCTATCTGAAAATGGCTTCCTTTTTACCAAACAAACCCTTCAGACCGTATCAACAGATGTGTGACAACCCCCCTCTCCCCTTTTTTTGTTATTTAATAAAACGAGACTTCCGGCGTCTGCACATTGATAATGTTTGCCCAGATCTGTGTGTGCGTGCGTGCATGTGTGTGTGTGTGTGTGTGTGTGTGTGTGTGTCACAGGGGAGGCCCCTGACCCCAGCCATGTCTGTCTCTATCACAGATAAACTCTAATTGTCTGCTACAACTGTTCGTCGTGGCTCCAGCCGATGTTTCTCTCTTTTCCTAAGAGGCCCCTGTGCGGAACAGTGGTATTCTCATGCAGATGCCATGGTCGTGGGGAAGAGAAAGATGTGAAAAGGATGAGCACATGGCCAGCAGAAGTGTGGGAGGGAAGAGGCCATTGAGCTTAGAAACTCCAAAATGGCTTTTTAATGCCCTCAACAGCACTCAGACACCTAACTAATAACCCTACATTTACATACAGGAGAGAGAGAGAGAGAAAGAGAGAGAGAGGGAGAGACATAGAGAGAGAGAGAGAGACAGAGAGAGCATAATGAGGCCTGTGCTGTGGGGGAGCTACAAATAAGAAAATACTCTGATTAATACTGCCACAAATTAAAGCTGATTTTTCTGGAACATTATCTGGCCATATTTTCCTTTTTCACTCCCCTCACTGCTTTCCTTCTGTCCCACCCCCACATATTTAACACTCTCTTTGACTGTCTTTGTGATAGCAAGTCATTTCCAATTCGTTTTGGTATTGATCTTGCAGTAAAAATCAGTTTTGTAATTAGCTGCAAATTAGGCCTTCTTCTGGAGGTGAGTGCTGTCGGCCTGATTAATCGCTAAAGTAATGCCACACGATCACCTCCAAATTAAAATGAACTCAATTAGGTTGTTCCCCTTATGGCTCAGACTTCTGCTTTAAAGGGAAAATTAATAGTCACTTATTTTTAATAGTCTACTGAAAGTAAATAAAGGTTATCCATTTCAATAAACCTGACACTGTACAGTGAGCACTATGGTAGAAATTCAACATTAAGTGTCACTGCTTTAATAGCAACACAAGCTGATTTTGTAAAGAAACTACAAATGAATAAGCAGATAATTAGCTAGACTAGTTTGTTTTTATTAAATAGTTCCAGTTACGAAGATGCACTAAAAATGTCTTCATGTGCTTAAGTGAATCACGGATGAACGAAAATATGCATACTTCCTCAGACTTACTTAAAAATATTACAAAGCACAAAAACAAAGCAGGTTTTTTTTCCTTCTTTTTTCAACAACATCCCTTTTGAAAGATGATAAATTGCTGTTGATGAACACAGATGCTTCTCAGACTCATGCCAGTTCTGGCCTTTGCTTTTTTTTATCCCTTCTAATGTAAGTGAATGTACAACAGAAGCAGTCTAAGCCTGATCACAGGCTTATAAAAGACAAAATGCTTCATAATGTGTGTGGGGAAATGTCTAAAAACTTGGCAAACCAGCTCCACTCTTTTGGTCATTGTATCAATATATGAAGATAGATGCAGATGGGATGAAAATGCTCACCTGCTCTGGTTTGATGTGTTCTGAGCTAGAGAAGACGTCAGGGTAGGCTGGTCGCTCAAACACTCGATCCAAGGCCTCCAGCTGTTGTTGTGTAAAGGCATCGGCACGTAGATGTTTCCTCAGGCTTTCGACACTGCCCTGGGAGTCACTGTTCTGCCCTGAACCCTCAGAACCATCTACGGTGAATGTAAATAAAATAAAAGCAAAAAATCTTGAACAATTTACAGGATATTGCATCAATATAAGCTTTTGATGATTTTGTACCACAACCAACCTGTTTGATAATTAATCTTTTTTTTTATTAATTGTAATAACCTAAAATTATAATTTGTGGCATGTTGAAATATTTTTTTATGACTGTAGCTGAAATTATGTAATTAGTCACCGGGTTTACCCTCTTTTTAAATTGACGTTGTTTTCTTTTTCTCTTTAACAAGCTCCCAGTGCAGACTATTGTGATGAAGTGACGTGATGCGACCCATAGAAGCAACAATGTTTTGCACAAAAAGAGTCTGTCGTTTCAGGATTGCTTGAAGTAATTAAACATTCTCTGGATGGATAAGCAAAGACGACAAAACAAGGCATAAAGCAGTGGGCAGAAAACATTTCCCAAAGCAAAAAGCAACATCTGTCTGTACGATTTGAAAATTTCACGAATACATTTGGATTTGTTGAAAATGATAGATACATTGGCTCACATTTCCTTGGAGTGCAGACAGAGCATGGAAGAGAAAAAAAAAACTACTAATACTGGTAAGTTGGATGAAAGTAAATTATTAGAGTTGTAGATATAAACGCTGAGTTGTAAAAAAATGCCAACCTCCTTGCAACGTTATCTTTATCCAAAGCGCCCTAAGGTATTGTATAAGAATGCCTGTACTTTAAATGAGGAATTAAAATGTATGAATTTGTAAATTTAATCCCAGCTTATTACTTAGCAGTGAACTTTATGGATTTTATTTATTAATTCAATCATCATCATGTCATGACGCTAACAAAGATCAAATAAAACTATTGTCCAGATATAAAGTGATTATTCAGTCTCCACACTGGTTAAACAACAATTTGCAAACGCAGCAATTCCTTTCCGTAACCTGCTGACCTGATTAACCATTCACTTAGAGGAGAGGGCTGTCTGCTTTTGTTGCCTTCCTCACGACAATTGTGTTTTTATCTGCCTTGACTCAACTGAACACACACACATACAAGCATGGTTTTTCGCTCTCCTATGGAGCTGCCAGTCTAAATTTGCCAGAGATTATGTTGTCTCCTTGGCTCATGAGCCTGATAATGTATGATATGCACAAGCACTATCGATTGTCCAGCTGTGAAAGATAGCATGTGAAAGAGAAAGAAAACGAGAGAGAGAGAGAGAGAGAGTCTTCAATGGTGAGTGAGGCAGTAAGAGAAAGAGATTGAAGGCTGACTGTGTGTGAGAGTGAGGGGAAGAGGACAAAGCTTGAAATGAAGCTGAGATGAACATCATGGCCTGACTCATCATGCCTATAACGCCAGGCTTAATCCAGAGCTTTTCTCTGCTGCTGAATTCAATTGATCAATCATGTCTGTCTGCTGGTTCCATTTCAGCACGTTATTGCCTCTGTGCTCCTCTCCGTGACCTTCTTCCCACCGCATAACCCCAGGCATGAGCATCTCGCCCATCATTCACCTGGTACGCTAGCGCGGACTTGTGGTCATCAAATTATGATAAATCGACTGGCTGTCAGATTGCACCAAGAAGACTTAGAAATCAAGGTGACTTAAAGAAATTTTAATTGATGAACTCTTAAGATATGTGAAGTTATCTTTTTTTTTCCCCTAGCCTGTCCTCCCTGTCCTAATGGCAGGGAGATCGTTTCCTCTAGTGTGTGCTGGGGCAAATGGAGTCATTAATTACCCTCCATTACAGGGCCAGGACCACAAACCTGATCAATACAAGTGCATTTGTCATGCACACTAGTGACATAAACTTCCCACACACAAACCCACACATGCACATACAAACACACACAAGCCAATTACTTCACGGGCTAATGTGGCTTTGGCATTTTGACTGCAGCTATCAAATGTCATCGTCAGCAGAGCGTCTCTTTACAAATCCAACAATATAAAAATGTGCTGCAAGATGGAAAAGGAGCCCTCTGTACTTACTGTTGTAATAGATTCACTCTAGCTGCCGAATAACTGTCTTAAAATGAATAACTAACTAGTGTGGTGCTTTTATATCTCAGGTAGAAAACTGTGGAATTGTATTGCTTACATAATATTTCATAAGAATAAATTGCTGTGTATTTTGTACACTAAACATCTTTATCCTGGATGTAGATGGTAATCGAGCACCTGATGAAGCAGTGATCAAGACAACAGAACACCTTGGCTTGTCAGAGATGGAGTCTGCATTTTTTTCCCCCATCAGTGCTTATGTAATAGCCTTCACCTGGAGCCAGATTGGCTGTGCGCTTTGAGCCTCCGGCCCTGAGTCGCATTCTCGTCTGGCCTGCTGCTGGAGTATTGATCTGTGAGTGTGAGCACTGGATTCGTTTTGACGTGAGCCAGTATTAGAGCTGAGGTAACGAGGGAGGCCACTCTATCAGAGCACAGGAGCGGCTCTGAAACACCGCGGGATGCACAACACCCACAGGGCATGACCTCTCAGTGAGAGAAAGACTGAGAAAGAGAAAGGAAAAGAGGACAAGAGATGATACTAGATGAGGATGAAATGTTTGGAATAAGGAAAATGCAGCAGAAGTAGATGGAAGGAGATGACTCAGTGACATATATATACTTACACAGATGGTTCAAATTTATCTTCCAAGGATACATAAAACATGCACAATGTCCTCCTCACCACAATTAAGCCAAGACATATAAGATGTCCACATTTTATTTATTTATTTATTTATTGCTGTAGTTGTTGTAAGAAGACTATGATCTGTATGCTAATAGCTACCATTTTAGCATTATGGATCCATTTGTAAGCAACAAATATACTAATAATGTATAAACTACAGTGTTTGAATGTTCTCTGTTATTGGTGGGCTTCCTCTGAGCACTGTGGTTTCCTCCCATAGTAAGGAATAAAAAAAATAAAATAAAAAAAAATTATA
>JAOVVA010000054.1:6320291-6345822 GCA_028565275.1 Leiocassis micropogon | reverse complement strand
AGAGAGAGAGAGAGAGAGAGAGAGAGAGGCTGTAGATGGACAGAGGCTGTAAAGGGTAAAATATTGATACTCTAAAAACACAAGTCCCCCACATACCAGTAATAAGCTAAATTTTACCTTCATCTTCTGAGGTGAACACCTTCTGTTAAGGCTATACATTTCTAAGCTTTTTATTTAAATAATAATTTTGTTTAAACTTCTTTTGTGTTTAGTGGTTTCTCCCATGCAATAAGACAGATGAGAATAAACAAACATAAATAATTCACAAGTGACCTTCTGTCTGACTGATCAGAATAATTGTGTATCAACAATTTTGTGTCTAAACTGAGACAGATTTGTTCCGAGATGTAGATAGGCCACACACAGAGGCCTGATTCAGCTAAGACAAATTTCTTATTTTTCTGAAATCAGGGGAAAACATGCTTGAATAAATTATGAAGTTTTATAATAAGGTTCTATGGAAGGGGAAAATGTAGCTTAACCTTAATTCTTAATGCATCTATCCATACAATCGGAGTTATCTGAATTGTTATGAATTTGCAAGTGTATAACCATGATGCCAATCAGCTGTAGCCATAAATGTGCAATCCTTAGCTGAAGCCATAAATGTGCAATCTTTTGACTCTAGTCTTTCAGAGACCATGTGGTATCCTGATACAACATGTCTGCTCCTGGTGAGCTTACCTACTGCTAAACATCTGTTGCATTGGTACCAGGTGATCAGGGGTCACAGCTTTTGTAATCACAGGTGAATCTAGCACAATTCATAACTACAGTCATTAGTATACTGAGTGGAACGCTGTAGTTATTTGTAATCAGATACACGGAGCCGAGGAGCAGTGTGAAAAAAGCTCAGAGCTGACATACCTACAGTAAGCATCACTATGTTAGAAACATCTGAGTATTATTATTCTTCTAGGTATCTTTCAGGCTTTATAACTACATTAGTATGCTTATGGGATAACTTGAGATATGAGAGTAATGCTGTAGAGAATCTTCTCATTCTTGTCTTGTTAAGACTTAGATACATCTTTGTAATAGCAACAGAAATTGAGCAAAAAAAACAAACAAACAAACAAAACAAAAACGTACTTTAACACAGATGTTATATTAAACAAGCAGTTTGTAAATTTTTTGTGCCTTTTACGTTCCATAAAGTGAATTGCAGTTGTAATGAACACATAAAAAAAAGGCTTCTCGTTACGGCAAAATAATTTTCAGGGCATAAAAATATAATCAGGAGCCAGAAACCAAGAAAGTAAAATCCACTGCATGACAATACAGATTCAAAACCATCCATAAGATTATAGCAGGTCTAACAATATCAATCTGAAAATGTTAACCTTTCCTTGATGCCTTCAGTTCTGCCTTAATTTACATTTTTAAAAATCTGGTATTTAAAAGTTTTATATATTTCATTGTTCAGTTTTAATGTTTTAAACCTGTAATTTATCATTTCCATTTCTGTGTTTCTAAAGGCAAATCATGATCCTAGCCAGTTCAAAGAAAACAGCAAACACTGGCATGATCTCAATCTTCCCTATTCTTGATCCATGGCATCATGTCCTATTGTAGTTTTCCTATTGTGTTTTGGCCCTCGGAGGTTTGTAGTCATTGGTTCATTCCTTATTTGATTTACCTACAGTATGTCTAATGCTTTCCTCATTAGTGCGTGAATATTACATGTGAAAAGTATTGTTTTTATGTTTCAATTTTTTTTCATTTGCTGAATGTTAGCGCTGAGGTCAAGGTTGTTATGGTGTGGGGGTGGGCCAGAACCATTTTCAGTGTTCAAGATATTAGTGAAGATATTGGCAAGGTTGGATAGTGGGCATAATATAGGCAACAAAAAACATGCGGACCATGTTGAACTTATTTTCCATGCAAGCCCTTTAGAACATGTCATCTTGGTTTTCTGATACCTGAACTTTGGGACTATCTGCATGTCATGTTTCATATATAAAAATAGTGTTTGGCGGTGTATAAAGAGAAATGTTCTGCCTCTATGGTGCATTATGAGCTATTCCATCTGACCCCACAGGGTACTTAAATGTAACCCTATCCCACTGAGAGCTTCAAAAAGGTGTGTGTGTGTGTATGTGTGTGTGTGTGTGTGTGTGTGTGTGTGTGTGTGTGTGTGTGTGTTTGCGAAAGAGAGCAAATTAAAGCTATTAGTAAATTACAGAAAAAAATGTGCGAGAAAAATACAGTCTTCTATGTAAAATTTAAAAGTTTAAAATTAAAACCTAACCATTCCAATTATTTCCAGTTATTTCATACAAAATCCCAACATCACATGCCTAAATTTTCAGCATGTAGAATTCCTCAGAACTCTGTCCAGGCCTACAGAGAGTACCAGTGTGCACTCACGACTGCTCGGGTGTGTGAAGTGAGCAGGATTTGAAGAATAGGCATCATCTCTCTCTAGCAGCACCTACATCCCTCACATCCAGCCTTATGTCTGTGCCTCTAAAGTGAGATCGATGTCTCTTTTTCAGACCAGAAAAATGCCAGATACAGCTTTAGCATTCAGTCTGGAGCTCCTGAGAACAAATGCCACAACTCTTGTCAGGAAGTAGAGAGATGGTCATACACACCTGCAGCTCCTATGAGAAGCTGATAGTTAGTGACACTGATTACATTTACAGTATAAACTTCTGTAATCATGAGACAGATTATACTTTCATTGTACTTACCATTTCACAAGGCCTGGATCCATTATACAAGGCTATAAGAGAACGGAAAAAATAGGAACTTTGTTTTACAAAGGCATAGCCTCCAAAAGTCACTAGAAGATATTTATTTTTACATTATTTTAAAAGCAATTTTATTTTAATGAAGTTTTAAATTCCAAATGCTGAACATTTTGTACAATTTGAGTCAAGGAAATTGTTAGAAATTTACAATGGGATGTAATATTCAGCTTTTTATCAACAATGTGCATGTATAAGCATGGAAAGTTATGAAAGTTAAAATTAGGGTTATAATAAGCATTTGTATACTTCATTTAACTGGTCATAACTATCTGAACTTCTTTTATGTTGGTGTTGCTTTATTGTCTGTTTAAGTTTTGCTAGCAGGAATTTGACAGTTGCACTTTTGTCGAAAAAAAAGCAAATTTACTTTGCAATTTTAATGTCAGTTGGTCGGTTATTATTTTAGGATCAGTGTCTGTGTGGGGGGTAGAGGGGCGGTTCATTCTGCAGGTTGGATTTTGCATGTCAGTGTCCCATGATGTCATTGAAATGTGAGTGGGACGATAATGTCTGCATCACTTTGTCTTTTTGTTTTCTGAGTCACAGGAGAGCAATAATGAATATGGATGCAGTTACTCAGTAATGAGAGTCGTAGGGAATGGCTTCACAGTCATTTTAAACTCCATTTCTCTCACCATTCTTTCTGATGATCAATTAAAATGTAATGGACAACCTGCTGTGTTTTGTCTGGGGACAATGTATACCTGTATTTCTGTAACATGCAGACAAATATCTAGCACAGGTTATCATTATGCATTTAATACATATATCCTACACGTTGCACTTATCACAATAATAACAGCAAAAGGAAGATCATGTGCATAATGATTTTAGTTACAGATGGGTTAGATTTTAAATTTATTTAATTCTTTTCAAATGCAAAACAGTATGGTAATATCTAATATCTAAAAAGTAGAAGAAAAAAAAGCATTGATACATTGAAGAAACACTTATTTTATAGTGTCTTAGTGAGCTACCACAAACAGCCCAAATGCTCATCAATATACATTCTACACTAGTCTGGAAATGTACTTGAGACCAGACCATTGTACGGAACACCATATATAGGCCTACTACAGTTTGTATATATGGTGCAATTGCAATTCCTAAATTTTTTAAAATATTTTTAAAGAATTGTAACATATATCAGGCTGTATAAAATGAAACAGAAATCATACAAAATTATACACAAATTTTATATTTAAAAAAATATTTATTTATATCATAAAGAATGAATGACACAGTTTCATAACGTCCATTATGGAGTTGTGATGGCAGTAAAGGCAGACAAAATATTAAATATTACAGACAGTAACAATAACTGTTATATTATTAAATTTTATATTTCATAATTACCCAAATAAAGCTTTGTTCATCTTAACCAGTGATAAGTGTGCTAACTGACAGAAATGACACTACCTTCTTATACACTATATCCGGGCACAGTACCTTTTTACTTTAAGGCAGAGGAATAGAAAGTTTTTGCCTGATTCAGCAAAATATGATTGCAAATACTGTGTCAGCTCAATAAGTGACAGTGAGTGCTAACATTGAACTTTGCTTCACACTCCATTTCCCTTCTCTGCCTTTCACTGATACTGACTAATTATATCGAAAGACAAATTTATGCCACTGCTTTTTAAACCGCACTAAAAATATTATCTGATTGGAGTCATTCTTTGATTAATGACTCTCTGCTCGGAGGCTTAATGCAGGCGTTAGATTTTAAATCATAGCAGATCTTTGGGTGTCTTATGAAGGCTACACCTCTCTCCTTTTTTGCAACCATGGCAGAAATTTCTGGTACAGACATTAAGGAACGGAAGTGATGCCCTGTACAGATTCTATCTATCTGTTAATTTTGATGAAAATTCATATGCTTGTGAATTTTGTAGTATTATGTTAAAGGTATTGTGTGCTGCAATATGCCACTGACTAAACCTGTTTATACCTTGAAGTACAGTACAAGTACTATGAAATATATGTAGAAAGATTTGCTGTATTTATGTAATCTTTTTCTTTTTTTTAACAAATGATACAGGATGAAGATAAATTTAATTTGCACTGAAAGAAAGCAAAATTGGAAAAGGCTTAAAGAGGCACTTGTAAAGCTTAACAAGCATTGTATTTTTTTTTCTTTGCTATGTCATTCAGGACAAAGGCCTATCAGTATCCAAGAATACAGCATGACAGATTGAGAAATATATGAAGACAAATGATACAACGTTAAAAGCAACTTAATGACAATTTTTTTAATTTCCTATACATGGTCATTTTTTAGCTAGTGGATCATGTGCAAAGAGCTAATTAGGAGTGGTTCTTGGAAAATAAATAAATAAATAAAAAATAATAACTCCTCATTTTCAAGGATAATGGAAGAGAATCGTTCAGAATTAATGGCACTATTTATCTTTTTTAAATTTCCATCTTTCTCAGCTGATAGCTCTGCTCCCAAAGGAAAATATTCATAAAACAACAAAATTGAAGCTTTAACTTAATAGGTTATTAAAAATGTTCTTGTGTATGGCACGCTCTCCTTTGGACGAGCTGTACATTTTAAATTAAAGTTGTGATGTTTACGGAGTCACATACACTGTGTCCTTTATTTATTTCATCACTTAACAATGTTACACTAAAAGGGCATTGATGCATTCCAGTTAGGTGTTTGCCATTTAAGTATAATAGCAAGTTTTCAGGAAGGGACGATTCAGTGTGTGTTAAAACTGCACCTGTATGTCCATTAACTAACCTGCATATCCATGTGCTTGTTTCTGTTTTTATTATCTGTTTCACTATTTTACTACAGGCATAAGTATCACTCACCTGTCATCCTCTGCCTAACGAGAATGTGGAGCACTACTGTACAGGCATATAGACTGTGAACTTCATATCAGTAGGACACAATTTTTTTAAGAGGTGAAATAACTATATTTAGCTACTCTGAGCTGTTTTTGCTCAAGGTTGGAGAGTAAATCTGTCCATTTCGCTGAAGCTTATGATAGTTTTACAGACTCCTCTGTGCTTATGATGGGTGCATGCAGCTAATCATAAACATGTCTCTGTTATTGGGTACTAACGATGACACATTTCTTATTTGGTCTTCAAGGACACAGCACTGAGCTTCACAACATTAGCAACACCAATGTGCAATGATTATTTCAAGACTGTTTGAAAACACCAGGGTGGTGAAAAGATTTATGCTTAAGTTTAAATCTGTTATAGTTCTGTCTTCCTCGAATATGAAGCATAAAAATATACATATAAAACTAACTGGTTTGTAGCAGAGTGTAATGATTAGTACATTAAAAAAATATTTATCAAGTATCATTAGTTATTCAAAAAAGCAAGAGCGGTTTAAAATTTGTATTTTGTACTAATTCCAATTCCCTGTGCTGTTTTGACTCACTTTACTTGAATACAAATTGTGTCTGCCGTAAACTTTTTCACAAAGAGCAGATATAAAATACAACATTGTCAGAATGGTTTCTAGGAAGAAACTCCTGTCATTCATATGATTTCGGAAAGATGTGATCTTATTCACAGTTTTCTGTATTGTTGTATTCCTGCCTCTTGTCAATTTTAAGATTAATAACATTTTCTTTGGCCATTTCAAAAAAAAAAAAAGTCTGCTGTGCAAATTTATCATTTCTAAGACAGGGCCTATATGCTGAATTCCCCCCAAGGATTCTCCCCTCCTCTTTTCAATTTCTGCTTAGAAATTCTGCATGGTGAAAAGCTTAAAGTAGAACATATTGGGGTGCTCAGATGCGCCTGACCTGTTTATGCGAGGGGAAGTTGATAGGCTGTTGAATTCCCCTGCGGCTTGTGGCCCAGTGAGGGGGGCTATCCTTTAAACGGACTCTTTGATACTTCCACATAATACAAGGAATAACTCAGACAACGGGACTGAATATTTCATTTGTTATCCATATTCCTTGTGGGCAGAAATGATAGGGAAATGTAAAAACAGAGATTGGAGCCTCTGGAGTGGGAACATTTGAGATGCTGTTTTGCTGTCTATAGACGGAGTGGATGCTGAACCCCCTGCCTGAACTGCATCCATCTTGTAGGCAGCTGGGATCACTGCTCTTAATGCTGCCATGTGTTAACTCACTCTGTCTGAAGTTTTGTGCCGCTCGTCTTTTACACCAAGCTGTATTGTGTTCTAGATATGATTTTATTATAGACTGAAAATATGAAATTTCTGGGTAACACTTTAACTAAAATGCAATCATTTGTAATTTTAGAAGGAAGAAAAATCTAAAGTATTGTTTTACAGGGTTACAAATTAGAAAGCAAAATCTAAAAAGTGTTGCTTTAGGTTGCAGACTATTTAAGTGTTTCCATAGCAATAGGACTGGTCAATTGTATCACTGTCTCAAAGCATTTTTGTTAATCTACTGTATGAAAATAATTAATATTGGTTATTAAACATTCCCTCAAATATCACTTTTATACTTTATCCTAACTATCTAAATTATCTAAATTTAGTAAGATTTTGTACAAAAATTTACATTCAAATTTGTAATATTAATGAACCAATGCCCTTGGAAATTTAAATTAGGTTAAATTGCTTTAAATGAGAAGACATTAGAAATATATTAATAACTTGCTTTCTCTTCTGGTTACAACAAATAATATTTTATATTATTATTCTCATTCCTATTGTTATTATAAGTAGTAGGAGGAGCAGGAGCACTAGCACGAGTTGCTGATGTTGTTGATGTTGATATCTTGATTGATTTTTATTATAACACTCATAAACTGGATTTAAGGTAGGTTAAAATTTAGAGAGTTAATTCTTGTTTACACTAATTACACATTCTGAAAGAAATTACTGCTTTATTATAGGTATTTTGCTACTTTGTTGTAGATTACAGCTTTCAAAATTACACTTTGATCTACATTTTGAATTCCATTGATCTTTTTTTGTTAACAGTAGTGAAATGTATCCATTCTAAATGTTTTTGCAAATTAAATTTTTAATTAATAATTAATTTTAACAGCAAGTCCAGTGCTAAGTTCACTAAAAGAGGCTTCACTGAGTTAACTCACCTGTCAAATGATGATTTTGAAAATAGAGCAGCATCATATGCTCACACTGGAGACCATCATCCCATCTTTTTCAACACTTCCCACCAAGAAGAAACTTGGCTGCAAACATCCAGTCCTCCATGCTTTGGGATCATTCATTACTCTCTGTTAACCTACTCCTTAGCCAGCCATTGCATATTTTTAGCTCCTTTCATCTCTCTCTTTCTCTCTCTCTCTCTCTCTCTCTCTCTCTCTCTCTCTCGTTTCTTCCTTGCCTATTTTGCACTAATTTCCCTCCATCTGCCTGTGCATCTGTTTGAGGGCCAGCAAAAGAATGTGAAATATTGCTCACAAAACAGAAAAGTCAGTCTTTCTTCTTCTCTTTGGCTAGCTCCATTTCTTTCTCCGTTGCTTCTTTTCACTTCTTGCCATTGTGCTTGATTCAGGGGTGGCTCGATTTGCACTGTGAGCTTAAGCTTCTTTTACAGGCTAATTCTACATGTAAACCTGTGTGCTGGGTTGAGTGTGTCTAAGAGAAGACAGAAATTGCAAGAAAAAAAGAAGGTTTGAGTGAATGAAGGGAGTACTGTGAGGATGAGTAGGTAATTTCCTTTCCATGTCTAACCGTTTAACCAATAAGCGGAGTCAACAAGGTGGCACAAAAGATCAGAAAGGTGTTATTGTACTAATCGGACAAAAGCCTGGGGTACTCTTAGAAATACACGACTGAGAAAAGACAGTGACCCCCACCACAACACCACCACCTCTCCAAATCCAAAGCTTCCTTCCCTATCCACTCTTTGAGGAAGGACAATAGGAGAAAACGGGTGGGGATGTGGGAGGCCCTTCTGTCCCCATCAGTGCCTGCATTGATTACACATTCCTCTCCAGGTCCAGGGTTGCTGGGTAGTCTTGGCACCCATGGTGTTTTACTCTGTTCTGCCTTCTCTTTCAAGTTTTCTGTGTTTCTGATTTTGCTTACATAAATGAAGTAAAATGATCAGATTGAGTTAATGAGTTATTTTATACACTGTGCATTTCACCTTAAATTTTAAAATTAAATCAAAACTCAATGCCATAAGCAAGAAATTACTTTAATTATTGTTTAATACTTTAATTATTAATTTAATAGAAAATAACATGTCAATGACATGTTTTATGACAGTTGTATGATTTTATACAATACTGTGCAAATGTCCTTCATATAAATTACGTTAATTTAAATGATGTAGATCAAATTACAGAAATTTGCCTAAAGATACAATTTAAAAATTTGTTGTTTATGTAACAGCCTCAGCAGCAACCACATTTTCCCTCTCATCTGTTTCAACCACTCAGCATTCAGCATCGCCAGTATACTAATCACCAACCTGATCATCTGTCATCATCTGCACCTGTTTCTCTTTGGTTTAGATGTTTCTCAGTGATTCATAGGTCACTGTGTGGCTTAATAATCAACAAACATGCCTCTGAAAATTCTCTGGTACAGAGACTGAACCAAAAATGAGACCTAAAAACCTACCAAGAAAACCTTTCCCTCAAGAAAATCCTGCAATCCCCAATTCAGATTTCATTAACAAATCAGCTGACAGAGGCAGGGAAAATAGGTTCTACAACCATACGAGGAAGAAAACATGAGTAGAAACAGATTTATAAGAGAACTGGGGCTCTCTTCTTTTCCTTCAGACTCTGGGACCTTGATTTCCAAATGAAATGCAAATTTTACTTTAATCTGAAAAGAGGACTTTGGCACACCTGAGCAACAGTCCAGTCCTTTTGTCCTTAGCCTTGGACGTTGTTTCTGGTTTAAGAGTGGCTTGACACAAGGAATGTGACAGTTGTAGCCCATGTCCTGCATAAGTCTGTGCGTGGTCTCCAGCTGCTGTCCACTCCTTGTGAATCACCTCAAAATTTTTGAACGGGCTTCATTTTACAATCCTCTCGAGGCTGCGGTTATTCCTATTGCTTGTGTACCTTTTTCTATCACGTCTTTTCCTTCAATTTG
Organism: Leiocassis micropogon; assembly: GCA_028565275.1. Lineage (NCBI taxonomy): Eukaryota > Metazoa > Chordata > Actinopteri > Siluriformes > Bagridae > Leiocassis > Leiocassis micropogon. The sequence continues at coordinate 6,336,027 of JAOVVA010000054.1, read as the reverse complement.
ACTTTCAATTAATGTGCTTGGATACAGCACTTTATGAACAGACTACTAAAACAGACTGAGAGACCAATTAAGGTGTTTTCAGTTAATTAGCTGATCATTGTGTGACACCATGAGTCTCAAATACTGAAATTTTTCACAATTTAAAAATTTAAAGATACTGAATTTTAGGTTTTCATTAGCTGTAAGCCTTTATCATCCAAATTAATAATTTTTTTATGAAATTCTTATTTATTGAGATATTAGATTATATTAGATTTATCTTTATTGACATAATACAATGTATATGTATAGGATTGCTGAAATATACAGTACTTGGTATCTTATTAGAAGTGCATAAGTGATATATTTGCAAGTCCATAAAAAATAGAGATATGAGGCTATTATAATAAAAACCCTCAGTTTTATTATAATAAACAGAATCTTAAGGATTTAAACAAACAATCCTTAAGGTTCCACATGCTCAATGAAACAATGAAACAGATAGTAAACAGACAGAAAGTCATACACATTATAGAGCTGTGATAGGATCATGGACAATTGAACTAGCAAACCATTTTTGAAATCTTGCATGTAAATTGTAAAGTTATGAGCAGTTAAGCTTAAAGCTGGGGGCAGTGAGTAGTTAATAGTTAATATTTTTGCAGGCCATTCCAGTGAAAATTGCTGCTTACTGTAGCAACAAATGCTTTAAGTGCTTGTGTTGTCAGCCCTGGGGTTGTAAAGTAAAACATTTCCAATTTTATTTTTCATGAACAAGCTTCTTAAATACAGCTTTGCCAAAAAATGTACATGAGCTTCATCTTTTTGTAATTTTGCGATTTTATATCTGCAGTTAGAAAGGACAGGCATTACACATTACTGAGCTTTCTTTTCCTCTCTCTTAGGTTTTTAATTGATCACTGTCTGGGGTTTATTACAAAGAATGTTGTACGGTAATTTAAAGTGTATAATAGGTACTGATGGCCTTTTAGTGCAGCTCTTACCTTGTGAATTTTGTCCATTTTCCATAGCTGGCTGTAGTGATATCTGAGTTACTACGTTTGCTCATCAGCACACTTTTTTCCCTGGGAGCTTTTTCCATCTCCCCATGGGGAACACTTTAGATAACTCACCACATTACATGCTTATGTTTCCTTCCTTAGTGCTGCCACACTCTCTCTCTCTCTCTCTCTCTCTCTCTCTCTCTCTCTCACTCAATTTTATATTAGTGATCAGTAAAAGACGCCTCTGGCAATCCCTGCGCAAATAAAAGCTGACATGGTCTTTTACTCAAATCTTCTCCCCTCTCTTGGCCTGCATGCCCCCTCCAGAGATTACCCCTGTAACAACAATTATTTCAAATGTCAATGCTTCCTGCCCAGAGGGCCTCAGGCAAACGAAGATTAAATCTTTCAACATGGAAAAAAAAAATTAAAATGTGCTTGAGTAGATGTGGTGTGAAGCGAGGATTCTTGGTTATCAGGGGCAAAATTGGTGGTGTTTCAGCAAGTGTATTTTCTTGCTGTTGACTATTAACCCCTCTCTAAGAGGGCTACATGTCTTGTCAAGAGCAAAAGCCCACTGGAGGGAGAGACATTATGCTGTTTGCAATGGAGGCCTGTCATGATCAAATGAGAGGAAAGGGAAAAAACATGACCGCCTCTTGTGCTAAGGCAGTCATGCATTAACTGATTATAGTTTTTGCCCAAATGTAATGTCCTTATATATTTCTAACTATTTAGGGTAGTTTGACAAAAACAACAATACATTTAGGCATGTTGTGGCAAAATTATTTATTTTGTGTGGTCTCAGAAAATACTGATCTGAGGTTAAAGATTTTGTGTGTGTGTGTGTGTGTGTGTGTGTGTGTGTGTGTGTGTGTGTGTGTGTGTGTGTGAGGTCATGGTAATGTTGTTTGTAGTAAGTAGTTGCTTAGTGTTTTTGGACAGGGACCAGTCTATTGGAGTGAATCTGAGCATGCCACACTGGTGAATGTGTCGTTTCTAAATGACCTCCATGACCCCTGGCATCCTCCCCAGAGACCTTCACTTTCAGAGCCACTGGATTTATGCCAATCTTATTCAAATGCATGTGGATTTCAGTAAATAAGGATTAAAAGTATGGGGAAGGATAAAACTTCCAAAATGCTACAGAACATTTTTGTTTTAGTTCTCTGAAAATACTTTAAATTCTATATGAATTCAAATACTGTATCTACTAGAATATAATAAAAATCTAATATATCTCAAGAGACCTTGGGCATGAGGCAGCGTACACCCTGGACAGGGTGCCAGTTGCAGGCTACACATGTAAACACACTCATTCACACATTTTGGGCAATTTAGGATGGTAATTAATGATTTTGCCTAATCTGCATGTCTTATCCTAAACTGCATACTGTGGAGGAAACCAGAGTACCTAGATGAATCCCACCAGACACATGGGAACATGCAAACACCATGCACACAGACCTGAGCAGGTAATTGAACCCTTGATCTTGGAGGTTTGAGACCACAGTGCCAATTATTATTTATTTAAATTCATATAAATTCATATGAAAGATCACACAAACCTCCATACTCATAACACCCATGAGATCTTTGTAAGGTTGCGATTATTTACTGTTTACCATAAAATCTTTATACATTTAAACTCAAACACTATTAAATAAAGACAATATATAATAGCTGGTGATGTTTTTACAGTCTGAAGGAAACTGCAAAACATCTTGCTTAGAACCTTTAGCTCTATTTTCCATTTATATATTATATGAGTCTTCAGGATACAGTGTGGTACAATGAGTAATTAGCTCCTGTTTTCCCCTAGTTCTATACACTTTTAAATAATCCTCCAACTTTAACTCATTAAACTCCCAGTACCTGCTGGAAATCCCAGAATCCTTGTAACTATTTATCCTTTTAGCTCTGATGTAGCTACTGAAGTTAATTACCCCAATTTGCTCTAAAATGAAAAACTAAATAATAAGCCAAGTGATGGCTAAGTTAAATAGATATCAAACTATGCACTAAAATTTTAAATATGTATATAACTTTAAATATGTGCTGTGTATCAGTGTAGTAGTACTGTACACTGGTGCAGTCGATGCACTGGTGCAGTCGTTTCTATTTTTTTTTCTGTTTATTTCCAAAGGTATAGCAAAAATACAACATTTTATCATTTTATTATTATACAATATACATTCATTCTTTTCATACACCTTATCCTGTGTAGGATCATGGTGGGGGGTGCTGGGGCCTATCTCAAGGAATTCATGACACAAGGCAGGAAACACATTAAATGGCAACACATCTCAGATTACAGGTACATACACACACCTCCACCACAAGCAAATTTTGAAGAAAAAAAAAACAGCTTACAGTGCATGTCTTTGGACTAAGGTAATCTAGAGTAGCCGGAGGAAAGAGGTACAGGGACAACATGGAAACCCCAAACACACAAACCAGAGGCCAGATTCCAACCCCCAGCCCTGAAGGAGTGCACAATGTGCACCCGTAATTATAAACAAAAATATAAGCTGCAGTGTTTTTTTTCATAGAAGCAACTTGGGTTGAAATTAGCTAATATTAAAAAAGACACTGTTTACAAGAATAGACATTGCATATTCACATGTTTATGTGTTAAGGGACATTAGAAAGGTCTTAAAAGTTCAAGTGCTGTCAGCAGCACTGGGACCTTCAGTAGATTGAAAATAAGTGTGTGGAGCAGCTTGTTCTCCATTTTAATTGTAAAACAGATAAGCGCTAAACACTCCTCAAGAATAAATGACTTGTGAGTAATTACTATCTATTACCTCTCTTCCCCAGGGAGCTGTTTACGTGGGCCAGATGGCCACCAAAATGGGATTTAGGGAGAAAATTGACAACATTATTCACCAAGGCATTATCAATTACCTGGCTATCAATTTTACAGTAATCAAGTTGAATATGTGAAGGGTTTCTTGGAGTTGCAATAATTTAAAGGCTTTTTTGAAGCTCTGGGCATTTGGGTGTCATTGTCATTGAGATTTATAAGGTGGTGTTGGGTGACCCTCCTCCTTTGTTGGAACAGGGATGGCAGTAGATGGAGGCTGAGAAGAGGACATACACGGGCCATAAAAAACAAAGGCAATGGCTTTTATGTGTTTTGTACATGCGTTATTTGCATGGCCGGCTTCAGCAAGGTGAAATGGAGCCATTGTTTCCCGGTTCTAAGAGCCCCAATTACCAAAACGCATCGCTAAGAAGTGACATTAGGCAGTGCTTTAGTGCTTTCATTATAGAAGCATAATGAACCCACTCAAATCAAGTGTGACTTTCATTTTCCTGATTGTCAGGTGTTTTATTTGTGTTTTATGTAATATTTCCATATTGTAATGATGATGACTGTGTGGATAAGCACTAACCTACAGATTAAGGGCTGGAGCTTATCATTACCTACTTTCATAATGTCCCATCACAACCACACTCGAAGCTGCTATAGCTTTGAGATGCTAACAGTGCCTAAACGCTGTCAGGCTTCACTGACCAAATTAGCCTTTTTTCTAATGCTACGGATACTAATGACATTGGAGCGAGATGCCATTAGATTGAATGTGTATTCTGCATTTAAACTTGCATGAAAAAATCCTTGTTGTTGTAAAATGGGAGAGAGAGTTAAGCCACTTTCAAATCACACTGAATATTACAAAATCCTATTATAATAATAAAGGATGAAAATGTTTCACAATACATAAGCACAGCGCTTTCACCCTTTTGGCCTTAAATCACCTTCAGATTCATCATATTTGATTCACTCAGTGAAAAGCTTAACGATTACCTAATGAGCTGAAACTTGTATGTTGGAACAGAAAACGCTCTAAACAGTCTGATCAATACACCACAGCAGCCTGATCTTCTTGCATCAAGCAAGAACAGTTTGGTTCGAGTTTAACTAAATGTAGTCATGAGAAAAGCGCTTAATCCCACATTTAAAGCTAAACTTTGTTATCTGAAACTTTTAATACGCTCTAATGGCGCCGCCGGAGAACCTTAATCCAAAAACTGTCTATCTATATGCATAAATACTACATATGCTTTAAATTACTTTACATGAAAGTGACTTTCAATAGAATATATGCAAAATGTGGTTGTTAAGAGCTGCTGGATTATAGAAATCCACACATTTTCAATCATGCAAATCATGTTCACTTGAAGAGAAACTGCCTAGAATATAGGTGGATCAGCTAGCTTATTAGAAAGAATATTATGTACAATTGTGAAGTAGTACTATATTTCTTATACTCTCTCACCCAGTTGGAAGATCCTTAGTCATACATTTTAGTACCCAGGTTCAAAATTAAATATTTATAAATATGAACAGTTTGACAGCAAAACGACAGAACAGATTTTTTTTGTAGTTTTGAGAAAAAACAACGGTTTTGAGTCAAACAGAAAGTAGTTTCAGCAAATCAGATAAAGAAAAAAAATTGTTCAGTTTTGTTGCACACAAAAGCTTTGTAACTAAAAAGATTGTTATAGATTCTGAGAACGTGATGAGCAATACAAAACCTTTAATTTAACAGCCTCCTCCTATAACAGTTTTAGTTTCACTTCGTTACATGACGAGAGCTCGCTATGATAATACAGGTATCCATTGTTTTACCAATAGGTTCTTAACATAGCATGTGCATCTCATGTCTCTTGTATGCAAATCACTTGTGCATACTTTTTGTTTTGTCTCTGCTTGGTCTCTGCTTCACGACAGTGCTGACATTACAGCATCCACAGTTTTGTTAAGTATATAACACAGTGTTCAAACAACATCCAAATATAACATCCATAATGTCTTATTTCACAGAACATGTAGCGACACTACCTGTCATTCAGTGACTGCAATGGCAGTAGGAGAGGGTACATGTTCACCATTCTCCAAAAAACCTTTAAACACATACAAATCACACATAACACCTGTCATTGATCACATGAAAAAAAGAAATTATGCAATTGTGAAAAATCAGGTAGTTAGATGTGCTTTGCTCAAAACATGGAAATTTAAAGGTCTTAAAATAAGGTTATTTTGCAGTTTTCAAATTAAACATTATTTTGTGTATTAGCAAATAATAATTTGAAATAAAATAGTAAAAGTAAAAAAAATGGCATTTATTGAGTTGTGGTGCCCTAGTTTCAGGCAAGTATTGGTTAAACCACTTGATAGTACACCAAACCACTTCTGACACACTTTTTAAATTAAAAATTATACCATGTCATAAATTTGATGGGAAAAAAACTACTATCAACATAATTTCAAGCAAAAGAAAGAAAGAAGATTGATGAATGTAAAAGCTAACCCTGCTCCTTGTCCATAACCAATTGTACTTTCCATATGGCATGCACAATTTCTTCTATATCTGCAATCATGAGACTACAGCACTGCAGTAGGTAGCATTACTACTGGATCTGCAATTCTATTCTGACCTTGGATAACTGTCTCTGAGAAGTTCTATGTGTTTTCTTTGTGTCCTTCTGGGCTTTCTTCAGGTTCTTAAGTTTATTCCCTTTTACCAAATGTGTTCCAGTATGTGGACTAGATAAGATAAATTGCTCCTAGGTGTGAATGAATGTGTGTGAAGATTTGTCCATGGTACCTTGCAATGGTGTCTACTTCAGGATATATTCCTACCTTGCATGAGGATTGTTCCTGGGAGAGGCTGCAGATAAATAGTAGCAAAAGTAAGGATAAGGGTCACTGACTATTATGTATGAAAATTGACAACCTATACATGTAAAATTAAAAGTTTTAAGACCATTGTTTGTTGGTTTTAGAATTTCCTTTAATGCATTCAGGAAATTTTTTTGGTCAAAATACAGTTTGGGTTGCTGATGTAAGACTAATGACCTGACTCATTTCCTCATCCTATTCCAGTTGACATATTATTACAGATTCTGGATTTAATATGCTTCTGTTATGTATTGTACATGTCTCATACACCTGCTATTTGTACTAATTTCTGTAACATCTCAAATGAATTCCATAAACCACCTTTCTAAAAGTGAAATAATAATACTAATGATAATAATGTCAGTGAGTGACTTTAATAGATTTATGATGTATCTCAGTGTATCTTACAGAAGATTATAGCAATTTCTTGGCAATGCATTCCTTTGTTAGTACTTCAATGTTGTCTTTGCTTTTTTTCCCCTCCTGCTGGAAATGAGTGAGCACATTAATCTAATGCTTCAGTAGCCTTGTATTTATTTTAATGTGAACATAAGAATAGGAGTGCAGTCTCTCTCTTGGGAAATGAGAATTAAAATCTTTCTAATGATAATAAATGATAATATTAATGAGTTGTCCAAACATAACAAATATAATGAATTAAAAGACTTAGATTGAAAATGTTGTTCATTACTATGGAGTTAAAGAAATGAAAGAAAAATTGTTTTAGTTAGGAAATAACTTGGGCATCAACTTATTTGTTGAAATCAGTAGGGCTTAAGGTTACAAATCTGAAGAGCGGTGTCCACTGAAGCAGAAATCAGGAACTGTGTGTGTGTGTGTGTGGGTGTGTGTGTGTGTGTGCGTGTGTGTGTGTGTGCGTGTGTGTGTGTGTGTGACAATGTGTGAGGACCAAAAATGACAAAATGTCCTCACCATAATAGAATATTGTCAAATTTGTCTTAATTCAGATCATGACCATTTTACAGTTTTTATTAGAAAAAATATCACAACCAGAATATGCGATTTCTCAGTGCAGTACAAGACTACTGTGACAAAAAGGATTTTCAAAGTGGATTCAAGAGCTGTTTTCAACAATGAAGCAAATGAATTGCTTGTGATGAAGATGTTAAGTAGTACATACTGTATGTATAGAGGGAGAGTTAATCTAACAACATGTGCAAATTGAACAACCAATATTACACCCACCTTTGCGTTTCTTTTGTAATTCAGCTAGTCATCATCATGTCACTGGAAAGTCTTCACAAAGATAGAAACATGCATATGTGTAGGTGACTGTGTGCATATTTGTGCAGGAATTTTTCATACAGTATGTAGTGAATGTGTGTTAATTTTGCACACATTTGTGCTATTGTACCTTTATGTGAAATTTCTACCATAAAATATTGAAATGTACAGTTTTCACAGAGTACTCACATAGTCCCATGTGAAAAAACTATGATCACTTGTAAAATGTGTGTGTGTGTGTGTGTGTGTGTGTGTGTGTGTGTGTGTGTGTGTGTGTGTGTGTGTGTGTCATGGCAAGAGGCCACCAGCATCATTCATTTCATCTATATAAACTTCGCACTCCCTAACTATTTGTGATCCGTCTTAAAGCTCTGTGTAAAATGGCTGAGGAAGCTGTGGGTGTGTGTTTCCAGCTCTGTGACCTCGCGTGTGTAACGGCGCTGTTAGTCTTTGGCCTTGGGCTCTCCAGCACCCTTTCAATCACTACCGTAACCCTCCGTCACCCGGTTATGGCTGCAAACTATATTGGTATGAGTGCTGAGCGAAGGATGGCCTGACAGGGGAAAATAAGAGAATTTGTCTTGATCTTTGCTTGATTGTTTTCTCTGAGGGTCTGTGGTTTGTGCCATCAGCTTAAAGGAAAACTTTAAGGTGGAAAAAAAGGTTTCATACTCTGACAGTGAGTACATCACTGTATACAAGGAGTTTGTAATTCTATCCTGTCCAAGGTAAAAAGATAAAATGTTCACTTTCACAGTGCAGTTAGGTAGAATGATTTGATCTGATTGGTTGAGTAAAGGAGGAAGGCAACAAATGCCATCTTCTAAGGCTTCTGTGCTACTTGATTTATTACAAGAAAATGATTCCTGTACCTGAAACCCTCATCTGAACAACACTGCAGTGTCACTGTTTCTCAAACCAATACGGTCATTCCTTAGTTCATCTTTAGTCAGTGCTCAGGGTTGTGGTGAATCACAAGATTATTCACGTTACAAAATACAGGGTAACATGCTCACACTCACACACTCATTCAAACCCTGGGGCAAATTTAGCATAGGCAGTCAATCTACTGTACATGCATGTTTTTTGGGAGCTGAGAAGAAACCAATAGGAGATACAAGAAGAACTCTACAGGCAGAAGATCCAAGATCAAGCAAGTCTATCGATTCCACTAGGTAGAAACCAGTAGAAGGTCTGAGCAAAAACTTACCAACAGAAGATCAAAGATCCAAGAGCCAAGAGCCAAAATTGAGCATATCGACTACTTTTGCTGGGATGAAACAAGCAGGAGATCAAAGCAGATACCTACAATCAAAAGATCCAAGATTGAAGAGCCTAGCTCAAGCATATACTGTACAGTATGTCTATTAATAGACTTGTACACTCTAACAGACTCATTCAAACCCTGGGGCAAATTTAGAATGGACAGTCAACCTGCATGCATGTTTTTGAGTGGTGGAAGGAAACCAGCAGAAAGTCCCTACCAATAGAAACTGTCAAACTCCTCATAGACAGTAAATCTACTTTAGGATCAAACCAGGAGCACTGAATCTGTGAGGTTATAAGGGTTCCCATTGTGCAACCTAATATAATCATCTAGCAATCAAAACAGGATGCAATTTCTTTGAAAAACAACTTGTAGCAATAATTATCCATCTTCAAATGTAGTCTGAACCAAAAAGATTTCTGGAATGAGGGGATTAGGGAAGACGCGAATGATCAGAAACCTCTAAATCAACCTATAATTAGCCACAGTGTCTCAGCCTACTCATGCATGCACTACCAAGTCTGAAGGGACCAAGGGAGCCCCGCTTTACTCCAGTTTTCAGCCTCATTGCTGTAAATCAGCCCTCCACCCTACATCATTTACCTCTACTACTTTTTGCAATAAAAGAAGAAAGTAATTTAACCCATTGTTAAGGCCACTACAGGAAAGTTACTAGAACTTTAAGAAACAATTTAAAAAAATAAAAAGCAGCCACACCATATAAACATCTAAAGGAGACTGAACACCCACTATATTGCATTAAACTGTGTTCTTATTATACAGAGACATGTTACAATCCCTTACATTACATAATGTCTTGTTCTAAAAATGTATACCTTGATTAATTCAAAGTAAATAATGTTCAATAAAGTCAAAGTTCATAGGCTAATCAGTGTAGTTCATTCACTCACTTACTCTCACTCATCTTCTATACCGCTTTATCCTGTATTCAGGGTCACAGGGACCTGGAGCCTATCCCAGGAGGCTTAGGGCACAAGGCAGGACATAGTTCCAATCCATCGCAGGGCACACACACATACACACACGCACACAATCAGAGCAATATGGGAATGCCAATTAGCCTAACCTGCATATCTTTGGACAGTGGGAGGAAACCGGAGTACACGGAGGAAACCCACCAAGCACAGGGAAAACATGCAAACTCCATGCACACAGAGACGGGAATCGAGCCTCGTCAGGAATCAAACCCGGACCCTGGAAGTGCAAGGCGACAGTGCCAACCACTAAGCCACCGTGCCAATTTATTCAAGAAAGGTTTATTTGACTGTGCAAAAAGCTAAACACTATAATAGTTAATCAATTCTAGGTTTGAAAGGCTGGATATATATAGCTGACATTTTAGTATGCAACCTCAGTATGAATCAGTGCTGTTAATATATTTAAGTGTGTAAAAACACATTGTGTAAAATAGAAAAGTTGATTTTCAAATAATGCTACATGCATATACAGTACTGTGCAAAAGTCTTCAGCCACCCCTGATTTCATTATAATAAATTATTTAATTAGGTAGATTAAATGCAAGAAATGAGAACAAATACGTTACTGTGATAGGCTGCAAAGTGCCTAAAGATTTAAAAATTGGTTGTTTATATGACAACGTCACCAGCAACCTCATTTCCCCTCTCGTCTGTTCCAGCCACTCAGCATTCAGCATCACCAGTATACTAATAACTGACCTAATCATCTGTCATCATCTGCACTTGTTTCTCACTAGTTCATGTCTTAATTTAAAAAAAAAAATGATGCTTGAATGATTGTTTAACCACTGTGTGACTGAAAATGAAAGACAAAAAAGTCCTTTAGGAAGCCTGGAGAACTATTACTCAAGACTACAGTACATTAAACACTTACAAAAAGTATGACTCTTTGAAAGCAAAATATAAAGAAATGTGGGGGCTCAAGACTTTTGCACAGTATGGTACATAATGTAGGCTCCATACATATGACTAAGGATTGCATTTTCTAAAATAAATAAAATTAACACCATAGTGTATAATAGGTCTTAAATAATTGTCCAGCCGCACAGTAACAAACAATGCTTGTTCAGCATCAGGCCCAATAATGAAAGCCAAAGTGCATTTTTTAGAGGAGTTATGTAGGTTACAACCCTTTCCTTATTATGCAGTCAAAGCAGTGATTAAAATAGCACTCATGCTACAGTCCATATGTAAAGTGGAAATATGCAAATGAATGCATATCCATCAAGTTTTGTTTCCTCTGTGGCAGAAAGCTATTAATATTTTCCATTGTTTGTTGACACTTTAACATATGCGTCGCCCTCAAATTACAAATGATTATTTTTTGTTATGTGTTTCCTCCACACATTGACAGTGTATTATTTTCCTTTGGTCTGGCATTTTGTTATGTTTCTAAGCTTTGCCTCTGTGTTGTGTGTTCGCTGTGCCTGATTGAAATTTCTCTGGCAAACTCTAAGTGAAATATGGGCCGTGTGTTTAATGGAAAAAATAATTACACGTCAAACGAAACAAAGCATGACACATAGTTACCGAGGAGAATGACTGCCTACACGAGTCATCAATGAGGTCAAAACTTACACACACACACACACACACACACACACACACACACACACACACCTGTTGCTTCGTCTTGATCAAAGCACTAAGACTATTGAAAGTGGTTATCTGCCTCTAACTGTTGAAGTCATATAAATGCAGACAAAATGCTGCTGAGAAAAGCAGAGAACATATGTTTTGGCCAAAGAAGTAGCAAGTATATGATAATGCAAAGCTAGTAAGAATATTGTTTAAGTATTGCTTACTTAAAAAAATATTTTGACTTATTCAAAAACATAATCCATTACATAAGCTTTAAAATAAAAATAAATTAAAAAATGTAAAAATAAATAAATAAATAAATAAATAAATAAATAACAACAAATGATTCTTACATATGATATGACTTTTGAAAATCATAGTTTTATTCCTGCTGGAGTGCACCAGAATAGTGCTCCACACCTTTTCTCTCCAGGTAAAAGGGAAAAAAATTTGCATCATTTCTCATGAAACTTTTGAAAGAACTTGAACATCAAATCAAGCATCTGCCATGCAAAAGAATCAGTACAACATATGGAATGGTCTAAGTTGTAGTGTGTCTAAGTGTGTTTCTATCTAAATTTAGCTATTAAAAATGAAAAGGCAGCAGAATATCCTCTCATTTTTGGAACAGCCAAAACTGTAAATTTTTCAAAGGAAATGAAGCATGTGTGATTGCCTAAAATGGTTTAAGCAATCAACAGGAGACAAAAATATTTGTTTAAGTAGAATCAATGTAAATGCAAAATGGAAAGATTTTATATGATTTTTGCAGTCAGGATTGTTGCAGTAGTCTCTACCTCCTCGACTGTGCCAAAGTTCATACAGCATCATCAGGACAATGTACTGTAGAAGAGCAGGTAGTAAGCCATGGAGAAGAACAAGAGTGTACTGTACTGTAATCGATGATGAGGGCCAGTGTGACCTGTAAAATGAGGAGGAGCAGGAGGAGAAGAGGAGAAAAGGAGATGACAGTGAATGTCAAAAAAATTAGAATATCATGGAAAAGTGTTTTTTATTTTTTATTTTATTGTTGTTGTTTTTTTTGGGTTTTTTTGACTGGACCGATTCTGGATTGTAGTGGTGGGCCACCAGAACCAAAAATGCCCAGGCTGATTTTTTTTTTCCTTATCCAGCCTGGGCTGTGGCCCTAGGTACAACTTAAGCTTTAAGCTTGCTAAACTTCCAAAAATTAGTATACCTAATTATTTCATCTTATACTCATATAGTTTAAGTAATAATTAAACAGAAACAGCTTTTGGGTTAACAGTGCTTGGCAACTTTTCCTCAGAATGAAGGTTTACTAAGCTAAATGTGTGGCTTACTGCCATATAACATTCTCAATATGATAAAACTGTTCATAAATTCTCTCCGGTCATCTCTGGAATTGTCTAATATTTTTTGTGAAGCAGTAGAATAGGAGAAGTGGTACTGAGCTACATGTCTTAAGGTAGGTCAGCCTGAAAAATGTCATTATAAAGTAATATGCCAACAAACATTTATCACATGGTGCACATTTTGTCAGCGTAACATGAAAGAGATGCCTTTTGTAATAAGCTTGTATGATCCTTTATGTAGGCTAATGTCTGTTGTCATAAAGACTTATGTTGATGTCACTATGAACAGAGTTGTAGTGTAGTATAGTGTAGTAAGTATAGTAATATTTTTTTATTAATAAACAATGAAAAACATCAGAACATTGTGACACATTTGCTTTAGTAAAGCAGGATAGTTAAGACTGAAGAAAGAAATCACTTCTCTAATGTGAAATTTAATCTAATCTTTTTTGGAAATTTTCAAGAAATTGAGTGGTAGAAGGATTAGGTAGGATCAGGTAGACGGATTAGCACTGTAAGATGCTGATCTTTAGGATTTATTTAAACCTGGATTGAACCAAAAATACTGTTTGGCAGACCATGAGCAGTGTGTTAAAAAATCAAATCCTCATCAAATCAGTTTTGTCCTATGTCACTGGTGGCAGGGTGATTCTGGAAGTGAAAGGAAAAGAAAAATATTTCATCATAGCATAACAGGAATCAGTTAAAAAAAACTTTATAGTGACATTCAAATAATTCTATAGATTGCAATTGATTTTGGATCTGTTATTAGCCTGTTGATCCATTTGCCCCTTAATGTCCCCAAAGGTTGCAAATGAGGTTAAGGGGGGGATTAAGGGGGGGATAAAGTTTGTTTATTTGAATTCAATCAAGCAAAATATCCGTTGCACTAACATGTTTAAATTTGCTTCTTTTTTTTCTTTTTTTCCAGCCTGACATTTCATACCTTTTGCTTAAAAAGTGACAATGTCATTTTCCAAGTCTTATAACAACTTGAGTGCATTACTTCTAATTAGCCATGAGACACGACAGGTTGAAAATACCAGATGGCGACATATTTGATAACTTCCTGAAATGGCTACAGTTCTTCAAAGTGTGTGTTGATATTTTTAATTAAAACGGCTTGTCAAAAAGGTAATCTAAACCAAATTGATGTCACACAAGATGCTATTAATATAATTTCCCTGACATTCCTATTAATTATACTGACTATGAATCACATGCCCCCTCATTATCGACACAAAGATCAAGAGTGACTAAAAAAAAACAACATATTTTTATGTAATATCCACTTGATGAGAATATTAGCTTATTTGCCTCACTAGCTAAATTTAGACCTACATGACATGCTGGATGATTTATCTTTTTTTTTTTTTTTCTAAAACCTTGTACTGTGACCTGAAAACAAATCGATGTACCGGGTAACAAATTTGACATGGAAGCTTGCTTATTTGAACAAAGACTGTCTTTGTTTGAGTAAACAAGCGAGAAGTGTCTCACATGAAAGGTTTTATTAATACGCATGTACTGTAGATGATGCAGATACAGGTCAAAAGCTTCAGTTAATGTTCTGAGGCAGGCTATGGTTTAATCAGCTAATTTTCTGCTAACTGTTCTTCACAATCACATTGAACAAAAAAGCATCTCAAAGAATGAAAACTTTATATGGTTATAACAGCAGAAGGTTTCACTCAAGCTATGAACAGAAATCTGAAGCTATAGAGGGTACAAGTCTGCTGTAACTGGATGGCTGAAGAGTGATAAACATTGCATGGTCTTGGTCATGGATTTTGTGTGTCTTTGCCCATTGTTTTATTGTTTAATGGAGTCTTCTCTACAAAGTTTAGAGTAAACCTGTATATGATAAGGTATAAAATTTTGATAAGGGTAAGTCAGGAAGACACTAGGACTGAACAAACTTCATATATTAGCAGTGCTCAGTTCCTTTTGCTTTCTCTGTTAGTTTTGTCAGCTACAAACTTTTAAAAAGATTTTTACACATTTGTACACGATTTGTAGTTCACTTAATCATGAACCATGATAGCCTCCCACTTTCAGGCTGATTCCCACCTTCAGGTCTATGTGTGAAGTTTGCAAGTTTTCCATGTAATAAATTATTTTTTTTGGATTTTTTCCCGATTTTCTCCCTAATTTAGTCATGTCCAATTCCTCCCCATCACTACGGGGGTCCCACATTAAGGCTACTACTACCACTCAGTCAAGACTATCACGTGTTTCCTCCAAACCACGTGACACCAGCCGACCGCACCTTTTTTGCGTGCTCACGCATCGTTAGGGAAAGCGCTATCCGCTCCTTCTGCTTGCGCAAGCTCACAGACACCCCTGATTGGCTGTAGAGCCTTGATTAGTGTGGGAGCACGAAGTACCTCTCATTCCTCTCCTCTGAGAGAGCTCAGCCAATCAGCTGTCTCCAGACTACCGGCTGCGAGAGGTTACAGCATCACCCGGGAACCGAACCAGCGATCTCCGGATGATAGGGCAAGCGCTTTACCACTGCGCCACAAAGACATGTTGTAGACTGATTGGTGTTTCCAAATTGACTCGTGTGTGTGTGTGTGTGTGTGTGTGTGTGTGTGTGTGTGTGTGTGTGTGTGTGTGTGTGTGTGTGTGTGTGT
>JAOVVA010000054.1:6305547-6318399 GCA_028565275.1 Leiocassis micropogon | reverse complement strand
GTTGATTTCCTTTCTTTGCTTTTGATTCCTAATATCAGGTATATTACAATTTTATGACTCCCATGCTTAGAACCCTGGTGGAGCAGAAATTAATGTTACATGAACTGTTATTTATGGATTTTGCTATTAATGTGTTATTATTATATAACTAATGTGTAATAACATGTCAATAACATTGTACAGGAATTTTTTTTCAATTTGCTGTTTTTTAATTGTACTCTATACTGAAATTTACTATCAAGTTATCATGCATGTGTAGTTAATGTATTAAATATGTGCTTTATTTTAGCTCAAAGTAAAATCTCAAAAATATATAAAGATTTGAGGCTATGCACCATGCAGTAAGATCAATTAGGACAAATATGTGAGAAAATTAGGGTCTAATGAAGATATCTGCACTGAACGGAAAGAATAAAGAAAACAAATGTTAAATATAAATGTACAAGACGAAGGAAAGGGGAATAGAGGACCAAACCAAGTGACAGGTTCTTCCTCTTCCTCACTGTTTTCAGGGCTGATTGGGAGCACCTCTCCAGGCCTGCTCGGCCGTGACATAACAACTAATCCCATCTGTAAGTTATTATTTATCTGCTGCAAACTTTGTCAAACTCAGGCTTTGATGTTTTTTTTTTCTCCCGCCCCGTTTTCCCTCTAGTGCCCCCACTCCTGAGTCGCTCTGCCACATAATTTATGACTTCCCCAGCTCCTCCTGACACATTATTAAAAGCAGAATTAGTTTTTTGCGGCGGCCATGTCCGCTGGGGATCGGAAGGGGCAGCAAGGGCTCTGGCGCACTAATAGAAGGCACTGTGATGGGGTTAGAGAGACTAATGATTCGAACGTGCAGAGACAACCATCACACGAAGAGGCAGGAAGGAGCATCCGGAGCTGTGAGGAAAGGTTAAACCTCCTCCCCGCAGAGAGCGTTATTGGATTGTTTAGCAGCAGAAGGATAATGTTTTTGTCATAGGCTGTGATGTCGCAGGGCCAGTGACAGTTATGGATAGAGTACGAGAGAGAGAGAGAGAGAGAGAGAGAGAGAGAGAGAAAGAGAGAGAAAAATGTGAAATAGGTAAGTATGACAAAAATACAGATAGAAATATTGCTTAATTAATGAAAAAACATATGTCCTTAACAAGGTCAATTTAAAAAAAAAAATCTTTTAGACCAGCTGACCAGTAGACCAGAGGCAAAAATGTTTTCATGTCGAATATTTTCCCCGCACACTATACAATCATGTTTGTCTGTGAGTCTGAAATGCGTCTGTGCAAGTGCGTGTGTGCGTGCATGTGTGTGGGAGTATGAGTGTGGCTTCGTGTCTACTGTGTGTGTGTGTGTGTGTGTATGTGTGAGAATCGTCGGAAAAGCAGGAGCACAGCTGAGCACTTCAGCTTAATCTTATGCATCATTAAGCTCTCAGCAGTGTGCCAGTGCCACCCATATACATCATCCACGCTTAATAAACATAATAATGACATAAGATGTAATTCTAGATGAATTTTCATTTTATGGGGAAATGGCAAATTCCTAAAAAAAAGGGGGGGGGGGGCGCAAAAGAAGCAAATAACCAGAAAAGTTCGAAAATAAATGTATTTTCTTTTTTTTTTCCACCTTGACCTGCAGAAAGGGATGTGTGTGTGTTCATGAATGTGTGCATCACTCCTTCCCAGTTTACTAGCCAGTTTCCAGCAGGGATGGGGTGGGTTGGGGTGCAGGGGCAGGTTTTCTCCCCCAGCACCACCAACCTGGGAACATGTACATGCTGGCTATGTAGATAGCATTTGAACCACTGGAGATGCTGTCTGCTACTGAGTGCTTTAGCGCACCCTGTGAAGAATGCACAGACTTTAAGCATGTCACATGATCGTACAGATGGAGGCTGAAACATCACATAATGACTGCTCGAAAAGCAGCGGTGCCTTCATGTCCTCAGATTGAGACCGCATTCTGTTGTTCTTTTAGGAATGAACTCTTTGGATTATATATGGATGATGGTGCTCACTTGTGCACTGCTAATATTTTTGATTAATTTTCAGCCTTATATATTCACGTAAGGTAAATCTTGGTAGTACTTAGTAGAATCTTTTATTGGTAATTGTAGAAAATTGTGTATTTCATAGTGACTAAGTTTTCCTTTGTTGCACTCAGCAATTGCTATTTCTTTGAGTTATGATGCACAAGCCATAAAGTTCAAGATACCAGACTCGTCAAGGTTATTGGCACAAATGCATCCAGCTGCTGATTTCTACCACTTTAATCAAAATTAAATAAAATCATAAAATCAGGATGAGAACGTTTTTATTAGATGTGAAACCACACTTAGTCATAATGTATTCACTATAACTACGGTGCTTTTTAAAATTAGGCTTCTTATGGATTAATGCATGCATGATGGTCATTAAAACACCAAGAATTTATCTACCACACCCCCATACACCCACCACCATTGCATTTCCTTTATGATCATAAACAACACCACTTAAAATTCTATTACACCGGCTCTCAGTAACAAAAATAAGATGCTGGTTTATAAGAAATCGCTTTCTAGATGTTTGACTATCTGATTTATCTTAGTCAAGTGTTTTAGGAGACTAGAATATTAATTCATGTGATTTGAGGTACCAGTTTATTTACCAGTGTATAAATCTGCATCTTCATGATAATGCTCATCTCATAATCTATAGGTAATATACACACACAAACATAAGTGCACACACACACACACACACACACACACACACACACAAGAAAGATAAATGAATCAGTCAGTGGAAGTTCTAATGAACCTGTGGAGCTAATTGCTTTCAACAGTGACTGGCTGAAATGTAAATGAACTGATCAGAGGAGGGAGAAAAAAAGTAGATAGAGAATAAATAGATACTTAAGGGAGGGCGAATCAATAGCCACCGAGGCTACAGCTCCCAAAGGACCATCAATCATGATGACCATTCCTACTACAAGCCTGCCCCCTTTTCCAGCACATACACATAATCACTCTCTTAGCACTCAATGGCTCTAAATTCAGACATGCGACTATGCATGTTGGGATAAACAGAAATTCAAATAATATTCTAAATAGTCTAGATTGAACGTGTCAAAATGATACAATAATTCTGGCTCACTTTGGCTTTGAATTGCAGTTAACATTTTTCTGCCTTCGTTGCTATAACACACCTGAGTCAGCTTATGAAGGGCTTGATAATTACCAGCTCAAAATGAATCAGGTGTGCAGCAAAAGCACAAATCCTATAGCATGTCTCAGGATCAGGGTCGAAAAAGCGGTGTTTAAAAGGCTTAGGACATAAACAGAGATAAAGATATAAAACAAAGAAATAAAATAAATAAAAAAAAACCTTAAAAGACTAAAGAGACTTTATAAAGATACAGTATAAGAGCTGATGTTTTATAATTATGTCGGCATCAATTATTGTCACATTTGGAGAAAACGTCTGAATGACATGAACAAATCCAATGCTTAAACTATGTTCATTAACACATTAAATTTTCAATTAACTTTATAAATTAATGTGTTTAATTGTATGAATAAAATAAATTGTTCATACTCATGTACAAAATAAGGTTTGGGATCACATTGGGAATGCTTTGCATTGTGGGGTGTGTTAGCCATCTTGGTAAATACAGTAGTAAACAGGAAGTTGTGAGGAATGTCTGTGAAACAAATGCTAATGCCAAAAAAATGCTAAAATGGAAATAAAACACCAGAAGGAGAACAGGATTTGCCGGACAAGTTGTCAATAAAGCCAGGGACCAGTATTTGGGAGAAGGTGCAACTTGTAAATGGTTTGGATCCATACAAGATCCCCAACAAAGAGTGGATCAGTGATCCTGACCTGCTGCCTCCATGCCTGATGTATTTTCTTATCTTGTGCACAGTGTTAGTGCTTATTCAGCCGAGCAGTTCAGAAATTATAAATCACTTGACTCACATATACAGTTCACAAATGGGTGAGTACAGGACTTACCACTCTTCAAGCCATTAAACTGTGCTAACACAGCCTTTCATGCAAAAGTATGTTGAGTCAAACCTGTCTTAAAGGGAGATAAAGTTCAGTGGGAATCTTATGAAGCGTCTACAGTCCCACTGAGCTAAATTGAGGTGGTATCCTTCAAAGTTGCAATGTATTTAGTACAAATTTAGTAAACCCCCCCCCCCCTTTTTTTTCTACAGCCAAACTAAAATGGGTGTGCATCCCTTAGTTTCAATCAAGCACTAAAATAGCCCAAAATAACATTCTATTATGATCATTTATCTTCCTCACATCATTAAGGAAACAATATCAGTTCATTGACATATTGGAAAATTTCAAGACTAGATGGATTGGTGTGGGGGTTGTGTTTCCCACACAGCAATACACAACAGAATAATCATGGAGTCTAGGATACTTCAGCAATGGCTGAAGAATTGAGACAGTTCTACATCAAACCATTTGTACCCGTAACACTTGAGTCTACAGGAGTAGTTTATAATATTTGTTTAGCTTTGGTCCATTGTGAGTCACATATCCTCTAGGAAAAGCCAATGTGTTGACTCTGATGATCCTTTTTTGCTGATGTACTGTTGATTGTTTTCCATTTTACTCTTGCATAAGTACACTTAATACACTATACACAGAGTAAACCAAATAATGGAGATAGATTAAGTTGAACTCTATTTTCACCTACTTTTCACTAAAAGGGGGCAATTCTCACACAGAAGCTGCTACAGCTTTATCATATTTACCTAGAAATCATGAACACTTACCTAGAAATCATTAAACTGGAAAAAGATCAACTTGTAAATGGTTTGGATACATAACCAATAGATATGTGGAGTCAAACTTCCTTCTGTACATGATTTAAAGTACTTTACAATTTTAAAGGTCTATTTAAAAGTTTAGTATTTTAAGATTACTTTTAAAGGTCTATTTAAAAGTTAATCATGCATTCATTCATCCATCTATTCATTCATTCATCCATTAATTTTAAATCCTGTAAGTCTGAAGCCTACAGTATCCCAGGAGACTTCAGGCACAAGGTAGTTTTCACACTAGTCAGGGTGCCAATCCATCCCAGGGCACCACACACACACACACACACACACACACTCATACATAACATGCTAACCACAGTGCTAACCATTATGACACCATGCTGTGAAAGGCAATCATCATCCACTATATTAGCATCCATGTTCTATTTAATCTCCAAGTTGAGAAAGCTGACGTATTTTTAGTAGGATTATATTGTTAAATGTGTCAAAATTAAATTTAATGTAATCATCTTGTTTACGGAAATATCTTTTGCTTTTTAATCATTTGCGAATATGTTCAAGACAGATTCATTGCAATTGAATAATAGGAAAAAGTCCGTTAGAATCTCAAAGAATCAAACAGCATTCGATCATATACTATAATGTACATAGTTTAATATTTAGGTTTTTAAAAATCTACACTGCTAAAAGCAGGGGCACTATCATCCTTAATTCTGTATGCACTGGTACTGTATATCTTTTTTTTCAGTTTTATTTATTATTATTGTTTTTTATGATTTGGTTTTTACATCACTGGCATCTGGCAGTCAATGCACATTACTATTTTTTTTTTTTACAGTAGGCTTATCTTGTGTGTTAGCAGGCAAATGAGTAGCCAATTAATGAGCAAAAGAAAACAACTGAACTAAACAGTCATTTTCATGTTTTAGAAAATAAAACATGACCAATTGTATTCAGTGAAGATTTTGCAGAGAGCAACAGTAGCACTGCACCTGGGCTTTGAAAAGCATGTGGTATGGTAATAAAATTTTTATTATTGTGTTGTATGGATAATGTTAATAAAAAAAAACTCAATCTCTTTATCTCTTCCTTGCTCACTCACTTCCTCATACAGTATGTGCCTGCATTGCATGTATGTAACATAAGTGGTTCTTGTGCATACTATAAAACATTACCCTGTCGGCCATCCTGGTTAAAATTTTGATAATGCGATCTTGAAAAAAGGAGGCACAGTGGCTTAGTGTTTATCACTAACGGCTTGGACCTCCAGGGTCCAAGTTTGATTTCCACCTTTGGGTCTGTGTGCATCGAGTTTGCATGTTCTCCCCGTGCTTGATGGGTTTCCTCCAGATACTCCAGGTTCTTCACACAGTCCAAAGACATGGAGATTAATCTAAGTGGCATTTCCAGAATTAGCTCATAGTGTGTGAATGAGCATGTGATTGATTTGAGAATGTGTTGGATTGGCACCCTGGGTGTACCCCTCCTCATCCCCTCATAAGACTCCTGGGATAGGTTCCAGGCCCCTGCGACAATGTAAACAGTATAGACATTGAAGGAGAGCTAAACAGAAGGAGCAACATTTTGATTTCAATACATGATCTTCAGGAGACTATCGAGCAGCATAGATTGAACGAATGACACGCCGGTACTGAAGACGTCTTTTTGCTGCTATGCCCAGCCAGATTCAGCAGGTTTAAAGAATAATAGACTTCTTACTAAATACTGATTGTTGTATGGCAATTTAATTGCTTATTATTTCAAATTATTCTTAATATGTTGATTGTGATTATTTAAAAAAATTAAAAATGTCATTAAAAAACTGAAATTCACTTCTGTCTCAATACTGTTGGTCAGCACTGTACACTCATAAAAATAAATATTCTCCCTTTGCCGCTACCTCACTGGACTATCCTTTGTATAAATGGATGCATTATAAGTGTCACCCCTTCTTTCAACCACACTTTAGGATAAGCCATCAAGGCTATTTTTCTGAGCTCTGTAGTTGTACTGTGATATTGTTTCGAAGTAGAGTCATAACTGATGAAAACAAATACAGCACTTCTAAATTGGGCAAACATGCATTTGTTTAGAAATTGCTATTCCAAGTCTGTATAGATGGAGTGCTAAGGATCCCTCTTCCACTGGAAAACATTTTTCTTTCCTTCACATGACAAATGAACTGTCAGAGTTTAATGATAGATATTTGCATTGTGATACAGATTGTGTCCTTGGCCCTAAACATAAGATATAGATCCATTAATAATGAATTCAGATGAAGTGTTCCCTTTTTCCAGGCTTGCTGTCGTAACGTCTTAATAGATGTATGCACCCATCACCAGTGGCTGCAGAGCATTAGAATGGAGACTCGGCGATGCACCATCTATCACATGAACTTACTTTGTCCTGCGTTGTTGCATATAGTACAGTATCTGGTACCTTTGTGCGTTTTTTCTTTTTTACATTTTATACTATTCATCTGTTTTTTCCTTTGCCTTATTGTGTGGCTTATAAAGTACACCTATGATAATAAAATGTATACTTTTTGCTATTGTTTTAAAGATATGTACAGTATGTGTTCTTATAAAGAGGTGTGTTTTTCTCTTGGTGTATGTGTATGTCTCTTTAAATGATTGTAAGAGTCTGATGCTGATACAGTGGAATCTACGTAGTATTTATAGCCATATTCTGGTTAAGCTGGGCTGCTCTGATGGTTCTTTTCCCCTCTGCTTGTTTCATTATGAGATTCCTGCATAGACATAATCTCAATAAATCACTCCAACATTATTCATTCATATCCTTTATGCGTACAAGACAGAATCAGACCATCATTACAGCCACACAATATCATGGTAGCATACAATGCATTTGGCAGTGGACACATTTTAGCTCCATACTCCAGCACATTTCATATTAAATGATGTTTAACGTCAAGAATGACATCTTTAATTTAAGTTTAGAAATGTGTAGGGATCTGTGTAGCTCTTTTTATATATGGTGTCCATCATTTTTTATAGACCATATGCAATTGGACAGTTGGCTGCTCAGTTATTTCTTGGCCTGCGGTGTGTCATAGCATCATTAGTTCATACAGTAGACGGTCTGGAGTCTATTTTTGTAGTCACTTGACCTGATAGCCAACATGTATTAATACCAGAGGGAAAAAACAGAATACATCCATCTAAGAAATAAAAAATATTTAAATGCTTAAAATGGTTTTCTCTCATAATGTGTTATATTTCTGAGTGAAACAGGTTCAGTCTTTCTGTTTAATTTACAGAGGGTATGAAAGGCAGGTATAACATGCCTTGATATTATTAATTAATGTTGTTTATCTCCATATGTACTTGTGTGGTGATGTAATCAAAAACATAACAGAAGCAGATAAGTGGCCAGATATGCAATTATACTGTATATGTCATGGAACCATTTTATACTATGTGATCAGTTTACATCATTAATGCATTTATCCTTAGTAACTGTCTGGTCATTTAACCTATGTTAAATATACATAGGTTACAAATCTGCTTAAATTTTGAGAAGTAGAATCAGGTAATTTCAAAAGGAAATATCACCCGCATATACAAACAAATACAAAACCGATCCGAACATACAGTACCTGAACACATTTGATTCCCTGAAATGGAAAGGATGCGCATTAAAAGGCCTGTGACTGTTATGTAGTTCACAGACTATGGATCTATTTTAAAGTTATGGATTTACATTAATTCATTTAAAAATTGCTGAGATTAATCTTTATGTGCTGTGAATACAAGTATAAAAGTAATGTGATGCATGTTGCATATAAGGGTCAATGACCAGTGGATTTATAGGAAAGAAAAAAATTGGTATATAGGTAGGTATTCAAACTGTGTGTATGTGTGTGTGTGTGTGTGTGTGTGTAGGTGTGTGTGTGTGTGTGTGTGTGTGTGTTGTTGTTGTTGTTGTTGCACAGACGCTGTTCTCCCCCTCCACAGTGAGAGTGTTTTAGCACTTCTGTCCTAATTGTTCTGGTAACAGCTTTAACAATAACTTTAAGAACGTTAAACTCTACCATAGACCTGAGCATGGGTCTGACAAACAACGTTCCACCAGCAATAAGTGCAATATAGAACCCGTATATGGTCCAGCTGAGACTTAAGTCTACAGATGTTAAGACTGATGACTTCTCTGGTTTAAAGTTTGAGTTTGTTTGGTTTAGCAAATGACAAGGGACCAAGCAGTCAATAAACTTGAATTGCTCTTCAGGGTCAATGTGGTGGCAGTAACTTTGACTGTGGCCATTTCTTCCCATTGTTTCCTCAGTAAAGTGAGCTATTGAAGAATCCTATAGCTGCTCTCCAGCAGAGACTAAATATCTTCACACTTTTTTCCCACCTGGACTCACCACCATAAGACCATCCTCAGTGATTCTCTTTAGGAGGCTAGAGAGTGCTTTGTGTACCTTCAGTCTCAATTATTTCCACTGGCCAGTTTAATATACCTATCAAACCAATAGCTGCAAAATTAAACAACAAAGCAAATCTTATTCCCAATCAGTTAAACTTGAAAAAACATTTGAGACTTTAAGAAGGCTGTCAAACCAGCCAACTCAGAAGCTGAATCAAATTCTAGGTTGTCTTAAGAGCATTAATTATTTTCAGTAATGATTTTTTTAGAGACATGCTGTTTTATCTTTTTTATTGGGTTTACTACTAAGTAAAGATAGTCACTTCCATCATCCACAGTTATGTGCCAAAATAAAGTTGCTATCTTAAGATACAGTATATGATGCTAGCTGAAGATAAATAGCAATTTTCTTTACCCTTAAACAGGTAAAGAAAAAATTTATGAGGTGTGACATCACTGAAGACTGGGTGTAACAAATAAAAATATACTATAGAGACAACATACAGAACAAGAGCAAACAAATAAAACAGATATAAAAAGGAAAGTACAGTATAATGCTGTGCAAAACACTAGTTTCTTCATATTATTCTTGTTGCTAAGCCAGACTTGCAAATGATCAGGCCAGTAATTAGTATACAGTGCATGTGCAAATCTGTTATATGTAACATGTATGAGATATGTTCTGGTGATATGTATTAGGAGCTAGAGCACTGGTATGGGTTCAGTGTTTTTATTATTTAGAAAAAGAACCACCTGCGTGGCCTCTCGGTCACTGCCATGAGGTTGCAGAGGTACTTTGCTGCAGGTGTCAGTATTATTAGAATTTTATATAAAGTAATTGTAAATAATAATAATAATAATAATAATAATAATAATAATAATAATAATAATAAATCCCCACTTCTACGTAAGTAATTTTTTACGTAACTTTTTACGTTATTTCTTAGAGGGAAAAAAGGTTTGTAAAGAATTTCTTACAAATTCCTTATGCTTAAAGCTGTCTGATACCAAAATGTTTAAATGTAGTTAAGTACAATAAATAATTATTTTTACCTACTTAAATCTGGTTGTCAGATCTGCCATCAGTCCCCACCTTATACCTTCTACTCAGGGCTGTATTGAAGGCTAAACACACATAAACAGCATTTATGAACTACCTACATTTCTGAAATATTGCTTATCGTGACTAGTGTTCACCTACCTCTGACTAGCGCTTACCCATCTCTGACTAGTGTCTCCACCTCTGACTAGTGTTTACTCACCCTGACTAATCTTTACCCATCTCTGACTAGCGTTTACTCACCATAACTAATGTTTACCCACCTCTGACTAGCATTTATCACACCGACTAAAGTTTACCCACATTTGACTAGCATTTACTCACCCTGACTAATGCTTGCTCACCATGACTAGTCTTTACCTTTCTCTGACTAGTGTTTACCCACCACTGACTAGTGTTTACTCACCCTGACTACTGTTTATCCACCTCTGACCAGTCTTTACCCATTTCAGACTAGTGTTTACCCACCTCTGATTAGCATTTACCCATCTCTGACTAGCATTTACTCACCATGCCTTGTGTTTACCCATCTCTAACTAGCACTTACCCACCTCTGATTAGCATTTGCTTACTCTGACTAGTCTTTGACTAGTGTTTACCCACCTCTGATTAGCATTTACCAATGAGTGGCTAGCATTTACACATCATGGCTAGTGTTTACCCACCTCTTCCTAGCAATTACTCACCCTAACTAGTGTTTACCCATCTCTGACTAGCGTTTACCCACCACTGACTAGCATTTACTCACTCTGACCAGTCTTTACCCATACCTGTGTACACCTGACTAGTGTTTACCCACCATTGACTAGCATTTATTCACTCTGACCAGTCTTTACACATCCCTGACTAGTGTTTACCCACCACTGACTAGCATTTTCCCACCACTGACTAGCGTTTACTCACACTGACTAGTGTTTACACATCTCTGACTAGCATTTACCCACCACTGACTAGCATTCACTAATTTTGACTAATGATTACCTGTCTCTGACTAGTGTTTACCCACCACTGACTAGCATTTATTCATCCCATGTTTTAAGCATGGACATGGCAAGCCTTCACCTGTCCATGCAGGCTAAAGACCTCGAACACACTTTGAGAAAAAAAACGCATACCTAGACCAGTTCAAGATATTATTGTGATGTTTTTTTGGTAGCCTAATTGGTTGTTCCTGCTATGTGTTCATTTTCGTTTTTTGTTGAGCTAATAGTTAATTGAGCAATAATGGATGTGGCATTCACTACCAAAAATGTAGTGGCTAAAGCCATTGGTGTGTTCTCCCAGACTGTACATATCATTTTAGTTAATAAATAACACTTCATTTAACAGTTTTGTTTTGGTAATAAACTCCTCTATGCTGTTGCTGCCATCTCTTCTCTGTTTTTCACGGAGTAGTTTACAGTGAGTGAAACAGCGCCTCCCCCTATGTTATGTGATAAACGTGTGGTGAAACGCAGAATTCCACGTTTATCGTCAGGTCCGGAGGGAAGCCAGGCGCGGAGTTTGCATCCCTTTCTAAAATAAAAATCAAAAGATGGTAGACAGTAGTCATGGATTCAAACTTTCAGTGAGTAATGTGATGGCCACACCAAGTGGCTAGCTGATAACACTAAACTTCACCTTAACCTCAACTTAATGGTTGTTACTCTTATATTTCTTATTGTGCGATGTTTGTCTGAATTAATTGCATAGGTTAATTAGCTGTAGTGGTCATTGTATTGCATCTGTTTAAAATATGATGGGGTTTATACAGTAAGTCATGTGTTTAATACATGTAGCCTACTGATTATTTAAAAATGGTTGTAAATTAAACGTTTCCAGAATTGGTAATAAATGCAGTTTTTTTATTATTGAAACTTTTTGAAATATTATTCATGGACTTCAGTTATATTTATTCCTTTCATGCTGTTTTTTTACCACTACAGCTCTGCTTCTACTACTGTATATGAACTAGTATTATGAAGGAATAAAACATGATGTTTGTGCTATCAGGGAAAAAATAGGAATGTGGTACTGTACTTGCTACCCTAATTTGGGTCCCATAAATTCTATTAACAGCACACCCTGTAGTGATTTATTACTCTTACTATCTTATACCCAACAAATTGGAAAAATTTGCCATTTTTCATTAATTGAAGAATCATGTCATACTTTTTATCTTCTTTTTCTTTGTCTTTCAGCTGTTCCCTTTCAGGGGTCGCCACAGCAAATAATCTGACTCCATCTACCTGTATCCTCTGCATCCTCTTCTCTCATTCCAACTAACTTCATGTCCTCTCTCACTGCATCCATAAATCTCCACTTTGGTCTTCCTCTAGACCTCCTGCCTGGCAGTTCCAACCTCAGCAACCTTCTACCAATATACTCACAATCTCTCCTCTGAACATGTCCAAACCACCTCAATCTGACCTCTCTGACTTTATTTCCAAAGCATCTAACATGTGTTGTCCCTCATTCTTGATCCTATCCATCCTTGTCACTCCCGAAGAGAACCTCAACATCTTCATCTCTGCTACCTCCAACTCTGCCTCCTGTCTTTTCTTCAGTGCCATTGGCTCTAAGCCATAGAGCATCGCTGGTCTCACCACTGTCTTGTACACCTTTCCATTCATATTTCTTTTATACTGATACA
>JAOVVA010000054.1:6283561-6299248 GCA_028565275.1 Leiocassis micropogon | reverse complement strand
ATCTCTTATTAGTCACAGTTTGACATTTGATATATATTAGCTGACTTTTATCTTTTGAAAACAGGAAGCCTGAAATGATCTTTTCATTATCTCCTCAAGCAGCTAGTCTTTTGACTTCAACCGTGTTGTTGAATGTTGGACAGACGCCCCCCCTTCCCCCAGTGTTCAGGGCAATAATGGCTCTAAATGGAAATAAAATGACTTTTCCCTTTTCATCAGTTGTTATGCTAAAGCGCTAACCTCAGAGTGACCGCAGTGTGAGGATGGGGACGAGGGTCTGCTGGGGGTATGCCAGGGTCTGGCTACAGCTGAATAGGGCAGAGGGAGAGCCTTCTGTTCTCCATATGGCCACATTGTCTTGGTAATGCTGCACACTTCTGGCCTCACTGCTACAGAATACACTGCTGGTTTGGTTCACACACACACAAACACACACACAGACAGACACACGCACACACACACGCACACACACACATACCCTGGCAGGCGACAAAGAGGCCCCCCCACATGAGAGTGTGTAATGTCCCACAAAGGATGGCATGTTCGATTAAAAGCCTGTACAGATGTACAAACACACATATACACACACACACACACACACACCTGCTCATAATTTCATCAGTGATAGAAAGAAACATTTTTCCAGTTGGAGAAATGTTATTCACTTCAGCTTTATTTTAAGTGGTCACTAGAAACCTATAATATAATAATACCATGCATGCTAGACTTTTTTCTTAACTAACAACAAAGATGTTTCAATTTTTTAAAATAATACAGTAGAACAAATACACATACCAGTGTTTAAAATCATTTTTTCTTTTTATATGTTGCTTTATCCCTGTTAAATTTCCCATTTTTATCTCAGTATCAGACTCTACCTGGTTTATCTCTTTCCTTTTCCAACTTTTTTCCCCCTCGCACCCTCCCTCAACCTCCCTTCTCTCCTCCGTCATACCTCCATTCCCTCCCAAGTTGTCTTTCTCTGTCATGTTGTGCTGTATGTCTCTGCATCGTGTCCACAGTGCAGGCTGGAAATAGTTTAGAGCTGTCTTAGGCCCCGCTCGTGTCTCCACTTTGAGTCCTGCAGTAGTTCAAGGTCACCTGGTCAATGAATATGAAGGCTCTTCCTATTACAACTCTGTCAAAGACAAATAACAAAGTGTTGCTAAATGAAATGCTACATTGCACCATTTTGTGGAGGACAAGGGACATTTTCAGCATGGCTGCCCGCGCACTCGCCTCACGGCCGTCCCCTGGTAAAACCACTTTGTTTGAACCTAAGGAGTGAGAATTGACAAAGCAAGCTGGGAGCATTTGTTTCATCTGCTAAGCCAAAGATTGAAAATGATTTCCCAACACCCGTCTGAGGATCCCATGAAAGGGGTCATCAATTATTTCCTGCCTGCCCGCTGCTGGTGTGTGGAGGCTGTTTTTACTGAGCACAGGTTTCTGCCTGAGCAGCCGCCGAGCCACTCTCTTAGCCGCACATTATTGATGGAGAAAAAGGCCAAAGTAAACAGAGTCCTAAAGTCCTCAGGCACTTTTTTATTTTTCAAGGCTTTTTTTTGCCTTTTTTTGCTCTGGTGGCTTTGTTGATCATGTGAATTAATTCTTTTTAAATCACTTGCATTTCTTTTTATCATGCACTTCCTATTACCTGTCATTATGTTTTTTTTCTATAAATATCTATAAGGGCCAAAATATGTATTTCTGACAAGTTTACAAGATTATTAACAGAAAGACAATATGGAAAGTTATAAAGTTTAGTTAAAAAAAGATACCTAATGTATAAAATAACACATATTTGGCGTGTTTCCATAATCTTTTAGGAACTGTAGATCGCCTGACAAGCTTCTCACATTCAAGACCACATTCACAGTATAGAGGAAGGTACTTTGCTTATTAAAGCTCTATGATTATAAAGGCCCTTTTTAAAAAAAAGTTTTAAGATAATAGACATAATTTCTGTAAACCTGAGTATACGGTATTATGAGCTCTTTAATAGTAACACAGGCTAATTCAGATTTTTGCTGAACTAGTAGAGACTCAGCTGTAAGCAAACCCACTGCTTTTCTGTGAAAATTGCCTTTTAAATTAGCTTTTTAAAGCAGTGAGCACTAGGCTAATGTCTGGAGGCCCATACTCAGCCCAAGCCTGTCAGTGATTTATGGTGCGGGTCAGTCGTAAATTGACTCGTATGCAAGGAATGCAAATGGAAGCAGGACCGTTTGATGGAGAAGCTCATTCCCGAGCTTAAATGTTCTAAATTAACCACACTGACGCACACACTCCGATCTAAACAGACATTTTTCTTGCTCTTCAACCCTCCTACCCCTCCCTCGGTCCACCCTGAACTATACCTGAATCATAAGTCAATTTATTATATAAACAGTGATATTGCTCTGGATTTCCGAGGATCAATGGCTTTGATGAAGAGGGTTCATTTCAGGAAATAAATCTATGAAATTAGCTCTACAGTGGAGTGAGTATGTAAATTGATTTGGGCAAGGTACACAGCGAAAGGCAATGTTTCATTTGATGCGAAGAAATGTAAAAAATAAATAAAAAATCTGCTTTCCAACAAAACAATAAACCTAAACAGAAGAGCGAACGAAAAATTCATTGTTGATTCACATTTATCATTTACCCAACCAACTATCTGATTAGAGACTCCTTTTGAGTCTGAAGCATTTGTTGCACACTTCGTCTCCTCCTATTCAAGAGTACAAGCATTAGAACTATAATGGTATGATAATAAAATGTTTGTCCAGTTCATTAAACCTAAACTATTCCCTATCACACTTTCTGATTAGCCAAATGGAGCACAATGCTTGAGAGGAACAAATATTGCCTGTATGCTTCAAGTATTTTTAGAGTTCAGAAAAAAAAACTAACTAAATAAATAAAATAAAATCCTCACACACCAGCCTTATCATGTGCTGTTTCAATTCATAATCTAATGCTTCTAATTGCATATGTAATTATGCAGGAATTGAATAAGACACTGCCATTCAAAAGGGTAATAGCAATTCAACAGAAGCTAAATGGCTCAAAACACCATATTTAGCATATACAGTATACTTCATGTCCAGCGGCCTGTGCAACACAGATTATTGTTGCAAAATGCCACTGCCAGGTGAGTGCTGTTAGACTGAATCAGCGCTATTGGCAGTATCAGTGTCCAAGTGAGCTACATGTCCTGCCTATAAAAGTTTTTTTTTTAAATGAGCCATCTTCACTATATGATTTAGTTACATGTTTATCTATGCTATAATACTGACTGAGTATATTTACACTTGCATTTACATTTAGGGCAGTTGGCATACACCCTTGTCCAGGGAGACTTACATTTATTTCCTTATACATCTGAGCAGTTGAGGTTTGAGGGCCTTGTTTAAAAGCCCAACATGGGCAGCTTGAACTCATGATGTTCTGGTCAGTAGTCCAAAACCTTTAACCACTAAGCTACCATTCATCCAAGTATATCAGATGGTGGATATGAAAGTAGTTATTTTTGTTTAGCAATGTCTTTTTCTGGTAGATCCTTACCAGATATCATCACATATAGTTTAATTAGGACTTCTACAGTAAATCTCCCCAATTAATAAGAGCTCCCAATGTTTTAGTTAATTAGTTAACATAAACAAACCAGGAACACATAAAAAAGAAAAAAATAATGAATGTATTGAAATCATATTTAAATTAAGGGCAGGATTTCCACTTAAGAAAATTATGTAAGGTAAATAAGTTTTTAAAAAATATATACTGGTAAATATTGGTATGTTTATATTTTCATTCATTCATTCATTCATCATTTACATTTAGGCATTTGGCAGACGCTCTTATCCAGAGCGACTTACATTTTTTATCTCATTATACAGTAAATCTGAGCAGTTGAGGGTTAAGGGCCTTGCTCAAGGGCCCAACAGTGGCAATTTGGTGGTTGTGGGGTTTGAACCTGGGATCTTCCGAACCGTAGTCCAATTCCTTAACCACTGAGCTACCCCTGGCCCCGTCATCTATACTGCTCATCCTGGACAGGGTGCTAAGCCATCATAGGGCGCACACGCGTGCACACATACACACAATGGACAATTTTCGAATGCCAATTAATATAATCTGCGTGTCTTTGGCCCGAGTACCTAAAGGAAACCCACCAAACACGAGGAGAACATGAAAACTCCACTCACACAGACCCAAGGCAGGAATCAGACCCTCAACCCTGGACAGTGCTAATCACTATGCCACCTGCCTGTATGTTAAGCTCATTAAATATTATGTACATGTATCACAAACTGAATTTATTGTATTAAAATAGACATAATATCAAAATAATTTCATTGCTGTACAGCAGTAATAAGCCTTTATTAACACCTACTACCTCATTTAATATAGTTGATATGTTTTTAAATAAAAAAACAAATAATCAGAATTTAGTGAGGCCAAATTTATGTTGCAGTTCAAAGTGAGGAAGATTATTTTATTTTTGTAATTTAATGTGATTATTATATAATTTATGTAATAACTGTCATTTTATTTATAATCATGACATCATGTTGTTCTTTTGATACCAAAGTGTCTTGCTAAAGATTGTAATCTTTAATTTCTTGTATTGCAAATCACACATTGTAATAATTTGTAGATAGATCTAATGACATGGAATGTGTGTAAGAGATTGCCTGTTGTCACTTATGTTATTGAAACAATAAATAGTTGTTCCATCACCAGAATCACTTTATTTCTCTCTCTCTCATTCATAAAAAACACAACTTGTTAATGTACTGGTTGAATAAAGGCTTCTGTCCTGAAGACTTTATCATGCTGGGAAACTTTAAAATACATTACTGTTATAAAGCCCTGACACCAGAGACTTCAATAAATGTTCTAGCATATTTTATGGTTTTCCTTATCAGATGATCAGATTAGTTCTTGCGTGACATCTGTCATACAAGCCCCTGTGTAGTAGTTACCATAGAAACATGAACATATTTATCATGCATAATATGTATTTTACAGCTGCAGACCACCCTCTCTATAAGAAGATTTGATAACATTGCTATAATTTATTCTTTGCTCATTTATATAGACTTGTTAGTTATGCATTGAATAAACAACAGTGTAGACATGTAGGCATCATATTGATGTGTTATATATGCAATATGAAAGATTTGTTAATGTAGTTGAATCCAGTAACTAACCATGTTAAATAATGAAATCATAATGCAAATTCATATCATATAAAGCATTGTATGTATCCTTATATGGAAAAACATCACAGCATCTTGGTGAACTGTGTTTTATCCCAAAGGCTGAAACATTTGCCAAAAGGGACAAAAAGCTCAGAATAACCCTGTTCCCTCTGGACCATCATTAAATGTTATTCCATCAAATGTACAGACAGTTTACAAGCTGCTCAATTTGTAATGCCATCGTCTTTGCCCTAGAGATACACTTTAGCTCTTGTCTGTTTATAGATCTTTGAGGTCTTTTAAAATACTCAACAGGGGCCATTTCATTACCCCAATCTATTCAGGGAGATAGTCAGAGAGATTGAAAGTAGGGGGGATGAGATAATAAAATGTATGTTAATGAGGGGAAATCTGCTGGAAATTTCAGCTTGTTTTCTTTGACATCTACAGTAGGGTTTTATTATTTGTCAATGTTATTTCATTTGTATAGAGCTTTTAACAAAAGACATTGTTGCCAAGAAGCTTTACATTCATCTTGATGTGGATTCAGAACCCTTATGAGCCGGTGAGGGACGGGAATAGTAATGGAAAACTCCCTAAGACTCATGACATGAAGAAGAAAACTTGAGGTGCAAAAATGAAAGACATAGTGAGCTGTTGCTAATTATATAGTTGCATGATAATAAATGTGTGGAAAGTATGCAGAGAATTTTGTAAGAACATCTTATAAATAAGTATTCTGGGTATATAGTGGGAAATCTGCATTACTTAAAAGTCTGGTTTTAATCATTTATGTTAGTACTTATGTAAGGCTATCCCGTATATCTATTATATTAAACATACAGCATAATGTTGGTGGTAACTTATTAAGTATGTACTGTATATACAATTACGAATAACTAGTCATTAGTAAGAATTCTGAAATCAAATATCCTGCCTCTGAGATCTGTAACTCATATCCATACTTTAAAGATACTGTACTTTAGGAGAGTTTAACGGCCTATAATGGGTGACAACAGTCCATTGTGTTATTGGTCTTATTTTGTTCCTTTAACTACTCATCCGTGGTGTGGGCTCATGATCACAAGGACAAACGCTGAATAACGTCTTCCTCCTTTTTAAGGAGAAAGTCATGCTTGATTGATTATAGAACAGCTTTGCCAGAAAGCAATGACTGTGACTTTTGTCCAAATCGGCACAAAGAGGGTTCTGAGAAAAGTAAGAGTTACAGCTGATGCACCGATATGCCATTCCTGAACACTTTAAACTAATTAACAATCCTTATATCTGAATACAACTGATCTCAAGGAAAGATTACTGTTATAACTATAGCAAACAATATTTTTATGAGCATGAGACATTTCCCTCTATCCATCTAACTCTCTCTCTCACTTGTATTAACATATCCATCCTTTATGTCATCGCCAATATGTTCCCAGACACTCTGCCATACTGAAACGCTAAAACCAGTTCTGTTGGGAAGCAGAGCCCGAGGCCGGGAAAGAGACACTTGGGACCTGAACACACACACAGACATGCACACACACACGCTCACATAGGGCTGTGAAATGATTTGAATGATCCTGTATTTAAGCAGCCTGTCTCTGCTATACCAGATGAGACACACACAAGATTTACTACCCCTCACATTATGGGTTAAACACATTCAGTGAAAACTGTGCCGGAGGGAGGCTGCAGTCCTGTGGGGACATTTGAGCTCAGTTCCTCCCCATTCAAATAGAACAAGCGCAAAGCTTTTCTGACAAATACCCTCTGAGATGCCACAATATCAATGCATATGCAAAAATGGAGTCTGATCTCCTCATGTTATTCATGTTAGGAGGAAAAAAAGATATTCCTGTGAAAGGGATTAATGTGCCTTTTGATATGGAGAGTACCTGATTAAGTGAAGGTTTATGTAAAACACAATGTGAACACCGCTTAATCACGACAATCTTTTGGTGACCTGATCCTGTCAACCTGATCTTATGGGAAAATCCATACAAGCTTGAACTCATGCATGTTTGTGTGATGACACTGGATTTATTTTTAATTTAATACATATAAAGTTGTACAAAATGTTATGTCACTCTCACCCATACCCTCAAGCTAAACCTTTGCCATTCCTGCATGACTTTTACTAACTTTTAAATAACTTAAATTGCCATGCTCATGTGAGCTAATGTTGATAATATGGATTTTTTTTATGCTGTTAAAATTTCCAGTCTATTCTTTTATTATTTAAGTTCAAGAATATAATTTATTACAATGACTTATTCAGCAAATACAGAATTTAACTGGGTCGATTCAGTTAAATTTTATTTGTATAGCACTTTTAACAATTGACATTATCGCAAAGAAGCCTTATAAGAATACAAATTTTGGATATAAATTAAAAATGTTTGGATGATGGTGGTGAGGGAAGACTCTCTGAGATAATAGATTGAAGAAACCTTAAGAGAAACCAGACTCAAAAGGGACCCCATCCTCATTTTAGTTATACCAGACAGTGTAATTATAAATAAATCCTTTCTAGAACTGTGTGTTCTGAGGTCAAAAGTGCAACTGCATAACATGAAATGTGTTTTAGTTGATATAAAGTCCACATTGTTGATGTTACCAACTGTTTCCTTTGAGGAGAATTGGGTACAAAACTGTTCATGGCAATTTTAGTCCTTAAACTATTCGAGCAATTGCAGTCATAAGCCATCATAGTGAAACTGCTTGTATCAATGCAATCCAAGCCATCTTCTGGGTTATTAAGTCAAACTGCCCTCAGTGATCACATAAATCTATAAGCAGACCATGTGGCCCATCGTCAGCAGCAGTTAGTGTTCTCCATGTGATAAGAACTTCAACCAGAAGTGGAGCACCAGGATGCATCAAAAAAAAAGGGCAGGAGGGCTTGGGATCACTGGTAACTCAGAATGAGTAATTGGATGGGATTTAATTAATTTATTGTCTGAGGGTCAGTTGATTTTTGGTTTAAAAGAGCAGCATTCAATTTTCTTTTAATCAGTTTATATTAAAACAAATATTCAGCTTAACATTTGACATATAATTATGATTGGTAACTTTTCCATCGCTACTTAAAATCCAACTATTTCTTCTTTACATGTTCTTATTTGTACACATTTCTCACACCCACGAATGGAAACTGAATAGCCTTGTTAATCCTTAAGTTATTGAATAAACTTTATTTAATGCCTATACATTTGCAAAACAGAGAATAGGACTCTCCAGCAGGCCACTGACATTTCCTCTCTCTGTGTAAACATTGAAAAAAACATAGAAATCTTCTTAATAAACTCCACTTTTCCACAATTCCCATTAACCAACACGGACCCTCACCATGATCGGATAATAATAATAATAACCCCAAAATAAGTCCTGTTGTTCGGACTATTTAACAGCACGGCTCCCAGGGTGGGGGGACATTAGCACTAAGTGTGTGTTAGTGACAGAGATTGGCTTAAGTATCTTCACTGTGTGAGTCCAGTCTTCAGTCTTTAATTCATGTCGGAATAAAAGGCACCCCTGCCAGGATCATATCAGCATGATTAGGCTCACTTTCTAACCAGCATTCATAGCAAAGCGCTGTCCACCAGCATCCCGCTGTACCAGAGACACTCTCAGCAGCACTTCACTTACACACACGGCGTAATGGCCGTAATGGTGGCTGTGGCAGAGTGGGGTGCAGACACAAGTGTTGCATTGTTTTTTTGTGTATTTATGTTTTCAGTACTTTTATTTTGCATTGTGTGGATCTGTCCAGGGTTAGGAAATTAGTGTAGCAACTGTGAGCCAAATCCATATTTCACAATAGAATAAAATATCAACAGTAAATAAATACAATTAGCCTTAAAATAAAAAAATGCATAAGTATCTAATATAAACCTTTACAAATATTTATAGATTATTACTGAAACAGGGGTCTGATTCCATGTTTTGTTTTGTTTTTTGTTTGTTTTTTACATAAAATCTAACTCATACTTATTTTGTTGTTGTTTTGAGTTTGTTTTATAACCCATGGATGGTTTATATTAGAAGATTATGACAAATGACTCTATAGCTCAATGTAGACCTACTTCTGCTATATTGTAGAATATAGAATATGGAATATATCAAAGAATTTAGAACTTATAATATAGAATTTTCTATATAGTACAAAAAGCTTCTATTTCTATCGTTACAATATGTGACGTTATGATGTTGTCATAAGCATTTGAAAAACTTTTATTCTAAAGTAGCTCACTTTACATAAGTAGATCTCACAATTTTATATTAAAGTCAGAAACATTAGGGGAAAAAATGTGACAACAAAGGGTGACAAAAAATGTGAAATCCTGGGGGAAAAAAATCTAAACTTTTTATGGTGACCCTAATCCTCTTCCATATATAAGTACCATAGAAAACAAAACAAACAAATTAATAAATTACTTAAAATCCACAGAAATAGATACATCACATATTCATGGTTACATAGCCTTAATATCATCCTATAAGCAGGAATACTAAACACTTTACTTAAGAGCTAGAGAAAACATGCTGTATATAACATGGTTATTATAGTGATATAGCATTGTTGCTTGCATTCATAATAATAATTTTCGTTTAAAAAAAAAGCATTTTACTTAAGGGCCAACAAATAATAATTATTACTGCTAGTATTGACACCAGTATTCATAACGATCATATAAGCTGATGAAGGTTACTCAGTTTACCTTATGTAAGCAATAGACAGACAATACATGATTTTTTTCATGGAACTAAGAAATGAAATTAAAATAATAAAAAACAGAATATGGACAGTACATACTTCTCTCATGGCACTGGCATATTTATTCATACTCATCTTAGATATATGAAATACTGTACTTTACATAAGAGCAAGAGAAATCATACATATCTCTGTCATTACTGTATGCATTCGTAATCCTCTTATAAACCTGTCTAGAAAGCGCTTAAGGTTCAGAGAAAACATGCTTGTCTTATTGAGGTCAATGTCACAGCACTGTTATATGAATTCATAATAATTGTAAATGCAGATATATTCAATATTTTACATAAGCTAGAGAAAGAAAATATACAGTAACCCTGAAAGTATATCAACTGCACTGCAGTATTAACAAAGTATTAATTAAAGTGTTTACGTGGAGAAATATAAATAAATGAATAACTGTTACAATGTTATAAACTGTAACAGTTGTAACAATGTATATGTTAAAGTGTATTAACTGTGTAACAGTGTTAGACTATAAGCTATAAAATATCACCCCCTCCTTTTGCATCAAAAAATGTACTTCCCATATTTGTAGTTTGTCACTGCCTTGCGCTATTGTATCTTCCCTGTCCTGTGTCTTTCTTTGTGCTGTTGTGTGTTTACTACCTGTTGTACGAGGATAAGAAGATAGTTAGGAAACTTTTTGTTATAATGTTCTGTACTGTATGATAAAAATGAAGTTGAACTGAACAGCAGGCTCTTTTCTGGGTGTTTTCATCACTAAGTTCAGGAAACACTAAAGAGCAACTTTTGGAAATGTATAATAGAAATATTATATTTGATATGCTCCAAAATCTATTGAAGTCGACCCAGAAAGTGTTATAACACAACCTAATCAACAACCATGACATCAGATAACGCTTGTAAACGTTATGTATTGTTGATGTCAGTTGTTTTTATAATTATAGTGTCACCACTTTTTTATTACTAATTGCATGATCAACACAAGTGTCAGAGTAAGAAAGCCATTATTATAATGAATAATAAATGATGTACAAAGAAATATTTACAGATGTTTAGGTATGAGTGTGCTTATCTACAATGCCTGGTTAATAAGACTTATATAGTGCTTACCGTAGAAACGAAGCTTTGACTTCAGGGCTCTCTTTCTTTCTTTCATTCTTTCTTTCTTTCTCTCATGTATTTATTTACTTTGCTCCTCCGTAAAGATGCGTCTCGCTGCCTGCTTCTCGCGTTCAGATAAATTGATCTGCGTCGGATCACCTGCGGCTCTGTGGTACGGATGGAGAGAAAGTCAAAGAGGCCCACGGTTGCATCAATAAAGCGCTACTGTATACATCCAGCGTGCTGTTCAGTCAGTCGAGAAGGACTGAACACTACACAGAGGCCCCAAAGCTGCACTGAAATTGTTGAGTTACTCGGCCCTGACTGACAAAATGGGGTGCAAATGTTAAGTACAGCTAGAAGTAAAGAATGAGGGCATTAGAGAAGAGTGTTAGACTAAAACGCAATAGAAAAGAAAACACTCTCGCTGTCAGAGGAAGAGATACAAGACGAGGCATCGCAATTTAAAACCTGATGAAAAATATTAAAGCATGTTTAATGAGGTAGATTAAAAGTTACTTACTCACTTTTTATTATTAAGTATTTTAAATACATGTTTTGATGCATGAATACGTGATTTCCAACTTTATCTTAAGGCAGGCATTCACCTATACAGTATATTATACTATAAGCTCAGTCAATGATAAAGTAAAAGTTCTCCATTTGCGTTCGCACTGTGAACCGTTTTTCATTTATAAATATGTGGACCGTATACTTTGACTGCCATTTGTCCTTTTCAGAGTCCTGGGTTATTAATACTAGGTTGATGAGATGCCAGCCGATGCCGTTAAGAGTCTCTTAATGACAGTGATGGCCTTTAAAAGCACATCGAGGGACTTTTTTCATCTGATTTGCTGCTGCTCAGCAGTGCTTTCCTCGTTAATGAATTTTTAATACCCTTAATGACAGCAGAAGAATGATGTAATTAAGGAGGCCAAGTTGGGGAAAACCGCTGACCAACACTATTTCTGGAGAATATCTTAATAGCACTTTCATTAAACGATCGTATTATTTTAATGAATAGATTGTCTTCAAGGGACTATGTTTCTTTCTCAGGCTTGAAAGTAGTCTTCAGGTTAAAAGTTAATGAATGGTTGGAGAGACTGAATAGGTTTAATGCACAAGTCTGTGAGCATATTGATGGACAAATGTACACCATTAATCAAATCAACTTTACTATAAGACTTGTTTGTAAATTCTGAAAAGATAAAAAGAGAGTAAACCTTGTTTTGGTGCCCTTCAAAAGCTATTTTATGTTTATTTTGCAAGGTTGTGCTGGTGCAGTGGTTTTAACCACAGACTCTGAGCAATGACTGTTTGAAGGATGGTTTGATTATATAGTGCACTGGGTGTTCAAGTCAAACTGTGACTCTTGATTGTGCAGAATAACAGAATATGAGCGTAAAATATGAACATAAAAAGTTACTAAAAACAAACTTTATTTCTCTATATAATCCCCTGCTTGGATACCATCAAGGTAGAAAGTTTTTTCAGTACGCTGGAGCCATGATCGGACTGCCTGGTTCATGTCTGAAACGTTAGCCTCCCAGAAACTCCTTTAATGGCCCAAACATGTGGATATGGATTGGAACAAGGTCAGGACAGTAAGTAACAGTTAATAACTCCCAGCCAAGTTCCTGTAATATGCAAGTGGTGTTGGTAATGATGATTGTGTGTACAGTTCCCACAGACAGATGGATCTCTTCTGTTTGTTGACAACAATTTGTCAATCGATTTTCAAGAACTAGGGGTTCCACTGGCAGAATGTTCACATAAACAGAAGTACAGCCTTCTTTAAAATGTTTGCACAATTTAAACGTTTTACTGTGGATAAGAGTCTCATTACTGTACTATACTTGATGTCTTCTATAAATGTCGATGTTTATTTAAATTTTTTGGAAGGAATCCCTAGTGTCAGCACTTTATAACAGTAAGTATGTTTGTTTGTTTCTGCCTTAAGTTTTCAGGATAGAAAGAGAGGACTTTGCTCTTTACCGTTTCTCTGTAATGTTATCAGCTATGTTTTTGTCTTAGAGACAAATAAACAAAAAGGGAATAATTATGAGAGATCACCATCAAATAAAGATGTGTTATCAAAAACAAGTGCGCATCATAAAACCTTTGATTTATTCTAAATTTGTTTTTCACAATTTTTACAATCTATATAGAGGACTTTATTTTAACATAAAAATTAAGAATATGTATTTATGTTTCATAGCACTAAGCAAGTGTTTTTTTTTCATACTCAGTTTTTAAAAATCAGCATTCATGATATCGATTAAAAGAAAAAAGCAAAGACATGTCCCTTGGCAATAAAAGAATGGGGAATGATTAATGTCCTTCTCAGTAAAAGAAATTATATGGAATAAATTTAACTACAACGGCAGCAAATTGAAAAATAAGCATGCAAATTAGGTTTGAATGCTTAATTTCTTATAAAGAAAAATAGCCAATTAGGACCTAAAAATGGTGAGGGATTGGCTGTGAAACATGATATTAGCCTTAATGACTGAGACTTTACGTTCTCTACTGTAGGAATGTAACTGCCAGAACCCATTTTACTCCAGGGGGCTGAGAAACGCAGAACACCACCAAGGATACAGAACAAGAAATATTTTTAAAAATGGGACAGTAGTGGCCAAAAGTACTGAGACAAAATTGGAATGTTATGTTTTAATGATATTCAAATGTTTTTAAAATAATGTCAATTAAGATAATAATAATCATTTGTTATTTTATGCAATGGATTTGCTATACAACAATCAATATTTAGTATAAAGTCTCCTTTATTCTTCAAAACCTGCTGTTTCTGGCTGAGCATAAAGAGTCAAAAACATGTCTGCGGTACTCTGGTGTCACTCTCTCAAATTCATACTTGCTTGATTGCTTCCTGAAAATCATGTACACATATTTGCCACATAAGTTAACAATTTACTTGAGAATTGCTTAGTTTTAGTTATTTTTGTGAAAAGGTAGTATCCTGCCACATATTTGTTCCATCCATTACCTAAAGCAACTGATTTTAATTAGTACAACTCTTAAACCAGATAGCCAAAAACTAATTAGTGACATCACCTGTTTTGTGCGCAGAAGAACTATACACTACATGGCATGTTGCCATAATACTTTTGCCCATGGAGCTTTTTCCACTCACAAACTTCTTAGACGCAGAATTAATAGTTTGGCTCTAGATATTTATCAAAAGTGAATTATTTTTTCAAGAGTCAGGTACGCAAAACTTTTCATAAACGAGAAGGTAGCTTATAATACTTCATTATGATTCATGATGACTTTTAGTGCACTGATGGTTATTTGTCTTAGTTCTGTGTAAAAAGGTCAGACTATTTAAACAGGATCACTGCAGTGTCTATCATACCTACTGTGTGTGCTGATTCCACTTTTTTTTTGCTGTGTTTTTGTAACATTAATAAATTACCAAGGTTTAGGACAAAATCTCAAAAGCATCATTAAGTTTTTGAACTGTGATATCTATTAACATTTAGCATTTTTAGGACAATTACAGGTTGATTGTTTACACCTTTCATGCATGATGACAGAAGACATACTGTAGCTATCTCTTGTACTGTCTGTCCTTCCATATCCTACAATAACTTGTTTATCAATGTATTTATTAGATGAAATCATTAAGTGACAATCTTGTATAGGAAACACACATTTATATAACCCTAAGTTGATTATTTTCCAAAAACAACACATCCTGGGATATTTTTGCCATCTATGTTTCTTTCATCTTCTTTATATTCTATTGTAATATTTTACAATCTAATCGTATGCAAGCAAATTCTAGTTTACCTAAATTCTGGTTCTACTGTAAGTCACTAGAAACCGAAAGTTACCCTGCACATTGGGTAAGTGTCCAAGAATTTTATTTTTTTTCAAAATGTCTTCTAACACAACTATTTGCCATTCAAATCCATTTTTAATTTCTTAATAAATGGCAGTTCATATTTTATTCATTTGTAGCTACATTTATACAAAGGGAGTTCAAGTCAAACAGGGACTATACATCCATGAATGATAATCCTGGCCGACGATTACTAGAACCCATTGCAGTCATTTTATTAAACATTCAGTAAGTGGAACACCTGATCCTTGAAAACCGATGGATAACTTGTCAACACCTAAAGGAAGAGACGCATGATGTCACAAAATCATTCACAAACACCACTTGCACATTACAGGAACTCAACTAGGCGTTATTGCGACATTACCATACAGCCCTGACCTTGCCAAGCCATTTCCACATACTGTATATGGGCCAAAGTTGTTCCTGGGAGGCCAGCATTCCAGACGTGAAACAAGCAGTCCAATCATGGGTTAGGCATACAGAGAAAACAGTACCAACCTTGATGGTATCGAAGCACGCTGTGTCTGGTTATTCTGTAAAATCAAAAGTTTGACCCGGTTTGATTTGAACATGCTTCACTGGTAATATTGTTACATGTCAGTGAAATAATTGTTCTCTCACCAGCCTCTGTTCTTATTTTCTCAAATAAAATAAAAAAAGGTTTTGTCATTTTGCTCAAAAAAAGCACAAAGTTATCTTAAAACTACAAATTCAAAACCAAATTAACAAATTCAAAACCAAATTAACAAATCCGAAAACAAAATAACAAAACCAAAAACAAA
>JAOVVA010000054.1:6244301-6283461 GCA_028565275.1 Leiocassis micropogon | reverse complement strand
TGTGTGTGTGTGTGTGTGTGTGTGTGTGAGAGAGAGAGAGAGAGAGAGAGAGAGAGAGAGAGAGAGAGAGAGAGAGAAAGAGAGAGAGAGATTTTTTAATATACAGTAAATATCCTGGAGCGGAGTCTGAGGCTACCCTGGATGATATGCCTTGGTATTTCACATTGTGCCACACAAACATTCACAAACCCATTCATGCCAATGAGCAATCCTAATCCTGGTATCTTTTTTGGTTGGGACGTTGGGAAGAAACCCATACTGATGCAAGGAGTAACCTGACCTCAGGATACAATCCAGGCTATGTGTGGTACGAGTGTACTCTGTCTAAAACATGTCTATATAAATAAAAGAAAGGTTTTGTCTGTACATTGGCCAGAACTTGCTCTTTCAAAGATATCTTTATGTTTCATACATAGGGGGACTGTAAACCAGTCTCAGAAAATTTCCTGTCTGCATGCATGTCTGTATGTCTGTCCAGCCAGCATTTTTACAGCATCACGCAAAACTGGCTGAACAAAATTAAATGAAACTTTGCCAGTCCTTTGGTATTTGCCTGAAGTGAAATCTGCTCATTCAATTCAATATTTGCGCATAAATCAAACTGT
The DNA here is from genome assembly GCA_028565275.1 of Leiocassis micropogon. Taxonomy (NCBI): domain Eukaryota; kingdom Metazoa; phylum Chordata; class Actinopteri; order Siluriformes; family Bagridae; genus Leiocassis; species Leiocassis micropogon. The sequence goes on along the minus strand of JAOVVA010000054.1, from coordinate 6,282,856 downwards.
ATGCGCGTATTAAATCGACCGTTGGACTGAATTTATATAACTTTTATAGTACTTAGATATCTCGCTGAAGTTTAACCAGCACCATAAGTAAAATCAAAATGTTGAGTAAAAATGCTATGTTGCCAGATTTAATACTCTACTTTAAAATAAGCTACTAATAAGCTACTTGCTCAATGTAAACAAAAACTCAAACAAGTGTTTGTTTATGTGTAAGCCTAAAACATGCACAAAGTACTGCACGTCTCACCACTAAACATCTATGAAGTCACTTAGATTGCAAAAAACACTAGTACTGAATAAGAAAGATAGGATCAGAGCCATACAGTAAGAACACTTTAGTCAAGTGCGTACAATCAAAACAGTTGATTGAAACAGATTTAATTCAATTCAAATTTAGCTTTACAAAAACAAACAATTCAGGATATAAATGGAAAAATGTTTACATGTTTTAACTTTATAAATGTGCCCTTAATATGAAACTAGAGGTGACTATGGCAAGAAAACCTATGAGATGACATGAGGAAGATAGCTTGAGAGAAACCAGGAACCCATCCACATATTAAGGGCAAAGTTCAGGGTCCCCATGTGACTAGAAGTCCAACCAGAAGTAGGGAATGGTGATGGAACAGGAAGAGCTGGAAGGGTCAGGACCACTAGTATCTTAGAAGTGCCATGATGATCATGTCCAGATGATAACATGCCAGATTATTTCACTATATCCCATCCTGGTTGACCAATGCCTTGTGTCCTGACAAGCCTTCACAGGATAAGCAGTAGAGAAAATGGACTGAACTCAACCACTGTATTAGGTTCAACCACCAGTCAACCACTGGACTAACACTCCAAATAATTTGGTTATTAAATTAAGCTTGAAGATGTGATGATTTAGGACATTCTGCTTAATATTCATGAAGATGACTTTGGAGTTGGTGTGTTTCCTTTGTGTAGTCTGGTTTCCTCCCAAAACATCCAAGTTGGCATTTTTTAATCAAACGTAGCCTGTGTGTGAGTGTGTGTGTGTGCTCTGTGATCAATTGGCACCTCGTCTCGTACCCTAAGTCTCCTTCAATTGGCTCCATGGTTCTTTTGACCCTGTACAGGAGAGTTCTACGGTGTAGAGTAGAATGAATTAATGAATGAAAGTTTTTCACATGTTCCCTATTATCAGTAGTATGTCCACATTTTGTTCCAGTGGAAGGACCTTCAGCTAGGATTTTTCATTGCTGACTTAATTGATTACGGTCTACATTTCAAGGATGCACTTTAAATGAGCTTGTAAATTCTTGCTTTCATAAAACCAGGCAAAGGTAAACCAAACTTATACAGCTCAGTAACAACTGGTTACAGAACTGTTTTTTTTTATGAGTATGAGTCTGTTTATGAAGGTCATAAATTATTTCTGACTAGACCTATAAAATTCTGACTTTGAATTAACGTTGCCTTTTTAAACCTGTGATTATATAAACTTTGCCATGTGACTATCAGTATACTTGCCTTGTTTAATTACAAAAGCAGCTTTTTCATTGGATTGCAGTGTATAAAATTCTTACAGGGAAGCGAGTAGAGGAGGCCTTACTTCATATCCAGTATTTTACCAGCCAGCTGCCTCTATCATATAAGATGCAAATGATTAATTTTCTTGGTTACTGAGAAACAAAATGACTTGTGAGTCTTTTTAATTTGCTATGAAGAGACTTGTGAAGGACAACAAAATAAAGCCGAAATGTAGGAAAATGTGTTCCGGGTTCATGATTATTATGTAGAATTAAATCCTCACATGAAGTCTAGGTATCATGTAGACAGATATAAATTTTCACATAACACATTATGGACTTGTCAAATATTATAATATCTTGTATTATAAAAATTAACAAGGCAACAGTTTTGAATTGTGGAAATGTACACAACCAAACAAAGCAAGACTGAAAGACCTGCATCTGCAGGAAAAAAAAAGAAAAAAAAAGATCATAATATTTGTCACAGCTCAAAATAGCAATACATATTCTGTTGCTGTAGAAGGAACTTTAGGCTGTGTTAAGAAACATGGACAACAAGTTAGCTGTCTTGAGCAATGCATTAAACTAAAGCATATTCTATGCACTTCCATTCATCAATGTCAAACACAAGCCGTTTGTATAGATTTAAACGCACTGGTGCATGTTACCGTCTCTTCCTCCCTCCTCCGTCACTGTGGATCTAATATCAATTGGATACACCTCTAATCAATCTGTTTACAATTCTCAGTGGTTCTCTGTTTCTTTTTACATTTTCATATTAGTGAAATTGAGGTTCTATGAGTGTTTTTGGGGGGAAAGCAAAGAAAACCATACAACATAAAGAAAACTACTTTCCATGATTTACTTTCCATGAAAACTACTTTCCAGTCTCATTTACTGTACAGTACAGCATCCTCGCGATATAATACTATATTATCTAAAGTTTAACAGTGGTTCTGAGCAAGGACTTATAATATAATGTACTTTAAATGTATATCAAATGTGCACAGCATCCACTTTCACAGGAGTAAGATTCATACCAGATGTACAAAGCCATAGACCATTCCAAGCACATATAAGTTCAGTGATTTCATTCCTCAAGTCAAGTAATAAGGAAACAAGAAAGATATAACTGTTTTTATTCAGAATATCTATGGCTTCACACTTAAACCAGACTTCCAATCTACTTTCAATAAAATTCAACACTACACAGATGAGATGATCAAACATTACTATAGAGGGGCAGAAAAGAAACTGGAATACTTGGAGTTCGAAGAAATTATCATGAATGCACTATGATATTCAGTATAACTACACACTTGCTCCTGCTGATACTGGCCAAGTATAAGTTTAAATTGTTATCATGTATGATAGTGGTTCAGATCATACCAGGACTTTTGATTGTGCAGAATAACAGAACACATAAAACCCCATTTATTTTTCTATATAATCCTCTGCTTTATTGATGTATTTAGCCCAGCGTTTACTAGTGCTTGGGTACCAAGTTTTCTCAGTATGCCCGAGCTGTGATCGGACTTCCTGCTTCACATCTGAAACACTGACCTCCCAGAAACTCCCTAACGGCCCAAACATGCGGAAATGGCTTGGAGCGAGGTCAGGAGTGTACAGGGGATGTGGCAATAAGTTCCAACCGAGCTCCTGTAATGTGCAAGTGGTGTTGGTGAATGATTGTGTGTCCAGTTTTCAGATACAGTAGATGCATCTCTTCCGCATGTTGGCAGCAAATTATCCAATGCTTTTCAAAGATCAGGTGTTCCACTTGATGAATGTTTATGGAAATGACTGCAGTGGGCTTCAAGCCATCTTGGCCAGGATCAGCATTTGCAAATGTTTCTTTATAATGTTTATATTGCACCATTCAACTGTTTTACTGTGGCTAAGAGTCTCATAACTGTACCGTGCTTGAAGTCTTCTGTAAATGTCAATCGGTTTTACACCTTCATTCATGAGAAATTTCATTAAAGTCCCAGATTGACATGAAAGACCCTCATAGTTTAATTGAAACTTCAAGTGTTTTTTTAATTGTTATTATTTTACTGATTTGCCAACCACAAATTGGTAAAATTCTAACAAACACTGGATTATTAATATTTGACATACATGAAGTCGAATGCAATTACTCACCTCAATCCTAACCCAGTTCACAGCTTTTCATATAAGGTGGTGCACACAAGTGATTCTGATTTTAACAAGATGTTATTTTCTGATTGTGCTTGAATCTGCCAAAAATGTATTGTATGCAAACTCGATGTGCACAAACATCATATTAATCTGTATGTTGTACTATATAACAGTGTAACACTGTTTGTATTATATAACAGTGAAACAACATTTGATTGTGTCATGTAGCATTTGTTTCTCTTTTACTTTTTCTGTTGATTACTGTTGTTAATATAATATGTAAAGACATCTGAATACTGGAAATTCCTGTAATATATAAATGGCATTGTGGAGTAAATCAAGGTCAAGACTAAATAAAAATATAATGTTTACATTACACGAAGACATCAAAGAAATGAACATGCTTCTATTTGGTAAATAATTATTTGGGGGTTATTGGTGCTGAAATCAAATATTTACAATAAGATGTTTGCAACATACAGAGTTGCCAGTTGTCAATAGCATAGACCAATAATTCCTTAAGATTAGTAAAATCGGGTATGGCAAGAGAAAGAAGAAAAGATCCAGTGTAAATAATTTGACCATTGCAGAGAATAAATCAACTGTAAATTGTTGCTCCTTCATGGATGGTTATTTTAGTTCTGTGAGAAATTTAATCTGTTAGAAATAAAATGCTTGACTAATGGTATGTTCCACAGTGTCAGCGCATGGGTGGGTGTTTTCCTCATCGTCCTATATCTAGTATTGTCCTTTTGATTCACTCGGGCTTAGCGTTAGAGCACAAAAACAAAGCTGAATAATCGAGGCCTTTAAGTGATGCACAGAGTTTGAAAGTTAAAGTGGTTGTAAATGTACAATGCGGTCAATACTTGATAAAAACTTCACAGGATCTGAAGAGATCTGAGATTTGTTCCCACCTGTCAACAGCGGATGTTTGGTGCGCTTGAAAAATAAAATCACTCTCACACCATTTACTTTTCCATGCAACCAGTAGCATTTACAACTGCAATCCAGACACCTGGAAGAGGTGCGTGATGAGGTGTATGTGTGTTTCTTTGTGTGTGTTCCGTTTGAACGATGGCGGTTAATACAAAGGCATGTCAGTAATAACCATGTCCCTCTCAGTGGTGACAGAGACAGAGTGGCTGTGCTAGGAGCATTCAGGCCTAAGGAACGCCTGACGGCTCTGATAGATCCTCGCCCAGAGCATTTGAATTTCATGTCCAGGAAGAAGCAGCCGTCATTAAAAAACTCTAATTTCTGTGTCAGGTGGACTTACAGGTAATCGATCATCTTGTCAGCCTTATTTCTTTCTTTTTGTCCTGTTTGTTCCTGGACCTTTCCAACTGAATTCTGCCTCTTTTCCAATTAAACTTGATGTGAAAGATAGAAAAGGAAAATGTCTGTGACTATTAAAGCGACATTTTGCCATGTTAGAGCTTTTCTTCAGGCTTCTGCATGGTGATCCATCTGGCTTGGAGACAGTGGGTGTTTGCAACTTCTTGTTCACACCAAGTTTTTTCTTTTTTTAAAGAAAGTGCTGCTTAGAGAGCTTTTTTTTTGCTGGCGTTAAAGAAATTAATAAAATATGCACATTATAACGGTTTATAACAGGATAAACTGTTTGGTAGAACACTGTAGTGGTTTATTGGCAACATAGCAGTAAAAATGTGCAGATTTTAGTCATTACTTTAATAAACACCTGTAATTATCCAGTTTAAAATATCTCTGCTGTAAAGCTCATTAGTACAGTGACAAATTTTCTCTACCCTACATATTTGTTTTTTTTACTTGAGCTTGAACAATCAACTAACTAAAAAAAAGTTAATCTCACTTCAGAAACCTAAATGTTTCTTCACATTTGAAAGTCCACCCAATTTAATCATTTTAAAAGCAGACCCATTATGACAGCTTTCTGATGTAAAATACATACTTAGCAATAAATATTCAAGTGTAATCACCACCACATTTTTTTTTTTTTACTTTGGTTTCAAAATTGTGGTTTTCTGTTGTACTGGTTCTGTAGAATATGTAACCAAGATGTCTTTTTGAGGGCTATCTTCAGAGGTGTAAGGTAACTAGGTGCATTTACTTTTTTACTTTAAATTTTATGTAAATGCAGTTTTCATGTATCTGTACTGAAGGTTTATTAGTTAATACTTTTTTTTATTTTTACTCCACTACATCCCACAACAAATATCTGTACTTTCGACACCACTACATTTTTGCAAGGTTTTGCATTACATACTTTAACCACCGTGGTGTGTAGCAGCTGAAGCGGTAATATCACCACAAGCAGACTGTTATACATAATTGCATGAACTGCATTCCTCCGTGAAAGGCTTATTCATGTAGCAGGTGTTTGAAATCAGAAGTGGAGGTGATTTCAGACAGCAACAAAAAAGAAAAAGCATGTTCATAGCTGAGAGAGAGAGAGAGAGAGAGAGAGAGAGAGAGAGAGAGACGACAGTAAGCTAATACAAGCTTTGTACTTTGAATACTTACATTTGTACAAATATAATACATAAATTTGAAGGTGAGTACTTTTGTACTTTTTCTCAGGCAGAAATGCAAATGGACTTTTATTTGAGTAATATTTTACCTGGGATATGTCTACTTTTACTTAAGTTCAGGATTGGGTTGTATACATATACATATAATTACATTTAAAACAACCAATGTTATTGGTGAGTAACTGTATCATCTGTCACATACTTTTCATACAAATTGAGTAATATACATGTAAACTGTCACTGTATTGTATTTAATTGTACTGTGTGTAATTTTAATTTATAACTTGGGGCCATTTGTAACTTGCCAATTTATTAAAAAAAGTTTTATGTTTTGTGGTGACCCAGTTTGTATGAATTCAAATTAGATTAGGATAATAAATGGAATAATGTGTTTCATGTGAGTTGTTTCAGTCTGGGGGAAAGTTTGTTTTTAATGAATAAAACTGAATCCCTATAAGCTGTTTTTAACTCTCTATTGTGTAAGTATGTGTTAAAATTCAAAGCATCTTGACATCTTGGAAGGTCGAAATGGCTCCCAATTTTACACTACAAGTCGACGACTTTTGACGGTGCAGAATACGTGAATACAGTTATGAGTACAAATGATCTTATATGGTCATTATATATCTATATATAATCTCCTGATACACTGATGCGCTCATCCTTCCTCTGCCAGTTATCCATCATTGTTCAAGGATCGGGTCTTTTATTTACTGAATGTCCATGTGAACACCTGCAGTGGGCTCCAAATCATGCTGGTCAGGATTGTACAGCATTTCTTTAAAACCAGTTCACTTTTTTTCTGCAGTTTTAAACAGAAATTTCATCATTAAGTACTGGTTTGACTTGAACGGCCCTTATATTAAATAGATGATACACCATTTATCATATACCATTTTACATTCATCAGATAAGTATGTTGTAATGGTGCGTTTTGTGGGGTCCTTGGCCACAACACCCTGCATACACTCCCCCAGTCTCCAGTTTTTTTTTTTGGACAGAGATGTACAGAGACAAATCCACAGCCCAGAGACAGAAGAGTTGATTAGCCTGGTTCTACCCATCATGCATCATGTTGACAAATGATTGACTTGGAACAATATCTAAAGTGATGAGGATAAAGTACCACTATTCGAGTCCTCAGCAGAATTCTAATGTCAATTAGGTTTTGTGCCACAGCCCAAATGGAGATTATACTCTTGGCATTTAATCTCTCTCTCTCTCTCTCTCTCTCTCTCTCACTGCACCTTCTCTCCTTAACCTTTAGTAATCATGAATAAGTAAAATGGTTAAAGTTCTTACATAAAATTTCAATCACTGTGCTACTTCATTATGCTCCAGTCCCCAGCCTTGCTCCATCAGCACTACGAACAGAAGGAAGGCAAAAATAAATAAATAAAAATTCAAGATAGAGAGATAGCAACATGAAAAGTAGAAAGTAAGACACAAATAGGCTTTGAGCTTTACCGTTATTAATGACTTGCTCCAAAAGCTCCCCACTTTTCCAATCTCAAAGAGAAGCGCTTGAAGGAGCTCGTAGATGAGGACGACCTTCAGAGCATTCTGTGCTCTTTAGTTAAGAAATTCGCTCTCCATTATGCCATCATTAGGGAAACAAGGATAAAATTACCTCATGCTTAATGATCTATGGAACCCACACCAAAATTTGTCTCGGATCTAATAAAACCCAAGCTTAATACACACAAATGAATCACCAGCCTATGTAAGGCCAGGTGCTGAATTATGGAAAATAGATTTGCCCGAGCAACTGAGACTGAAGTTTTTCAAATCAGCTCCTGGAATAGACTGTTATGGATGATTAAATTTCTTCATGTCTCAACCTAATAACTTTTAATATGGAAAATTCTTTAGGTGTGGTCCAAATGCTAGGCTCCATTGGATCTAGAAATATTAAGGTACAAATATAAAGATATCTTTTAGAAGCCGATCAAATGACCATTCCATTTTTCCATCAGAATAATTTCTTTATGATTGAGAATTTATTAAGTCTGTTACGTTAAATCTAATAATTTACCATTTAAGCCTTGGATTTTGTGCAAATGTGATTCTGCATTTGCATCTTCAAAGCAAGCTGTCCTCATTATTCTAATTCCTGGATGATCGTTTGTGTAAAACCTCCCGCCTTGCTGTCTCTGCTGCTTATCATTGCTAACCAACGCACCTGACCATCTACAGATCTGCCTTTTCTAGCATATATCCACAAATAATGACAGATTTGATTTACTGATTTGTCAAAATAAGGACAGCAGCATGGCAAACACACAGCGACAGGCTAGTGCATTTTCTCTGCAAAGCCGGTTTCTGAGCCATAATGGCTTTTGCTGTCTTTAAACTTTAATCTTTCCTATTAATTCCCTGCAACTGGAGGACGTGAGCAAGTTAATGTCCTGTGAATGTGCTGCTCACTCCACAATCTCTTCAAGCTAATTACACTCAGGAACTAAATGGAGGGAAATTGCTACCCGTTTGGAAGAGAAAAAATTTCAACTCCCCCTCTCAAGCTAAAGATTCCCTTCTTTTAAAAGACCCACACTCTTATACCACAGTGAATGAAGATTTTTAAAAAGAATAATATTCACAAACGTGCTCTTTAAAGCTCTCTAAAGATTCATCCTGCATCTCACAGTTGCCTCAGTTGGGGTCACATAATAGCCAACAGATGTTTTGTCTTGGAACAAGGAGCTGAACTGCTGTCTGTCTCACATAGATCACAAAAATGATGATGAGGAAGAACACAAGTTCAGCTGGCGAGAGAGGTTTTTATTCCAGCTTTGTGGGTAAACATAGATACAATATTGTATTTTAATTTTTTTATATTTTAGTATTTTTATTATTAATAATATTATTATACTCATTACGTTTGTATGCAGAAAATCTTGTGGAAAACCAATCAACTATGCCTTCTAGTCACTGTTAATGTGTTGCGAGTTTTTTTTATCAGGATGTATTGACTCAAATTCAACAGAATGTATTTCCCAGCTTAACAAAAAGGGTACATATTTTTTTTAATCAAAATTAAGCAATTTAAACTCTCACAAAACACAGTTAAATGTAAGTGATCTAAAATGAAAATTAATCATTTAACTATCTTACAGTATACATGAGAGCATATTTTCAATATTTACGTCCCTGAAGGTTGGATGTTGTAAATTAAAAAAGGTACCTTTCTTTGTTGCTTATTTGTTATATAAGCAAGAAATATAATTATATAAAGAAATGTATATGTAATAGGTAATGGTAAGAAAGAAAAAAAATGAAAGAAAAAAAGAAAGAGGTTTACATTTGAGGGTATAGGACTCTTTTATCATAGAGTGTTTAACGTTAAAACAAAACAATATACTGTATAATAATAATAATTACATATAATAATATAGAAACTGGTTAAAGAAGACTATGCTGCTATGTACTCTTTCTTCTTTAGTCTTTAGACGATGGGCTGCCAGAGCACCAACGTCCTGTAGGTGGGGAGGTTGAGTGCAGAAGGAGGGGTTAGTCTAGGGGAGAGAGCCTCTTAAAATCAGCCAACCTGCAAAAGTAATGAATATTAAATCTGAGCCTAAATAACTGAGGTCCAAGTGTGACACGGTGGGATTACACCTACCGATTTGTCCTCAGTGCTCAGCCAGGCCCCGGTGATAACCAAATCAAATGAAATCATGTGTAACTGAGCACAGCCTGTGTCTGTCTACCGGTGTGTACATTTCAGACCATCCGCTGAGAGGAAGAATCGGTTCCATAATAATAATTGTTTGCTGTACTAACAATTTCAATTCCGGTGATAGCTGAAAAGTCATACCAATAACATATACAACACAAATCCAGTGGGTTTATGGTGTGGAAATTCCACAAGGTCAGTGCAGTGTCCTTTAAACTACATGCTTTATACTTCAGTTCAATCATTTAAACATGGAAAAAGTCTAAAATTAGTGGACAGATATGACAGTGTCTTTACTGAGCTTTTCTAGCTGAGTGAAACAAACATGCTTCACTCCACCAAATGCTTCTTCTGGTGTAAATGATGGCTGCCACACTATCTTCTCAAGCTACAGTGTTGTCAAGTTACACAAAGCACTCAAAGAAGAACATCACTTTGTCATGTCTGCTACATGACCATGGGTAATCATGTCCTCGTGCACAACCATGATTGACATGAAGCACAGCGGGGACTTGAACCAGAAACTCATCATCTTTACAAACACCGGTTTTAATCGTAGATGCGAATGTGATCTATGTCTCTATTCATTCCTCATCTAGGCTTTCAGTCATCTAAATACAATGGATGTTTGAAAGTTTTTCAGCAATGCATGACTGTGTATGTATATGTACAGTATGGTAAATATTATTATTGAAGCATGGTTTGTTTTTTGTGCAAATATAAGATGGGTTTTATTTGACTTACTTTTAATGTACTGTAAGTAAGCAAAAGCACAATTGCTAACCTACCTCTAAATCTCATTTAATCATTTAATACACTTATGTTTTTAATAAATTTAAAAGGCTAAATACATAAATTAGTCAGTTGGTGTATGAATTGCTCTGACAGGCTGTAATTTGAAATTGCAAATGTATACTGTACTTTTAAGATACTTACTAAGAAAAAAGATAATTGTTTTGTTTGCCTTTGTTATGAGTTAATAATAACAACAATGCTTATTTTTAACAGATCGTAGTATAGGTATTTTCCAAAAGGTTAAGATGTTGCATCATGGCAATGGTCAAATCAAAATATGCCATTAAATGAAATTTTTTTAAAATACCAACATACAGTGTAATGTTTTTTGGGTATTAATGTTACATCCACTTATTTTTCTCATGGTATGCAAAAGGTATTTGTTAACATAACTCAACCAAGTGGTAGAGATGGATCAATCAGATTAGGTTCAACACATTTTTCAGTATAATGACAAAAAATGTGCTCTACTAAATAAATGAGCAGTACATTAATGGAGTAAAGTGATGATATGTTATTGTTTCTATAGTAACAATTTAGATACATGGATTTGTGTAGAAGAAAATCAACATAATCTGAAGCAAAAATATATATATTCTTATTTAACAAAGGAAAAAATATTTTTTTGAAATGTAGAAACTTTAAGAAACATTTAATAAGAGTTCTAGTGTCAGTGCTCTGTAACACGTAAGAATTTATGTTTTCCAGCTCAGGAGATTCTTGAGGACTCCTGGTTCTAGGTAACAGGACAAGATGCTTTTTTAACTTCAAGGGAAAGGGGCTGTTAAGGGAACAACTGTTTATAGCTGCTATAAAATAAGTAATAACAGGAGCTAGCTTGTATCAGGGACATTCCACAACTTAAAATGCAACTATAAACTGATCTTTAAAAAAGTACATTGTTTTTTAATAAGCAAACAACTGTAAGCAGGGGCAAATTGTTGTGGTCTAAGTAGAATAAAACACTTGAGGTTGTGGTGATGTAGGAAAATAATAGCACGCCATGTCTTGCTTTACCCCTTACTTGTATCAAGTGAATTGTAACAAATTTGAAGCCATGAGACCTCAGTGGAGAAATGTTCCACTGAAATTCTGTATTAGATTTTACAAGCTACTTGGGTCTAGATGTGTTTCTATTTACAGAGCTGCCTTTTTCTGTAACTGTAGTGATTTTCTTTCCCTCCACAACATTGTGCTGGGAGAAGAAGGGGGGCATGGCAGGGCCATGCAGCGAGTGTGTCTCTACTCTGTTTGATCTCCTTCTGTGGATGACACAGTAGGAAGTGGAGGATTAAAGGCCTTTTCAAACTGCTATCTAAATGCAGAACAAGCAGAGAGAAAGCTGCTCATTTCCTCCTCCTGAATGAAACATTCACTCTCAGCGGGCATCTCAGTATTTAGACCTCGCCACTCTCAATAATGTTGGTTTGATGGTATTGTTTTGGCTGATGGATGAGGGAAAAGTTTACTAATAATGAAGTGATGCTAATTATATTTCAGTAATGATGTAGCAAACAAGATAATGTGATAATGTGATAATATTAGAACAGGCAAAGTAAAATGGGCCTAGTGTAGTTATGTAACATTTGCTGAAGTACAATGCTGATGGTGAATATGTCATGACTGGTGTAGGATAATGGTTCAGTAGAGTTTCACATAAATCAATGAATATGAAATCAAACGGGCCACGGTGACGTAGTGGTTAGCACCGTGGCCTCACACCCCCTCGGTCGAGGGTCCGATTCTTGCCTCGGATCTGCATGCGTGGTTTTTGCATGTTCTCCCTGTGGTTTGTGCAATTCTTCTGGGTACTCCAGTTTCCTCCCACAGTCCAAAGACATGCAGATTAGGTTAACTGGCATTCCCAAATTGCCCATAGTGTGTATGTGTGGGTGTGTGTTCCCCCTGCAATGGATTGGCACCCTGTCCATGGTGTACCCCGCCTCGTGCCCAAAGCCAGGCACTCGACAACACGGAATATATGATAAACAGTATAGATTAGATAGTACATACATGGTACATACATTTTACATGGCACTATTGCACATGATGCAGACATAATAATAAAATCTAGAATAGCAGGTAAAACAAAACAAAATCTAACCTTTTGGGCGATTTTTAAAAAACTGAACTGGAGATCCCTGCAGGCCACCTGCACTCCAAAAGTGTCTTTTTGATGCCCTTTTCTTTATCAGTCCAGGGTCACCACACGGAGCGACGGAGGGAGATCACTCGACTGAAAACTCTCCATGCTAATCCAATTTGCCACCTCCCCCAGCTACAGATAATTACTAAAATTAAAGAGAGAGGGGGAGGGGGGGGTGGCTTAGGGTTTGTTGAATCGCTCTCTTGTCTCTATGGGGGAAACTCAAGCAAAGGCATTGTTCAAAACTAAGAGAGTGTGTTAACTATGGAGACTAATGGAATTCAGTGTCCGGGAGAACATCCACAGCCAAGTGTCACAGCATAACACACAACAACACACACAACAACAAACCTTTGATTTTTGTTTATTTGATGTTTGTTTCAATGGCAAATGGTAAAATTATTTTATATGTTTTTATTTATTAAGGAATTTTAAGGAAATTTGTAAGAATGTTTTCTGAATCCTCTGAATCCCCTGAATATTCTGCATAGGTCATTTTTTAATAACTTCATACAGAGTTTTTTGCCAGTATGATCTGAACACTGGTGTATTCATCCCTTGATCCAGGTTGTTTTTGCAGATTGTGAACCTGGAAATCACATTTTGTTATAGACCAAAAAATGTCCACATTTCTCCAGTATAGTACTGTGCAAAAGCCTTGAGTTACCAATCATTTCTTCATATTTTACTTCCAAAGAGTCAGACTTTCTAATATTTTTATGGTAGTCTTGAGGAATACTTCTCCAGGCTTCCTGAGGGACATTTTAGGCTATTTTTTTAGCTCAAGTTTTTTGTCTCTGGTTTTCAGTCCAGTCCCTGTATCTGACCTGTTTCAGAGGAATGTTTTGTTTGTTTAGCCACACTGTGACCTATGAATCATTCAAGCCTAAAACATATCTAAATCAAGGCATGAACCAGTGAGAAACAGGTGCAGATGATGACAGATGATCAGGCTGGTGATTAGTATACTGCTGATGCTGAATGCTGAGTGGTTGGAACAGACAAGAGGGGAAATGAGGTTGCTGCTGAGGTTAATACATAACCAATTTTTAAATTCTATCTTTAGACACTTTGCAGCCTGTCCCAAAAAAAAAAAACATATGTTCCCATTTCTTTAATTTAATCTAATAATTGAATATGAAGAAATGTGGGGTGGTGTAAGACTTTTGTGCAGTACTATAAATCTTAGCATAAAGTGGCCAATAGTTAGTTCAAACATACTGTATGAAGCCAAATTAGATTTAAGACTATGTGAAAGTTTAAAAGGTGAGAAAGTGCCTAAGAGGTACTTGTGGTAACTGTCATTGGTAAATGTTTTTATTTTAAACATTGTTTCGCTTGTTTGTTTTTTTTTGTTTGTTTGTTTGTTTTGTTTGTTTTATTTAGTTATGTTTTATTTTCAATTTTCTAATTGTGCAAATACCTTGATGAAAACTGTGATTACCCGCTCTATGAGTACTGTAACTACTATGAAACTAATAAAAAATAGTAAGAATATTAAAGGTTTATGACATTCACATTTCCAAGAGATACCAAAACAATGAGACCACTGAGTCTTATGCACAGACTCAGAAGCTATTATTTTTAGAACAAATCCCATCAGACCATTTCCAATTATGTATGAGTAATTTTATACAGTATAGGTGGATTCTATTTGTATATAAAATATTAATATTAATTTTATGTTTGTATTTTTCGTATTTGTATGTATTTGTATTTTGTTGCTTTGTTTTACATTTGTGATATAGTTGCATAGATTTAGATGATATATGATTAAAAAATAATTTGTCCAGTTACCTTAATTTCTTAACACATTTAACTATTCACAGTCAAGCAAAATGTAGGCGACCTCACAAAAATGATGCTTAAAGAGGGGCAGAAATTAAGTTCCTCCCATATTACATAACTACATGGAAACAGTTGTGTTGTTAAATGACAGAATTTTTGTTAAATGACAGAATATGCCATATCACTTTTTATTTTATCATGGGAGAAATTAAAGAAGGATAAGCTGCAATTTTACTGCACATTGCAGTTTTATTTTCGGGAATTTAAGGTGAAAGGCTGGAAAGACTCAACTCTACATATCTCAAGGGGGAAAATTGCTATGGATGTAAAAGTGGAACCAGAGAGACGAATGTTTTGATGTTACTGCATGCAGTGGAAAGTCATCTCCTTTCTCAGGTACAGTGAATATTCATGCTGACTTTTTATATTCATTTTTACTTTTATTTTAGAACCAAATACACACATTAACATGTATTAAACAGTCCCCAGTCGCCTGGTGTAAATAAATGTACCTCCCACATAGCTATATACTGTACATATCACACATCTCTATATACAGGACAAAAAATGAGATGAAATAAAATTATACAGTTTAAATGGAACTCTTTTATATGGTAAGTTTTAAAAAATCTACAATGCACTTATCTGGTTATCATTATACTAAAATAGTGTGTAATAGTATTTTTTAAAATATTTATCAGTAATCACTCTATTGCACATAACATTTCAGTACAACTACAATCATATAAAATAATTTGATTAAATTATTATTTGATTATTATATAACTGTCTCATAGGTTCATATTCATTACGTGTAAAAAGCTACTTCTCTAATACTCCTAAAGCAAAAGGTTAGGAGAACAATAACTGTAGTGTTCTACTGCCCTCTAGGGGTAATCTCTCTCTCTCTCTCTCTCTCTCTCTCTCTCTCTTTTAATTCCTATACTAGTTATACATAACACTGGTACTGCGGAATTAGGATTAGAGCCTGAACCAGTGTTTTTAAACCTCAGATTAACAAACATTTACAAAGCAGCAATTAAAAGTGTACTTAAACTAGAAAACAATGATAAGATCATTATTACATTAGAAAAATCTAATTCTTGTGATGGTTGTTGTTAGACTAAAGGAATGTTTTATTATTAACTATTAGATTACTACTAATTTCTTTTAATCACTATGATATTAATAATTAATAATATTAAAATTGAATACCTACTGTATTCAAGTTTCTCAAGTCGATATAACAGTAGACAAGAATAATTTCTCCTACATATGAACTTGCTCTTTCAATGATATCTTTATGTTTCATACACGGGAGGACCCAAAACTAGTCTCCGAAAATTTTCTGTCTGTGTGTGTGTCTGTCTGTAAATCTATCCAGCCATATTATGCCACAGCATCACGCAAAACTGGTTGGACAGAATTTAATGAAACTTTTGCAGTACTTAGATATCTGCCTGAAGTTTAACCTGCATCATAAGTGAAATCTAAATGTTGAGTAAAAGCGATTTTATGAACAGTTATGTGCCGGATTTACTAATCTAATTTACATAAGGGACTTAATGCTCAATGTAAACAAACATCTGTACCAATACATATTAATTAGAAAAGCTAAACTAAATATTTTTACTGGGATTACTTAATATTACCTATAATAATATATATAAAGCTGAAATAATATCATTGATTACATTAAAGCTGATCAGCTTATTTTTAGCTTTAACCTTTGAACTATTTCTACAAACTCTTTTCCCATCAACAGCAGGTACTAACACCAATACAAGATAAAATTAAATTAATAAACTGATAATATACCTCCAGGGATGAGTCTTCAAATCCTGCCTCCAGGCTGTGTGTGTACAGTATGTTTTCCTCATGCTCTGAGATTTTTTTCTTCTTTTTTGTTTGTTTGTTTGTTTTTCCCATAGTGTGTGCGCACCTGTGCCCTGTAATGAGTTGACACCCCATTCACGTGGTCCCTTATCTTGTCCCCTGAGTTCCTTGGCATAGGATCCAGGCATTATGTTAACCTGCACAGGATTATGTATTAATATTAATGATAAATAATATATGAATTTCTTTTTTTTTTTACTAATAACTTATGTGGTCGTATTTTTACCATATTTAGCAGTCCATAGTTACCTCACAGATCACTAATATGAGTAGGAACCCTTTACTCTAAACTTATACCTAAATATTTCATCAGGTTTATATTCCAGTCACCATCACGCAGAGATGAACCAGTAGGTGGCACCTAAAACACTCACTCATCTTCTATACCGCTTTATCCTGTATTCAGGGTCGCGGGGACCTGGAGCCTATCCCAGGAGGCTTAGGGAAAGAGGCAGGGTACAAATCCATCGCAGGGCATACACTCATACACACACTCATTCACACACTATGGGCAATTTGGGAACGGCAATTAGCCTAATCTGCATATCTTTGGACTGCGGGAGGAAACCCACCAAGTGCGGGGAGAACATGCAAACTCCATGCACACAGAGACGGGAATCGAGCCTGGCCGTGAATCGAACCCGGACTCTGGAGGTGCAAGGCGACAGTGCTAACCACTACACCATCGTGCCGCCTCTCCTAAAACATCACATTATTTATTTACCCAATCACTGGTGGTTATGACAGGGATTTCCTGTGTAATTATTCGGTGCCTGTGTCCTGTGGTCCATTACTGTGATCATTAATATTGTAGCATGAAGACTGATGGAGCAGAACTGGCTGATTTAAGACTACATAGCTGAATCCCAACTTGGCTGAGTTTACACTGGGTTGATTGACAGGTTTTAGTTAACACTATTACAATGTATCACACAGTAATGTGGTTGTGTATTATACATGAAGATGTATAGGCACAAGGATTTTGATTAATAAATAAGTAGATCATGCAGGGAAATGGGCTGCGTGTCTATCTGTATGTAGAAATCGAAAGATTTTCATTTTAATATGTACGTTCTAGGTTGATATTTATTCATTTGAAACGATTAAGGGGGCAAATTATATTCTGTAATGAAACAGGTGTCTGCCTAAAGTTATACTTTCAGAGGTTTGATATTCACTAAACATGAGCAAACAAATATCTCACCACTGCCTAGTGTGTATTACACACACACACACTGTACACATTACCCAATCACTGAACAGCACAGAATTACCTAATAATGCTTAATCTTTTAGTAATTATCTGTAGCTGGGGGATGTGGCAAATTGGATTAGTATGGAGAATAGTTATTCTTTTCCAAATGAGACAAAATGAGAAGAGACAGACTGCATACACTGAAAAGAGTTTCATTTTGCAGTGTTGAAAAAGGAAGCATCTCACTTGGTTG
This sequence comes from Leiocassis micropogon, assembly GCA_028565275.1. Classification (NCBI taxonomy): domain Eukaryota; kingdom Metazoa; phylum Chordata; class Actinopteri; order Siluriformes; family Bagridae; genus Leiocassis; species Leiocassis micropogon. Next base: position 6,264,956 of record JAOVVA010000054.1, on the reverse strand, counting down.
CTTCCTTATCAAACCACAAAATCACACTCTGATAAATACTCAAGGCTTGTTAATCAGCTCATGAGTTGTGTTAGAAGCTGGGGGGATAAATAAAATTACCAGAACATGATCAGAATTAATAACCACATGCCTACAATACAGCTTTTGTGTTCTGCTAAACTATTGCATTGACTCAGGTTTCACATACAGGTGTAAATACAGAAGAATATTTTGTAGCTACAATTTAGTGGGGGAAAAACAAATATTTGATGCTCGCAACACATAGCACACAATCATGACTGCTGTTAACTTCAATTTCTTCTTCCACAGATTTCCAGGACGTTTAATGACTTACAAAAGCTATAATGCTTCTACAATACAGAGTAACATTTTGAGTATTTTCAGTGACTCAAGTCATTTACATTTATTTCAGGGTTTCACATACTGTACATTACGTACATACACCGGTCAGCCATAACATTAAAACCACCTGTCTAATACAGTATATTATAGGTCCACTTGTGCTACCAAAACAGCTCAGGCCCATAGAAGTATGGATTTCTGAAGGACCTCTTAAGGTGTGTGGCACCAAGATATTAGCAGTAAATCCTTGAGGTCCTGTAAGTTGCAAAGTCGGGCTCCCATGGATCAGACATTTTTGTCCAACACATCCCACAGTTGAGATCAGAGAAATTTAAAAAACAACTCATCCCCATGAACTCTTTGTCATGTTCCTTAAACCATTCCTAAACAGTGTTTGCAGTGTGGAAGGATGCACTATTCTGCTAGAAGAGGCCATTGCCATCAGGCAATGAAGTGGTGTCCTTGGTCAGCAACAGTGTAACATTCACATAAATGCAAGGACGCAATGTTTCCCAGCAGAACTTTGCACAGAGCATCACATTGCTACTGCAGGCTTTCCTTCTTCCCAAAGTGCATCCTGGTGCTTTCCCTGCCTTTGCTACCTATATGAATTGATGTGTCTTGGGCACCCATAATCCTGTCACCTCACTGGTTGGCCTTCCTTGGACCTGCTTGTTATAGTATTACTGTATTTTAAAGAACAATTGTGAAATTAACTATATTTAGATAGCAATTGTCTCATTCATCTATCTGAATAAACTTCTCTACTGACTACCAGACGTTTTAAAGTCACATTGTTACGCACAAAGTCACACAAAGTCACACTGAACGCCTGACCATGTGACAGACTACTGCAGGTTGTCAAGTGGAGAGAGACACCTTCACTTTCATTCTATGAAATTGACTTTAAACTTACAAAAGAAAAGAAAAAACTTTCAGTTTCTTAATGCAGGGAAACAATCATTAAACCCTTTTTGGAATTGACCCAATGTTTTTAAAGGTGTTTTTTTTTTAATACATTTGTCACCTTTATTTTTTTCATAAGTTTTCATGCCTCTTTATTGCCTTCATGTTGAAACTTGATTTCTTTCTGTTTCATTTATAGACATGTTCTTTTATGGTCTCTGCTTGCATTCAATCTTTTTATGTGAACTGGGCCAGCTTTCATAACCTGCAATGACTTTCCTCAGGGCAGTTTTTAATTTTTAACATTTATTTACCAAATTAAAGTGTATAAGAAATATATAAAATATGTTAATACATTGCATCAAATATATTCTTTATTTAAAAATGTTTCAAGTAATTAATTAATTGTAGGAATTAAGTAATATTTTGAATTTTAAAATGATTATATTTTTATGTCTACAATTCATCTAAATTAATTGTTATATGTAATAATGTGGGGGGGACAGTGGGGGACACCTCTGGTCTTTGTGCATGGAGTCTCCAAGTTTCTTCCAGGTGCACTGGTTTACTCCAACAATCCAAAGAAATGCAGTGTATGCTGTTTTCTGTTTGTAAATTGCCCATAGTAAATGACTGGTTGCATGAGTGTGTATGTTAAGCAGTTGGTGCAACTCATTCAGAGATCCCCACCTTGTGCAACAACTTGTGGAATAGACTCCAGGCCCCCCATAAACCCACACAAGATACACATTACAGAAAATGAATAAAGTGTTATATTTGCAATAAATTGTAATAAAGTCCATAGAAATTAGGTCTGTTGGTAAAGAATGTGGAAAACAGATGAATTCATAAATATTATGTATAAAAGAGTCATAAAAAGGTTTTTTTTTTTGCTTATTTGGCACATTTAAATTTTAATATTGCATAAAGATAACCCAAGTAAATACATAGTGCAGTTTTTAAATGGTGATTTTATTTATTAAGGGAAGAAAGGCTGTCCAAACGTGACCCTATGTGAAAAAGTAATTTCCCCCTTGCTAAATCATGAATGAACTGTAATTTTTGGAAAGCTGAGTTAAATTTCACTTGCCACACCCAGGCCTGATTACCGCCATATCTGTTGAAGCAAGAAATTACTTAAATACAACTTGTCTGAAGTCAAGCACACTAAAGATATAAAAAAGCGATCTGAAGAAAAGATGAGAAACAAAGTGGAATGATCTTCAAGAACAGATGAGAAACAAAGTAATTGACATGTGTCTGGAAGGGGTTACAAAGCTATTTCTAAGGTTTGGGAGTCTCTGATAAACCACAGCCAGGGCCATAATCCACAAATGGAGAAAACTTGGAACAGTGGTGAATTTCCCAGGAGTGGCCGACCTATCAAACTCTTTCCAAGAGCACAACGATGACTAAACCAGGAGCTCATATAAGAACTCTAAAGAACATCTAAAGAACTGCAGATCTCACTTACCTCAGTAAAGAACAGTGTTCATGGTTTAACAATAAGAAAGAGACTGGGTAAAAATTACATCATTGGGAGGATTCCAAGGTTCTGACCAAAAACAACACAAAGAATTTCTTAATTATTTTAATTATCCCCCAAAAAGTCTTTTGGGCAAATATTCTATGAACCGATGAGGCAAAAGTTAAACTTTTTGAAAAGTGTACATCCTGTTACATCTGGCATAAAATTAACACAGCATTTCATAAAAAAGTATCATACCACCATTTTATTTCATTATTTGTTTATTTACAGTGCTAATATTATTTAAATGGTTTATATACCAATGATGTTTAATGCCACCTTTGTATTTGGTGAGCAGGTCTTACAAGAGAAAACTGATCTGATGGAGAGTTAACAGTACCACTTGAGGGGCTTCTTTTAACTTACAGGCCATTAAGTTAACTTTCTGCCAATCAGAATAAGTGTTCATTTAAAGAAACAGTGTGTCTTTAAATCAGGAGCATTTTAATTTAATTGTGCTTATGTCGTTTCATTGTGGGATGTTGTGCAAATCTTGCATGGTTCGATAAACCTGATGACTCACTTTACAAGAAGTTCTAATTCTTTAAAACTTTATAAAGAAATAGCTATACAGCTGTGTGTGTGTGTATACAGTATGTGCGTGCGTTCCTGTGTGTGTGTGTGTGTGTGTGTGTGTGTGTGAAAGCGAGTGGGTGTAGAGGAAGTATGCTGATGAAAACATCGATTACACAATGCGATTTTTGCAACAACAAAAAATTCGAAGCACATGCATGCAGACATTTGAAGGTAAGTGAGGTTGATATTTTTGCCGACATTACTAAAAAAAATAAACAATATTATAAATAGAAATAGAATTTTAACAAAATACCAAAGATAATGTTTCAGTTGTCATGAGGCAGGAATAAAATATCATAAATGTATCTAAAATGATATTTGTCAATGTGTATGATTAGATTCCTATTGCACATTGCGAATATTTGTATTAAGCATCCTTAAAGAGACAATATGGTTTTTTGATGTATTTGATTAGTAACGTTGCTCAGCATTCCGTATACAGTGTGTGTGCAACAATTAAGAAAAAGAATTCTCTGCATGTTGAGGATAACATAATGCACATACATGTACACTGATATATGGTGTTGTGTGCGGTTTCTATGTCCGTGCTGTAGGATGGCTGCGGTGCTGTTTGAGAGTCTGAGGGTCACGCTGTCTCGGATGCTGTGTGCTCGCGCTCTGCCCGGTGCGCTCGGTGCGTGCGCGCTCGTGCTCGTAGTGCTCCTCGCCGCGCGTCTCGCGCAGCTGCTGTGGAAACGGAAGCGCTTTTCCTGCTTCAGCTGCCCGCCACAACGCAACTGGTTTCTGGGACACATGGGCATCGTGAGTTACTGTCTACAGCGTGCAGGAGAAGAGAATATTTAATAATAATAATTAGTATTATCATTATTAGTATTATTATTGTTTTTGTTGTTGTTGTTGTTGTTGTTAATAATAATAATAATAATAATAATAATAATAATAATAATAATAATAATATAGTAGAGACAGAAATTAGGAACATGCAATTAAAAATGAAATGACAATAAAGTCAGAAAGATTTGCAGAAGGCTGTTGAGAAATGATAGAAGATACACACTGCAGAAGACAGACAAATATTAAGGCAGATAGAAGTGTAAAATGTAGAAAGACAGTTAAGTTTTGACATAAAATTCATTACACAGCCTGACTGATTTATCTGACTAGGCAAAAGTGCAAACCAGCTTTCCTCTCTCTCTCTCTCTCTCTCTCTCTCTCTCTCTCTCTTTCTCTCTCTCTCTCACACACACACATGTGCTGTTTTATATAGGGGCAGTTTTAGCTCAGAGGGATGAGTTTCTGAACAGAAGGTCAGCAGTTCAATACCCATCTCCCTCAGATGGCTATTGTTGGGCTCTTAAGCAAGCCCCTTTACCCTTTTTGCTCCAGGGGTGCCATATCATGCCTAGCCCTGTGTTCTGATATATTCAAAGATAAAATTTTACTGTGACAAATAAAGGCTTAACTTAACTATACTGGAAATCCCTTTAGAAAATGCTCCAGAGAAATATCTATCACATGCAAATCATTCTGCCCACACAGGTTGCTTCCTGCATGTGTTGAGAGCATAGTTGAATTCTTACTGGGAAAACTTTTTACACAATGATCTTGTCAGGACAGAAGACCCAAGGGCATTTACACAAATAAATATGTTATACCCAGCCAGGATACAAACAAGTTTGACAGCCTTTAGAGGAGAAAGTAACAGTCTTCCATTTATAGTCATCAGTACTATTTCCCTGTCTGAAATGATATGATGGTTGCCTGTGATGCTTACATTTTAGTTTGCTATAAAGCAAGCTAGTTAGTGTTAAAAGGAAAGTTTTTCATTACTGTTTGCTAGATACAGTTTTGCTCAAACGTTTGCATACCTTGGGATAATTTTCAAGATTTTACCATTTTGTTTAAGTGAGAACAAATTTATTTTATTTCTTACGGGACTCAAGTTCATATGTAAGGCAACAACATTATTAAGCAGGTCCACTGGAAGTTCTTCAGTCTTCCCAAGTCCAATGCACTGATTACCTCATGAGCTGAGAAAATTACTGACTCTTTATGCACAGACACTAATTACAATTACAATGAGTCACATGTGTGGAAACCTTTCTTTAATAACATTTAAACCTGTGTACTGTAATTGCAAAATATTAAAAGATAATCAACTTGGCTGTCCTCTAGCATCTATCACTCTTAAAATATTAAATAAAGTATTAAATACAACAGAACATAATGACAAAGAGCTAAATAATACCTGTATATTCTACCCAGGTATCAAACTACCACTGGCTCAAAATCTATTCTGGGTCACAATTCCTGTACAGTGTTAGAATAGTGTCGGGCCAGTGCTAGCAAAAGCCAACAATGTTTGAAATAGAAATTACACTGGGTCAGCACTGGCACTCAACATTGGCACAACAAAATGGCTAATGGTGACCCAACACTGGGTAAAAATTATTTGCTACCTGGTTAGACAGCTGGCTTAAGTGTTTGCAGGAAACCTTTTTATTGACATGATAGCCTGGTCATTCAGTACATTCAGGTCATCAGCTGACTTTTTTGCCACCTAATGTTGCTAATCATAACACTGCCTCCAGAGGCTTGTACTGTGGCCACTATGCATGATGGGTGCATCGTGTCCAAAGTGCTTTTCCTCTTACCCTGATGAGCCCATCACTCTGAGTTCATCAAACTACGTGATTTTTTTCCTATTGGGTCAAAGTCCAATCCTTTTGCTCCCTACCTCCTAATTTTTCTAATTAGCCTCATTAACTGTTTTTTTTAATGATTTTTTGAATGATGTTTAAGTGATCTCTAGTCATGATTTTTTTGAAACAACTTTTTCTAATTTCTCTCTGTCCTTTTCTCTCTTTCAGATCCGGTCTGATGAGGTGGGTCTTCAGGAGGTGGATGAGCTGGTAAGGACATACCGTCACTCCTGTGCCTGGTTCCTTGGCCCTTTTTATAACCTTGTGCGTTTTTTTCATCCTGACTACGTCAAACCTTTGCTTCTTGCTTCTGGTAAGTATTATTGTTACACGCACTTTTTATTATCATCATTATTATATTTACAGTGTTGTTCTATTTTAGTTATGGAATAAAATCGACATTTAATTACAACAAAATATGGAATGTACACTAATTAACAAACAACATACAGAGTATGTACAACAATATATTCGTCTTGTACAGTATAATGATTTACAGTATTAGTAATTATGTATGTTAATATTTTTATTACCAGCCTCTATTACATATAAAGATGAGCTGTTCTATGGGTTTATGAGGCCCTGGCTTGGTAAGTAATATCGCCTGTGTGCTTTTTTTTTCTCGCATACACAATACACACATCCACATACAGTACAAACATACATTTGTACAAGTTTAGTAATTTTCTGCTCTGTGTGTGTGGGGGGTGGGGAAGGGTCTTTTGGTGCATTGAGTTAGCTTTCTAGCACTGTCATTGCTGTTTCATCTACAATACAAGCAGTATTAATATGGATCATTTACTAAATTTAGCTTCATGGTCATCTTGCAAGACTGTTTTGTCAGGATTGGAACTAGGATAGATCATCATAGAAATGCCCTGAAGTGATGTCACAACAATAATATGAGGGAATGTCACATGTAGATAGTGTTATTATAGTTATACAGTGGAACCTTGGATTACGAGCATAATTCGTTCGTTCTTTTCACACACGCGTGCACAACACTGTTTTATCAGAAAAATAAACAAGAAATCTGTCTAATGACACTCGATTGAGCGCCACACTAACGGAATCACTGCTGTAAAGTAAAAATAAAACAAATGAACCTGCACTTTACATTTGAAAAGAATCGCGACAGAGCAGTGTTTCTGTGTAGAGCAGAGAGAAAGAGTGTGTGTGTGTGTCTGTGAAGGTGAAAGTAGGAGGGGTCTGTGTGTGTGTGGCATGGTGTCCAATGACGCGCGCACACAGACACAGAGCAGCCTGAATCTTTAACCTCGCTAATGAGACTTGCTTTTGCTTTACATGCGCGCTGTACACACACGCATACAGACACAAAATAAAATATGTTTTACGCATACAGACATAGTCACAGTGATATAGTAAACAGTACACACGTGCACAAATGTTGATTATACCAGTAAGAGACGCCCCTAAGACCCAGCAGGGGAGACGATTACCCACAATTCTGCAGTATAAGAGAGAGAAAAAACGTTGGCTCAGTTGTAATCACGTGACGCTCGGTGTCAAAACAAGAAGCGCATGCGTGATACATGATACTTGGTACTCGTAAACCAAGACTTGTTCGTTTTCCAAGTCAAAATTATTAAAAATCTTTGCCCGTCTTGCGGAACACTCGTAAACCACGTTACTCGCAATACGAGGTTTCACTGTAACTGATAGACACTTGATCAGGACTTCTTTTTAATAAATAGAAACTGTTGATAACAATCTGTCAACGTTATAAAATTATATCAAATCTAATTCCTTGCTGGTATTAGTAGGTTTAGTTGCCACTATAAAGTAATTGCATCTCACTATAAAGTATGTAAATGGTCTGTTTAAGCACAGTTGCTACACAGTTGTTATTTGTTTAATCAAATTAAAATTTTTATTTGTCACATAGACAACCATATTGTATGATATTCAGTGCTTCTACGTATGAGTGCCGGTGACCTAAAAGAAGAACTTCTCTGCCATTAAATAAATTGCGCTAGAGAGTAAAATTAAATTAAAAATAGATTTTCCAATAAAGTTTATATAAGGATAAGTATTTTAAAAAATACATAAAAATTAAAATAAAATATTATTAAAATAGAAGTCAAATTCAATGCTCTTGTAACATTTTAACATTTTAAGATCTGAACAAATAAAAATTAATACAGAATCAATGCCAGAAGAAATGCTAATAAGTTCATATATGTGATGAGTTCTGTAAGAAAACTTTGTGTGTTCAAATTTCATTTTTTTCTTCATAGATGGTTCTTAAAACAAGTTCTTCTCAATTGAATCAGCTGGAGATTTGATTTCAAAATTGATTACATAATGGTTATGTGCATTTCACTACAGCACATAGGTCATTACAGGGCACACTCATACACCCAACACACAACAGGCAATTTGTAAATCACAATCAATCTACTGCATGCCTTTGAGTGCCCAAAGGAAACACACCAAGTACAGGGAGAACATGCAAACACCACACACAGGACCAAAGTTACGATTTTAAAACTCCAACTTTGGAGGTGCGAGGAGACCACTAAGCCACCGTGCAACCAGTACACAAAACATAATAACAGGAAAATAAGATTCTACACATAAACTATGGTTTGCTCAGAGCAAGGTACACACAACAATAAATGACAAACACAAAATAAACAGTACTATAAATGGTGTCCATATCCTGGTAATGTCTCAGGTGATAGTAACATACTGTGGCTGATGGGAAATGTATTTATATAAATACATTTAGATAAATTTACATTTATATAAAGATTTTTAGCACAACCTTGACAGGAAAGTTTTGGACAGACTGGTTGTATTGCTATTGTTTTGGTTAAATAGATTTTTTTTTGCCTAGATGTTGTCTTTGGATAAATATTGATTTAAAAATTTCCTCTAGTTTTATTAAAATAAATGTATTTTAATGTTGTCTTTTTTGTCTGTTAACCAGAATTCAGTTCAGTTAGCCTAGGGCCTAAGTTAGGTACTAAACTGCTTTATGTATGTCATCATGAACAGGTCATATTGTGCAGGAGATTCACTCACTTCTCTTGCAGATTGTATGTCATAATCACATGATTTCAAACTGCCTAAATGACACCCTGAAACAATTGCTTTTTTGTGCTTGTTTAAAGACTCTTGTAATGATCTGTAGAAATCTCTATAAACTGTTAGTATACACAGTGTGTGTGTGTGTATGTGTGTGTGTGTGTGTGTGTGTGTGTGTGCGTGTGTGTGTGTGAAACAGGACAGGGGCTTCTGCTCAGTAATGGAAAACAGTGGTCTCGTCAGCGTCGGCTTCTCACTCCCGCTTTTCATTTTGACATCCTGAAAAACTACATTCATATCTTCAACAGCTCCACCAACACCATGCATGTAAGTCAGCGACGTTCATCTGACACATTACACCAGTTGTTAGTCAAACATGCAGTTTTTAGCAGTGTGGTTTGTGAAAGAGGAAATCAATGAGAGAAATGCGTCTGGATGGTGTGAGTGGGTTGAGTGGTCAAACTTACAAAGAGCTTAAAAAAAAAAAAAACATACTTCTGTTTCAGTCCTTAAATGGAAATCAGACAAACACCGTTTAAACAAATGTACTTAAAATTGAGCCACTGTATTGAAATATATATATATATGAAATGCATTGATGCAAAGGTAGTAAATTTTACTTCATAGTACAGTAAAATTAATAGCATCAGGTTATTTTCGATTTTTTTATATGACTTACAAATCCCTTGCAATATTAACCTTGGTACAAGTACTGTATATCAGGTTTATGCTCTTCTTTGCCTACAGTATGAAATGTTAAAATTTCACATTATGGATTTTTATGGTGGACATTCAACATAAACAGATTATTTTATGTGTAATGTTAAAAGAGGCAGCACAGAGGCATAGTGGTTCGCATTGCCTCAAAGGCTAAGGAAGGCTTTCAGTTCTGAGTGGGCAGAGTTTGCATGTTTTCCCCAGGCTTGGTTGATTTCCTAACTGGTTTCCTCCCACAGTCTAAAGACCAGCAGATTAGGCTAATTGTCATTTACACATTGCCCGTAGTGTGTGAGTCAGTGCATGTGCCTGATGTACCACACCTTGTGCCCCAAGTCTGGTGATAACGTTTACTGCTTGCCAATGACATGCATGGGATAAGTGGTATAAAGAATTAGTGAGAGAATGAGTTAATATAGGGATGTTTTTTTAATAGGAAGATGATCATGAAGCAATGTCTTGTATCCGTGCATTAAAGTTAAAGCTAATAGGAGACATAGAAGTTTGTGCTTTGAAGTTTCCTCACACAGTGCAAAGTCATCCAGATTAGGCTAAATGGCGTTCCCAAGGTGTCCATAGTGTGTGCATGTATGTGCCCTGCGATGGATGGGATTGGATTGGGATGGGATGGATAGATAGATAGATAGATAGATAGATAGATAGATAGATAGATAGATAGATAGATAGATAGATAGATAGATAGATGTGAAAAGTACATGATCATATCAGTGCAATCATGTGGACAATAGAATGTACTGTATGTCACCCTATTTATACAGTAGTGATGTCCGAGAAGTAGCTCCCTCTCCTAACACAGAGAAGAGTGTTATTATAAAGTCAAATTGCATTCAGCAGAAAAGACTTCCTGCAGCGTTCTTTGTCATAGTCAAGCTGAAGTAGAACTTTTTTTTATTTATAACACTATAAAGTAACTGTAAACACTGTATTTTTATGGATAATGATAGGTGAATTGCTGTGGTGTAAAATGAGTAAAACACTTCCTCATGTCATCTCAAGCCTTTATTATTATTTATTTATTTATTTACATTGACACATCTTAACCTTGTAAAGTACGGATCTAAATCTACCTCAATATTTTCGTTGACAATTCTTGCAATCCTGTGCTGTTTAGGAGAAGTGGCGCCGCCTGTTGGCAGACGGAGAGAATGAATTTGACATGTTTGAGCACGTGAGCTTGATGACTCTGGACAGCCTCCTGAAATGCACTTTTAGCTATGACAGCCACTGCCAAGAGTGAGTAGGGCCCAGTCAATACACACACACACCCACCCACACACACACACACACTCATGCACCTTAATGATTCCTAAAGGTATCAAAAATAAATACATAAATAATAATTTTTAAAAAAAGAATTGAGATGGTGTACACATGATAGTCACAAATGTTCTTACACTCAAAATACACATGTATTTAATGTGGAGTTTTTTGACAGGAAATCCAGTGAGTACATCTCTGCCATCTTCGAGCTGAGTGTTTTGGTGGTGAAGAGGCAGCGCTACCTCCCTCATCACTGGGAATGGTTGTATAAGCGATCTGCAGAAGGACGGCGTTTTCATCGCGCCTGTGAAATTGTCCACAACTTCACCGCCAACATCGTACAGGAACGCCGTTCCCAAATCCTCCAGCGGGGGCAGACGGAGAGCTCCTCACAAACAGGCACGACAGGCACTAAGAGGAGAGCAGTTGACTTTATAGAAGTGCTGCTTCTGTCGAAGGTGAGAGAGTGATTTCAAACAAAAATGAGCAGATTCTGTTCTCTGAATGGAACCTGAATCCAGGCCAAATGTAGAGAGGATCAGATTAAGGTGATGATACATGGGGATGGATGGGTAAAATGGGTCAACAGTCTACATTCCAGTGGAGTCTCCAGTTTTGAGCAAGCCTTCTGTTTATGACCGTTATACAAGTTACACAGCAACTAATGATGTTACATCAAAAAACCTCACTATAAAGTAACTGTAAAAAAAAATCTGTACTTTTATAAATAACTATCGGCAAATTGCTGTGGTGTAATAGGAAAACACTTCTGGATTTGCTGTTATAGGAAAATAATAAATAAATAAACTTCCTAATATTAAAAGTAACTCAAATTCATGTCAATCCACATCACAATATGCCACTGATGATTATTTGGCTACAAAACACAACACAACATTCTTTCAACACATTCAAGCACACACTCTCACTCTCAGATAATTTTTGATCTGAAAAATCAAAACTCATCTGTTAACTACATATACCTAAATGCAATTCACACATGCACTATACTCTCGTCCCACATGTACAACATTAGAATTAGACCTCATTTTGTTTAAACTTTCTAAAAAAGATATCTCCGTCTTAAATATACCTTCAAAACATCCTCAGGCATTTTAACAGTAACCCAAGCTCCGTATTGACCCGGGGACCGTAGAGCTGTGATGTGGCAACACTACCCGTCACGTTTGTTTGTTTGTTTGTTTTATTTTGTGGACAAATGCAATATGATAACAATGTCATTTACAGTGTGTATTCAAGATTTATAATATAGAAATAAAATTAAAATAAGTTTTTAAAATATATCTTACTTATAAGGTTGAGATTAACTACCCGCCAAGGCTGTTAATGTTACATTTATGTCAGAATTTTATTAATCAAGAATAATCGACTCAATTATAGCAATTCAGCAATTATACACTGGTGGCCAAAAGTATTGAAACAAAATAGAAATTCATTGTTTTAGTGCCATTCACAATTTTTTTTATAATGCCAATCAAGTTAATAATACTAATTTGTAATTTTATACAATAGAATTGCTGTACAGCAATCAATATTTAGTTTTTTTATTTAAGTCCTTCATCCTTCAAAATCTGCTCGATCCAGCTGTGCATAGAGTCAAAAAGACGTGTGCAGTACTCACTCACACAGCCCTTATCCAACAGTTTTCTATTGGGTTTAGGTTCCAGAATCTGAGCACCATTGTAACATAACCATATTTTGCTTAGTTTTTCAGTTACAACTCTGTGCACAGGGAGAACTATACTACATGTTCTCATTTGGCCACCACTGTAGACTCGTCACAATATTCAAGGCTCATTATTTCCTTTTATGCTTTCCTTTCATGCACCTTTGCCTTGAAGCTCAACTGTAAATGAACCTTTTAAATGGGAGCACATCATTTTGTGAAAGGTTGTGTGGGAGAGATCGTGGGAGTTATATTAACCCTGTGAATCGTGCGAGCAAAGCAAGCTAACACGTTTTTATTTATGATGGACCTCATGCACTTTTATCACAAAGAAAGAAATTCTGAGCAAAGGAAAAAGAATGTTAGTGATAAAGAAATTAACTAACGTGCATAAAAAAAAATAGCCATGCATATATTTTCTCATTTCATGTTATTTTTAGGTGGCACGTTGGTGTAGAGGTAGCACTGTGCCTGACATCTCCAGGGTCAAAGGTTCGATTCCTGCCTTAGGTCTCTGTGTGTGACGTTTGCATGTGAGTGTGTGTGCGATTGTGCCCTGACTCCCCTGGGGTACGCTCCAGGCATTCCATGACCCGATACAGGATAAATGATATAGGGAGTGAGTGAGTGTTGTTTGCTGAGAGATGTCTCACGTTGCAATGTATACCATACTTCTGTCAAACCAGAATGGGTAGTTTTTAAACAAATCAATAAATTATTCTAGATAAATTATTTTAGATTGGAATGACCAGTGACTAGTCTAAAGGTGTAAGTGTTCTTTTCTGGCAGGATGAGAACGGAGAAAGCCTGTCAAATGAGGAGATTAAAGCACAAGCAGACACATTCATGTTTGCAGGTAACATTTGCTGCTTTTCATCTTTACGTTTATATTTTCAAGCACAGAAATGATGTAATACATGGAATGAAGGAAGATCTCAAGAAAGTTTGTCTGCTCTTTCTCTCTTAGGTCATGACACAACAGCGAGTGCGATCTCCTGGGTTCTGTATAACCTGGCCATGCACCAGGAGTATCAAGACCGCTGTCGTTCTGAGATCAACACTCTTTTGGAAGGCCGTGACACTGATGAGCTTGTCTGGTTCGCAAGTCACTTATTCTGCTCAAGTTCTCCATCAGTTTTAATTTTTATCAACAATCCATTAATTAATTAATCTATTTTCATATGCATGTATAAAATGTTATCTTAAAAAAGGGTATTCAGAAAAAAGGTTTTTATATTCATTATTTATTCAATAGACATAATTATAATAATCTAGGAGTACTGGTTAAGTTTAGAGATAAAGGAATTACTCTGTGGGCCATTTGAACCCATTAGACCTTACACGATATTACTCTAAAAAATATTTTATATACATAAATGCATTCATCTGTCAGATGCTGCATTTACTGTACAAGGACTGGCCCTCAGCTATAAAGTGTAACGTGTATGCTAAGCATTTATTCAGATAGACATTAACTATTAAGATGCAAATTCAGGATTGCAAAGAAGCAATTAAGATTAACATGATGGATGATTATATATTACGACTATTTTTGTTTTACGTGTCTTGTTTACTACTGAGATCATTTCTGTATTTTTACTGAATCTAGGGAAGACCTCAGTAACCTGACCTTTACCACCATGTGCATTAAGGAAAGTTTGAGGCTTCATCCACCCGTGTTGGCTTTAACCCGATACTACTCTCAAGATATGAATGTTTCTGGGGGACGAACCCTACCAGAAGGTAATCAATCACTTAGTCATGCTTTATAACCTTTATAATAAGAGTAAATTGATTAAACATATCCAGTTGACCCCATATTTACTTTAACCTAAAACTGTTTATATTTGACAAAAGAAAACAGTGCTGCCTTTTATTTCTAGCTGTTATGTGTTTAATATTTAAAAATAAATCAACGTTTCATGCCTCACATTCATGTACATTGACTTCCTGTTTAAAGCCAGATAGACCAGCATCTGATTAATGGTGACTTCAATTTTTATTCTATGAAAGAGCTTAAGACCAAAGTGTATGTCCTATGCAGCTCTATTTTTAACAAGCTGGGAAATGCAAAGGAAAAAATTTCACTTTGCTGCACAGTCTATGTGACAAATAAATGCTTATTTTTCTCTATTCACTCATTTTGTTACGATTATATTGACCACTAGGGGGAGCTGTCAAGACTCAAATAGCTTTTACGTTTAAAAACTGTTTTTTAGGTTTAACTTTATTTTAAAGACACTGTGATCCTTATCTTTAATCCAAGCCTCTATTTAAACTCAGTATTTATTAATGGGGAGCCTTGTTGATTCATACATATTTAATCACACATTTCCCTAATTTTCTTTTGATTTTGTAAAGCTGTTTTGCAACAATGACCACTGCTAAAAGCGCTTTATAAATTAAACTGAATTGAATGGAATTAAATTGTTTGCAGTGCAGTTAAGCATATATTTCCTTGATTACAGGAGCTATCTGCCTGATTAGTGTTTACGGCACCCATCATAATCCAGATGTGTGGCCTAATCCAGAGGTGAGCAGATACCTGAACTTCTATTTGAAATATAGACTTTTCTAGTAATTATATCTCACTACAATTTGGGTTATTTGTTTCATTATTTCATGAAGTACATTTAGATTTATTATATCTAAAACCTATGAAAAGGTAAAAGTCATTATCTTTCATCATTAGGTCACCTCTCATTGCAAAATGCAAGATCTCAATAAACGATGTAGGATTTTTATGTTAGAACGTCTTGACATTTCAATATATGATTAAATTGTTTCAATATGATTCAGTTGGCAAGTTTAAGACAAATATGCAATCAAGGAATCACAGAGATTCATATACATACAGTAGAAGCCATGTCTCCTTTACTGAAACTCTCCTGACATGCTTCTTTCAATGAAACTAACAGGAAGTGAGGCCACATCTCTTCCCTTAAAGCTGATATTGTATAATACTGATTATACAACCGTTAGTTCCGATCGAGCAATCGGATTGGATAAGAGGCGCTCCACAAGTGGTGATAATAGATAGTAATGGGAATAGGACATTTAATTATTTGTATCACTCCATGTGCCAGGTATTCTAATGATTGTTAATTACAGTATGTCGATTGCACAATGTGTGAAATTAGGTCTTTATCATCCTCAGTACAGAGGAGAGAGCAACTGCCTGCCAAACACCACATTCAAAAACAATCGTGCAAGCACTTTCAGCAAGAAAACACAAAAAAAAAAAATAATAAATACAAGAAAAATGTATCTCCTAACTAATTATAAATTGCTCCATAACCCCTCAGGACACTACTTGGTGTGTTTGTAAGTGTGTGGCATTGCTTCTTAACTCGTAGTGCAGTAGCTTTTCATGTAACGCTATATGGGATTCAACCCCGGAACACAGCAGTTATCAGCTGATAAACTAAAGTGGACTAAGTGAAAATATAAAGAAAAAAGATTTACAGCACTGTCCGCTACCTCCATGGTTTATTGTCCTCACATTTTGGCTACATAGTACGATTAGGAATTTAAAACTACTTTTAAATACAATAACTATCTTTCAGTCATGGGAAGGATGTGTGTTGATGGAGCAAAATAACTGATTAAATAAAAAAACAAATCATAGTCTGTTGATAATAGATTTTGTTTATGGAACTGTTGTTCAGGCTGCACCCTCGTATCTATGACCACATCACAGCAATACAATCTCCCTCTTTTTTCATCAATACCACTCTCTCCCTCCTAAGTGATATTGCGTAATCATCATTGTTTCTTGCAGGTGTATGACCCCATGCGATTCGACCCTGACAACCAGAAACAACGCTCCCCATACGCTTTTGTTCCCTTTTCTGCTGGACCAAGGTGAGATTTCTGCTTCCTAATCACACAGCTGCACATACACTCGCACACAGATGATCTGCAATGTGTCCTGTGTTGCAGGAACTGTATTGGTCAGAACTTTGCCATGGCAGAGATCCGTGTGGTTCTGGCACTCACTCTACGGAGATTCAGGATTCTTCCAGGATCAAAAGCTGCTAGTCGTCTTTACATGCTCACGATGAGAGCAGAGGGGGGGCTGCTTCTATCACTGGAACCCCTGTCACCACCACAAAGCTGAAACACACACACACATAGATGACTGTAGCCTACTAGCAATTCACCATGTCGTACTGTACAACCAGCTTAGTTTATTAGCATCTGTACTGAATAGGAGAATGTTTATGGTGCTAGAGATGCAGGTCACTTGTTGATCAACAAGCATCCTCAAAAGCTTCCAGACATCATTAGAAATTGTCAGTAAGGATCAGCAATCTTTGATTTGTCTTTACACACTGATATGCATATTTTTTCAATTTTCTTTTAAAACTCACCAACGCAATTCTAGTTAACAGAATAGGAAATTACTTCATATGCATAATGTAATCTGTGCCACAAATGATAGATTACGCTCTTACATAATGGTCGAATGTAAAATACCAGTCAAAATTTTGGACATGCCTTTTAATTCAATGGGGTTTTTGTTTGTTTTAACAGATTTATTTTCTACATTCTAGAGCAATACTGAAGATTTTAAAACTATGAAATAACACATATGACAACAACAACAGTAAGTGGTCATTGTCACAAATGAAGAGCATTACAGATCAGCTTGCAAGAACAGTATCGCAAAACCCATCAAGAACCATGATGAAAAGATGAAACTGGCTCTCATGAAGACCTTCCTAGGAAAGCAAGACCAAAACTTACCTCTGCTGCAGAGAAGTTCATTTAGAGTCACCAGCCTCAGAAATCACCAATTAACAAACAGCCCCTCAGATTCGAGCCGTTATGAAGGATTTACAGAGCATCGCTAGCAGATAGATCAATATCAACTGTTCAAAGCATATTATTGCAGATTTTAGATGCCTTCAATACTGTCTTTCAAAATAGAAATAAATAAAAATCAGAAAAACAATGCAATTAGAAGGTGTGTCTAAACTTTTGACTGGTAGTGTATGTAATGTATTTTATGACCATTTAGGATTCAAGCCATGCACTAGTGTTATATGAAAATTGATGCATTACAATAAAAATACATCATTTTTATTTTGATACATAACATACAAAGATAATTTTATACATAGATGTATGTTACATAATTTTAGAAATTGAAAAAGAAATGATTATGTTAAGTGACATGTTTATTGAATACCTTTAAATACTTTAAAACAAGGGTCATTGTCATTCACACATCAGACAGTTTGGCAGATTTATGAGTAAGGTGACCCACAAAGAGATTTCAGGTTTTTGTTCTCCTTTCTATACAAATGCTTGTTGTAAAAAAAAAAATAATAATTTTATTAAAAAGTTTCCTGGTGGTTTTACATATTTTCATGTATTTTTTCATACACTCTTCTTTCACACTGTTCCTGTCATTGGCTTAAACAAGGAGTAAAATGTGGAATGTGTGCAGGC
The DNA here is from genome assembly GCA_028565275.1 of Leiocassis micropogon. Classification (NCBI taxonomy): domain Eukaryota; kingdom Metazoa; phylum Chordata; class Actinopteri; order Siluriformes; family Bagridae; genus Leiocassis; species Leiocassis micropogon. The sequence goes on along the minus strand of JAOVVA010000054.1, from coordinate 6,246,748 downwards.
ATTTACATGAGCTCACCTAACTTTATTATTTAACAATCCATCACTGTAACATCTTAGGCAAACACTTTCACTGCAAATAAACAAGCTCAAACCCATCTGCTTAATGCCTAAATAAACAACTGCAAAGCCAACTACTTTCTGTACAGGAAGTCAATCCTAATTTCATAACAATCCATTCAGATTAAAGAGGAAGCAGGTTTTAAAGGAACAGTTCACCCAAAATAATAATAATTTAAAAAAACCTATACATCCTCAATGTAAAGTTTGCTTCCTGAACTTACTAGCTATTAGTTTAGTACTATGCAGGCCACATTTGTAAATACTCACACATTCGCCTTACGTCATATCGGGTTTAGTACCGAGGGTAAACTTGCTTGTGCACTTTTTGACAACAGTATGGTACACTTATCTATAGAAATGAACAAACTAATGTGACAGAGCTAAAAACAGTCGAGGAGACATCTTGAAGCCAAAATCACATTTTCTACAGCACAAGGTTTGTAGTCTGGACTAGTATTAGTCTCAGGTAGGAAGTGGAATAAAGTTTTAATTTGAATTGAGTCACATTTCTCATATCATTTCAGATCTCTAGGAATGTATTTCTCTTATCATTTGCAATTAATATATAATAAGTAGTATAAATATAATGAAAGATTATATGATAAACGATGGGGAGAATCCCTTATCCAAGAAAAAAGAACAGCAATGGGAATCATGAATTAAAATTAATTTTGATAATTTTTAATTAAGAGTGTTTCATTCCCTCCTTGGGTCTGTATGTGTGTTAAGTTTTCTTGTTCTCCCTGTGGTTGGTGTGTTTCCTCTGGGTACTCCTGTTTCCTCCCACAGTCCCAAAGACATCCAGATTGGGTTAATTGGCATTCCCAAATTGTCCGTAGTATGTGTGTGTGTGTATATATGTGTGTGTGCCTTGTGATGGATTGGCACCCTGTTAAGGGTGTACCCCGCCCTGTGCCCTAAGTCTTCTGGGATAGGCTTCAGACCAAACAACCCTGTTCAGGATAAGCAGATGAACAAATGAATGAATACTGGACTTATATGAGTTTGGCCTTCAGAGTGGCACTGCGGTAATGAGCTCACGCTATTATCTGGAGATTGCACGTTCAAATCCCAGGTCATGCTGTAGCTTCCGGCTATACTAGAGAAAGCTGATTGTCACGTGGCTTGGAGGAAACGTGATAATCTTCGGCCTATAAGCAATAGTTGTAGCTTTGATGGTGCACTAATGATGGGTAGGAATTGGCTATGTCTAAAATAGGGAGACATAATAATAAACAGTCTATACCTAATTGTGTGTTGTTCTTTTTCTACACATTTTCTGTTATTGGTATGATGGGTGCCAATGGAGTTTTAAAGTAATAAAGCTAAACTACTGTAGTAATTAAGCTAAACTAGTATTTCAGATGTAGCACTAACTAAGCTAGCAACTGGTTTCTAGCAAAGGTATGCATCAGCCAGGAATAAAACAGGATAATAAAATCAATTTAAGTATTTCGAATTTTTCAAGCACAAAGTGAATTATTATGTAGACATCTAAAATTTTTAATTCTCGAATGTTACAATTTTTTTTGCAGTCAGCGAAGGCTGTTTAGAAAGAGTCAACCCATGATACCAACTCTGCCTTAAGCATGTGTTTAAAAGCGATGTGATTTTCTTTGTAATCTTGGTAAAATCACAATATGAATTTTCGCCCTAAGAAGTCACCTCAACAACGCATTAAATTAATGTGCCGAGATTTCTCTGTATACGCCTTGCAACTATTGCACAAAACCGGAAGTATTGCCAAAAATCATGCAATCCACCTTTCTTTGATACACTACTTTGCTATGATTAAAAAGTGTGTGGTGTCACTTTTTTCTCTTTTTTGAAGAATCTGTTACTGTTTGCTTGTGTGTATTTGTTTTCAACACTATGCCAGATGTGTTTCTTCCTCAAATATTATAATTAACCCTTGTCACGTGATAAGTGACTATGCCTTCATTCGGTAATGTTCGGGACAGTTCATGGTAAAAAAAAAAAAAAAAAAGACTTGTACTTTCAAAATGAGCAAATGTGATTATTATTATTAATTTGGTCATAGAAACAACCAAAAACAACCAGAAAACACGTGTTTGTGTATCTGTTCTATTTCTTTGTGACCCATTTCTGACTTTTTTCATTAATCATGTTTTTATAGTTGGTTAAAATGAAATAAAATTAAGTTAATCATACTGCCTATAGGTTGTGCAGAAAAAAGGATACCTCGCTCTATACTGCACAATTCTAGCCCTATATATAGTATATAATGGCTAAAATGCCTTTTTGGCTTGTATCCCTTGTTTTAAGCACTACAAGATGCAAGATGCGTTCGCATCTTGCTATGCGTTCTATATATATTCTATGCGTTCTATATATGTATTATAGAACGCATAGAATGTAATTAAAAT
>JAOVVA010000054.1:6230123-6244201 GCA_028565275.1 Leiocassis micropogon | reverse complement strand
GATCAGAAACATTTTGTGTGACAAACATGCAAAAGAATAAGAAATCAGGAAGGGGGCAAATAGTTTTTCACACCACTCTATATATGTATATATGTATGTGTGTGTGTGTGTGTGTATGTGTATGTGTATGTGTATGTGTATGTGTGTGTGTATGTGTGTGTGTGTGTGTGTGTGTGTGTATGTGTGTGAAGCTATAAGGGAGACTGCTGTAACAGACTGGTCATTGATGAGCGTTAGGCTGCACAACAGCTGCTTGTTTAGTATTATGATGACGAAGGAACGCATGTGTATGTGTGTGTTTTTCCTATTTTCCATTTTTTTAAGTTTTGTGTTTCTTTAACATTTCTTTTTCCCTCTTGGCCTCTTTAAGTCTCTTTTTCTTTTTTTGCCCCAATGTCTACCTGTTCACATCTGTCTCACAACTTCTCTCTCACACCTCTTTCCTTCTGTCTTTATCCCTCCCTCTAGTGTCTGTCTCCTTATATTTTTTTCTTTTTATTGTTCTTGCTCTCTGTCTCTCTCTGTTTCTCTCCTTCACTATTTTTCTTGTCCTTCACTATTTGTCTGTCTTTTCTGTCCCCCCCCCTCCCCGTCTCTCGTGCCACAGGAAGTTGTTATCAGGACTAGTAAACCTCCATCCTGTGTGTGTGTGTGCCTGCATGCGTGCTTGTGTGTATCCGTGCATGTGCATGCGCGTGTGTGTGTTGAAATGCCCCTCTTCCTCTATAAAGCTGTAATCTACTGCTCCTGAGAGGTCCTTGACCTACTGTTGGAGAGCTGACCCTGTCTCTGTAACACGTTACAATCACTTAATGATACTTAGTCGTGACCTACATGGATTACCATGAATTAGAGCTGAGTTATAGCTAGTTTCTGTAACAGCACATGAGTTCAAATGATTACAGGAACAGAAACACTAGCTTTGAAAATGAGTTAAAAGCAGATTGATGCTGGTGAACTCGATTCAAGATGCTTGACATTGATGGAACGCTGGACAGAATTTAATGAACCTTTGCCAGTCCTTCAGTTGCTTCAAGTTACACCTGTCCTGTGCGTTTTGTGCCAGATTATAAACCGCAAGTTTTGACAGCGTACTGTGCATGTGGCTGTCGGCGCGTCTTAAATTCGACTAATCAAATTTAATGAAACTGAGTACTTAGATATTTACATTTAGGCATTTGGCAGACGCTCTTATCCAGAGCGACTTACATTTTTATCTCATTATACATCTGAGCAGTTAAGGGTTAAGGGCCTTGCTCAAGGGCCCAACAGTGGTAACTTGGTGGTTGTGGGGTGTGAACCTGCGATCTTCCGAACCGTTGAGCTACCCCTTAGATATAACCTGCACCATAAGTGAAATCACAATGTTGAGTAGTAGCATGAACAGTTCTGTGCTGAATTTAATAATCTACTTTAAAATAAGCTACTAGCTCAATGTAAACAAACACCTGCACCAATCGATATTAATTAGAAAAGCTAAACTAAATATTTTACCTGGGATTAGGTTATATTTTCACCGTTGAAATAACAGCACTGAAGTGGTACATAAGTGTATTTTAACGCACTGGAGTCGTTTTAAAACTTAATCTTTATCCAATCTACTTTTTTCGATTTCTCATCTGTGATTCACTCTCCGATATCCAAACAGGGAGTGTATTTGGCTGATGACGAAAGTAACAAAATTTTATTTCTTTGCATTAATAAGTTAGGCAGAGAGTTCTGCCGTAAAGAAAGTCAAACAGACAGTGATAACATCACTGATTACATTAAAGCTGATCAGCTTATTTTTAGCTTTAACATTTTAACTATTTCTAAAAAACTCTTTAATTCGTTGCAATAAAAAAAAATAAAAAAAAGAATTAGCAGTGGCTAAACAATTGCTCTGTATATTTTTAAAGAGTAGGGGCAAAGCTTCTTGGCCTATTACCTTATGATGCAACTGCAGTGCATCCAATAGAGCAAAACTGTCCTGCTATCTGGGTTCAAGTGTGACGTTACTGTCTTCTTTTCACTCAGAGCGATGCTAACCAATTGGGTGTATCCGTGAGCTTAGTGTGTTTAGCTGCTTTCTGATCTCGCATGAGCGGTCGTTAGAAATTATGTATCATTGGCTTTACTTGTTTAAGAGGAAGCACATGTTCAACTCTCCAGCTGTTAGCTGTTGTGTGTGCTGGAATCATCCATTTAAAATCTGGTCAGCAGTAGTGATGGATGATGGAGGAACCTTAAAAAAAATGGGAACTCTGTTGTGTTTCAGTGGAAGCAGATTAATGTGTTAGCAGTAAATACATTTTTGATCACTTTTGTCATCTCAGGTAAACAGTGTGTAAACATACAGTCATAAGCATATCTGACTGAGATGTTCACAGTCCCTTAGGTTTTATCCTGAATTCAGGAGCTGAATAAGATATTCTCTGTCTCATGGTGATCTGTTAAGCTGCAGCGAGAAGAAGCTTCCAGATGTGCAGGATGTGAGAGAGAAAAGGAGGGGGTAGAGCCGGAGCAAGAGAAACAGAAGGGGGAAATATGGAGAGGGAGGGGGGGAAAAAAAGTCACATTCTGCCTTCTGTGACTGTGTTTGCGCTCCTCCTACTCTTTTTCTTTCCCAGTCCTTTATGTGCTTTGTTATGTGCTGTAGAAATGCATGTCAGAAATGTTATTTTTGGACAGGAATGCGCTCCGATTAAATGATGCAAAGGTCGATGACCGTCTCAGGCAACACATGGATTATTCATTAAACTTAATCACTCTCGGTTTCGTGGCTTCGGCTTTGCGCTGATCCAAAGAGCCATTCTTTATGCAGGTAGTCACATACCCAAGTGCCAAATAGAGTCTAATAGACGGTCTAATAGACAGTCTGTTTCCTCTCTCTCAGATGGACCGAGGAAGACCGAGCTCGTCCATAGCTCTTCATCATCCTCGGTGACCGAGATTGCAGATGATTTCACAAGATACACACAGATCACTGTGGCCAAAAAACAGAACTGGGCAAAACTCTCATCCATCTCCCGGGATGTGGAACAGTTCCCAAGCCTGAGCTCTGTGTCTCAGGAGCGAGAAAGCTGCTCAAGCAAGGCCCAGGCTTCCAAACAGGCCTCTCTCAGGGAAAATGGTTTCGAGGGGAGATGGAAAGATCTACATAAAGATACAACCTACCCCAGAGTTAGCCAGAAAGCTGACATGGCTGAAGGTGCTGAAACAGGTTTTCCTGAGTTAGTAACCCCTCCGGTCAAGGAGTACTGCACCTCCTTGGGCATTGGGAAGCTCTCCGGGCAGGGAGTGTACCTTCAGCACCTGGAGAGGAGCAGCCGAGCTTGGGTGCTCTCTTCAGGAAAGACCCAGGGTCCGGATGAGGCCTATACAACCTGCTTCACTGAGAGACGGCATGTGATTGAGAGCGAGAGCAACATTTGGTACAACCCAATCCCAGAGGAAGAGGACGCTCAGGCTGCCGGAGAGAAGCTGAAGAAAAAGGAGAAGGATGTACTCGAAGATCCATGGAGAAGAAGAGAGATAAAGGGAGCACCAGAGGAGCGGAGAGGTGAGAAAATGGTCCAATGAAGAACAAATGTTTGAGATTTAAACCAAAGAAAGAGTGTGGCACTAAACATTCGAGGGGCTGCCTGGGAAATGGAGGATTTTAGATTCATTGGTGCAGCAGTATATCTAGGGGGGAAAAAATACCACATCCAATTTCAAAGTCATGTCACCCAGTTTGTGTGTAATTACAAAATAAGAGGCATAGTTTTCAAGTCTGAAATCAAAATTGAGGTCGTTACTGTATAAATTTTCCTGCTCTGCATACCACCTGTGAAGTTTGTCTCTGGAACGCAAGTACAATGTAAGTAACAGGGGCCAAATTCCACAATTCTCTTTCCATGCAGAAGTGTGTTCCAAAGTTCAACTGAGTCTCATATGTAGCTTCTGCGGTGCCACTGTGATAAATCGAGTACAATTATTAGTACAGATTTAACTTTTTTCTTCCCTCTGAGCTATCCATATGACTTAACAGAACTATACAATTATAGTCTAGCTATACAGCTATTTCTGTATAGTCTCTGTATAATAGTTAAATTTGTACTAAATCCACCTTAACTTTGTAAGGTACCAAAGATTTGGGATTGCTGAAGCTTCATATGGGTCTCAGCTAAATTTTGGAATGCATTATTTCATGGAATGAGGGTTGTGGAATTTGACCCCGATTACTTACATTGTACTTGTGTTTTAGGTGTCAAACTTCAAGGTTGGTGTGCAGAGCAAGACCTATGCCAATGTACTATATGTATACACACCTTAATTCTGATTTTTGACAGACTTGAAAAAAACACAACTAGCCAACCTTTAAGGTTGCCTAATTACCCTGTGGGCTTCTGTTAATTTTATATATTTTTTCTCAGGGTTTCAAAATCCGTTTTATTAGTCACTGAGCACAGCGTAACAGGAAATGATTAGCATTCCATGCCTTGTAATAGTCTGTGGGAGATGTTTTTCCCCTGACATTCCCCATGACATTCAATTTGATTTTAATCATTAAGGAATGTGAGTCCAATAGTACAAGACAGGATGGCATTTCTTTTCTTTTCAGTTTTGTAATGATGGTTTGCACACTTCCTGCTTTATTCACTAACTTTACATCTTTCCAAATAGGTCATGTTTTTATGAGACAAGAGTTTTTTTGTTTTTTTTACAACATGTTTTATGAGATAACAGAAGACAGAAATGAGATGCAGTAATTATTGGCACCCTTGACAAGAATGGATTGAATCTTTGCGATGACTTACTTCCTATTTGTGCAATAAATGATACAACATGATGAGTGACAGACCTTGTTGAAAAACTAACAACAAAGTGTCTCAATAGGGTGTTGGCCTTATGGAGAACAGCTTGAATGCATTGTGGGATTGATGTTAAACATTTCTACAAAAACAATCCTTACCGCCCTGGATGTGGTTTAGCTTTGTGACGTTAGATGAATAAAGAAAATGGTGGAATTACTAAGAAGATTTAAATGACATTTTTCATCTTCAACTTTGAAACTAACTAAATTTCCTAAGAACCTCCACATCACTCTTTCAGAATGATCGGTTTGTGATTAAAATTTATAAGTTAGTAGTCTCTCTGGGCTTGTGTAATATTTTCAAGCAAACATCTTAAATATTCTCTCATTTTATTTCCTCACAGATGTTCACCAACAGTCTTGTCATCCTGATGATCATTATCTGGGTCGTGGTAGTGTTAATGATGGTGCCAGTGGGATTGCGAGGGGTTCAGCAGGCTCTTCTGGAAGTCCTGGAGCACAAGCGAAAAGCTCAGGCGGAATCACGAGCAGCAGCAGCAGCATGATGGAGAAGATTAAATCCCCCGGCACAGTACGGCGTCTCTCTATGAAGATGCGCAAGCTGCCGGAACTGCGCCGTAAGCTCAGTCTGCGCTCATCACGTAACCAGAGGCACGTTCAAGGACAGGGGGGTGGTATCGATGCGCCAGGGGGCACCGATGAGGCCTCACCTCCCAACGCACGTAAAGAATCCTCTAGCAATGTTATCAGCAGGTACCATTTGGACACCAGCGCTCCCGCCAGACCGAAACGTCGATCATCGCGCATGCGTTCTGCAAGCAAAGGTGGTTATCTTAGCGACGGTGACTCCCCTGAGCTTCTTCCCAAACAGGGTTCAAGTCAGGGTTTGACTGAGGGGTCTCAGGGATCAGGTCAAGACACACAGGAGTCATCAACAGCTCGCGGGTGGCAGGACGCAGTAGGCTCATTCCGGCACTACTCGCTAGCAGAGCAGCCGAAGTGCGCCCAGAGGGTGTCCGGTCTCCTCACAGTGCATCTGCTCGGTGTCTCTGAACTCGTGCGATCTCGCACGGCTAAAGACGTCTTCTGTGCCATCCAGGTGGATGGAGTGACACGAGCCCGCACCGCTTTGCTCACCTGCTACGAGACGTCGCTCTCACTGAACCACACCTTCAACCTGGAGCTAGAGCGAGCACGCATGCTAAAGCTGATTGTTCTCACACCAAGTGCTAATCATTTGGATGAATCCACCGGTCCCGTTGGTCAATCACGCAACCGGGTATGTTGCCTTGGCGCCGTGGCAATCCCCCCTCTGTTTAAAGGTAAGAGATTTGAGAGTGCATGTTTTATTCTTGGGTACATATTCATTCATTCAGTTGATCATCTATTAATTTGCTTGTTTAATTAGCCATTACTATTTAACATGAAATTTGTATTAAAGCAGGCTCAGTTTGAAAAGTTCAGGGCATTTTGTATGAATGGGTTCATCATGTTATATGATTGACTAAGAAGTGTGCTAATGTTCCTCACGTTGTTCATTTGAGCTGCATTTACATCATATTGTTTGTAGAGGCGAGCTAGACGTCACCTTCACATGAAGTATGCTTAAGGTCCTAATACTGCCTTAACGTTATGTTGGAAATATGATCATTATAACTCAGGGTCTTGTAAATACAGATGCTTTAAACTCAAAATTACTAGTTTGAATTGGAAATTTCTAATCTGATATGATTATCATGGATGATGTGTGAGCAATTGAGTGAAAGGAACCTTGATAAAACTAAATCCTGAGTAATACACTGATCCAAGTAAGGTTAAAAACATTCGGCTACACTATTAAGATAATTCCTTCATTCTTACAGTAGCGCTGTAAATCGTAGGTAGACTGTCGATTCGATTTAGTAGTTTTAATAGCACTAATATTAGCGATAATCTTTTTCCTGATCCACACTCCCATCCACTAGGTGGCAGTATTGTACCAACCGCATATAAATTTAAAAGATGAAGATGTAATAATCTTGCTAAGCATGAGAATGCAAAAGACGCAAGCAGTTTTGTTTTTTTTCTGCAAAAAAGCTGTGGTGTATTTTTCAGTCGTAAATGTTTCTAAATAATTGTTTGTTAAAAAAGAATCCAAAGCCTAAACAATTAAATTCAGTTAAATAAATCAAGCTACAAAAGATTGATTAAATGGCACAGCTGTACTATACATACACATGATCATACCGGATAGATGATTTACTAAGATTTTCCTAAATTATTATTTTGCATTTACGTTTCTTCATCCGCCATGTGTGTTTATGGAAAACAACTCAGGATTAATGTCGCGTCAAAACTCAGAGCTGTTAAAAGCGAAATCTGGTCCAAGAATAGATCTGGTAAAGGTCTGATACTTGTGCTGCAAGCTTAGGTTTCCCTCCAGTGAGATAGCTGCAGCTGTACAGAGCGAACTGAAATCACGACGCCTGCCTTCATGCAAACATCAGAACGAATCTAATCTAACTGTAGTTTTCCCAAATGAACTGTTTATATATTTACTCTAAACTCATCAATATGTAAAATCTCCATTTACGTCACGTGTAATTCAAACCAGATGTAGAGGGATGGTATTTAGTGTGAGCATTAGTGTCACTCCAGCCACAAGCGTGTAAGTTTTGGCAGAGCCTGTTGTGTTTAAGGTATTAGCTCTCACTTGTATGTAATGGTGTCGATGTCAAATAAACAAATTCCCTTATGGTTTTACACACTGTTCATTTTAAATCTTTAAAATGAACATGGACTTCCTTTGGATACATTTCATTCAGTACATTATTATTATGTGTGCACACAAGTCTTGTTTCTATTTTTATTATTCCTAGTGAGCTTTCAGTTTTCTTGTTAACAGTTAGTTCGCTTTTAATTGAAACGTAAAAGTGCTAGCGGTCAGCACGGGTTTAAATGGTTTTTTTTTAAAAATTTTTCTATTTAAAAAGAGGAACAGGACGTTTTACTGATTCTCGTGTCTGTTAGTGAGTTTATGCTCCCTCTGTTTTGGCCCCATTCTGCCCTTCTGGTTGTTTATCTTTTACCCCCCTTCCCTCCCTCCCTCCCGTCAGCCTCCCGGACACAGCAGCTGTGTGTGAAGCTGGAGCCGAGGGGTTTGCTCTATGTGAAGCTGACTCTGTTGGAGCAGTGGGAGGCGCCAACGCCCCGCCTCAGTGAGCTGCCTCCTCCCTCAGTATTCGGCGTGGAGCTGCGCCACCTGGTGGAGAAAGAGCTGTGCCATCTCAAGGTGCCTCTCATCATTCAGAAATGTGTGGCTGAGATCGAAAAGAGGGGACTCAAGGTAAAACTCAAATTTCTGTTGGTTTGCTTTTATGGTCAAACTATAATAGTGCTTGATTAAGGCAAAAATCATAATTATGACTATTTTAGTAGATTATTTAACACGATTACTCATTGACCTTGAAACATCATGCATTAATTGAAATTTAACCAAAAAAATATATAATGCATAATTTTACTGTTAAACATTTAAAAATGTCAGGCCTGGCTAAGTGAGGAGTGAAATGCAAATTATGCAAATTATTTAACAAATAATTATATTTTATTACTGCTACTTTGCTTTTCCTTGCTTTTAGAGTTTGTTTTATCAGCAAAGTTCATTTAAAGACACATTTCTAATGAAGTTTTCATCCTGATTGTAGTTAGATTTAAAAGCTGATAGCTAAATAAGAGCTATTGAGTATATTCTGATCATTCGATTAATCATTTTTAGATTAACTCATTATCAGAGTGGTCCTAGTATACATTTATCATTCTGAAATAAATGCACCAAAAAATAATTATTATTATTTTATTTTTTTGGGTAATATTTCATGGACATTTCTGAACATTTCCAAAAGGCATGCTTAGTCACATGACTAGGGCTCATTATAATATTTCAGAAAGAAACACAGAGTTGAAAACAAAGTGATATAAGCAAATACTGTAATAAGAGATTCTGCAAAGAAGAGGTGTAAAGTAGCACCAAGTTTTCAATTAGAATTAAAAATTTTGAAGTCTGCAGTATATTCATTTGTTCTATAGACTGACGATATAAATGGTGTGTGTGTGTGATGTATAGGTCGTGGGTCTGTATCGTCTCTGTGGCTCTGCAGCCGTTAAGAAGGAGCTGCGTGATGCGTTTGAAAAGGACAGTGCAGGCGTCACTCTCGATGAAGAGCTGTATCCTGACATCAATGTCATTACAGGTGAGTTAGACACACACACACACTATATATATATATATATATATATATATATATATATATATATACACACACACAAATATACACACACACACACAACTGGTGTTCCTTAGTGTGATGTGTCAGAGTGCTGTGTCTGCAGGCATTCTGAAGGATTATCTGCGTGAGCTGCCGTCTCCGCTCATCACACGGATTCTGTATGAGGTGGTGCTGGAGGCCATGTGTGTGAGACCAGCCTACAGGAATGACGACACACACCGATCACACAACACCGTCACCCTGCTGCAGTGTCTGCCTGAGCCAGAGAGGGTACTGTCTGTGTGTCTGAATTAATTGTTTGTATGTATGTGTTAATCTGTGTGTGTGAGTTAAAATATATCTGACTTTATTCTGTGTTTATGAATTAATTGTCTCTGCTTTAATCCGTGTATGTCAGATTTGTGTGTGTTAATCCATGTGTGTATTAATAGCGTCTTAGTGAGTGTGGGTCTGTCAATTTGTGTGTTTAAGGTTATTGTGTGTGTGTGTGTGTGTGTGTCGAGTTAGAGAACTTCCACAGCATTAATAGAATGTACATTTGTTCTCACATGCCTGATCAAATAACTCGTGTGTGTGTGTGTGTGTGTGTGTGTGTGTACACTTTCTCCAGGCCACACTCTCTCTCCTGCTGGATCATCTGAGTCTGGTGGCTTCCTTCAGCGAGTGTAATCTGATGACGTGTCAGAACCTTGCTGTGTGTTTCGGCCCTGTTCTCCTCACCCCGACGCAGGACTCATGGAAAGGAGCGGGCCCTTACGCTTTCCCATCGGCCCATGCCGAACCTGGAACCAGCCAGGGAGGAAGAAGCTTCACCCACCAGAGCATGGAGATGGCAAGCGCTGTGGACTTCAAGCGGCACATCGAGGCTCTGCACTACCTGCTGCAGCTCTGGCCGAGTGAGTGAGAACTTAACATCTTCATTTTTTTTTTGTGCATGTTCCTAAATCTTACCTCCTTCAACTAAAAAAAAAAAATCTATTAAAGTTCCAACAGGAAGAGTGATTGATCAGTCACCCTACCATTTAGAGGACGAAGATGCTCCTCCTCCTCCTCCCCACCCCCAGAATTCCCTGCAGCGTCGCTCTCAGCGGTCGTTGTTACGCGTGGAGCTGCCGTTACCCCAGGACGTGGCGGTGGTCTCACGTAGGGGACGGGGCCGTCTGGAAAGCCCACCATGTAACCGCTACGCTGGCGACTGGAGCGTGTGTGGCCGGGACTTCATGAGCAGCGACGACGCCGATTACGACGAGGTGGCAGGCAGCGAGAGCGACGAGGAGAAGAAGAAGGACTGGGCGTATACGGACGATTTTGCGCTGGACTTCGACGCGCCGTTTACATGCAGACTGAGTTTGAAAGACTTCGATAATCTAATCTCAGATCTGGAGCGCGAACTCGCCAAACAGATCAACATCTGCCTCTGAGAAAAAAAAAAATAAACAAAACCTGTATCTGCAATGTGGTGAAATCAGTCAGCAGGAAACGAAGCAATAAGAATTAAACATTTACTATGAAGAATAAAATAATTGATCATCCACGACATGAGATGCCACTAAACATGAGATGTGCTTATTTATCAGGTTTCATTTACAAAAACCTGAAATATGTACATAAAGACCTGATGCTGGGGAAAAAAAATAGATAAAAATAATGCACTGCAGATACAGGTGTTCGCGCATGCAGGTTAATTATGAAGGTCGACGACAAGCAGGAACTTCTGCTTCAGTAAAGTGTGAAGTTATATTTAATAGAATACACAGACAGAGGTGTGTGTAGGGAAAATCCTGCAGAGCCCCAGAAACATAGATGTTAGGTTTCATTCACAGCACAAACACTAGAAAGCAGACATGATTGGTCTAAAAGGGAATGAGTATTAAATAATTTTTTCTAGGGATGTCATGGTAATACACCCCAGCTCCTTAACGTCCCACCAGAATCTCTGGCTTTATGGTCAGGATTCACTAACGCTACAGTTACTACGCTATTTTACACACCATTTACTGTATTATACATTTCCTGGGGAGTTTCCTAGTAAAGCTAAATTATAGCATGTCGCTTAACGCAGCGCTCGCCTGAGGGTGCAATCTCGTCGCACAATACAAATTATTAGTTAAGCAGGAAAGAAACATGCAATGATTTTTCTTTTGGGGGGAGGGGGAGAGTTTTTTTTTCCTTGAGAGCATCATGACTGGATTGAATCTCAAACATGATGGTCGTAAACTTGTCCTTTCTTGGACAGGTTTCCATTTGGAAAGCAGCAAAAGAAAAGCTAATTAGTAGTGCTGCACAATTTGATAAAAAAAAAATCACTTTGCAGTTATTAATAATTAATATAACTATTAAATGTACTATTTTGAATTCAAACATTTATCTAGGCTAACACCAAATAATTGGACAAATGATCTCATTAGGAGGATTTCTAAAAATAAGTAAATAAATAAATACCTGTACTTCAATTATTGACAAACTCTACACAATTATCCAATTATATGCCCATTACCTGTAATAAATTACAACCATCTGCATTTAAATAATTGCGCGCCTCCGTAACACAATTTTGCTTTTTATGCAATTAATTGTGCAGCACTACTAGTTACTAAGGTTACATGTCTGTCGAATTTCGGGTTGATCACATTTATTATTTTACTGCATTGTTATAAACAACTGTTATGAAAGTTAAAGTTATTTAACCTGAGCAAATAGTCTTAACTGAAAACCACATTCCAGCTCTCTCTTTTATACCAAAGTAAAGAAACCAAAGAACACAAATTTATCCATTTTTAGATAGAATTAACTTCATAAAGTGACCAATAGTCAAGTTAAGCTCTATCACTAAAATTTCTCCTTTTCGCTGTGGTCAGATACTATTTTATTTGAATAGTCTTTAAAATTATAGGGCTAAATCTGGATTTTCAATACACAACTATTGTTTTAAAGCAGCAGGAAAGCCTGGGCTGTGCCTATTTATTCATGTACGTCGTCGTTCCTCTTGAAATAAAGATTTCCATCCAGTGTGACGCACCAGCGGCGCTCAGGCCAAGTGTTGCGTAAGGTTTTCCACTGGGACATTCCATTACTGGTCCAGACTTAATGCTCGAGATGCTTTCCCTGTTCTATTCCTGAGTTCAGAAAGACTGCATTTTATTCTCACGCTGTTTCCTGTGCCAACTAGCCCTGTCAGTGATGCCTTAATGGAAACAGAATTTTTTCCTTTATCCTAAATGTAGATTATGAGCCAGCATAAAGTCTTGACATTTGAACTATGAATGTTTTGGTCGTTAGAAATGCTCCTTAATCTTTGAACTACCATTCAGGTGTTTGTAGTCCAGTAATTTTCAGTATTAGAGGGAAAATTGCAATTTGCTTCGACTGAGAAGGATTAATTACTTAATTTGCACAGTTCACTTTGAGCTTGTCAGTATTTCAACGAAGAAGAAATGATTAATTCAGGATCTTTCAGCCCTGAAAACGAGCACAATGTGCATCGGCTTAAAAGGAGACACACACACACACACACAAAAACAAACTCCCAGACCAAAGACGTTTGATGGTTCTCTTGCACTTCTGTATTGTGTATATGGTTATATTATGTTGCTGCTTTCTAGGTTGAGTGCAGTACACGGTGTTGCCGTTGCTGGTGTAGCACTGTTTCTTTAACATTTGAGCATGGTACATATGTTTATCTGACTGTGATTTAGTTAAGTAAAAAAAAAAGGACAAGGAATTCAAAGGCCATTACAGAGCAAAGGTTGCTCATTATGCAAAATGTTGTAATCATTTTTTATTCTATACAGTATTATTTTGTATTGCACATTTACAGCAAGCACTTATTTTGTTCTAGGTAAAAATACTCTTACATCGGTACCTTTAAGTGCCCTTCAGTGTTAACAAAATACAAATAAAAGCACAGTATTATAATTCCTCAGCAAATTTCTCATGTCATAAAGAGTAAACCAATATTGTATTTAACATTTGGAATTGTGTATTTTTTTGTAAATCTTATATTAAATACTAAGTAACTGTGTATTTGGCTTTTGTGTCCTACCTTTTGTTCACTCAATCATAAGTGGGAATTATTTTTCATTATTTGACACTTCCAGGAACATGTCAGTGGGTTATTGATTGAGTAGCCTGCAATCTCCGCCCTGATGAAACTTTTAAGGATTTGTGTGTTTGGCTGCATGGCCAGCTGGAATTCTGGACCTGTCCGCTCAAATTCTTCCTAAAGGTCAATCTTCTTTGTCTCATATTAGCTATAACCCACAATGCACTGCGTGAGAACAATGGAAATCATTTTTAAAGGATAAATCTAGTTGCAAATGGCATAAGCAGGATATGAGTAAATCTGAGAATGCCACTATCTGTATCTGAGATTTAAACTCGAGTAGTTAGGTGTGGCCCAACCTGGATTTTTATTAGTGGTGCTTGCGAAGCACTACTATTATCTCACAGGCTTATTATTCTTTTTCTTCTGTTTATTCTTCTTCCGTACTAAAGATTGGCGCATAAAAATCCCATAGATTTACAGTAATATGTCTGTCATTTAAATGTGCCCCGGTGGTAAAACTAATACCCTTGTGTGGGGTACTGTATGTTCTGACACACCTTGCAAGCCTCTTCAAATGTGGTAAATTTAATCTTTCTATGAAATTCTCACTCTGTGCTAAAATCCGTCAAATTTTTTTTTTTAAATCTATGGGATTTTTAGGGTGATATAATTGCCCCCCTGCGGCAATTTACCCCCCACCTCTTTACAAGAGTCAGACCATCCCATTTCCGAATAAGCCGCACAATTTGCCACCTCTTTCATGGGTCTACGACGAACGGTACTGCAATAGTTAGGCACCAAAATCCCCATTATAAGTCTGTAGGGCAAATTTGGGCACCTCTTGTGGAGGTTAAACTTACAGTGGTGTGAAAAACTATTTGCCCCCTTCATGATTTCTTATTCTTTTGCATGTTTGTCACACTTAAATGTTTCTGCTCATCAAAAACCGTTAACTATTAGTCAAAGA
>JAOVVA010000054.1:6170613-6185605 GCA_028565275.1 Leiocassis micropogon | reverse complement strand
TATACAAATAAAATGTAATTAACAGAGCAATGAGATCAGTTATTACTGCGGTGAAATTTGGCTAGAGAATAGGACTCTTGTAATAAAACTGAACATGAATGATGACAATACTCTTAGTACATGCTATGTACTACATTTCATTTTTTTCTGCCTTTACAGGATAGGCGATACATATCTCTAGCACTGGCACGGGAAAAAGGCCTACACATCGACTGGCTCTCACAGCCACCACCAGGTAAGCGTTAAATCTTCCCAGGCATTGTTTGAGAGAAAAAAATATCTCACTACATGGATTTTAATGTAAACACTTCAGAATTTGAGTAACATGTTCTCCCAGTCACAGATAAAGACTAGACAGACTGATTGTTTCTTCTGTAGATCAACCGAAGTTCCTGGGCACACGTGTGTTTGATGCATATGACCTGAGGAAGCTGGTAGATTTCATCGACTGGAAACCGTTCTTCGATGTGTGGCAGCTGAGGGGGAAATATCCCAACCGAGGCTACCCCAAAATCTTCAATGATAAAACCGTGGGTAAGGGAAATGACTTCATTGGGATTGCTGAAAGGAATATAAAGATATAAACATAAAGATATAAAACTTGTATGCGCAGAACTTTTGTTAACACTAACATTTTCTTGTGTATATTTGACTGTGTGTAGGAGAAGAGGCCAGGCGCGTGTTTGACGATGCTCAGAGTCTTCTAAACAGGCTGATTGACAGTAAAGGTCTTCAAGCAAGAGGCATCGTGGGCTTCTGGCGTGCACAAAGCCATGGCGATGACATTCTCGTATACGCCGATGATGTCACTCCGACTTTATCTAACCACACCGCTACCTTCTATGGACTTAGACAGCAGGTAACATTATGCTCAGTCCATTTGAATGAGAGATGAGAGTATCCACCTGTGCTTCACTGTGGTGCGTTTTCTCGTCCTGTGCAGGTGGAGAAGGACTCTGCGAGTTCCGAGCCGTACCTGTGTTTGTCGGATTTTGTTGCTCCGTTGGAAAGCGGTGTGCAGGACTACGTCGGGCTCTTTGCAGTCGGCGTGTTCGGTGCCAAAAAGCTCAGCCAAGAATTTGAGCAGCAGGGGGATGATTACAACAGCATCATGGTGAAAGCTCTTGCTGACCGACTCGCTGAGGTAACACATGACTGCCATGTACACATCACTGTAAATCTAACTGAACAGCCAAAGCCTATCTAGGTTAAACTGAAGCTTAACCTCAGTTGTTTGTGGTTCGGTCATTGATAGTGCTAAACAAAAGCAACCTAATTTAACACCTAAATTAATAAGAGTCTGTATTGATGGTGATGGCATCTAGTAACTCACCAATCAGCTATCCTGTAGTTAATTTAGTGTTTTTAGTAAGAATAGAGCAGCACAGTTCACTTATGATAACCAACCCAACAATGCAACATTTCACACTGGGAAACCTGAAATGAAATGTTTTTTTTGTTTTTTTTTAAAAAAAAGCAAAAACCCTGTTTTGTTTCAGACCATAATATCTGGAAGTTTGAGTCACGTCAACTGGACTTGTTTATTTTTACACAGAAACATTTCACTACTCACCCAAGAAGTTTCTTTTGACCGAGTGAAATTGGTGGGATTCCACAAATTTGTAACCTCCAGGGTCAACGATCCTCCTCCTGCCTGAATGGGCTCATTAGGTGAACAATGGAGAAGTTGAGATTAGGAGAGAGTCGTTAGAATGTTATGGAAGGGAGAGAGTTGTTAAGAAGAACCAGTAATATACAGTAGATTAGGGAGAGTCGTTAAGATGTAACGACCCGAGATGTGAGAGTAGATTAGGTGTGGATTTCCTGGTGGACCTTTTGAAGAGGTCTTGATCTTCCTGGGGATGGATGAATCGTCAGCATGAAAGATAGGAGGCAGGTTGTGACTAAGACCTCCACCTCTGTTGAGAGAAGGATTGTCCACTTGCACATACTGTACGGTAGATGGCTTATAAGATGTATATTATATTTCACTTCTTATGTTCCGGTGTCCGGTCATTGGGTTGGACAAGTCTCTGTCTTAGTTTGTTGGTGAGTTTAAAATGAACTAGTGTGTGTTTTCCAAAAATCCTTCTTCACTTCTCTGACACACCAGGCGTGTAAGGGATGATGAGATTTTTCCTTTGGTTCTGCATCTGGAAGCTACACTATATTGCCAAAAGTATTCACTTACCTGTCTTCACATGAATATGAACTTAAGTAACATCCCATTTTTAATCCATTGGGTTTAATATGATGTAGGCCCACCCTTCTCGAAATGTTGGACGAGAAGGCCCGCTGCGCATTCATGTTAAAACAGGAAGGGCCTATCCCCAAACTGTTCCCACAAAGTTGGGAGCATGAAATTGTCCAAAATGTCTTGGTATGTTAAAGCATTAAGAGTTCTTTTCACTGGAACTTCTGATAAACAACCCCACACCAGTTCCAACATGACTGCGCACCAGTGCACAAAACAAGGTCCATAAAGACATAGATGAGTGAGTTTGGTGTGGAACAGTGTCCTGACCTCAACCCGACAGAACACCCTTGGGATGAATTAGAGCAGGGAGACTGCGAGTCAGGCCTTCTGGTCCCACATCAGTGTCTGACCTCACAAATGCGTTTCTGAAAGAATGGTCAAAAATTCCCATAAACACATTTCTTTATGTGGAAAACCTTTCCAGAAGAGTTGAAGCTGTTATAGCTGTAATGGGGGCGGGGCCAACATGAACATAAGAATTGGATGTAATTGTAAGTTGATATGCATGTGGAGGCAGGCGAGCGAATACTTTTGTCAATAGAATGTTCAAAAATCTTGTTAAAAGCACACTTATCTGCATTTATGTGAAGTTGAGACCTGTCTGCAGATACTTGTCTTTCGTCCTTTTGGCTTCAGTCGAGGTGGGGATGTTTTATGCCCTGTCGTGTAGCATCCCGATGACACCTGCAGTGGGAGTCAAACCGCAGGTCCGTGGGTGTGACTTTTTGTGGACTGCTATTTCTAGGTTCTTATCATTCCTTATGAAAAAATGCACAGTCCAGAAAGGCCAACCTTTTTCCATTAGTGTTCCCTTTGGTGAACCAGATATTTGTCAGTTCAATTGATATGTTCTGTGAAGGTCTGTACTTACTCATTCTTGTTTTTCTCATGCTGTTTTTCAAGTCCAGGATAGTACAGATCTGGTCCAGGTCGAGGGTTCTTTTAGAGTTGAGGGTGCTGGTTGTTATGGCACCAGTGGTGAGAATGCTGTTCTCTCTTGGTTGTTCTCATATGAGTAATTCTTTATACTTTTGTTTATTGTGTTATGCTTTAGTTTTCATTGTCTCTTAATTGTGGACGCTCCATAACACTTCCCAGTGTGTATGTGTAAGTGGGTTGGACGACGACGACGATGATGTTGATGATGATGTTGAAGAATTTAACCTGCTTGTTTGGCAGGCGTTTGCTGAGGAGCTCCATGCTCGTGTGAGGAAGGAGTTTTGGGGTTACAGCGAAGAGGGCAATCTGCCGGCGGGTGACCTGCACAAGCTGCGTTACTCAGGGATTCGACCCGCTCCAGGCTACCCCAGCCAGCCCGACCACACCGAAAAATGCACCATGTGGCGACTCGCCCAAATTGAGGAGAAAACTGGTACGCCATCTGGCACAAATGTACAGATGAGTACTAGTGTTCATGGTGATAAGTGAAAGGCAGTGTTTTATTGTAACGAGGCTAACTAATGTGCATGTTTATCCTAAAAAAAAAAAAAGCCAAGCTGTCTGTTTGACAAACTTGTGAGTTTATTTTCCTGGTTTGTTTTAAGGAATTTGTCTGACTGAATCACTTGCCATGACTCCGGCTGCAGCTGTATCTGGTCTCTACTTCTCCCACACCAAATCCACATACTTTGCTGTGGGCAAGATCACCAAGGAACAGGTACGTGTCTGAACTGTATGACCTGTAGAAAGTTTAACTTTTAAGTTTTAAGACTTTTGAGAAATTGTAAGAGATATTCATCCATCATGCATAGTGGCCACTGTACAAACCTCTGGAGGTGGTGTTATGATCTGGGGTTGCTTCAGTTGCTCAAGTCCAGCCTCAGTAATGTTTTTGTGGCAATGTAATTTAGTCAGTTGACGACCTGAATGTACTGAATGACCAGATTAGGACATTATTTTTCATTCCCTGATGGCACGGGGAATATTCCAGGAATCAAATAGTGAAAGAGTGGTTCTGGGAGCACGGAGAATTATTTTGACACATGAACTGGTCACCATATTGAGTGCTGTAATCAAAGCTGTTTTTTTTTTTTTTTTTTTTTTATGGCCAGGCAGTATATATTGCAAATTCAAGCCTAAAACTGTTAAGCTGTTAAACATGCTTTATCAAAAATTGTTTTATGTGCAGGTGGAAGATTATGCCAGGAGAAAGCAGATTTCTGTGACTGGGGTAGAGAAATGGCTGGGACCCAACCTGGCCTACGACACAGACTAAGCCACATGATTGCTTGAACATAATCAAAATGGGATTAAACCTGTGGTTTCAGTTGTGGACACTGAGACTGAATAAGCCAAATTCGTACAATAGTGACAAACTATTGTTTTGTTTATTTATTGTCCTTTACAAAAGACAGACTGACTGTCAGGGTTGTTTTCTTTCCTTCTTTCTTTTAATGCTGTAATTTTTTTAATTTTGGGTATTTTAAATTAAATTTTTAAAAAATTGTACCTTACATACGTATTTTATACGTCATTTAAACGATTACAGAAATTGAATACAAACAATGAAGTGTGTTGTGAATGAAGTTATACAAATCCCATCGAAAGGGATTTTCTCAAATAACTTATTTTTAAAAGCAAGGCATTATTTTTACAGTCTCCGTAGATGCTCCAGGGATTGTTCTTGTTTCCTTGTTTTTCACTTAATGGTTTTATGTTGCATACTTTTAAAAGCATTTCAAATAGCCATGACTTTATAATACGCTAACTGTCTGAATGAACTGAATAAACTGAATTGTTCTGGATTAAAAATAAAACTCGTGTATAAAGACCTAACTATTTCTTGTCACTTGCTTTCCTCTCAAGTGCACTTCATAAGAGTTGAGGTGAATACCATGCACCGTATCATTGCATTCATTAATCCAAAACAGTTAAGAGATTTCCCAGCTCTAACACACCCAATTCAACTCATTAGTTATTAATTGACTCCAGGAGCTCAGTAGGGCTTTGGCCAATTTAATTTACAGACCCACTGCACATCTCAGTGTCCTGCACCTGACTTGTGTGTACATAGTCTAATAAATGATTCCTTTCACACTGCTCATGTATAATTTTTTGTAATTATTATCGCTGTCCCATGTGGACGCCAGGTTCAGTGTACAGTATGAAGAATGTGTAAGTCCAAAGTAAAAAAAAAAAAGTTTTGACCTAACATTCAAAGTTTGCTAGCACTGTGATTATTGTTCTGCATTTAACAACAAAAATAAACGTTTTCCAGCTTTACTTTATTGCACTATAATTATTAAAACGAAACATGAATTACCAGGTTTAGCAAGAAGTAAATAGTCTTAGGATAAAATTTTTATTACTGCTTATCCTGTACAGGGTCTATCCTGGAGCCTATCACATGAAACTTCAGGAACAAGGTGGAGAACACGCTGAACAGGGTGCCAATCTAACACAGGGCACACATGCACAGCACACACACTCACATGCTCATTTGCACACTACGGGAAATTTGAGAACACTAGTTAGCTTAATCTTCCTGTCTTTGGACTGTGGGAGGAAACCGGAGTTCATGGAGGAAACCCATCAAGCACGAAGAGAACATCTGTTGCTTTTGAAGCTTTAAAATGAAAGGGAACAAAGTATTAATAGTGTATTAATTAAGATAAGGACCATCTCAATGGCTCGAAAAATTAAACACCCACTTAACGTCATCTACACCGCTTTTTCCTGTATACAGGGTTACAGGGGGCCTGAAGCCTATCCCAGGAGACTTAGGGTACAAGGTGGGGAACCAATCCATTGCAAGCCACACACAACAGGCAATTTGGGAACGTTGTTTAAGTCAAATAGGGATTTGATTTTGGCAGAATAACAGTTTTGAGAGTGAAAATTCCCTTTATTTCTCTATATAATCCCCTGCTACACTAGTGCTTGTATACCATCTAGGCATGACGTTTTCTCAGTACACTCAGACTTCCCTCTTCACATCATTTTCACTTTGGTCCCCCAGGTATTATTTAATGACCCAAACATGCAGCAATTGCTTAGAGCGAGGACAGGACTGTACAGAAGATTTGGCAGCTGGGATCCCGTAATGTGCAAGTGGTGCGGTGGGCATGATAAGGGCATGTATTGTCCTGCAAAAACAGAACGTTTTTAATGAGATGAACGTTCCACTCACACAGTCACCACTGTACAAGCCTCTGGAGGGAGTGTCATGATCTGGAGTTTCTTTCGTCGCTAAGGTTATAACATCTATGGAGTTTTTCTTCCCTGATGGCATAGAAATATTCCTTGTGAGTGCTTCTGGGAGCATGAGGAATCATTTTCACACATGGATTGGCCATCATATTGTGAGCTAAAGGTGATTGAGTAAAATTGTGATGTTTTTTTTTTTTTTTTTCTGGCCAGGCACTGCATATCATATACCATTCACTTTATTAAGAGCGCCTATAGGTACACCTGCTCATTTATCCAATTTATCAGTAATGTTGCAGCAGCACAATGCATGAAATCATGCAGAGACAGTACAGCTCAGGAGCTTCAGTTACTGTTCACATCATACTGTATGTTCGTCACTCAGAATAAAGAAAAAGTCTGATCAATTTGGCTACAACTGCAGCATAGTTGTTGATGCCAGATGAGTTGGTTTAAATATTAAAAAAATAAAATCACGCTAATTTACCCACATACACACAATAATCTCTATAATCTTTACTAAAGTTTGCACAGAATGGTGCAAAAAAAACAAAACAAAAGAGGTCCTGTGCAGAGGGTTTGTAGGTTGAAACACATAATTCACAAGAAAGATCAGACAAAAATGAGCAGACTGGTCTGAGCACAAACTCTAAACGTCAGCAAGACAAAGGAGTTGATAGTG
Organism: Leiocassis micropogon; assembly: GCA_028565275.1. Lineage (NCBI taxonomy): Eukaryota > Metazoa > Chordata > Actinopteri > Siluriformes > Bagridae > Leiocassis > Leiocassis micropogon. Next base: position 6,178,520 of record JAOVVA010000054.1, on the reverse strand, counting down.
GACTTCAGCACTAAGCAGGAGAGGAACTACCAGACCTCCGTCAGATATCTTGGTGTTCACATCATGCAGGACCTAACCTGGTCCTGTCACATCAACACTGTGGTAAAAAAGGCCCGGCAGCGTCTCTACCACCTCAGGAGGCGCTTGAGAGACTTCAGACTGCCCTCCAGGGTGCTCAGGAATGGTGCTTTTACTCCTGCACCATAGAGAGCATCCTGACTGGAAACATCTCAACCTGGTTCGAAAACAGAACCATGCAGGACAGACGAGCTCTGAGCGCCTCATCCGTACCGACCTCCCTGACCTGCACTCAATCTACGTCAAGAGGTGCTGGACCAAAGACTGTTCTCTCTGTTTCGGTCAGGAAAGCGATTTCGCTCCCTGAAGGCCAACACAGAGAGACTGAGGAGGAGCTTCTTCCCGCAGGCGATACGGTCTCTCAACCAAAACATCGCACAGGACTAAAAACATACTTTTGCACACTGCACTTTATGGAGATTTATGGACATTTCTCACACCTGACAATTATAGTCCATTTATGGACATTATACATTTGTACACTCATGCACTTTTGCACTCACCCTGGACGTTTCGGGACATTTCTGGACATTTATACTTTATTTCATTTTGCACACTTCATTCTTCACAATTCTAGTCATTTCATTTCTGCATACTTTCTGGACATTTATATCCATTTCATTTTGCACATTTTTCATTTAGCATATTAGTACAGTCATATACTGTGTATATTTTGTACAGCTACGTGTTTAAAAATTTATTTTTTCTATATCCCATATTTTATATTTTAGATTCTGTTCTTCTTATCTGCAGTTTTTCTATCTTTTGGAAAGAAGTTCTATATATTTCATTCTTGATTTCCATATTCCAGGATATTTATTTCTATTATATCGTACTGGACAACGGGATAAAAGGGTGTAGACTATGAGTGAGTGAGTAAGTGTGTGTACTATATTTTAGACTTGAGCTTTGACTGTTGATATTGTCCCGAATACAAACTTTAACGATCAGCAGAGGGCGCTGTTTGTCCTACTGGCACGAGCCGCACGCACCTGCCTAACCCCGCCCACTGAGCACTCCTGGCGTCCAATCAGCGCTCGTTTATTATTCCGTTATATTTTTCACAGTGTATCTCAGTTATATCGCAGGTCCTGCCGCTGAGATCTCTCTCTCCCTCTCTCTCTCTCTCTCTCCTTCCTGCTGCGGCTTCACCATGGCCGAAGGCGGAGAAGGCGAGGACGAAATCCAGTTTTTACGCACCGTGAGTACGACCAGGAGCTTTGAGTGCGCGGTAACGAACGCCAGCTGTGTGCGTGTGCGATTTACTCGTGTTATAAACGTGCAGTTTTGAACGCATCGGATACGCGGAGCGCGTCGCGTTAAATAGAGCCTGGAACAGTGTGTGTGTGCGTGTGCGCGCGCGCGTGCGTGCGGATGTGGGTGTCGCTGATATGAGTATGAAATGTACATTGTGTCATTCTAGAGTTACGTTACTACAAATGCGCAATCGGGTGCTTTGATGCAGACACGCGCACACGCACGCGCTGCATGTTTGCGCAGGGAGAAAATGATGCAGTGCCGTTTACACTCCATTAGAGCATCAAACGCGTAAGGGTGCGTTCAAGAGCCCCGTGTGCAGCACAGTTTAAAACCTTAAAAGACAGACTCGGGGATTTTAAGCTTGAATCGTTTTTATTTTATTCTAACAAAACTTTTAGGAGGTTTAAAACGTTTTGATGAAGATATGCGTGTGTGTGTCTGTCAGTGAATTCATCTCTAATAAGAGGAATTTCATGAGAAAATAAGACCAGACCTCATCCCTGACACAGCAGGAGCATCATTTTTACTTGTTCACAGCCAAGTAGAAGCACACACACACACACACACACACACATACAACACAAGCATGATTTAAATCTACCACCTTTTGCAATTTAAATGCACAAACGTTTAAATAATTCTTATGTTTTACTTCAAAGAATCACAATACTACATGTTGCATTATTTTATTGGTTAAATGTTGTGATGTAACTATGATTAAAAATATTTTTCTAGTTTGTTCAGGCATGACGAATTCCACTATGATAAAATATATATATGTAATTTTAGTATGCATTCTTTTCAGAGGTGTACTTAGTCACATGACTAGGGCTCATTATAATTATTAAGAAAAAAAAAAATGTGGCGGCGGCGGCGGCACGGTGGTGCAATGGTTAGCACTGTTGCCTTGCACCTCCAGGGTCCGAGTTCGATTCCTGTTTCTGTCTGCATGGAGTTTGCATGTTCTCCCTGTACTTGGTGGGTTTCCTCCGGGTACTCCGGTTTCCTCCCACAGTCCAAAGACATGCAGATTTGCCCGTAGTGCGTGAATGTTTTTGTGTGTGCCCTGCGATGGATTGGCACCCTGTCCAGGGTGTACTCCGCCTTGTGCACTATGTCTCCTGGGATAGGATAGGGACGATGAGTGAGTGAGTGAGTGAGTGAATAGAAACATGGCTTAGACAGAGATGAAAATAAGAAGACGTGCAAGCAAACTAACAGATCCCGGAAAAAAGGGAAAAAAGGAGAGCATGTTGAAAGATGGATATTGTGATTATGAGAACTCTTTGAGATTGTTTTATGTCATGAAATATTTCTGTGTAAATTTACTTTGGTCAGTTATTAATATTATTTACCCCCTTTTTTTTTTTTTTTTTTTACACATGGACAACTCCTTAAACTTTTCCCTGTGGAGGAAGTATAGTTTTTTCCTTCTGGGTAGTATAAGAACATTTGAGATATTTAGACTCAAACTTCATATATGATGCACAAAATATCTGGATATGTATATAAATCCTTTCTGCCTCAAAGGGTTAATGAGGAGTAATTTGACCTGAGTTATGCAGTAATGAAATTTGATGACTAATTAATTAACACAGCAGGGTCTGAATACAGAGGAGTATCGGTGTGTTGTGTTCCCCCTGGCTCGAAACGTTCCTTGTGGATGAAGATCTTGTCACTAATTCGACTCGACAGTCCTATCCGGCGTGTGTAACAGGTCTCAGGTTTGTCGTTTGCGCCGTGAGGGTTGGCGCATGGATCAAAGGCAGATTATTATCTGTGCGTCACTGTTGTCTCGCGCTCACACGTGACCCTGCGTCCAGCCGGGGCGTCATTTACAGGCCACGATAATCCCCTCGTTATGATAGCTCATGAACACCGGCGACGGTCACGGAACACCTGGTCAGCACTTCACAGGAAAATATTGTGTGTGTGTGTGTGTGTGTGTGTGTGTGAAACGCTGATGGTTGATCACACAGCATGCTAGTCTTGTGTCAGATCTTGTGACGTCTGATTTCTTGTTGCTGGTGCACAGCTGGAATATCACACCACACACACACACACACACACACACACACACTTAAGCTGTGTAATTTCTGTTTCTTTTTCTTTTTCTGATGTGTGGCTTACACATAGAAGCAACAAACACTGATGTTTCCAAAGCTGCAGAACCTCATCAGAGTAACAGTTAGCAAACATGCTTTCAGGCTGTAAGCGTCATAATCACTATATGAAGCCTATAGAAAGGTTTACAACAATGTATACATCACTTCTGTTTAAAAATGCAAAAAAAGAGAAAGTTTGATGCGTTATATGCCAAGCTTCAGACTAGCAGTGCCAGCTAACTATCCTAGTGTTATATCCTACAGATATATGACATCTATCACATATGTATGTGTATTAGTGCTATCAATCAATTAAAATGTTTATTTAGTTAATCAGTTTATGATTATGATTTAATTATGATTAATCACAATTTTTAAATACTGAGATTTACTTATAAACGTGTTATAAACATGTTATAAATGTGCAATTTTGGAACGAAGAAACACATGACAAATTGGTTAGAGATTTATAATATCTCAAACTTTAACATTTACCAAATATTTACTTAAAATCTCTCCAATGGGATCAGTACTGCATGTAGTGGGTGGGTAGTATGGGGCGTGGCAACCCACCGACGGTGGAGCTTGAACCTGAAATTTCAGATCCAAAAATCAACAACCTAGAGCCTTAGCCGCCTGAGCCACCACTCACACGTCTTACATTTAACATATTCTTGTAAAAATGGTTCTCCTTGCAGGTAGCTCGAGCGCACAAGTTTCTAACCCTAACCCTTGGTTTTATTTAAACTTCCATCTAGAAGGTTTTTATAATGAAACTTGCTGATCAGCACACCTCAGTCATCTTATTATTCGTGTTAAACGTGCCATTATCATGTACTGCAATTATGGGAAGCCATTATGGTCAAATTTAATTTGGGTTAATAAAATAGTAACACATTCAAATTTCTAGATTAATCACATGCGTTAACAGGTTAATTTTGACATCAGAACACCCAGTGCACCACAGCTCGCTGAGCACAGGAACCAGCAGGCAAAGAGCACAGGGCCACCGACCCAATCTCCAAACACTCAGAGGTCAATCCAGTCGAGCACCCTTGGGATGCGCTAGACCAAAATCAATGAATCCCCAACCTGACAGCGACTAAAGGATATGCTGTTAAAATCCTGGTGCCAGACACCAGAGCACACCTCCAGAAGTGAATTCATGCCTCCGACGAGTGCCCCGGTGGTTAATACCGATCCAATTTGTTCTAGCTATTTAAACACATTAAATGACACACAAATCCATGTAAAAACAGATTGCTTAGGATGTCCTCTGTAAATCAAACAAAGCTCAAAGGTGAGTCAAAAATGATGTGCACTCTGGTTGTAGAATTTATTTATTTTTCGATATAATCTCCCTGCTTTCCAACACGCCTTGTCCATCTGTCAACAGGCTTTCGTATCCCCTCGTTAGAAAATGTTTTATTCTGAGCTGCGAGCCACAACGGCACCGCTGTTTTCACTTCTTCATCAGAAGTGTATCTTCGTTCTCGCAGAGCTGCTTTCAGGGAAAGAAACAGGTAAAAATCTGTGATGGAGCGAGATCAGGACTATAGGGAGGATGCTTTAACACCTCAAAAGAGGTTTAGGCTTCTTCAATAAGCGTCTCACTTGTAACGAGCACTGTTGATTGTCGAACCGTTTCCCCCTGATTGTTCCAATACTTCTGGCCCTTAAGAATGCCAGAAAACTGTAAACTTGGATGAATTTTCCAGCTGGTGGTTAACTTTTGAACTCAGTTGGCGGTTGAGGATGTCTCCGTTCCATACTCTGCCGTTTACTCTCGGGTGTCTCGTCACCAGTAATGATTCTCTTTAAGAGACTTTCACCTTCCTTAGAGCATCGCTCCAAATTCTGTTTGCAGATATCTACACACTTCTGTTTCTGCTCTTACTCTTCATACTGAATTAAATGATGTAGGTTAAATTAAATGTTTTACCTTGACAAGCTGCAAAATGCCTAAAGATTTAAAAAACAATTTACAAATTGGTTGTTTATGTAACAGTCTCAGCAGCCTCATTTCCCCTCTCGTCTGTTCCAACCCCACCAGCATTCAGCATCAGCAGTATACTAATCACTGTCCTGATCATCTGTCATCCTCTGCACCTGTTTCTCAATGGTTGATGCCTTAAATTAGATGGTTTTTATGCTTGAATGATTCATAGGTCACTGTGTAGCATATCAAAGAAAAAACGATCCTCTAAAACGGCTCAGGTACGGGGACTGGACAGAAAATAAGAGAAGCTTTCAGGAAGCCAAGTATTCAAGACAAAAATGAGAAAATCATTTTTGTTGTTTTCATCATATCCTCCTTATCATTAAAAGGTATAAAGATGTTTTGAACAATAATGAAGCTTTAATTAAATATTGCTCAGCTGGGCCAGTACAGTTCTGATCACTGCACTGGTTTGGTAGGACAATGATCTTACAATGTCAACCAGCAGGATCATTTTACACCCTTGTATTCTATATTATAAAGAGTCAAATCAGTTTTCACTTGTACTTTTGTATCTCCACTCTTTTGTAAATCAGACATTTAAAAAAAAAATTCTTCCGGCATTTAATAACAAAACCCGGTTTCTGCTCGTCTCAGGAATAAACCTAAGCGTACAGACGAAGACGAGCGAGACAGATCAGAGGTGTTCCAATCTGCTAGTTCTGTAATCATCCCTTCTTGTTGATCCTCTTCATCATGTTCTCCAGTCTCTCTCTTCACTGTTCATTATTACGTCCCTTTTTTTTTTTTTCCCAGCTGGTCAAAGTGTGAGCTGTAGAATTTCGGCGCTCTCTTGGATGATGTAATGGGGTTAAACCGGCAAGGTCTTGCTTCATACATCAACCTGTTTGGTGCATTTTTTATTATTTTTTTTCTTACACAATGTTGATATGGAAGCTCTTCTTTTTCGGCTCTTAACCTACAGGATTTTGGGTGGACGTGCTCATCGACATGGTCACATGTACAATCTGTCGTGATATCACAAGTATTCTACACGTGTCCTAAACATCAGCATCCTATTTGATGCTGCTCCTGTATTACACGGCAGTTCTCTTTCTCCCCCTCCCCCTACTCTCTCCCTCTCTCTCACACACACACACACACACACACACACGCACACATGCCCTTCCGAGCTGAATGAATGAAGTCTTCTGCATCAGGTTACAGTTTAATAAGATTTGTTGCATAATAAACTGGAGGACTGGAGAAAAAGAAAAGCAAAATAGTATGTACAGTAACATGCAAACAACATACTCCTACACACACACACACACACAAACATACACGGAGTGTCATAAGAGCAACTTAACTTGATCATTTAGTAGCGTGTCACTGGGATTCCTGTCACGCTGTTCTGTAAGGCAAAAGTAAAAGCTATGTACTATTGGTTCCTGTTCACGTCACTGCTCTCACCTGAAGCATTTATTACATTATTACAATAAATACAACATTGCACACTCTATAATGATCACCGGATTGTAATAAACCTCTACCACGTTTATTAATCCCACCAGATCTGACCTCGTGAACACACACTCGCACACTACGGGCAATTTGGGAACACCCATAACCCATAACAGACCGGAGTCGGGATTCAAACCCCATCCATGGAGGTGGGAAGTGACTGAGCCGCCACATCCCTCCCCCCCCCAAAAAAAAGAACCAAAACCAATACATTTCATAAGCTTACATACACCCCAAGTGGTGTGTTTTTATAGAGCTCCACATTCGTCTTTGTCTTAACAAGAAGATCCCCCAGTTCTGTGTCACTGCAGAGGCTCTCTGATTTACTCTGTAATTAAGAGAGAGAGAGAGTGTGTGTGCGTGCGTAAAGGCAATCTCGTCGCTCTGCAGTGCCGCTCTGATCTACCGCCGTTGTAAGAACACACTCCTCCTCCTCTCGAAACATCTCTGTCTTCCTCTCGCACGCTTTTGTCCATCGCAGTCGCTCATCCTAACTGCGATATCTCGACTGCCGACACTGGGGAGGGGTGCGTGCTAACCTCAAACGCCGTGCCACTAGCTGATCATGTGCATCTGTGCTTCATTATATCGCCCTCTAATGGTGTGTGCGCAGCAGTTCAAGAAGCTCATCATAGGGAGCACATGATAGCAAACACTCTGCACACTCTGAGGCAAGTTTTAGTCTTGCTTACCTGGGAAGGCCTTAATGAGAGCCAGTTTCATCATGGTGCTTGATGGGTTTTGCAAATGCACCTGATACAATACTGTTCCAGAACAGCTGAGCTTTCTGTCTTAAAATAGCAACTGACTTGTTGTTGTTGATGTTGTTGTGGTTGTAACTTAATTACCCAATGCACAGTGCTGTGAAACTGTCACACTTAGGCCTTGTTCACACGGGCGTTTAATTTTTGGATAAACGAACGCGCTCTGAACGTCCTAGATGTTTATGTTGCGTTTTGTAGTGGCGCTCGATTGACTTCTACACTGGCGTTCGTTTGTCT
>JAOVVA010000054.1:6117493-6130945 GCA_028565275.1 Leiocassis micropogon | reverse complement strand
ATGATGATTGACGTGTGTTTTCAGACGTACTAGGTGTTAGCGGATGGGTCGTTCATGAACGATTCGTTCTTTTTGAAGACTCAGAAGTCTCAGAGGGTGATTTGTTCGTTTTCTACTGGGCGCATCGCAAAGCCCCCGTAGGTTATGTGCAGGAAACAGAAATGAGTAGTTACCTCTCAAGTCTTGTTCCGAATCGTTCGTTCTTTTGTCACGTGACTCCCATAGACGCTATGCAGAGCAATAGATTTAAAAGAACGAACGACTCGAACTAGAAGACTCCAACTAGAGCCAACATTTGTGCATGTAGACGTGTTGGCGGTCTGTTTATTGAAAATGTGACATTTTATTTTATTTCTGATCAAAAGAACGAAATGAACTAAATGACATAAAAAAGAGTCACTAAAATGATCCAAACTTCCCATCACCACTAGATGTACAGGCTCGGCCTGACTTAGCGTTTTTTTTTGCCCTTCGCGTTCTGTTAACTTCCGGGTTCCAAGGGTTAACTACATCCCAAATAGAGTTAAACGGAAAGCTGGTGCGCTAGGGAGTACATGCACTCGGTAGTGCCCTTGATCAGGGGTTAGAGACGGATTTGGGATTCAGCCTCGCGTTAGAAGCTAGTTAGCTTCATAGAGACAATTAGAGACAATTAGAAATGATAAACAATTACTATAGAGAGAATTATTATTATTATTATTATTATTTTAAGATGTTATAACGTTATCTGATGTGTTTTCTTGCTGAAAGTGTGTCCGTGTCTGGTTTTGAATGCGGTTTTTGACAGGTCGGTGCTCTTTCCTCAGTACCGCTACAGTACAGACCTACCTACACCCATGCTGTGATAACAGTTAGTGTAATTAACGACTGTAGAACGCCTGGGACTCAGAGTGATGCATATAGTTTATCTTCCCAGTGCTATTATCACCACTCGTGGAAGGCCTCTCGTCCAATCAGGTTACTCAGTCAGAACTAAACTTTAATAAAATCGCGTATATAATTGCGGAATACCGCTGTCTTCACATAAAATGAAAATTAGCCTTAGAAGTTTCAAACGATTCTCTGGTACGTTATCAGCGCTCCTCGAAATTTCTATAATGAAGATTTATCCTGCTTCATCATGCAGTGCAAGCCACCTTTAGCCATGCCAGCAATTCCACCAGATTCAACAAACCAGCTTAACTTTAATATATAGCTGACAGAACAACGATTACATGATGATAACTGCTGTTTCACTCAGGAGGAAAAAAAGTGAAATCTGATTTGTTTATCATGCACTGTGAGTAACCTTTATAATTATGTTGTCTTTCTTTTGTGGCTACAAAGTTAGCCAAAATGTTCTTCACACCTAAATGCTTATATGAACCGAACGAGGGTGTAGTAATGGCAACTCGGAAAGACACCAAGAGGCTGTGAGGAAGCCTCTGGTGCACACAGAGGCACTCTGCTCTCTGCTGCAGTGTGAATCACCCAGCTGTTCTCCATTTCAGCACTTCACACCCCTACATCACAACGCAACACACTCACAAACATGAGTCTGAATAAAGAGTTTCTGTTCAACATTGCTCGCATATGAGTACCGATCAATTATTTATGTGACTGTTTTAATAGAAATCACGTTAAGGATGGCGCTATGGAGTTTTGTGATTCTGTAACCCACATATATACACACACGCATCAGGTGGAAAGAAGCGAAGCTACACAAACCGCCCGAGAATTTGTAACGAGGGATTAGAGAGAGGAGATTTCTAAGTCAGAGTCAAGGTCAGACAGCTGCTGCATCACTAACACTTCAGCATGAGTGCATGTGAGAGTGAGTGAGTGAGTGAGAGAGAGAGAGAGAGAAAGGGTTTAGAGGCTTTCCTGCCCACACACACACACACACACACTCACACATAGACACACTCACAGCACTGCAGAGGTGTGTACTGAAATCCAAGACGGTTTTCCACTACCTCAGAGATCCCAAAACACACACACACACACACACACACACACTGATGGGTATCATTAGGATCGAGTGTTGCTAGTATAAAAGCCTCCTTATATAAACATGTCCAATGTTTTAAAGTAAGAAATCAGAATCTACAGATCTACAAATGCCACTGCAAAGTGTGTATGAAATATAACATAATATAATATCAAAATATGAGGATATATACCAGTGATGCATCATCCCGCGAACTCGCATCACAGTTTTAGGTAATTGCTTCTGAAGCTATAACAGGCTACAGACCAAACAGGCTTATTTTTTTCTTCTCGTCTTATCCAGTTCCTGTATTTCTGTATAGTGATATGACTCACAAACCGAGGGAGATTTAGACAGGAAGGTAGGAAGGAAGTAAACAACTGGTGAGTGTAGAGTGATAGACATAAGCTGCGTTGGCTGAGAGGTTGGCGTGGCTTTTCGGCAGAGGATTCTTCTCAAGGTAGCTCTTGAGCTAGGGTTTCCACGGCTTTCTCCCTAATTTAGTTGTAGCCAATTCCCATCTGGCACGATCATTCAATCAAGGTGATAGCTACCAATCAGGGAGGGCGGGGACTATCGTGGTTCCTTTAAAACTCGCAAGGAAGCACTGTCCACCACTTCCTCCTGTGTGAGCTGACAGACGCCTGGGATTGGCTAGTGTTGCAGTGATTGATGTGAGAGTGCCACCCCTCCAGCCTTGAGTGAGCACGGCCAAACTGATCTCTAGACTCCCGGCTACAGATGGCCACAGGATCACCAGTGAATCGAACGTGCGATCTCAAGCTGATAGGGTGAACCCATTTCCGTTACGTTCCATTGATGTTTACATGGTGTTAGTTTGGGTTTCCTCTGCATTCTACGTCTCCCCCCATAAAACACGTCAGCAGGTGGTTTGCCTAAGTGCTTGTACTAAAACATTACTTTTTTCTTAAATAAATACAATTTACCTTCAAAAAGGTCTGTTTAGGAATAACGTTTAGCTTTTAGAACGACTAGACTAGATTAATAACACTCATGTATTGGATTCATGCAGTCAGGGGAAGTCTTGTATAAAGTACTTGAAGGCGATACTTGAGGAAGAAAAAAACATACTACCAGAAAATTACTTTGGGAGAAGTTAAAGTCTCCTTTTGGAACATTATTCAAGTAAAAGCTTTGATGTTTCTGATATACCTAAGTATCAAAAGTAATTTTCCGATATTCCAAGTAAAGTATTACAATTATTTTGATTATAAACTTTGAGGCCTCCTTACTGTGACTAACTAACCAACTAATATTAAATAACATTAACATTGTGGCTCTACTAAATAAATATTAATACTTTTTTAGTTTAGATAGAGGAGTTTTGACTTTCTGTAGACATAAGAAGAATCTTTCAATCCAAGCCACGATAACATTTCTTTGCAAATGTAATATTATCTTTATCACCACCACGGCGTTCACCGAGTTCACCACTGTAGTCAGGGTGATTGTCGCCTGGATGTTGGCAGAAGACAGGCATTTAGTCGCCATTTAAAATGAGTGAATTAACTTGCAATCAAGGAGAACTGCTTTCTTGCAGTATAACAATTTTCTTTTAGTTTTTTAGCAAAGATTCTTAGGGGGAGTCCAAGGGCCTCAATGTATTGAGTTGTCCAGAAACTCTAGTGGTGCACCTGCAAGAGTTCGGGCATCTTACCCATCCTACTCTATTACCCTCTGGACCGGGTGTCTGGCTGTCAGAGCATGTGATCATTTTGGCGTCATTTTCTCCTGCCCATCCTATGGGAAATAAATCCCACTTGTGGCCAAAAACGCAACACTCAGCAGTTTGAGAGTACTGTAACTCAGTTCTGTGGGAGAGAGGGACAGAAGCAAGGAGAGCACCATCTGCAAAACAATTTACCGCACTCTTGTACACCAATCAGCCATAGCATTAAAAGCCCCAGACTAATACTGTGTACGTCCTCTCCTGTGCCACCAAAGCAGCCCTGATCCTTCGAGACATGGACTCCATGAGAGCTCTGAAGGTGTACTGTGGCGTCTAGTACCAAGACCTTAGCAGTAAGTCCTGTTAGATGTGAGGTGGGACCTCCATGGATCAGACTTGTTTGTCTACCACTGATGGTTACTCGGATTGAGATCTGGGGATCTGGGGAACTCTTTATGTTCCTCAACTCATTCCTGAACAGTGTTTGCGGTGTTTCAGAGTGCATCATCTTGCTGGAAGATGGCACTGATGTTAGGGAAAACAGTTGACGTGAAGGTCTGCAGTAATATTTACGTAGGTGGTACATAAATCAAAGTGATTGGACCAGACACTTCACTTCCACTACACATCAGTGTCACTAGTCCACCAATTGTCGGTCCTTGGATCAGTTTTGGTAGGGACTGACTACTGCAAACCAGGGACATCATTTAGAGTTGCTCTGACACATTGTCGTCTAGACATTACAATTTTGTCTAATTATTAACAAAAATTTTATAATGAGTAACATCCAATTTTTTTTCCATAGGGCTTAATATGATGTTGGCCCACCCTTTGCAACTACCGTATAAGAGTTTCACCTCTTCTGGGAAGACTTTCCACACGGTTTAGGAGTGTGTTTAGGTCTCAGTGGATAAGGCATTGGATTATGGTTCGGAAGATCCCAGGCCCACAGGTTCAAACCCCACAACCACCGAGTTGCCACTGTTGGGCCCTTGAGTAAGGCCCTTAACCCTCAACTGCTCAGATGTGTAATGAGATAAAAATGTAAGTCGCTCTGGATAAGAGCGTCTGCTAAATGTTTATGGGAATTTTTGCCCATTCTTCCAGAAGCGCATTTGTCGTCAGACACTGATGTTGGACATTGAGAAGGCCTGGCTCGCATTCTCCCCTCTATTTTCATCCCAAAGGTGTTCTATCGGGTTGAGGTCAGGAGTCAGAGCAGGACAAGTCAGGTTCTTCCACACCAAACATCATATTAAACTCTATGGATTACAAATTGGATGTTACTATAGTGTGTGTCTATATAATTCATATATAGACAGACAGTATTCTCTCTCTCTCTCTCAGGACAGTGTGAGTCTGGTGGTTTGTAAGGAGAGGGTAGGTGGGTGGGTGCAGCCTGTCTTAAATCACACCTCACATTGATGCTATCTCTCCTACATACGCGCATAAAACCTCTCGCATGCACACGTACAACTCCTGCTCAGGCTGAATCATTGCAGAGTCTCTTGATGGTATACGGGGGACACAAGCAGGGATTTCTTTACAGAGAAGATCTGGCGGCCTGCCAGGGACGATGGGCTGTATCGCCCTCGTAATTACACAAGCTGCTCTGACCAACACACACGTACAGTACACTCACTGCTGCATAGAGTAAGAGAGATGCAGTAGTGATTAAGTGTATCCTGCAGTGAGTTTTATCCGAATGCTATGAGCTGTGGATCATAATTATGACCTTTTTTTATTATTATTTTTTTTACATAAATATGTATATACGCAGAGAGCACCATGTCCAGCATGAGTGCATGTATACTGTATGTGTGCAGCTTTTCTTCTCCCAATAATTTTCTAATCACCCAAGTGAGCGTATGGAGTCCCACCGTGAGTGTGTTCACTCAGCTCTTTTAATATCACGCAACGAAAGGGAGAAGTGTCGTCGCAGCCATTTTGCTAAACAGGTCTTTTGTGTGCTTTTAAAACATTCAGCACGCTTTCACTGCTCTGTGTACTCAGCACGTTCGCTGTAAATATAGACCTCACAGATGGAATAGACGCGAGACTATAAACATTAAAATGACTGCTTAAGAAGTGTGACCGTGTTACAGTTTCGTTTTGGGGCAGTTTGAGGAAGACGAGGTGTACCGTTTTGTGGATCTGAAGGCTAGTACGTATAATTGAAGGCTTTTAACTTTTAGTTTGATATTGTTCAAATGACTTATTTATGTGGGAAAAAATTAGACTTTGTAAGCAAACACCTTAAAAGAGAAAAATGTCTCCAAGATAGATCAATTAAAAGTACAAATTGATGAACTTTTTTCGCCACAAGAAGAAGCTCCAAATGCATATTTGTGATCTAAATGCTTAAATAGATTTCAAAAGGTTAAGAAAGTACCTACATTACTCTTGATGAGTTGTACTTCAAAAGAGACAGGCGAATTGATCATATACTGTATTAAGTTTGTGATCCATGATGTTAAATCGATTGACATTCACAGAAGACCTCAAGGCAAGTTTATGTGTATAGCACATTTCATACACAATGGTAATTCAAAATGCTTTATATAAAAGAGAAAAAAATTATCATAAGAAGAAATAGAAAATAATAGCACTAAAACTTTTACAATTATTTAAATTTGATTTAAAAAAAAAGTTTGTAGTGGCACTTTTAAAAACTACTTAAAATTTTATTTAGATTCAAAATAAAACAGTATTAAAAAAATATATAAGAAACATAAAATACAGTGCAGTCAGTTCGGACGTAGCACAGTGCTCATTCAATAAATGCACAGCTAAATAGATGCCTTTTAAGTCTAGACAGTGATGAGACTCTTAGTCGCAGTAAAACATTTTAATGGTGCAAACGTTTTAAAGAAGGCTGTACAACCATGAATGACGATCCCGATCCTCCCAGCTCATTGCCGTCGTTCTCGTGAATGCTCAGCGAGTGGAACGCCCGATCCTTGTAAATCGATGTATACTTGTGACCAGCTTGCACAATAGATGCATCTGTCTGTGAGACCTGTACACACAATCATTCACCAGCATCACTTGCACATTACCGGAACTCGGCTTACAGGAACTTGATTATTGCCACATCTGCTGTACAGCTGCATGTTTGGGGCATTAAAGGAGTTCTTGAGAGGCCATCGTTTTAGATGTGAAGCAGGCAGTCTGCTCTAATCCAAGCACTGGGATAAGTGCATTAGTGTAGCAGGGGGTTATATAGAAATAAAAGGAGTTTTTACTCTTAGTTTAACAATGCATTCTCTAGATTATATACAGATACACTCTCATTATAACTGTGTTCTGTCCAAAAGTCCTGCTTTGACCTGAACGCTCCTTGTACGTCATGATGCAGTTCTCGTGTGGACATATTGCAGATATTGTAATTTTTTAACTTATTTTTAAAGACTATAATGGCGAGCCCTAATAGAAAGCAGCTGATTTAATTGTACTTGTAATATTTTGTAGGATCTACAGTAGACTATGGAAGCACAACAGACCTGAGTCTGTTTGGAATTTGTTTGGAGTCTTGCAAAAAAAATGTGTATTATTTAATTAATAAAGGACAGATTTAGAATAAAGATGTACAAAAAATTAGGAACTCACGTGTGTGTGTCAGAATCAGTGACTATGCTGATAAATGACGGTAGTGGCAGCATGTTCATGTGCTTAACCAGGGCATCCTAGCCAAAGCAAGCAGATTTAAAGTTATTTTTTTTCTTTAAAAAAAAAATAATAATACCCATCATGTATTTTCCCAAAAGTATATATTTTTTAATATCATCCCCTTCTTTCGTGATGAAGCATGTCGCAGACAGGGGGTTTATGGGTAATCGCAGCACACAGAATCAGACAGACACGAAACTCATGCACACAATTCCATAAAAGTGCATTGAAACATTTAAACACTGCTGTGCATCAGCTATTATTCCGTAGAGTGCTGATTGGTTGAGGAGGGTAAGAGGGACGAGATCTGGTGATCCTATTTAGTAGGTTTTTCATCAAGGGCTTCAGAGTAAGGCTGGAGGGATAATTATTTAATCTGACTGCAAACCTGGCATCAGTGACGCTACAATGATCATAAAGCATCTAAAAATGCTGATGGGAGAGAGAGAGAGAGGGAGAGAGAGATGCCGATTTGAAGCTCCTCATGTCAGCATGGGCAAAGAAAATGCGTGCTTGGAAATACAGTAGCTAGGTTTTATTGATATTGAGTTGTATGATTGAAAACAAAACCCTTGGTAGATGTTAATTAAATGCCACTTTAAGTGTATCATGAAGAGGTAGGTCTACATATGTCATTTAAAGACTCGGCTGTTCAGACATCTAAATGAAATTCATTCCACCACATTAGTGCCGAACTGAGAAGGATCTGGATGTATGTCCTTCCCTATAGGGTCGGGCGGAGCATGGTGCAGTGCAGGGTGTGAGAAGTGCTTTGAGTCGCCTTGGATGAACAACGGCTCAGTTTTGCTGGAATTAGGTTTCAGCTGATGCGCAGCCATCAGTGATGAGACGTCTGCCAGACATGTGAGTGGTAGCATGAGCATCTGAGAGCGGAAAGGAGAATATGAGTTGAGTTTCTTCTACATAGCAGTGGTATGAAACCTATGAAAGGTAATGACCTGACCAAGATATCGAGTATAGAGAGAGGACCGAGTACTTAACTGTGTGGGACACCATGTATGATGTTAGTGACATAGTTTCACTGATTGAGTGGCATAGAGAGTCTCAGTGATTGCCACAAGGGGAGTTCTTGAGAGAGAGAGAGTAGACGGTTTTCAAGTATTTATTTTTTTTTTTTACAGAGGTTTTGTGCCTCTTACTCAGAGAGACCGTATTGGAAAAAAGTATTGCAACTCAGAGGTATTGAAAGAAAGGTTTTGGTATCATGACAACACTATTTAAACATTCAGTCGTACAAAGTTCATTAATCTTATAGTTAAGTTTTTCACTTTTGTACTGCAAGGCATTTAAAACTTTCATAAAGTTTAGATTGTACCAAGCGCCAGAGTACACATTGACTCAATCGGCTACACACCAGACTATCTCCCATGTGCTGTTTAGATTAATGACACATACTGGAAAAGGTAGTTTTTTTCCCTGTCTGGTGTAACAGGCCCAAAATATTATTAATATTTAATAAATGAAGCAACAATCTCCTGCAACCTCGTTCACATCCGCAGTGCCTTAGGGTTGCGGATGTGTGGCATGGTCTGAATACCCAAACACAAGACAACACAGTTGCTTTACTGAATAGTTAATACTGTGTGTGTACCACTGGTTAGGATTTCAATACATTTTCTCTTACCGTTTTGTTGGTTTAGTTTAACATGTTGCCATTATCATACATCTTTTGTGTGTAAGTGTTTATTAAATATTTTTCTTTTTATTAAATTCCTTTTCATGCATATTTACTACATCCAGTAGCTCTGTTATTGAAGGATTGCCTAGAAACTAAAATGGAAATGAAATGAAAATGAGACACTTGTTCAAAGTAGTGTGTTAGGAGACCAGACTGTGTTTGGCGTGAAATTGTGATTATTTATACTGTATCATGTCCGGGGGGGGGGGGGGGGGGGGGGGAAAAAGGACACATTGCATCAGCTAAAAGAACATCTTACCTTGTTTCAAAACCATGGCTTGAAGGGTGTAACTAGTTGTTGGATGATTTGACAAAAATATCAATATTAAAAAAGATAATTGCTTGGTACAAGTCATAACATTTAAGCAATAAACACAGCATCTCAGTTAAGCAATATAACAAGAGGGAGAGAGCCCTGTTGTACTGAATATCAGCACAGCGTTGATTGTGCAGCCCGAGTCCGAAGGAGATCCAAGCTGTGCTGATAATCCAGTGCAACAGAACAGCCTTGAGTATGATATTGTTTTTATGCAGAAGGTCCACAAAAACATTTATTATCAACACATAATGATTTGTTTGTTTATTTACCCAGTTATTTTGCTCAGTCAACACATTTTTCTGCGACTGGAGAATCTAACTAACCGCCACAGTTGGCGACAGTCAAAAGAGACGGCGTGTAGTTTAAGATGATATAACGTTATCAAATGTGTGTTATTGCTGAAAGTGCTTCTGTGACTGGTTTTAAATGTGGTTTTTGGCAGGCAGCTGCTCTTTCCTTTCACCCATGCCATACAGTGTCATGCTGGTAACTGACAGTTTGTGTAATTAATAATTGGTAGAACACCTGTGATTCGGAGTGATACATATAGTTAAACATCCCAGTGCTGTTATGCTGTGTATCGCTACTCGTGGAATGCCTCTCGTCCAATCAGATTACTCAGGTGGAGTTAACTGTTGTATGATGTTTACATAATATAGAATGTGTTGTTTCAATACTTCAAAAGATTCTTTTAAAAAGAAATATCAACATCCCAGAAAATCCCAGTGTAGCAGAATTGAACCGTATCGACAGTCTACCTGTGATTCGCAGCTCATTATGGTACAATATGTTACAGGCTTGAGAAAGACTCGGGCAGTAAAATGTCACTGTTTAACCTTTACATTTACATTGCTGACACCGATAACTGAGAATGTGTATGTGTCTGTGTTTTAGGACGATGAGGTGGTGTTGCAGTGTTCCGCCACACTGCATAAGGAGCAGCAGAAGCTCTGCCTGGCTGCCGAGGGCTTCGGGAACCGACTCTGCTTCCTGGAGTCCACATCTAATTCAAAGGTACCGACTGTACTGTAACTTACCTTACCTGGAGTTGATATTACTTTACCTACTTATTGCTCTTACCACATTGTCAGGCTCTAGACAGTTTGGCTAAAGGCTCTCTAGCAGCACTTTAACATTCATTCTGGGACTTTTGGCAAACATTTATGCCTTCCTTCTGTCTATATCGCGGCTTAAAGACAAATCAGAGCGCCGGTGAGTATTATTGCGATCATTTATCTTTAAGTCGCTTCTATTGTGGACATAAAAGATCTTCACAACTGTGGAAGAAAATACTTACGGTTTATTTTCCCTTCTACCTCACCGTGTCTGCTTTCTCTTCACCTGCTCTGCCTAAACACCTCTTCCAGATGTGTGTGCTATGTGGGTTCTATCGGGTTCTTTAGCTCTGTCTAAAAAAAAAATGGATTAGGTGGCTTGTGCATGTGTGTATGTGTGTAATCGCTCTGTGATGGATTATTTTCTTGCCCCTATCCAGATCCATCCAGCATGGAGTTTGCGTGTTCTCCCCGTGCTTGGTGGGTTTCCTCCGGGTTCTCTGGTTTCCTCCCACAGTCCAAATACATGCAGATTAGGCTAATTGGCATTGGAGAAGGAATTGGCGTTACCAGTATCCTTGCCAAGAAAACCCAATGGACAACATCTAGGAAGGCCTGGTGCATTTTGGTCCATGAGGACATGAAGAGTCGGACACGGATAAACAAATAAAACAAACATTCAGACCTAGCACATCCCTGACCACAGGATAAAGTGGTTACTTAAAGATGAAACACAGTAGTTAAGACATTTACACATTTTAAATAAAGAGGATGAATTAAAGACTGTAGATAAAAGACACAGCAAGAATGGACGAGGGAGGAATTTCAGTTCTCTTGACTCCACTACCTCTAATCCGTCACGGCACATCATCTATCATCTGTGCACAAATCAAGAAAAGGGTCGGCCTGGGACTGGAGGATAAATTGAATCCGCTTCTCGTAATGAGTTCAAGATGCTCTAAATAAAGTAAGAGGGTCCAAAGAATCGTGCATTGTTACACAGATTGGAATCTGTGTGCACGCAAGCGACTGAACAGATCTCAGCTAAGAGCAGACGACTTCTATAATGATTTAGTCACGAATGAGGATCGTCCTAAACCAGAATCACAGTTTGAACCTCAGCAGGCAGTGAGGCTGATTTATTTATCCATCAGTCTGTTATTAAACATTCATCATTAGCCTTATGTTAGAGTTCATCAGTGAAGATGCGACTGGAGCTACTGTTCACGTTTATACATCATATTGTTTTCTCTAACGTCATTTAAAAAAATCTTGTTGAGACAAATATGCTTCTCATGTTGTGTTCATTCATTCATTTATTCATTCTATATCATAATTTATCTTCTATCTAAAATCCACCAGGCAGAGGGAGAACATGCAAACTCCATGCACACAGACCCAAAGCAGGAATCGAACCTCCGACCCTGGAGGTGCAAGACAGCAATACTAACCACACTGCCACCGTGCCACCGCTCATGTCATGTATTGCAATACAGTGGAACCTTGGATTGCGAGCATAATTCGTTGCATTCCGTGCTTGTATATCAAAACATTCGTATATCAAAGCGAATTTAATTTCTTCCATAAGAAATAATGGAAACTCAGTCGATTCGTCCACAACCCAAACATATTCATATAAAAATAATTAATACAAAATATTAAGTAAAAATAAAACAAATTAAGCTGCACTTTACCTTTGAAAAGTGTAGTAACGCAGAGCCGACAGTTCTTATGCTGTCATTGGCAACAACAGAAAGGCATGAAATATTTAAAACAAAAACTAATGACACACATGCTTTCTGCTTCCAGCGTTCAGATGTTTGTTCTCCGCTCTTTTTGAACATGCAAATCCTTACCATTGCTCACTACTGCCATCTGGTGCATAGGTGAACAATAAACCCAATTTACTACAAAAAGAATCATAGCTGCAGTGATTAAGACCAGAGATATTAGAGGAGGGAGGGGGGGAAGGGGTCTGCTGTGTAGGGGACACACACAAAAACATACACACACACCTCCGCATGAGCACACACACACCCACGTGCACACCTACCTAGGAACACATGTTCTGCACTCGTCGTAAGTCACACTCAGGTGGTAAAATGATTCAGAAGCACAGTGTGTTTTTCTCATGAGGATGAGGAAATACACAAAATCAAATCATCAGTGTTCTGTAAATTAGTACAGTCTTATGCAAAAGTTTAGGCACCCCTTGATTTTGGTGATTTTTTTAATCGAAAAGATGTTAACACGGTCTCTCTTGGAAATTGAAAAAATGCACAATATTTTCAGCAAACATTGATGCATAGTTACTTTTTATTTCATAAATTGAACAAAGATAAAAAATAAAAACATTATTGTGGCACTGTGCAAAAGTTTGGGCACCCTACATAATCAGTACTTAGTAACACCTCCTCTGGCAGATATCACAGCCAGCCAAAAGTCTTGTACATTCCTCCTTGCAAAAGGCTTCTAGTTCTCTAATATTCTTTGGTCGTCTTCTTGCATGCACATTCTTTTAAGATCTACTCACAAATTTTCAATGATGTTTAAATCAGGGGACTGTGATGGCCGTTCCAAAACCTTCAGCGTGCGTCTCTTGAGGTATTCCATAGTGTGTTTAGGATCATTGTCCTGTTGTAGAAGCTTCAGCTTTTTTACAGATGATGTGATGTTTGCTTTTAGAATTTGCTGGTGTTTAGTGGAGCCATTCTTCCTTCCACCCGTGCAATGTTTCCTGTGAAACTTAACTTAATAGGCAAGGTGTTTCGTTTTCACGAAATGTTTCTCCTTTTTTTCTCCAAACATGCCTTTTTACTGCATTTTAACTTCATCAGTCCACAGCACTTGTTTTCAAAACGCATCAGGCTTCTGTAGATGTTCTGTTGCGTCCATACTGACATTGGATTTTATGATGGGGACACAGGTAAGGTTTTCTTCTGCTGATTCTTCCATGAAGGTCTTGTGGAACGGAGCACCACCACTCCTGAGTCTGCTAAATCTTCCTGCAGGTTTTTTGCAGTCAAATGGGGGTTTTGATTTGTCTTTCTG
>JAOVVA010000054.1:6101612-6113444 GCA_028565275.1 Leiocassis micropogon | reverse complement strand
AAAACCAATATAAATACGACAGTGCATATATGAGCATTTATTTTCTGACATAGTAGAGGAAGCGGAGCTTCCCTTGTCTTAGAGAAACCGCCACTGCCAGAAATAAACAGTAATCTTGCAGTGTGTGAAAATAAATGTTTGCAATTTATTAATGTGTAAAACGGTGCAGAAAAAAAACCCCAGAGACGGCTCATATTTCATAATGACACCTGTCTCACGACCCAGACGGAACAGTAATGGCGTTAATAAAAAAAATCTGCATATACTTAATACAGCAATTACCTTCCTCAAAATCAGATCTTGACAGTAGACGGTGGATATTTTATATATGTTTTCAGAGCTGTCTGAGCTGATAAAGCGGAAACTCGCAGCTTAAAAGGTGAAGCGGAGCTGTTTATGAAGCTAAAGCTCCGTAATAAGATCTAACTGCCAGTCACTGCGCGCAATTACCCACCTGGAAACAGCAAACATTTTCATTCATTAGTTGCTCCTGGAGTCTTTCCAAGGGACACATGAGGGATCAATTATGATAGAGAAGACAGAGACGAGAGACCAGCTCCAAACTGCAGAACATCCGTTTACATTCGTATTTACATGTACAGCATTTAGCATACACATTTAGCCAGAATGACATCCAGATCAGGTCAGAGTATAATAATTCACATTTTGGGATGTGCAAAGTGGTTCTGCCTGCTGTAAAGCATTTAATCGGCCAGAAATATATCAGAAGAAGAAGAAGTATTTTTCTCCGACGTTGAAGTTAGGTTAGGATTTCTAACTGCATCGTTTCTGGTAAATTCCACCTTTTGTTCCATGATTGGTTCCAAGAATTCCATCGCTTCTGTGATTGGTTAGGTGCTTTACTACATGTGAAATGAGTACCCGATCAGTGAGAGACCCAGTGAATGAAATAAAGCCTGATCAGAAATTGACTGATCAGAAATTCAAAGCAAAATACTGATCATAAATGTGAAAAAAATCTTCTTCACAGAAACTCGTTAAGTCACTTAATGCTACCCCCTCATGGGGCAAACATGCACAGAAAGAA
This sequence comes from Leiocassis micropogon, assembly GCA_028565275.1. Lineage (NCBI taxonomy): Eukaryota > Metazoa > Chordata > Actinopteri > Siluriformes > Bagridae > Leiocassis > Leiocassis micropogon. The sequence goes on along the minus strand of JAOVVA010000054.1, from coordinate 6,112,396 downwards.
TCAATCAAAGGTTTACAGTTCCAGAATAGGACTGGAATCGGGTCCGACTGTCCCGATTAAGATGCTTACATGATGTGTTTTTATCCCTATTATGAATGGAATATTAGAGTCCATTTAAACACATGTCGTGTCTCAGATGTTCAGACAGCCAGGGGAATTTCATTTCACCACCTAAAAGAGACAAGAATCTGAGGCATGTCTTGATTGTACATAGAGGAATGTTTGATCAAATTGAGGCTTGTTAGTGGCCCCCAAGGGAATGTAAGAGCTTGTCACTTTTTTTGATTTTGCAGCCATGTATTTAGAGCTCATGTGCAGTATTTATTCAAACTGCTGCTCATGCAATGTAGGAGGATTTTTTTGTTTCACTCCTCTGCAGAGCTTAAATACAGTTAGGTTTGTGAGGATCCCTTCCCGTTATATTCCCGAACTTTCATGATGAGTCTGGTTCCTCTCAAGGTCTCTTCCTATTGTCATCTCAGGGAGTTTTTCCTCGTCACCGTCACCCTAGACCTACTCATCAGAAACAAACATGGTTATAGTTTATACTATTTTCCATACATGTTCTAATTTATTTCCATAAATTTTTCATTTTGTAAAGCTACTTTGTGACAATGGGCACTGTTAAAAGTATTGCGCAAATAAAATTGAAATTTTTGGTATTTATTTCCACAGTAAAGAAGAACTTTTCTTTATGGGTTCTTTCGTAAACCACTCTTTGTGGTACATCATCATCATATACTGTATCCGGTACGAAATTAAAAAAAGCAAGCACTTCATCTCAAACATCCTGGCTGATTGATTACACACAGATTTACAGTTTGTACATTTGGTATTTTGCCAGTGTGAGACAGAAACTCCGTCACTATCCAGCATTACAGATTCCCATGAATATATTAATACATTTGTCGTATGTGACATAATTACTATTATATCTATTTCTTTTTCCTGTTCATGCGCTTCGTTTTCACTGCAGCACATTTTAATCCAAAAGCAATTAATCTGCCTCATAATCTGTTGCAAATACTAACCATCATTCATGCTTTGGAAGTAACCGTTTTTATCACTTATTTAAATAACCTACTACAGTTTGTGTTGCTTTGATGAATATACAGTACATCATGACTTCATCAAAGTGTTTTCTCATAATGATAGTAAGTTATTTTTCATTTATATATTGATTTCTTTTATTATAAATATTTTGTTTTGCTTTTGATGACCCTGTCAGTTGTGTTGTTGCCAAGAAATGGCTGTGGCATCGGGGCATCTGATTCCAGCAGGGTTGGGGTCAGCATTTAAATTTATTTTAGTTTAATAGCCAAACCTTTATAGCTATTAATAAGAGTAAGTTCAGTAAGAGTGAATTCATTTATGTTTGTAGATTTGTATATTATATTATATTATATTATATTATAAATAAATGTTAATTCTTATATAAAATACAGTAGTAGGTATTAATTTATAAATGATATGCATATAATTGATAAAAAATATGGCAATATTCTTATAAAAAAAAGAAATGTAGTAGTAGTAATAGTGATAATAATAGTAATAATAATAATAAGGAACTGATTGACTGATTAATTGATGGAACCAATGATGGAAAATTAAGCAATTTAGTAAGTCGCTCTGGATGAGTGTCTGCCAAATGTCTAAATGTTGTTAATAATAATAATAACGGAAAATTTCCAGGATATAAGGATTAAAATTAAATATCGCTAACCTTGATTCAAGGTTTTTTCAAAAGAAAGGTTCACTAAAGAATACTTCAAAGTATCTACCAAAGGATACAAAATCACCTTAAAAAAAAACCCAGGTTTTGCAAATTTCTTTCTAAAAGTATGTTAATGTTTTATGTCTCGAGCTTTGATGCGACCTCAGCCCTGCCTCTCTGAGCCCTTCAGCATGCCTTCTCACTGACAGAGCCCATTCTCTGTTTCTCTAAAAGTGTTGTTGGAATTTAAACCTATTACTTTTTGCCTCTTCTTTGTTTTGCCTCTCGTCATTTCCACAGCAAGTAGATGTGGAAAAATGGGTATGTTTGCATTTTTATGCACGCAAAGCATCAATCAGCTCTGACAATCCTCTTTACCTCACAGTTCATCTTTCAGGCAATATTCTGAATCAAAGATGACCTCTCGAGCAAAGCAGCAACATCCTCTCAGGCAAGCTAGGTTCTCAGCATCAGGTTGAGATGTGTCTCCTGTGGACCATCAAACACCAATTAAGCCCTGGGCTGACCAAAAAATCTGGCCTTATGTACATACAATGGGAGTTCAAGTCAAACTGGGACTTTTGATGAAATTTCTGGTGAATAAAGGTGTGAAAGACTTCAAGAACTCTACGGTGATGAGACTCTTAGCGTCAGTAAAACATTTGAATGATGCAAACGTTTTAAAGCAGGTCCATGATTGACGATCTCGCCCGAGGTCGCTCAGAGCCCACTGCAGTCATCCCCGTGAACATTCAGCGAGTTGAACGCTGAAGGACAACTTGTTCTCAACTTGCAGACATCCATATATAGGAGCTGTACACACAATGGTTTACCAACACCACTTGCAAATTGTTTGGCCCATTTAAGGAGTTCCTGGGAGGCCAGGTCCTGGGAAATGAAGCAGGCAGTCTGATCATAGCTCCAGCTTACTGGGAAGACTTTCTAACTTGATGGTAACCAAACACTAGTGAAACGCTGGGACAAGTGCATTACTGTCGCAGGGGGAGTCCCGATTTTGACTTGACCGCCCTCGTACATCATGCAACATCTAGTAAACCAAATTGTTATACACTTTAACAGTAGAAATACATCTTGTGGGAAAATATCCAGAATATTGTCTGAAGATAAATTTCCATAAATCATCCCATTTTTGTTCTACATTCTGCATCATTTATCAACCTGATCTGGACTGAATGCAAATGAGCCGAACACCTACTCATTAAGAATCTGAGTATATACTTGAGTTCTTTAAGGAGGACATGTTCCTACAGCGCTGTACAGTTCTTACGTTTTGCATTTCAACTAGAACATCAGTGAGTAGCTTCTACTCCTCATATTACTGAGCTGCTTCCTCCAAATGTCTACCAATAAAACATACTGTGTGTACAGTTGAGTACATTCTTCCTCTTTATTAATTGATGTATTTACCTTATTGCATGTAACCCAACGACTGTTGGGTTGAGCAGACATGTATACTAAAAGTGAAGTGCTTTGCTGAGCTAACATTAGATAACTACACAGCAATTTCTCACGTTGTTGGTCTTCAGTGTCCTGCTGGTACAGGGCTTTAGTTGTACTGTAGCACCATGCTAGTGCGATATCTACAAAAAATGACCAAGTTACAGTAGTTATAAAACATGTATACTGCCTGGCCACAAAAAAAGTTGCCAAGATTTCATCGACCACTTTTAGCTTTGTATGAGAATGATTCCTCATGCTCATTTAAAAACACTTTCATACATTGAGTCCTGGAATATGCCAGGGAAGAAAAAACTCCATAGATGTGATAAGCTGGTCGTTCAGGACATTCAGGTTGTGTCAGCTGACTGTTTTATTGCCACATGATGTTGCTGAGTCTAGATCAGAGCAAATGAAGCAACCCCAGATCATAACACTGCCTCCAGAGGTTTGTACAATGGACACTATGCATGTGAAGTGCATGACTTTCTGTGCTTCCCTTCTCATCCTGACGTGCCCATCACTCTGGAGTCACAATGATGATGATTCAATTACTTGTCAAATGTACCTTCTAGCCCAGTCTAATAATTTTTTCACATTTCCTGGGGTCAAAGCCAGGATACAGCACCCCTGGAGCATATAGGTTTAAGGGCTTTGCTCAAGGGCTCAAGAGTGGCAAATTGGCAGGGCTGGGGCTCGAACCCCCGGACCTTTTGATCATAACTCAGTAACCCACAGCCTTAACCGATTGAGCCATCACTGCCCTGTGGGCTACTCCCTAGCAAATTTAAATGCTGTTTTTTTCTGATTAGTCTCACTAACAAGTGGTTTTGGTATGGCCCCACACCTGCTTACTCCCAACTCTTCCCCGAGTTCTTGTCACGTTGTGCATATGGAAGTGGTCTTGCTCTCAATATTAAACATACAGATTTCAACTGTCAGTTTTATGCCATTTATCATGATTTTTTTCGGACTACATTTCTTCCACAGAGTTGAAGGTCCAACACAGTCCGTAGAGGGTTAACCCATTTCCAGTAATTTCTAATCTCTTTAATTGTTTCCGGTGCTTAATGCAGGCCAAATTGGCCCTTCTGAAATGGTGATGTTCTTTTTGGCCAGGCAGTATAAAACCCACACATTTCTCTACAAATCAGAGAGAGGTCCTGATGATTTTGTTCAGTTTTTTGCAGAAACCTGCAGGTGGCTGATTAATGGGAGGTGTCAGACGCACACAGAGATGATGATTGAACACGAATATCTCCTTCAGAAAGAACTCGCATTCACTGGTGTCTTATTGATGCTTGAATGTGCAAAGAGTATGGAACGTACAAACTCGCCATTTGTAGGAGTTCAGCGTGACCCTTAAGGGTTTTGAAAAGAACTGTCACTGTATGAAGTGGATCAGAGCAATTGGAAATGCACCAGCGTCTTGTCAGCATGTTAAAATTGACCATAAGTTGTACCAATATCACTTTATTTGATGCTTTCATGTTGCATTACATTGCTTGGTGTCCTTTAAATCACACTCTTTATTTCTGTATCACTTCTTGACGTTATTGACTCGCTTCACAGATGGCGGCATGGCTGCCTGTCTGCCCCGCTCAGGGTCCGTTTGAGGGTCACAGACCACAGAAGGCATGTCTTTAGGAGCATAAACGTCTCTGAATCTCTGAATATTAATTATTAGCTTTAGAAGCTAAAAGCAATTTTTAAAAGCAACTCTCATGTTTAGTTCTGACTTGTTACTAGACTTTACTTTTTAATTATAGTGGAAGAAATGACAGTCACTGCTGCTTGCATTACATGCAATTTAACAAGACTGAACATTCTAGGAATTTAGGTTTAAGGTTGGGTACATTGAAGGTACACACACAGACTTGAGGGGGGAGTCGAACCCGGATCCTGGAGGTGCAAGGCCACACTGCTAACCGCAACACCACCATGAAATAGTTCCTTTTATATTTTGATGATGAGTAACACAATTAAAATCCCATCCCCCTTTTTAAAATGAGTTTTTATTACTTCTTTCTGAAAATAAAATTTGAAAATAAAAAAGTTTTATTTATTTATTTAGTTTTTTTTTTTTTATTGAGGCTTTCTTGCAGTACCATCACGGCCCATACTGACATAAAATATCTATGACCATATCTCGGGATCATGAGTTCAAGCCTCGGGTGATGCTACAGCCATCTGTAAGTGGAAGTCTTGGGAGAACATTGGCCGTGCTCCCGAGGGGTCAATTATAGCATCGCTGGCCAATCAAGGGGGTCTCTGAGCTCATGCAAGTGTGAGGAGGCGACTGGCAGTCAGCTGGTATCACGTGCCTCGTAGGAAGCATGTGTCGCTCGATGGGGGAGTGCCCCAAAGACTAATGGATATAGGAATTGGGTTGGGATATGACTATATCATGGCAAAACATCAGGGGGATTGTGTAGGCTCCAAGACATGCCCTTTGGTCTACGGTCAGCAGACAGACCCTGCTATATCTCTTGCCACTATACGCCTTTGCACTTATCCCTTTTTTTTTCCCCAAGATCTTCCAATTTCTCATGATTTCTGTCCAAGTTTCCATTCCCTTTTTTTTTAAAGACAATACCATAACAATCCTTGCAAAACAGTAAAGATGTAGAAACGCTCATGAGTCTAATGAGAGCCTCAGCTCATAAAGTAACACCGTTTCAGTACGAAGGCTAGGAGAAATTAAACACGTTATATTGCTTGAAGTCGATCAGAGAAGACTAAAGTATAAATAAAGCTGTAGATCTCTATCATTAATCTAGTTGTTTAGATTGAAAATGATGTTTAAGCAAGAAATATCTTTTTTCATAATTTTCCTTTTTCATTAAATAGTTAATCAGCCAGATTTATTTTTATTATTTTTGAACATCGTCAATGAGCTTCTGGGGTGAACAGAAAAAAAAAACTCGCTCATGAACTCGTACTGTTTTTTTTTAAGTCACATTTTCTAAGTTGATGATTATTTATCACAACTATGTTGCATTTTTCCATCATTAACGATACTTATACTTTTTTTTCTCATGCCATGCAGAAATTCATGATGAAGGTAAGATTGTGTATATGTGTGTGTGTCTGTATGTCTTTGTGTGTCTGTGTATGTCTGTCTGTAGTCATTCATATGTCACTCATATCATTCTCTGAGTTTCTGTGACACCACAGCGATGTTGTGCCAGTCATGTACAGTAACAGCAGCACAATGCGGAAAAACCCCCGAAAAACATTCAGGTCAAGCACTTCAGAGAGTGTTGTCTCCGTGACTTTGGGTTTGAATGTTTCAGAAATGGCTGAGCTCCTGGGGTTTTCCGTCGAGTTTATACAGAACTGTGCAAAATACGTAAATAAGAATTTAATGTAGAAAGAACAAGTGACAGTTGTTTGGATGAAAAGTGGCGGTCAGAGGAGATTGGACTACAACAGCAGAAGACAACGTCAGATTTTTCCAGCCAAGAGCAGGCGCGGCACTGAAACAGCAAGGCCAATGATCGGAAAACATCGCCTGAGTTTTGTTCCATAATCAGCTGTTTCACAGACACCGCAGAACATCAAGTTTAATTGTACACACAGATTACGAAGTATGAAATGTCACTCTTTAAAAAAATAAGTAAATAAATAATAATAATTAAAAAAAACTCATTGGTGAAATGTCCCAACAGGAACCCTAACACTAGATGAGCTATGTATTATATTTGTAAGAACGTTTTAATGGCGATGGAATGACTTTTATAAAATGGAATTGAGATAACGTTGACTCTTAAACTAATCTTAACAATCTTAAAACAACAATATTTGAACCTTTATCTGGAGCATTCATGCTCTAAATGATTATCATCCACACACACAAAGTCCCACCACTTAAAGGGCCAGGGGTAGCTCAGTGGTTAAGGCATCGGACTACGGTTCAGAAGATCCCAGGTTCAAACCCCACAACCACCCAGTTGGCCCTGTTGGGCCCTTGAGCAAGGCCCTTAACCCTCAACTGCTCAGATGTATAATGAGATAAAAATGTAAGTCGCTCTGGATAAGAGCAGCTCCTAAATGTAAATGTCTTAAGTTTCCATCAGGGTTTATAATTGAGATTGGGACGGACACAGTGTGTGTATCTCATGTCACGCGTCTCTTAGCGTTGTAATGTTACCTCTCTGTTTCATTATCTTTCAGAAATATTTTAGTGAGCTGTATCTTGGCTCCGGAATCACTCTGCTGTAATATGGTGTTTGCACAGCGTCCGGTTTCACAAAACAGATTTTGGCTGCTGTCCGATTTAATATTTCAGTAAATTGCTGTTGTCTAGAATTTCCGTGACTCCTGTTGCTATGTACAGCCGTGGCCAAAAGCTTTGAGAATAACACACACATTAATTTTCCCTGAAGTCTGGCTGCTTCAGTGTTTTTAGATCTTTTTGTCAGATGTTACTATGGGATACTGAAGAATAATTCAATTGTATTGACAATTACATGAAATTTATGCAAAGAGTTTATATTTGCAGTGTTGTCCCTCTGCAATTCGCCCTGGCATGCCGTCAATCAACTTCTGACTGATGGCAGCTCATTCTTGCGTAATCTGTGCTTGCATCAACACCACTTGCATATTACAGGAACTCAACTGGGAGTTATTGCCACACCGCCTCGCTCCAAGCAATTTCCATGTATTTGGCCCATTAAAGGAGTTCCTGGGAGGCCACGGACCCGAAATTTAACCTAACGTTTAGTTATCACTTTTGCCTTATGCCAAGCTGCTCCATTATGGAGGAAAAGACATTGTTCATCACCAAACTGTTCTTGGATGGTTGGAAAAAAACTTGAGTGAGCCCACTCCCTTGGCTGAGAAGCAACCTCACACATGACTGGTCTCAGGATGCTTTACTGTTACAATACATGCAATTAATTATTAGCGCTCCATTGTTGAGCTTGAGTGCTCTTACTGCAGAAACCAAACATTGTTTTTGCAACACTGTGTACAACATTATCCCGTCATCGTGTCGTCAACGTTGTTCCAAAGTCATTTCATCAAAGTCATTCTAACTTTCATAAAACAACCTAATGCCAATGTCGTCCCAACGTCAGTAACATTGCCAAATTAACGCCACCATGACCTTTTGACCACCGGAAATTCCAGATAGATGTAGTATGGAAAATCTAAAACACTTTTATGGTAACTTTTTAACATAAATACTGTAAATTTAATGCAAGGGTAGTAAAAATGCACAAGGACTAAGTATACAGTATAATTTAGTGCATTTCGTGTGTTTGGGATGCTGGTATACAGAAAATGTAAAGAGAAACTTTATTAGACAACTTTTCCTTGTTGGTGCTTCTTGTAGGATGTATAGCAAGAGACACGATCGCATCTTTTCTTATGTGCTGTGTGTGTTTGTGTGTGTGTGTGTGTGAGAGAAAAAGAGAGAGCCTTGTTTGCAGCCTTTTACGAGGGTCCTTTTAAGATCAAGTGTTGTCACTGTGGTGTTAACGGTCCATGTCAGGATTACATCACGGTGGTGACTGACTGTTCACGTACTATTGGTCTAATTTTTTTGTTTTGTTTTTGTTTTTTTGTTTTGTTCTTTGATGCTGCCAGTTAAATCCATGTAATCTGACTAAGTGTTTCAGCGCTGCTGTTGTCATCAACTACGAGACAGAACGTTCTCAAGAATAATCATGATTCAGTATTGTTTTAATTAATCCCCAATCGTCCCTTATTATATCAGTCTGTGTGTGTGTGTGTGTGTGTGTGAAAGCGTGTCGATGTTAGCTGGAGTTTGTGGTTTGGCTGAACAGATGGGATGGGAAACATCTGCAGATTGGTTTAAAGGGACGCTTCATCTTGAACCTCTGAAGTGCCTTGTGCAGTTCTCACTTATCAGGTGCACTGTATAAACATTAGGTTGAAGATGTTGGAGGATTTGTAAATCTTCTCTCTGTTATGACTGCCACCTGCACCTGTTTCCCCCACCCAGACGATACACTCTGTGTATACTGTATGTGGTAAACACTGTTTTCCTGTTTGCTGAAGCTCTTGAGAGGTCTGGATTTTTCGAAATGATGTGCATGTTGTTCTTTGTGTAATCTTTTGTGTGTGTGTGTGTGTGTGTGTGTTCTTGTAGACAGCGCAGGGTGGAGGTCATCGGACTCTTCTTTACGGCCACGCTGTCTTACTCAGGCACTCCTACAGCGGAATGGTGAGTCAAATGTGTGTGTGTGTGAGAGCACTGCTTGCGTCACTATGGAAGTCATCATGAAGCAGTGCAGGCATTGCAATATTTGTTTAGTGGTTAAGTGTTTAATTAAATAGATATTTAAATAGCCAGTATCTTGATTGTGTTTTAGAATTTTAATTGCCTGCCATTAAAAAAAAAACAAGTATTATTGGAAGGGATAAGATTTCAGGATTATGCATCTGCATGAAGTTTCTCGTGCATGAATTTCTTGTCCATGAAGGCATAAAAAACGATTTATATTTAAAGAAGCTGGGAGTTATTTCCACACAGCCTCGCTCCAAGCCATTTCCATGTATTTGGCCCATTAAAGGAGTTCCTGGGAGGCCAGTGTTTCAGACATGAAGCAGGAAGTCTGATCATGGCTCCGGCAAACTGAGAAAACGTTCTACCTTGTAAATGCTGGTATAAGTGCATTAGTGCATTAGACACTGTGAATGTAGTCGAAAGCATGTGCTGTCGTATTTGCTTCGCACTGGAGCCTACAAGCTACCTTCACACACTCACGTCACACTCTGTAGAGGTGCTCAGGATTCCCTCTAGACTCGCTTTGGTGATTTCCGACACTGCATGTCACATCTGTTGAGAGGAGTAGCAGCAGCCGTAGCGAGGATGAGTCACGTTCTTCCTCAGTGAGAATTTGCGATTAGGATGATTCGAGTTGCACAGCCATGGCCAAAAGCTTTGGTATTAATTTTCACAAAGTCTGGTTCGTTGTTTTTAGATTTTTTTTTGTCAGATGTTGCTAAAGTATAATTATAAGCATATCATAAATGTTATGAAGTGCAATCCTGTGTCATGTCACCAAGCACTCTGAGACCATTCATGTGTGGGGTCGCTTCTCACCCGAGGGAGTGGGCTCACTCACAATTGTGCTCAAGAGCATAAAGAAATGGTACAAAAACATCCTCCGAAAGCAACTTCTCCCAAACAGTTTGGTGACGGAAAAAAACTTTTCCAGCATGATGGAGCACCTTGTCATAATGCAAAGGTGATAACCAAATGGCTTAGGGAACAGAACATCAAAATGTTGGGTCCATGGCCAGGAAACTTCCCCAGACCTTAATCCCACTTTGAGAACTTGTGGTCAATCCTCAAGAGCCAGGTGGACAAACCCAAAAATTCATGACAAACTCCAAGCATTGATTATCCTACAGTGGGGCAAAAAAGTATTTAGTCAGCCACCAATTGTGCAAGTTCTCCCACTTAAAAAGATGAGAGGACTGTAATCATCATAGGTATACCTCAACTATGAGAGACAAAATAAGAAAAAAAATCCAGAAAATCACATTGTAGGATTTTCAAAGAATTAATTGGTAAATTCCTCTGTAAAATAAGTATTTGGTCACCTACAAACAAGCAAGATTTCTGGCTCTCACAGAC
>JAOVVA010000054.1:6075033-6101512 GCA_028565275.1 Leiocassis micropogon | reverse complement strand
GACTTACAGAAAACGTTTGACCTCTGTCATTGCCAACAAAGGGTATATAACAAAGTACTGAGATGAAATTTTGTTATGGACCAAATACTTAGTTTCCATCATAATTTGCAAATAAATTCTTTAAAAATCCTACAATGTGATTTTCTGAAATTTTTTCCCTTATTTTGTCTCTCATAGTTGATTTATGCCTATGATGAAATTTACAGGCCTCTCTCATCTTTTTAAGTGGGAGAACTTGCACAATTGGTGGCTGACTAAATACTTTTTCTGCCCCACTGTATATCAGTCCGGATGTGTAACAGAAGTTGATTGACAGCAGGCCGAGGCGAATTGCAGAGGTCTTGCCAAAGCAGGACGGCAAATATTGACTTTGTGCATAAACCTAATGTAATTGTCCATAAAAAAATACTTTGACACTTAAGAAATGCTTGTAATTATACTTCAGTATCCCATAATAACATCTGACAAAAAGATCTAAAAACACTGAAGCAGCCAGACTTTGTGAAAATTAGTATTTGTGTCATTTTGAAAAAAAACCTTTTGGACATGGCTGTATAAACTTTTTTCCTCTTTTTTAAAGTTGTTTACATAGCTAGCCATGTTAGCATTGTAGCTTAAGTATGAAGCTAAAGAAGCGAACACCAAACATGTCTCCAGTCATCAAAAGTGACGACTTTCGATTTAAGGAGAAATTGTATGAATTTGATCTTTGACGCTGCTTGTGGTTTGGGGTTATTGTTACTGTAACATTTGGGATAATAGCTTGTTTTTCTTCAGAGATAAAAAGTTGACGCTTCTTACACTCTTCTGTCCTTGTCCAGTACCTGTGTTGTTTGTCCACCTCGCGCTCATCGACAGACAAACTCGCCTTCGATGTAGGACTTCAAGAGGACACGACAGGTAGTTTTTTTCTAAGGCTGCTAATAATAAACAGTTTCATGTTTTCGGATTAAAGCAAGTATCTTATTTTTTGGTTTTTACTAGTGAGCAAAATCGAAGATGCGTACAGACGTGTCTGGGTGTGTGTGTGTGTGTGTGTGTGTGTGTGTGTGTGCTCTGTGATGGATCTGATGTTGCTCATGTTCTTCCATATGTGTGTTTTATGTGTCTGTGCGTAGGTGAAGCGTGCTGGTGGACTATACATCCTGCCTCTAAGCAACGGTCAGAAGGGGAAAAGGTGCGTGTAGGTGATGACCTCATCCTGGTCAGCGTGTCCTCTGAGCGGTACCTGGTAAGTCACTGCAAGAAGCACTGCGAGTATATTTGTGTTTCCTGGTTTTCCCTACATCCATATCCTTCCCTGTCGTTCTCTCTCTCTCTCTCTCCCTAGCACTTGTCGTACGGCAGTGGCAGTTTGCACGTGGATGCTGCCTTCCAGCAGACTCTGTGGAGTGTAGCACCCATCTGCTCGGGGAGCGAGGTCGCTCAGGGTGAGGGACAAAAAGCAAAAAGAGATGACTAATATTATGACCTTGCAGAAACCAAATCTGCTTGTAGACACGCTTTAAAAGTCACCGTTCCCTTCCTTCTGTTCGTCTTGCAGGTTTCCTGATCGGTGGGGACGTCTTGCGGTTGTTGCACGGTCACATGGACGAATGTCTAACTGTACCATCAGGAGAGCATGGCGAGGAACAGCGCAGGTCAGTGCACGGGGTTTCATGGGTCGTTGCAGAAATCCTCAGTCAAGAAAATTGAGTACACAGTACAAATTAACACCCAGCAGTGTTTAGTGAAAGTGTTAAGTCAACATTGGCGTAGTTGGTCAAGAGGAGTACTTGGGCTACGTTTGCATCACCGTCAGCGCTGTCTGAACGCACAGATCTGAGGCACTTTCATATGTGGTCTTAGACTGGAACACTGATATGTAACTTGAATGAGAACGGTCAGATCAGAATCCATGTGACTTTTTGCATCTGCACACAAGTAGAACGCTCGCTGATGTCATCACTCAGCAGATACAGCCGATTAACTGCTTGCCATCTTTCAGAGCAAAATCCCCAAGCTTATTTTCACAAAAAATAAAAAAATCCATGTTTGAATTGAATGTGTTGGCACAAATATGATGTGATTTAACCCAGATAAGTCAAGCAAAGACGTATCGATGTGCATGTCAGATGCGTCCACATTCGAGTCAGATAAAAGTCACTTGAAATTATGAATGTGAACAGTCATGTCATGCAAATCCGATCTGATCAACAAAAAAAAAAAAATCTGGATTGATCAATGTTGCTTGTAATGTGAATATAACCTTAGTAAGCAAGTGTGAAGTTCAACCTTGCAATCTGTAAACAGATGAAAATACAATAACAGATGGGTTGGAAAAATAATGACTGATTCATGAGAAAGTGGCTTAATAATGTGATTCGCTGTAAAACACACAATCATTAAAGTCTAATAATGGACAGTGTTTTGTGTATGCATTCAGATGTGTATCCATCCTACCATTCTACCTATGAAGACAAAAAAAAGCTGCACGTTAACATGTAGCAAAATAAAATATGGTTTAGATTTGACTGGTGTGACAGGAAAGGTGGGGGTGGGATGTCTGAAGGATGGGGCTTTTGTGTAGGTGTGTGTGGGTTGTAATGATTCTGTCGCCAACTCACTGGCTGTACCTGTTCTGGACAACGACAAATTAAAGTTGAATCTCATCTCATTTAATCAAATCTCATGCAATCTCATTTTTATGCGTCCCATCAACGCTACTGGTGTCCAGTTTTCCTCGTTCAGAAAAAGGAGTACAGGTTTGATTAAGTTTAAAGGTTTACTGCACCTCATGTAATATTGCAATTATTTTTATGACAAAAAGCCCATTTTATTATGCAGTCAGTTAATTGTATTGATTCATACACAGATTGGCTTGGATTTACTATTTGACGTGATAAAAGATGCTGCTTCTACTCTCCTAAAGTTTAATCTACTTTTCGAACAATGTAAAGCATTGATCCTAAGGGTTTTAGGCACTGTCATAGTACGAAAAACATGACCATCATCCATAGTCTCAGAGACATGCTTGTACTAATGAATACATATTAAATAATATATCCATCCATCAAAAAAATTGCACACTCTAATATTACATTGGACAACCTATTCGTGGTAATATTTTTATAAGCGTATACGATGTGACGACGTTTATTTCCATCCAGAGCCACATTAATTAGGTCTTGTATTGATGATGGTAGATTCAGACCACTACTGTATGTAAAGCCTTCTCCAGCACATCCCAAACATTCTCAATGGGTTTAAGGTCTGAACTCTGTGGTGGCCATTCCATGTGTGAACATAATCTCTCATTATCCCTTGAGTTCTCTTCGCATTGTGTTTGTGAAAATGCTCTTAATTTCCCATCACGCTCATTCAGGGGGTTTTTCCAACCACATTTATTCCATCACTATCCTCCAAAGTTTTAATAATGCATTTTACAGTTCTTAACCCTGATTTTAGAATCTCTAACAATCTCCTTCGTTGTTTTCTTTGCTTGATGCAAGACAATAATTTAACCCTTATGTAGCAGAGTAATATTTTAACACGCCCTAAAGACATGTCTTCTGATATGGTTGTTCAAGAAATGAGAAGCTGCATCAGGTTGGATTAAATAACTTGTTTCCAGCTGAAACATATTCATCCCTGCAGTAATTATCCAGTGCATGGTCCTTCACTATTAACTTACTTAAATCCAGCTGGTGACTTTTTTTCCTTTTTTTCTTTTTGGCCAGGGCAGTGATTTTCAAACGCGATGATTAAGACTTTACAATGGGACGCGGGTCCTGTCCTGTGCAGGATATTCTGGCATCTTACTGACCCTTCATTTCCTTTTTACTGCTTAGAGACAAAAATACAGGTACACAGTGTATAGTGTAGGAATCCGGCGCACAGTGGGCGACTGAAGACAGTGACTCAGAGAGAAACCGAGAGAGGAAGAGTGCGAGCGTAGGCGAGAGAGTTTTCAATATGTGAGAGACAATTCAGGTCAAGACAGAATTCAGGTCAAAACCACCTCATGAAAGTTTTTACTCTGGAAAACAGCTAAGTAGAGCATTACAGGTGTTACACAGCAGTCCTAGAGAAGCGTATTAGACAGCTCGAGCCTGCAGTGGACAGAATGGGTGCTGCACTGATCTCTATTCCCTGTGCAGATCTCTCCTCGATTCTCTCATAATTAAAACCGTGCACATCCTCAGTGGGCCACTCCTCTGTGTCTAAACACAAAACTGACCCCGATAGTTCCTGTCACTTACTGCAGCAGCTACTTTTAGCCCGTTGCAAAAGACACTTTAATTACTGGAGAGGCAGATCAGACACTCTCTGTTAGAGACTCTTTTACTGTTTTTTTTTTTTTTTTTTTTACACATGGAGACGATGTCTCGTGGAAAGTGTCCAGTACGTTTTTAAGAAACCCACATTCATGAATCATTGGAATACTTTGCTTAATGGTGATAATTCCTTGTGACATAAAGCTCTAATAATGTTGTCTATCCATCCATCTAGGAACCTCTGTAGTCCAACTAGGAATTGTGGTGACCACTGTATTTACTCCCATTTTTATACGACCGTGGTAGAACCTCCCGTCAACATTTACACGATCATTCACACACTACGGGCAATTTGGGAACGCCAATTAGCCTAATCTGCATGTCTTTGGACTGTGGGAAGAAACCGAAGAACCCGGAGGAAACCCACCAAACACACATGCAAACTCCATGCACACAGACCCAACGTGGGAATCGAACCCAGGGCCTGGAGGTAGACAGTAGACAGTGCTAACCACCAAGCCACCGTATCGCTAATGTTGTCTATAGCTGACAAATTTTCCAACCCTGGGAATAGAGATCAGTGTATACATCAGCTTTGATAGTTGGCAAGATGGTGCAGCACTGCTACTGAACCCCTGATTTGATCTCCAGCTTGGGTTTCTGTTTGGTAAAATTTAGCAATCTCGCTCTTTGTTCGCATGAGTTTCTATACCTTTACTACATGCCAGTATGTGCGTTGAGCCATCACTGGGCGTGAATGTGTGTGTGCACGGTGACCCATCCTGGATAAATTAAGTAGATACTGAAATTAACTGAGAAGTTTTTATTGCACTTAGTTTGTATGATATAAATACATTATATGAATTAATCATATAAACAGATGTATCTAATGGATTTTTATAAACAACTCCCTAAACGTGTTAGCCAAGACATGGCAGAAATTAGGAAATAAAATTGAAATTGATGCTTTCATGATTGCAGGAAACAAAACATCGTTCAAAATTTCTGTTTCTGACTTTGCCTATTTTATGTACTGTACATCTGCACAATTAAATGCAACATTTATTAGATGGCATGTCTGAGCCATAACATCCCTCTCCGTCTGCTTTCCCATTTTAACCACTGATATCATATTAAACACGCTGATGAGCTCTGTTTCTTTTCAAAACACCGCACTGTCGTTGGGGTTGTTGTCATGAGCTACGTCGTAAATCAGAAATTCTCAGCGTTCTGTCACTAATCCAGAAAATCCTGAAGGCCAGTTACACAAAACAGACCTATCAGTGGATTTAAAGGTGACAGAAGTAGTTTGTAGCCCTTAAAACCCAGAGGATTTTTATGCATTACTACAGTATGTTTCGTAAATAAACCTACTGTATATGAGGCACAGGATAGTGTAATATAGAGTGACATATCCTTCTTCCAGCAAAACCGAGGTACTAAGATGAAATTCATTTCATTTCATTTTTACCAAACTATATAACAAAAAAATTGGTTGTTATGGTTGTTTATGGTTGTTTCTATGACCAAAATTAATAATGATACAAGCATTTATTTTGACATAAAGGGATAATTGGGGAGTTTTCTTAAAACAAAATGAATGTGCATATTACAATAGGTCTTTTTTGTTATAAATCTTTCCTCTCTGAACATTGACTGTGAAGTTTTCACCCGGAACAGTTTAAGTATAATTTAAGTAATGAGAGCCAAATTCCACAACCCTCGTTCTGTGCAAAAATGCATTCCAAAGTTCAGCTGAGACTCATATAAAGCTTCTGCTGTCATACTAAGCTAAAGTGAAGTCACATGGCTGGTATAATTTAGATTTTACGATAGACTTGAAAGACTGAAACCCAAAGTATTCCTTTGACATTTGCAACTACAATAAAAATAAAACACAAACTGTAAGTAATAGGAAGAGCGGTTAGTGTTAGGACTCAGTAACACTCCAGATCATGTGGTTTCAGACATAATACTTGTTTGTTTCACAGAGGGTAGGTACTGTAGGTGGATAGGGAAATTTTTCCATATTCTCCATATTTATTGCTGATTTTTTTACACATATTGTGTAGCATCAGGGGCATAAAAAATATAAAAAAAACACACACCTGTTATACAAAATTCACTACAGACATTCAGATAGGTCATCACTGTGCATGTACAAAGATAAAACACTTTTTTAGTTTTTGTATGGCCTTGTTTAAACAAGTTGATTAGAATTCCTCCCTAATGTGATGACATATAAGAAGATTCCCTCTCCTGACTAGTTGCTTTGCTGTTCTCTGGAGGGAGGGTGGCAGAGTATACACTCTGTCACGGCGTGCGCCTGTGATGGGAGTGCATCCAAATCAATATCGCTTTTCGCTCACTCCGAAGCTCACTAGCTAGGCGGACTCCCCTTCTGCAGATGCACGAAGGAATGGGGCCGCGGAATTAGGCAGGGCTGGTCAGCCATCGCCGCTAATGATCCCGGGCGTCTCCCCGCACTATAAAACACAGCAGGGAGTGTAGCTTGGGGTCGGTTGGGAGACTGGACTTTACTTGGTGGTGTGAGTGTGATGCGCGCGCAGAACGCGGAAGAGCGGCATGCACACGGGGGCAATGGAACGAGCCCCAGGGAGTTCAAAGGGGCGGGTAGTACTTTGAACTCCGTGACGAGGTCTTTCGCTCTCATGATGGAGCTGGATTATGGTGACCCTGCCGCCGAAGAGGAAAAGGCCACAAGGAGGTTCACGTTACGGCCCCTGTTCCCAGCCGGGGAAAGCCGCCCAGCCACCGGACGTCAGAGAGGACTCCCGTCTAAGGCCGCGCCCACTGAGAGCTGGCGCAGAGTCAGCGCAAGCTGACGGAGGCAGGAGCTGCTGTCCACGTGGGCCCATGCTGCCACTAGATCTACACGTGCACAACATCCCTTCCCTTTCTTTCTTCCTCCTTTAACCCTTTCCTTTCCCAATTTTACTTAAATAAATTACCCTTTTTCCCATAAGACCTCGCCTCATGTCCGTGCTTTATGGTGCTGCCCGTGCAACATGGGTCGAATAACTCACTCACTCACTCACTCATCGTCACATTCAATTCAATAAAATAAAAACATTTTGTATAGTGCTTTTAATGCATGGATGGAATGTGTATGAATCAAAATGATTGGATATTAAACATCCTGGACAGGGTGCCAATCCAGCGCAGGCGCATACATACACACACTCACACGCACATTCACTCACACATTTGGGGCAATTTGGGAATGCCAATTGGCTTAATCTGCATGTCTTTGAACTGTGGGAGGAAACTGGAGTACCTGGAGGAAACCCACCAAGCACGGGGAGAACATTCAAACTACATGCACACAGATCCCCGAGGGAATCAAACCCGCACCCTGGAGGTACGAAACCAAAGTACTAACCACTAAGCCACTGCGCCGCCCTGAAATAGAGTTTAAAATATGGGGGGGAAAAAATGCATTTCATACACTTTATGGGAGCTCTGAGTCCTGTTAACTTGTTAAAGAAATAGTAACATATGGGACTTTTAACTTCTAACCGAACTCCACAGATCCCACTCTAATTGAGCACCCATGGGATGTACCGGATAAACAAGTCCGATCCACAAAAGCACCCTAAACCCCCTGGGGCCAGACACTAGAGCACAAACCCTGGGTTGCCATTCTACAAATGGGCCAGCGATGCCCTGTGGCACAGAGGAAACCTAAAACCTAGGTGGCTTTAACGTTAATGTTATGGCTGATTGGCATATCAGTGCACAAAATCTGTTTTCAGTATTTCAAATATTTATCTGTATAATAAGTTAATAGAAGGTTTTAGATTCCCTCATGACTCTCATTGGTAAATTAAATAACCACCTCCTAGTTTAAAAACCGGCCTCTGTTTTTGATGGTCTTATCAGCCAGGTTGATCTTTACTGACAGTTGTAGCTTATAAGATGATTTCGTGTGTTGAGGAACAGAAATCACACCTGAGCTCACATCAGCCGTCCCTCAGAAGACAGAAATCTGATTGCTGTTTCATTCGGACAGCTGCTGCAAAGAAAGCCGGCACATTTCTAAAGCAAAGGAAAGAACATTTTTTATTCATTTATCTTTTTTTACTAAAAGCGATTTTCTCTCAGGTCTTCCTGTTCTGTTTGCCTGTTAAATGGAGCCTTGGAGATTTACTTGGGTGACTTTTATGCCCACAGGCCTTGAAATATTGTCATGCTGGAAATGCAAATGTATTAAGGGAACGTTTCTTACAGTCAAGAGTCTTGCACTCTCCTATACTCTCTTAGCTCATCTCTATACAGTACGTGTACCTTTTTGACTTTGGGGTTTATATAACTGCCACGCGCTGTGGGGAGACCTACATTTCAATTGTTGTGTCCTTGTGTCTGTGTCCTTGTGTAAGTGAAAAGTACCATTTACAAAATTCCTTGCCTAGGAAATTTGCATTGGAGCTAACAAGCTTTTAACCTAAAAGATACTGGGGACAA
This sequence comes from Leiocassis micropogon, assembly GCA_028565275.1. Taxonomy (NCBI): domain Eukaryota; kingdom Metazoa; phylum Chordata; class Actinopteri; order Siluriformes; family Bagridae; genus Leiocassis; species Leiocassis micropogon. The sequence continues at coordinate 6,092,771 of JAOVVA010000054.1, read as the reverse complement.
ACTATCCTGTGCATTATGTATTATTATTAATATTATCCCTTTATCGTTTTTCAGGACGGTGCACTATGAGGGCGGAGCCGTATCCACCCACGCTCGCTCTCTCTGGAGGTTGGAAACTCTTCGAGTAGCGTAAGTGTAACTCTTCTGCTTTCTTTTTAATCTCCTGTCTAGGTGTCTAGATTGGATCCGAATAATATGAATGAATCCCAATAATAACTGGATTCTGCATTGACCTTCATTACCCCAGTCTTGCGCCACTCACTTTGGCCCCGCTGTTACTTTTAATTGCTATATCTCAGTTGCACATCTCAATTTGCACGAGTCTATCCGCTGAATGTTCTGGTAGTGTTTTAGTCTGAGCTGCGAGCCACGAATGCACCGCTGTCTTCACTTCTTCATCAGAAGTGAAATTTCGTCCAAGTAGGGCTGCTTTCTGGGGACCAGACAGGTCCAAGTTCGGTGGAGCGAAATCAGGACTATAGGGAGGATGCTTTAACACCTCAAAACAAAGTGTGCGGACGTGCATCATCAAGAACAGCAAGATCACGCCGCCCTCGGGTAGCAGTCCTCCGTGTTTAATCCGAAGTTTAGGCTTCAGCTCTGTAACGAGCGTCTCACTGTAACGAGCACTGTTGATGAACATTTCTCCCCAATTCTGTCCCTTGAGAATCTCAGAAAACTATAAGCATTGATCAATTTTCCAGCTGATGGTTGACTTTTGAACTTTTTCTCGGTCGGCGATTGAGGATGTCTTCTTTCGATACTCTGCCGTTTACTCTCAGGATCGTAGTGATGAATCCATGTCTCGTCACCGGTAATGGTTCTCATGTATCGGTCCAAATTTCGTTTGAAAATATAACATCTAAACGCTTTTGAATCTGACTGAAATACCTGTATATTTTACACAAATTCACTCTGACATTATGTATATAATCTTCATCCTGACATAATCCTTAAACATGTACTGACCAAGAGTCATAATCTTTTCAAATATTGTTTAGCATCACCATCCCAACCCTTACCAACATTTTTTTCTTCCTGTGTCTCTTTTTGAATGTCACTACAGTTCTGTAACAGCATTTACACAACCGATCTCGCGCACCGTTTGGCCTAGAGCATAACGTGCCGTTTATTTAGATATTAGGTTCTGAGGCATGAACAGTGTCCTTTCTCTAAATAGTGTTGCTCACAGACCTGCCGTTTTCTGCCCTCCAGGGAATCCAGTGTGTCCCAGTGGACTTATCTGCACCCTGAAAAGTGTAAACTGTCATATTCACACGTCCGAAGGGTCCGATTACACTCAGCGGGTCCGTTTATGAGAAAATAGCCAAGGCAGAAATTTCTTCACTTTGGCACAAGGTAGCTTTTGGGCTGAGCTGAGTTTGAGCGGAGTTTGTACACCGTGCCTCCTCTTATCCCTGCTGTAGTGTTTTATCAAAATGACATTTTGAGGATGAGGACAAATTCTGGAGCGAGAGCATACAGTAGGCTATATACTGTTGCACTTTTACTTCACAGAGCAGAACTTCTTTAAACACGGTGTATTTTTACACTCACCTGGCCACATTATTAGGGACTAGTACTGTGCTAGTACTGTACTAGGTTAGACCTGCTTTGCCCTTTTTAAAAAAAAATTCTTTGCCCTAAATTCTTCATGGCATAGACTTAACAAGGTGCAGCAAGATTTTGGTCCGTATTGGCATGAGAGCTTTTAGCAGTTGCTCCAGATTTTGTCAGATGCACATCCTCTTGTTCCACCACATCTCAGATTGCTCTGTTGGATTGAAAAAAAAAAAAATCCCAGTCGATGATTATACCCCATCTGACAACCACAACCATGTCATGCATTATTACCATGTTATTGGGTGATTTAGATATTTGTACTAAAGATTGTTTGAACAGGTGTACCTAATAAAGGGGCCAGTGAGCCACTATAAGTATATATAAGTATACTATAAGTATGCTGCTGTTGTTTAGCTTTTGAGTAATTAAGTGTGCGGTACACACGATGCTGACCGAGATAAGATGATGGAATACACTGACGGAAAAAGGAACTTCTACGGTATTGCCTTGTTTATCAGCTGTCTTGAAGGAACTCTGGTGACAGGAGATGCTGTTTATGAATGACGTTGATGAATGAATGTAATGGCGTATATATTGATGCTGCTGTTGTTGTTTGTTTTCCCTCCAGCTGGAGCGGCAGTCACATTCGATGGGGTCAGCCGTTCCGTTTACGTCACGTGACCACGGGCAAGTACCTCAGCCTGCTGGATGATAAAGGCCTGCTGCTGATGGATAAGGAAAAAGCCGACGTCAAATCCACCGCCTTCTGTTTCCGCTCTTCGAAGGTGAGTCTCGCCAAACACACCATCATGGAGTGATAAACCTAAATTATTGTCAGAGGGAAAAAAATTATTTGACCCCCGTGTCATGCTATGGTAAAAAGCTCGCCCTATGAGGCGAATTCGAACCCCAGATGATGCTGTAGCCAGGAGCCTAGAGAGAGCTGATGGCCGAGCTCGCTCAGAGAGGAGGGATGGGCGGCACTCTAGCCCTCTCACATCAATCATGCCTCTATCATTTATGGGCTTCTGTGAGCTCACACAAGCAGAAGGAGCAGATAGCGATATCCTCGGAGTGTGTTATGTCACTCTCAACGGTTCGTGAGTAGTAAGCAGTTTATTAAAGTATAATTCTAAATAATAATAAAAATTTATTAATTCAAAAATTATGTCTGTGATTTAGTATTTTAATTTCATTTCTATATGCGAAGTGGTCTTGGGACAAACTCTAAAGTAAGGACTTTAATGATTAATCATTAGTCAATTCATTCCCATTAAGAATTTTTTATAAACGTGGTAAGCCATAATGCTTGTTTTGCGTAATGTTTACTCCTTAGCTCACATATCTATCAACTTGTACACCTCAAGAGAGCGCACTTGCAGTTCAAACAGTGCGAGATACTATATACAGGTAGTCCCCGACTTATGAACGAGTTCCGTTCCTGGAGCACGTCTTTAAGTCCGGTTTGTTCTTAAGTCCGACAAAGTGAGTCTTGTACGCCTTTGACACGAATATACAATGTAAAGTATACCAATCCATTTGACTAAATCTGTCCCCTTTCCCCACACTGCCATCATGTGGACAAATACCATAATTGAGCCTAAGGACCTTGCTTTTGAATAAGGATAAATGGATGGATGGATGGATGGATGAATAGATAGATAGATAGATAGATAGATAGATAGATGCTGTCTATAATACTGCACTCTTTCAAAACTGAGAAAGGAAAGGAGATAAAAAAACAGCAAAAGAATGAGTGAACCAGCAAGTGCTAATGGGATTGGGAAAGAGAAAATTTGGAGTGCGAAGTCGATTTTGAGCGAAGGTTATCGAGTGTAACATAGCACGTGTGTGAGAGCAGGAGGTGTCAGGCACAGAAGGTGTGAGAGTCCGCCTCAGTGTGACCTCTCATTAGGGTGTGTGTTTGGATTTATCTCAGCTCCATGGCATGACTCTGGGCGACACACTGAGAGCGCCGTCAGCCTGTAAGCTCAACCAAACTAAAACTGTATTTTCTGCAACACAAAGTCATTTCTTTAGAAGAAATTCAGAAGGAGAAAAAAATGTCAGGGTGTAAGTTATGCTGTTTATGAGGTGATAAGGTTATGAGGTGATAAGGTTTGGAGTCTGATCCTCAAAGAGTTAAATCCAGAGCACTAAACAGTATTGTGGATTTTTTTTCCTTATTTTTTCTCCGTCGTGACCACAGGAGAAGCTCGATTTCGGTCTGAGAAAAGAGGTGGACGGCATGGGCGTGCCCGACATTAAATACGGCGACTCTGTTTGCTACATTCAGCACGTGGACACGGGTCTCTGGCTCACCTACCAGTCGGTGGACGCCAAGTGTGCACGCATGGGCGGAGTCCAGAGGAAGGTGAGTGGCTCCACAGCTGGATTGTAAGCAGAAACAAGTAGACCTCAACCACACCGGCAAAACAAATAAATGCCCTCCTACAACATACAAGTTCTTTGTACAATTAATACAATTTGCACTGCCACACATAAAGTTGCACATTAGGGCTGAACTAAAATAAACCTTATTTTTCTTATTAGATCTTATTGTTTTGTTTTTTTTGTAACTTGTGATTTATATGCTTTATTTATATTTTAGCTTTTTGTTATCATTGCACTTGTAACTTCTGCTCAGTTCTCAGATATATGTAAGATATACAGTGTGTAATCACATCTACAACCTGTCTGTGTTACTGTCTCTATTGCTGCTGCACACTGTATCTGAAATGTCCTTCGGGATCAATAAAGTATCTATATATCTATTTATCTATCCATCTATCTATTTATTAGGCTATAATGCACCATGAGGGTCACATGGATGATGGTCTGACCCTCTCACGTTCCCAACACGAGGAGTCGCGCACTGCCAGAGTGATCCGCAGCACAGTCTTCCTGTTCAACCGCTTCATCAGGTAACACACACCTCCACACGCTTACACACCAGTTCTACTCATAACTGTTAAACTGTTCAGCCTCGGTGCCTCAGTATCGAAAAGCTCAATGCAGACTTTCTCCTGTCCTTCTCTCCAAAGCTTTAAAGGTGCAACAATTAGTTTCCTTCCTTCTATATTTTATTCTTTCCTTCTTTCTTACTTTCCTTCTGTTTTTTTCTTTCTTCCTTTTATCCTCCTTTAATTTTTCTCTTTCTTCTTTGCTACTTTCTTTCTTACACTCTTGCTTTCTGAGCCCCTTCTTTCTTTCTTTCTTTCTTTTTCCCCTTTTTCTTCCCTTACTTTCTTTCTTTTTTTCTTTCATTTTGCTTCTTGCATCCTTTATTGCTTTGTTATTTTCCTCTTACTTTTTCTTCCTTCTTGATTCTTATTCGTTCCTTCAATTTTCCTTCATTTCATTCTTTTCTTCTTTCTTATTTTCCTTCTATTCTTCCTTTCTTTATTTTATCATTCTTTCCTTCTTTCTTTCTTTCTTTTTTACCCTCTTGTTTTGTTTGTTTGTTTGTTTCTTTTTTTCTTTCTTTCTATCCTTAGTTGTTTTTCTTTTATTTTGCTTCTTTTCTGTTTCTTCAGTCCTCACTTGCTTTAGTATTTTATTTTTTGTTGCTTTTTCTTTATTCCTTTCTTCATTTGTTTCCTTCCTTCTGTTCTTTTTCCTTTTTCACTATTTACTTTGTTTTTTCTTTCTTTCTTTCTTTCTTTCTTTCTTTCTTTTTTATCCTTCTTTCTCTCCTCCCTTTTTCCTTTCTTCCTTCTTTTGCTTCTTTTTTTTACCTCCTTCTTTTCTTCCATTCCTCTTCCTTACCTCGCTTCCCACCTTTGCCCTGAACTCCTCTTCATCACACCACCCTGCAGTTGATTAGTTTCCAGTAGCAGCGCTACAGTGAGTGTTTTATTCTTTATTATTTAAATGTCCGGCTCAGTGGAGCTGTGGTTTGTACTCGTGCCTTATATACAGATGGTTCAGTTGACGTTCTGCCCAGAGTAATCAGCAAGGAATTAGAAATCAGGGACACACATTAACTCAGGTAATATCTAAATCTAAACAAAGACACACACACACACTTTGCACTTTTTCTTTTCTTTATTACTTGTACAAATAATCTAGAAAATACGCGGAACATGATTACAGACAGTGTTTTATGAGGTTGAAAAAACAGTTTGTCAAAGTGTGGGCTGTGACGGCTCGCTCGTCTGTGTTTACACGGCCGCCTGTCAGTTCTATAGACATCGCACAACGCCCCTTCTCCCTGCCAGACAACTCTCTGGTAAACAAAAAAAACAACATCCTAGGCTTCGATAAAACTTTACGACAAGAAAAACACTCAAACTTTGTTGGATTGCTGTGATTTTTCTTTTGTTTTTGTGGTTAGAAATAAGAGAAACTTAAGAGAAACTCGCATTGTGGCGGCACAGTGACCTAGTGGTTACAGAATGAACAGTGCTGCTCCTGGACAGGTTGTTCAACACAATCTGCAAAATTCCAATGCAGCTTACTATGCTAGCTAGCTAACACCAAAGGTCACAGTCAGATTAAAATCAGGACAGTGAGGGGACTATTCAGGTTATCACTTTTAGCATGGGTGTTAGCGAAACAGCTGAAAACCACATGAGAACTCATTACAAAGGAAAACAGCAGTAAAATCACATTCAGAAGTTATTGGGAATTCTACAAATTATAGACTAAACGAAATAGACTAATCTCACCGAATGCAGCTTTAACTCAAGCTACTCAGTGCGATCACATCTCTAGTGGGTCCAGTTCATCATTTTAATTCTGTCTGCGTCAGTTTTTCCTTTTATCTTGTCGCCTGCTGGAGAAGTATTGATGACACGTAGGATCAGTATCCGTTATCTCGCGGTGGCTGCCGTCATCGTCATACTTTTGTTCTATCTTCAACTCCTTTTAAACTATTCATGATTCTTTGATCAAACCTTCACAGAAGCTTCATTAGGATCGCAGATATTATCACACCAGCTATTTCCGTGGGCAGGCAAGTTTATATCATAATTTTGTACACCCCAGTCAAAATGATAACGACCTTACATTACATTACACCTTGCAGCCTACGGACATTTTCCCAATCTCATTCCTGAACTGGGGGAAAAAAAAGGTTCAATCTGGTAACTTAGTACACTCTGTCCACCCTGTCTGTATTGATTAAACTCTGCATCAGGCAGTAATGGAGGTTATCTTTACCTCTCGTCTCTCTCTCTCTCTTTCGCTCTGTTCCTTCAGGGGTTTGGACACCCTTAGTAAGAAGGGAAAAACCTCCATGCTCGATCTGCCAATCGAATCGGTCAGCCTGAGTCTGCAGGACTTGATCGGCTACTTTCAGCCCCCTGACGACCACCTAGAACACGAGGACAAGCAGAACCGACTCCGAGCGCTGAAGAACCGACAGAACCTCTTTCAGGAGGAGGTCTGTAGCTGTGTTAGGGCTTACAGGAGACCTTTCCCTGCTCAAGCTCCTTTCCATTTGCTCCCCATTTAACCATGCATTTATCAGACTCATGTGATGTAACTGAATATTAAGTGGCATATCTTTAGTACTGTGCCAAAGTCTGTATGTTCTTTTTGTACAAACTTTCATTAGTATTCTGGCAAAATAAAAAAACATGCATGAAAAAAGAAGCAGGTGCAGCAAAGTCCTCAGCGGGGCTGTGGCTGGTTTTGCAGGATACTAACAGCTCATTTCAATACTGCACAAATTGTACCTGAGACCATATTTTAAGCAAAGGCTCATCACACGAATTATTGACTTAATCCCCCCCGATTTTCTCCCTAATTTAGTGGTGTCCAATTGCTTCCCGTCACTAGGGGGCTCCCACATTAAGGCTACTACTACCACTCAGTCGGGGGGGCCGAAGACTGTCACGTGTTTCCTCCGAACCAGCTGACAGCTTCTTTTCAAACTGCTCGCTCACGCACCGTTGGGGGCGGCGTAACACTCGGAGGGCAGCGCTATCCACTCCTTCCGCTTGTGTGAGCTCACAGACGCCCATGATTGGCCGTACACCTACAGCCGTGATTAATGAGGAAGCACTAAGTACCTCTCATCCCTCCCCTCTGAGAGAGCTCGGCCAATCAGCTCTCTCTAGACCTCAGGCTGCGAGAGGTTACAGCATCACCCGGGAATCGAACTCGCGATCTCCGGATAATAGGACGAGCACTTTACCCCTGCGCCACTCGCAGCCCCTTATTGACTTAATAAACATCATTAATTAACGTTAACTTAATGACGGCTTTGGTGGCTCAGTGGTACAGTAGGTCTTTTACTTGCCACGTGGAAGGCCTGGGTTTGATCCCCAGCCACCCAAACCCCAGCCACTGGATGCATTGCAGGTCTTAAGCCTGGATAAAATGGGAGGGTTGCGTCAGGAAGTGCATTCGGTGTAAAACCTGTGCCAAGTGGTTCACTGTGGCGACCCCTTGACGGAAGCCTCCGAAAGACTAACAGCAACAACGTTAACTTAATTCAAGTTTACTGCTTTTTATAGTATTTTTTTTTTCATTTACAAACTTCTAAATCTAAATTAGAAACTTTTTTGAAGACATCCCTCCCTGCTCGACAGCAGAGAGACTTTTGCACAGTACTGTATATAAAAATGTGTGTGCGCGTGTAACTTAAGTCTTCGTTTAAGTTATTACAAATGCATAATGCACTGCTAAAATGTACTCTGTCTGACTGTTAAAGTTATAGAGAATTATTAATATTCAATATTCAAAAACTCTCAATCAATTATGCTGCTGTGAAACTTGAAAAGCTGTTTTAATAGGTCATTTACAGAGACCGGTACTTGCCTGTATGTGTCTGAGTGTGTGTGTGTGTGTGTGTGTGTGTGTGTGGTCATGTGTGTCTTTGTGTGCCAGACTGCCTGTTCAAGTTGTCATGCTGTCATTTCCTTCCATTTAGTTCTCCATTCTTATCTGCTTCAAGCAGTCATTAGTGTTAAAAGCCCCCTGACACAAAAGGCTATTTTCCACTTGTATGACCTCCATCTCTCTCTCTCTCTCTCTCTCTCTCTCTCCATGTGGTCATGCTCCAAGTGACCATTAACACAATCCCTGTGCTAATATGCAGAACACTCAAGATTCACTTATGCATACATGTTTCTAGAAATATTTATTTGTCTTCATGTTTCATGTTAAGTCATGCTATTAAAGCGAGGTTTTACTGCACAGTTTAAAACGTGGGTTGTGCATGTGGGTGTGTGTCCTGTAGGGAATGATAAACCTGGTCCTGGAGTGTATCGACCGCTTGCATGTGTATAGCAGTGCGGCTCATTTCGCAGACGTGGCAGGACGAGAGGCAGGAGAAGCCTGGAAATCCATCCTCAACTCTCTCTATGAGCTCCTGGGTACGAGTCCTCCGTCTCACCACGCCACAATGTCAAGTCGAAATAAAACTTTTTTATTTAAGCAATATCACACAAGAGGGAGTGCTGTTATACTGAATATTGGGATTGAGCCATGAGACTTGTGTTAATTGCTAATTAGCTTTGAAGCTTGCATTAGTCACGAACCGAGCAACATGTATGGTTCAGGGGCAATTCAGAACAATGTAGATGCAACTACTGATTAGACAAAGTGTTTTTAAGATGACATAACGTTATCAGATGTGATTTCTTGCTTTCCATGACTGGGTCTAAATCTGGGTTTTGGCAGGCAGCTGCTCTCCCGTCTTTCCAGTCCTGCATACTTATAGTTAAACATCCCAGTGCTGTTATGCTCTATATCAACACTCATAAAATGCCTCTCGTCCAATCAGATTACTCACTCGGAACTAACTGTTAAATAAAATATAAAATGCATTATTAATGGGCGGAGCCATCACATGTTTAGGAATGTTACTTCAAAATTGTTCCAAATGGATAACGGGTGAATTGACAACGCAGCTTTGTTTGCAGATACGTCATAGCGTTTGAGTTGTAGGTGTAGGAATGTCCTGTGCCGAGCTGCTTATCTAAATGATGGCGAAAGGTTTTTCATGTGTCATGCATATTCAGAGTTACCATGGACTGTGAAATTCCAGAAGTAACACAAGCACAGGTCTGGTCATCAGGCTCCGTCTGTCAATTAGTGCTCATGAATTATTCAAGATCGAAGAGTCTGAGTAGTCAATTAAATTCCCTATGTCTTTCACGCTGTCTCTCTTCTTCTCCAGCCGCCCTGATCAGGGGTAACAGAAAGAACTGTGCGCAGTTTTCCAGCTCACTGGATTGGCTGATAAGTCGTCTGGAGAGACTGGAGGCTTCATCAGGTATGCGGTGAAAATGACCCACCATCCCAGCACATATACACAGAGACGCTGTGGCTTAAAGTCTTAACGACGCTCTTTCATCACTGTGCTGTCTTGCAGGAAATGGACTTGATTTGGCAACCTTGCAAAATTTTCAGCTTTAGAGCCTGTGTATATTTTATTCATCATTCGCAATCTGCTATATTATACTGGGGAAGATTTCATATTAAAACCACAGAGTCATGCAGAAATGAGAAAGCGGTACTGAATATATTTGTGCTACATGCAGACATAAAATATATAACAAGTTTGTGGTTTAACTACGTTCTCGGTTAGGTTTTTTTGGTGGTTGTGGGATTTGAACCTGGGACCAATGGCTTAACCACTGAGCGAGCCCTGACTCCAAACCTGAACCCCCAAACCTTCACTCAGCAACCTGGAGCCTCAAACGACCCTTTAGATATGTACCTCATAAGGAAAAAAAACCCATATTTTTTTTTAATTACTCATTAAATTTAGTCCATGTTTACCCCAAACCATTTTTTCCTTCCCTTTTTTTTTTTTGCCAGACTGTTCTGTGACGAGCGAGTTGCTACTGATCTGTCTCTCCGAAGGTGTCTCAGTGACTCACAAGCTCTCAGAGCAAAAGACATGAATGCTGATGAATATCTGCTCGTGTGCAGATAAAGTGGGACGAGATGAAGCTGGAGTGTCTCAGAGATGCCTATGCAGGAGAGAAAGAGAAAAAAAACATTCTATCTCTTATCACAGATTTATAGTGAGGATTTAGTGCACTGAGATTTACTGAGCACTCTGGGAGATGGAAGATCAACACGTTTGGGGAGATTTAGGAGCCTGAGGTAGACACGTAGGAGAAAAGCCACAATCAACAGCCACACTAGTCACACAGATGCTGTCAAAGTATGTTGTTTCATTTTAGTGGTAGGATGTCTCGGGGACTGAGAGGACTGAGGACTGCCATCTCAGCAGGAGCTGACTCCACCTAAACCTGGTTAATCCATAAATGGGCGAATTGGTGGAAAGAACAGAGCCTGTTTGTTGGTTGGAAAACGTCTACGTACCTCAGTATCCACAATCTAGCTACTGTAGATTAGCTTTAGCTTAGTTAAAATGCTAAGGCGGCTAATGTTATTTTATATGGTGATGCTACTTTGCATTTGATTGAACTCCGTCATCCGTATCTTACACGACATTCAGTGCCAGCTCCTTCATTTCTTGTTTTAAGTTGAACTTAATATATATATTTTTTTTATTCACCCCATATAGTTGTTATGAATGGAAAACTTGGCTATTAAGACCAAAACCATTTTTTTTTGTGTGTGTTTTTTATTGGGACCAGAGTGTAAATGTTTATTTCTGTTGTCAATTTGAAATTTTTTTTGAAGATTGACTCAGGTTTAGAGCAAGCGGTCCTAGTGGTCATTTCAGGAACTGCATGTTTTGGAATTTTCGCATTGGACTAATTTTTCAGTACCAGGGTTTGCACCATGATATAAATACACAAACTAAGGCCTTGTCCACAATTTAGAAGCAAATACGGAATTCAACAGTGTTGGAGACGAGAATAGAATAATAACAAAGGAGGCATCTGATCAGACGCGAAGACGTGTGTACAGAGAGGGGGAACCTCGGACAAGTAGCTTTTCAAGTCACACACATGGCTGTAGTCAGTATTCTACTTTTTTTTACGTTTATTGCGTTGCCATTGGTAACACAAAGGAAAACAAGAACAACAAAATGGAAATAATGCAAATCTTAAAATCTTAACTGTTAATAATTTTCCTCATGTATGTATCTTTATTTTATTGAATAGATTGTGTGTAAACTAAATTTGTTCATGACAGATTATAAATGTCTTTATAGAGCTGGACGTGGTGCTAAACTCATGCTAATTATAAGTGTGTTAATCTGTTTTTTTTTTTTTTTAAAAGAACAACATTTACAAACATAATTGGTTGTTTCTTTCACGCCCGGCACATCATTTTATAAAAAGTATAATAAGTTGGCTGGTTAGCTAAAGTGACGCATAGCAGACAGCGAGCAGTTTGACACCTGCAATGCAGCTGTCACTCAAATCAGCCATGGCCATAATTAGGGCCAACTAAGGCTTAGGCTAATTAAGGCTAACTGCTCTTAGTCAGTGGGCTGTCTGGAGGGTGCACGCCAGTCCAGTGTGTGGTCAGTGTGGACGCCACCTCCAGTGGTCGCGGTTAGGTTAGGCGTGCTGAAGGGCCGAGCTGAACGGGGCAGAATTTGGCGGAGCCGAGGAGGCGGTGGAGCACTGACGCCGGCTTCTGATTGGTTGCTTTTTCCATTGTGAATCCTGTGGAGTCTGTGGGCGCAGGAAACACTCTTGAGACTTTTGACCTCCGCGGCTCTTTTATATGCAGTGGATGACGGCAAGACAGTAGGCGATAATCTCCTTGTCTAGGCCTGGTGGGTTAAGGCGCCCTGCCCCTGCTTTTTACACAGTGGAGCTGTCCGTGGTGTTGAACGTGCACTGTGTGTGCCTTTTGTGGTTCAGCCACAGAGGTGTCCAATAGAAATAGGCGCTGGGTATCAGGCCGCTGTTACAAATATGTAACTAATATATGGAGAAATAAGCATGCACCTTTAGTCATTTGTGCCATAGAAGGTATGTGAAGCAACAGGCATGTGAAAGGCGTGGACAGTCAGCAGAAAGTTTATTGTAAACAAAATTCATTATAGTACTCTCAAGCTTTTTTCTCGTGTTTGCCTGTAAGCCACATTTCCCTCAGCTAAACACTATGACCTTTAAAAAATGTTTTCATATGCCCAAATCCTAATACAGACTCCGAGGGAGTTTTTAATGTGTGTGTGTGTGTGTGTGTGTGTGTGTGTTTGTGAGGTCATGTTTTTCCATGTATGGATCATTTATCATTGTGCCATGAGGGTACGTATAGCTCTCCTGCTTTGAGCTGTCATCCTGCACCTTGATGTGAAAATGAAGTATTGTATTCCCGCATCAGTCCACATGCATAAAGAAGCAGTAGGCCTGAAAGCAAATACTTTTACCTAAAAAAGGCAATGCGCCGGATTTCGATAGGACACAGAAATTCACCAGTTGCCATGTGAATTTGGGAGGAATGACAGGTGTTTCCTGATATTAACATTAGAATCCACACTCGCTCTTCACATCATTTTACATTAGTTATCTCTAATTTTCTCTTCATTTTTCTGCTGGAAAGATGTACTGATACATCAGGCTGTCTATGTGGGACCATCTTCAACAGCAGTGATTGATTCAAATATGAGGAGAACTCCAACCAGAGTAGGACGTCAGGATGGATCACGCAGATTTGGAAAGCAGAAGGGGTCAGGATTACTGGTATCTCAGGAGTATCATGTATAGCCTGACAAAGAGAGAGAGAGAGAGGGAGAGAGAGAATAAGAGAATGAAAGAGGGAGCCCTGTAGAAACCCTAACGCTATATGACGTAATATAGTTGTAACTAGGTTGCGACATTGCCACCAGAAACACAACTTCAGACCAGTGGTTGTTTTTAAATTTTTGAATTACTTTCGTTATAAGAACATGGAAAATGTTGATTGCATGACCTTTACCATTGGTCCAACATCATTTTATTTAAGTAACTCGACTTCCATAACATTGCTAAATTCAATTTGTCACAAAATTTTGCCAATCACAAATCACTGATGGTGGAGAGACCAGGGGAACACAGGTTATTAAGTGTGAGCATTGTCATATTATGGTTAAGGGCAGTGTACTTATTTTTGCAGAGTGCAAGTAGGTACATGGAAATAAGGGTGCCCTAGAACATAAAGCTGCTACCCACTCCACCATCACGAACCTGAGTGAAAATGAGGTCAACAATGTCTCAGTTCACCAAAACACTCTATTCACTGCAAAGAATTAGCAAAAGCTCCTAATAAACTAAGCCTTGACTTTTACATTGAGATTGGGTCAAACTTTTTAACATTTTTGGAAGGCTATCTCTGAGGGGCTTTGTAAGACAAAGCTCTACTTGCTGCTGTAGTATTCGTTATATAAGGTACCAACAAACAGCTTGCTTTTTTTTAAATTCAAATAGGTGTGGCATATCGTAAATGACCAGATAACCAAGAAGCCAATATATTTGCAACATGAGGACATTTAGTGCTTTATAGGTCAACAGGTCAAGTAATAATAAAGGTTTTTCTAATTAAATTACCAACCGGGATTATACTAAACAAATAATGTTAAAAATGGAAACTATAAAATACCAGCTGATCTCTTGTGAGATTGATTTCCATTACCTGTCAGACATGTTGGATTTGTAACTCAACAGCGAAACCAGAGAAAAATTTACTGGACACCTGACATTTGGGTTTGCGGGACACTTTTTAATGCACTTTTTTGATGCATTATGCTTTTATAAAAAAAAAAAAAAGTGTATATTAACATATATGAACTTTGCACTGCAGGTATCCTGGAGGTGTTGCACTGTGTGCTGGTGGAGAGTCCTGAAGCCCTGAACATTATCAAAGAGGGACATATCAAATCCATCATCTCCTTGCTAGACAAGCATGGACGCAACCACAAGGTCTGAGCCAGACGTGTTCCTTCTTTTCTTTCGAATTGTTGCAAGAGTGCAAGAGAATGGTGTCTTGGTGGAATTAGCTGAATAAGTTCTGCTCTTATAATATACAAACGGATTTCAATACTCACTAAGGAAACGTGTCATAACGGTCTTTTGTGTTGCCATAAAGAACCGGCCACCTTTATTGATTGTGTTGACAGCTGAAAATGTCTAATCACAAATAGTCTTTGAAGTTGAACGATTATCCAGTTAGTGTGCACGCACTGTTAACTTCCATCGTACGTCTTGCATCTCTTTCAGGTCCTGGACGTGCTGTGTTCCCTGTGTGTGTGCCATGGGGTGGCAGTTCGCTCCAACCAACACCTCATTTGTGATAATCTGCTTCCAGGGAGAGACCTGTTACTGCAGACGCGCTTGGTCAACTACGTAAGCAGGTACATTCAGTTGTACAAGTACACACACACCATTATGGTAATATCGTCTTTGTAAGGTCATTTGAAACAGAAGTGAAGAAAGACTCTTTTGTTAAGCACCAATTACATACACTGTAAGTCTCACAATTATTATCTATAATCTTATAATTCATAAGAGAATTATAATGTAGAGTATACATTTATAATCGCTGTAGTCATTGCACTGCATTGTGCTCCTCTGCTAAGATATTATATATGAAAAGATATTACTTGAATATTAGAGTTATATTAGGTTTCCTCTGGTAGCCCCTTTTCACTGATAGACATACTGTAATGAAAGAAATACACTATATAGCCAAACGTGTGTGAACCCCTGACACTTCCATAATTCTATGGGCATAAGTACAGAGTTAGCCCCACCTTTGTTGCTCCAACAGCCGTTACTCTTATGGCAAGGCTTTTATATAGATTTTGGAGTGTGGGTATGGGGTCTATGACGACCTTATTCCTGTCAGGAGAGCTTACGGGATGGATTTTTCAGGACTGTTTCCTAGGATCCACCACCAGTCACCTGCTTTGAGGCTCAGGATCTTTGAGGATCCTTCTTTGAGGATTTCCCTGACTCTGTTGGCAAAGAACGTGGAACCCGTAACTATCACTTTGAATGGCTCCCAGCCCGGTCTGACTGTCTACCAAGTGGAACCAACGCTTAACTTCCGTCCGCCCATGTCTCTCAAAGTACTTTTTGAGGTGTGCAGCGAAAACTGTGCCACAGATCTCAGATTTAATAGCATCTCCCTTCTGGTCCAGTGGTGCTATCTTGGCTTTGGACTCTGACAGCTACCCCTTGGTCTGTTTCCCACCTTGGGTACAATAAGGCCACGTAGATCTTGTTGCTACCATCTGAGAATGTGATCCCCCATGGTTTTGCTTTCCGGCCAGCTAGCGTTAGACTTTTGTGATACTTAACTTGACTGAGCTGCACATGCTCCTCGAAGAGTTTGATGGCCTTGTTTTTGAGTTAAGCTCCCATTTCCTGTCTCTTGGAATGTCTTCCTGACAAGAATGGCACTTTTTAGTTTTTAGTTTGGCAGGCGTAACGAGATCAATTGGATCATAGAGCATGCATTGCTTAGTGAGGTTGAGCTCTGATCTTGTTTAGGTGAGGAGGCCTGGGAAGTTCTTGGTGTTTGAGTTCATCCTAAAGGTGTTCAGTGGGGTTAAGTCAGGGCTCTGTGCAGTTCTTGGCACGCCATGTCTTCATGGAGCTCACTTTGTGCACAACAGCATTGCCATGCTGGAACAGGTTTGGGCCTCTTAGTTCCATTGAATGGAACCTGCAATGCTGCGGCATAAACTCTTATATAACCCTGTTGATCCAACTCTGTTCAAAAATATTGGAGAGGTCCAGATAGCACCATGAATGAACCTACTTTTGACCATGTGGTATACATAGCGGAAGATTTTTCCTGTAGAACCGGTTGTAAAGGAACCATGCACATAATTTTTTCCAACTTACTATTGATACATTTGTGATTTGTTTATCGCACAGCATGAGGCCAAACATCTTCCTGGGAGTGAATGAAGGCTCAGCGCAGTACAAGAAATGGTATTATGAGCTGATTGTGGACCACGTGGAGCCGTTCGTGACAGCGGAGGCGACTCATCTTAGGATAGGATGGGCGTCTACACCCGGGTACTCCCCTTACCCGGGAGGGGGCGAGGGCTGGGGGGGCAACGGTGTCGGAGACGATCTTTACTCTTATGGTTTTGATGGACTACACCTCTGGTCAGGTGAGAGCGAAAGGCACATGTTCTATACAGGAACAAACAGAGTTAAATTAATTTATATGGGTTATTTACTATTTTGGTAATAAAAGAGGTGTTTGTGGTACTTTATGTGACAGCTAACGTCCAGCCATCTGTCTGTTTGGATAAGCATGCTACTTCCTCATGTTTGTCATGCCAGTGTGCGTTTTATTGTGAAACGGTTTGTTAATGTGTGTTTCCTGATGTGCAGGCTGCATTGCTCGGACGGTCAGCTCCCCCAATCAGCACCTGCTCTGTGCCGATGATGTGGTGAGCTGCTGTCTGGATCTCAGCGCTCCCAGTATCTCCTTCCGCATCAACGGGCAGCCGGTTCAGGGGATGTTCGAGAACTTTAACACAGACTGTCTCTTCTTTCCTGTCGTCAGCTTTTCTGCTGGAGTCAAGTGAGTGCACGTTATCCAGCTATATGACTTATGCGGGCATTTATATGGTAATAACCAGTATATTACTATTTAGTAATACAAAAACATTGTGGAATAACATGTGGATCTGCTGGTGGGTGTTAAAAATCTATTCTGCAGCTTTAGTAAACCTCTAAAGTAGCATGCGATGATTCATCTTTTGTGTATCCTTCCATACATATCACTCTGCTATAATCCGGTGTGCTTTAGTGACAGACAGTTTGGCTTGAATGACTCCGCAGTTTGTCATAATGCAATTACCCAACATTCCCTGCAGTGTCAGAGAAATTGCTTTATTATTTATTGTAGATCTAGAGCAGTGACAGGTTAGAAAAAGTTCAGCTTAGAATTTGGTAGCCTGGAGACAGTCACTCAGCAACCCTGATGCCTGATGAACATTATGTAATTGTTTAAATCAGTTTCACACCGTGTTGTGAACACACTTTATATTCATTTCTGTTGAAGCAAAATAAGATAGAATACTTCAGTCCCTGTTGTTTTAGTGTAGATATCGAATATAGAAATTTATAGAAATTATCGTTATATTTAAACAAATAAATATGGAAACAGCAAAAAAAAAAAGTTCAAAAGGTTTTAAGCAAAATCAAATGGTGTTTATAGAATAAAACACTCAAAATTCCGTAATAAATTAAAAAAAAAGAAAGGGAGGCCTCTGAGTGGCGCAGTGGTAAAGCGCTCGCCCTATCATCCGGAGATCGCTGGTTCGATCCCCGGGTGATGCT
>JAOVVA010000054.1:6033485-6045714 GCA_028565275.1 Leiocassis micropogon | reverse complement strand
CAGATCTTTGAGTTTAGCTCATGAAAAATGGGAGCAAAAATAAAAGTGTTGCGTTTATATTTTTGTTCAGTGTATATGATTGCAACCAAACCAGTCCAATATGATCTCAAGAAATTGAGGATGCAAAATTGCAAAGGAATTTTGGACATCTTGAACGGTGCAGCCGTGGCAATGCTTTAAACTTCCTGAGTGACATCATAGTGTGATGTTTTTTTCCCAGCATCTCATGTTTTTAAGAGGTCGTAACATGTTTAAAAAGCACACAGGTTGTCTGGGGCGTCTATGGTGCTGGTGCTTGGGCCCGATCATCATTGCTTTGCTGTTATATTTAATTTGTTTTTCTCTTGCCTTTGGCCAAGTCGTTATTTATCTTTGGTCTATTAAGCTGAGCCGTTTTCGTACCATGTGACTTCTCTGATTCTTCAATCTCATGTATTTGCTGTTAAATTGTTAACCGTCTAAGCTCTGTTTTTCTCCTCTCAGATTTGTGATTGTAGTTATTTTTTAGATATTTATCTTTTATTTATCCGTGCCACTGGATTTTTAATCCTGTGTCTGAAAATAACACCCACTCAGTTTATAAATGTATTTCTATGACTAATGAGCCTCAAATACTCTGTGCTGTTTTTAAGCTATTTCTATTTAAACCGAGACTGGACAATGTTTTGTTTATTTATTTTTTTAAAGATAGATCTCAGCTTAGACTGCCCTGGTGTTACAAGAAATTCTTTTTAACAGTACATTATACAATCTAATACATCATGGAAGAAGCTGCTGTACCAAGTCGACATGTGTCTATATAAATGTGGCCAGGTTTTAACCCCCTGGCAGAGGCAGCTAGGGTTTTCCTGCATATATTTCCTGTTAATTAGCAATATTTATGACGTCATTAATCTTCACAAGAATGATATACAGTATATCTAATTTTCCTGCGTCTTCTTCTTTTTCTGCATACACACGCTTGTGTGTATGTGTATGAAAGTGAATCTCAGCAGACCTACCCTCTGTGGTTTGGTGCTGCTCAGCCATGATAAGCTGATTCTGCAAAACAGAGAAGAAATACACACACACACACACACACACTAGGGGTGAACTAAAAGATCAATGCACATTGATCTTGGCAGAGATACCCTGCATGATGTTCCATTTGCGGTTAATATAGTCACCGTTTATGTGATTCTACAAGTAAGAAAGAAATAGAATTGTAGAAATACTCCAAGGAAATCGTATTGTGTGTTCGGGTATTGATGATATAATGCATCCTAAGCAAAACTTGGCGCATAAGGAAATGTTCTACTCAGTGCGATGTCTCAATTATCTGCATCAGCCAAGACTCAGTCGCTGTAATTGTGCTGTGTGTGTGTGTGTATGTGTGTGCTTGTAAAAACGCTGCCTTTAAGAAATCCATTCCACTGTGTGCTTACAAAAAGAAGACCGTATTGCCACCTATTGGTTGCTATGATACAGCAAACAGTAACAACAGCAAACTGCAGTCAAAATAAAGCATTAATATCCTCCATATCACTGCCCAGGTAGCAACAGAGAAACCATTACACTTCCATCTGGAAAGCATTGCACCATGGAGCAGTGGTGATGAACCCATTTCATTCTGACTGCCACACCCAGAAAGAAAATCATCACCACCTGATTATTAGATACTGTATGGTTGACCCAAGATTCAGAAACATAGTGAAAACTTTTAAATACTGTATGCTTCTTTATATTTGGATCATAGTGAAGATGCTATTGGCTTAACTGGTAATTGTAGAATGCCTGTGCAAAAAAAAAAAAGTCGCCATATAGCAGGCAAAGAAAACCACTAAGAAGATTAACTAACTAAAATTACTGGTACAGGAAAGCTCAAGATTTAAGAATATTCGAGTTACTAATTTCCGTAGATATGCACGGAGTAGCCCACATGTATTGTACATAAAAAATATACACTGCAGTGCACCAGCTACCAATGTTTATATACAATAGGTTTAGTGTGTAAATGAATGTATAAAATGTCCACAGTCCGGTATATTGTATGTTGTGTGTGGGGGTGCGGGAGAATTGAGTCGGCCTTATCGGTATCAATGAATCAGTCTGCGAGCACGATGATAGAAATTGATTGTTCTCTGCGTTCCCGGGATTCCGCTTACAGTCATTTTTCTTTTATCGCTGTTTTTGTGTTTTTTATGCTTTACATTGTATATTTGTGTCAAAGGCGTATAAGACTCATTTTATCAGACTTACAAACGAATCCAACTTACGAACGTGCTCCCGGAACAGAACTTGTTCGTAAGTCGGGGACTTTATGTAATAGATTAAGAACTGTCCAACAGAAAACCAAGAAGTATGAAATGTGGTCAGGAAAAAAAATGAATGAGCATCTGAGATCACTTAAACGCTTGGTGAAGTTGCATTGTAAAAAAAAAAAAGCACAAAAAAAAACAGTAGAAACCACAGTACAAGTAAAAACATTTCTGGACACTAAGTGTGACGATAACTCACAGGATTGGGAATCGTGCACAGTGTCCACTGTAAAAGCCTGCACTGGAGTTGCAGTGTTAAGCTCTGGGGTTGATTCACTTGGACTGGTCTACTGTAGGTTCAGCTTTATTCATTTATCAGTTCACCAATCTGTAAAACATGAATGAAGTGATTTCTACATGGCTTGTTTTATCTCCTGTGGCGTAAGACACCTTTTTTTTGCGCTGTGTGAGACAGGCTTTATCCCAGCATGCAGTCTGGGCGTGAGTCAGGTGGGTCGGATGAACTTCGGGAAAGACGTGAGCACACTGAAGTTCTTCACCATCTGCGGCCTGCAGGAGGGCTACGAGCCGTTCGCCGTCAACATGAACCGAGACGTTACCATGTGGCTCAGCAAGAGGCTGCCTCAGTTCATCCCTGTACCGCCAGGCTACGAGCACATTGAGGTCTGATCACACGCACATACAGTACACACACTGGATTTTACACTCGATCAGGCTTTACATCAATCAAGTACAGATTATTCACGTTTGTAGCATTCCAGTTACATTTTGTAATTTGTAATTATGCATAATAAAGTATTTTATTTATATATATATATATTCCATATATATATATTCCAGAATCCTAACCGTGTGTCTGCTCTCTTCAAAAGGTCACGAGAATCGATGGTACAGTGGAGATTCCACCGTGCCTAAAGGTCACACAAAGGTCATTTGGGTCCCAGAACAGTAACACAGACATCGTGTTCTACCGGTTGAGCATGCCCATCGAGTGTGCCGAGGGATTCTCCAAACCCGCTGGCGGGACCTTACCTGCTAACGGCAGTTTCTTCTCTCCGAAGAAGGATCTGGAGGATTTTGAGACGGTCTCAGACTTTGAGGTGCTGATGAAGAGCTCTCACGGACACATGAGCTCAAACGGCCCGGATAAAGAAAGGGATGAGTTCAACAACCACAAGGACTACAACCAGGAGAAACCATCTAAACTCAAACAGAGGTGTGTCCATGTGTGATTGTGTGTGTAAGTGTAGCATTGGATTTGGATGGATGGATGGATTCCAAAACAACGGTGGCAAGAATACAGAAAAAAACCACAAGGTGTAATAAAGGTCTTTATGTGTTTTGTGTAAGAGCTCTGATTGTTTTTTTTTTTCTTTTCTTTTTTTTTTTTACATTAAAGTGCTCTGAGACATCTAGTGCACTCAG
This sequence comes from Leiocassis micropogon, assembly GCA_028565275.1. NCBI lineage: Eukaryota > Metazoa > Chordata > Actinopteri > Siluriformes > Bagridae > Leiocassis > Leiocassis micropogon. Next base: position 6,042,031 of record JAOVVA010000054.1, on the reverse strand, counting down.
AAACATACAAGGGGCGTTCAAGTTAAACCGGGACTTGTGATGGAATTTTTTGTAATTAAAGGCGTTATTAAAAGAACTATTTACGTTAACAGAAGACTTCAAGCACAGAACAGTGATGAGACTCAACTTGATTGATGCACATGTTTTAAAGAAGGCTGCACGTCCACGTATGATGATACCTTGTCGAAATGGCTCAGAGCCCACTGCACTCGTTTCTGTAAACAATCAGTGAGTGGAACGCCGCATCCTTAAAAATCGACAGATAACTTGTCACCAACTTGCCGAAGAGACGCACTCGTCTGTGGGAACTGTACACAAAATCATTCACCAACACCACTTGCACATTACAGGACCTTGTCTAGGGGATATTGCAGTCCAAACCATTTCCACATATTTGGAACCTTAAAGGAGTTCCTGGGAGGCCGGCATTTCAAATGTGAGGCAGGCAGTTCGACCGTTGCTCCTTTCTGCTTTCACGGTAACAAATCCCAGTTTGACTTTATCAACCTTTTTTCCTTCCCTCTTGATAAAAAACAGCAGATGAGTAATTTATCATATAAATATGGAATGACTGGGATGGATTGGCGCCCCCGCCTCATACGCTAAGTGTCCTGTGATTGGCTCTAGCCCCCCCACCCCATGACCTTGTATACAGGACAAAGCGGTATATACGGAGAGTGAGTGACAGTTTCATGTTATGTCAGTATTAACTGACCTCCCTGAAAGCCCCGCCCCCTTCGTCCTACCTTACATTAAGTACTGTTTTGGCCCGTGGTCTCATCTCGGCGGCGTTCCCAGCTTAAATAGCTGCACTCTCACTTCCTCTCCAGGTAATTGGAGAATTGTTTAAGTTCATTAACGTAAATTAAAATCGATGGAGGTGTGTTTGAAGCATAGTGTTAGCATCAATTTAATATATTTATTCGTGATGTCACCAAATATTTTTTTCCCAAAATGGTCCAAAATGGCACTTTAATTTTATTCGTCCATAAAAAAAATATATAAACGCTGAATGTTAAATCTACAACTTTATGAAAATGTTTAATGGTAATGACTGATTGTGTATTAGACTTAATGGGGTTTATTTTCCCAGAGAGCAGGATAGATGTCAGGTCCGTATAATGTATAGCAAAATGACAAGCCTGAGATTCATCCTAGCTAAACGCTAAAACACAAAGTGATTTTAGAGACTATGAAAGTGAAGCCGGTAAATCATCGTGAAAAATATATAAAAGCACATGAATAATCGCAAATGTGAAAAGGTTGTCTTTACAAAGATGAAGAGTCTGTCCTTGATATAATACCTGATATAATAATCATTTATAATGGTTTTATGGAAGAAGAATAAGCAAGTGGCTATGTGTGTGTGTGTGTGTGTGTGTGTGTGTGGAACAGGTTCATGTTGAAAAAGTCCAAACCGGATTTCAGCACCAGTAACTCATCAGCCCGTCTGTCTGAGGAGGTGATGGCTGATGAGAGAGATGATTACGAGTTCCTCATGCAGACGTGCACGGTGAGAGGAAAAAAAAACATTCACAGACACCTCAAGCGCTCTCGTGTCACCTTCAGTACAGGGGTTTTTATCTCTATATTTAGTGAACGCTGCTCATCCACCACATATTAAATTATAAGAAAAATGTGTTCAAGACAGCTACTTTTTTTTTTCTTTCTTTTTTTCAAGGTATAAATTTTGTTTCAGGTATAAATATTGTGACTGATCTTCTCCCGCTTCCTTTGATGTTTTATAATTTAATCTCATCACTATTTAGTTCCAAAGTAAAAGTGACATATACTGTAAATTTGTGTGATTTCATGAAGGCTATTATTGTTCAAAGTGCTTTTTTATGGCTGTCAATATTAACCTGTTTACCTGTAGAAATTTTAATTAATTGCAATTCTTTTGAATTTGAACGCAAATTAATCACCAAGTTTGACCCCAATGGCTTCCCATAATCCCAGCACAGCTACCCGGCTGTGTTTGGTAATTGGCCCGTTTAACCCGGATAATAAGTTGCCTGAGGAAACATCACCAGGTGTGCTGAACTGCAAGTTTCAGCATAAAAAGCTTCTACAGTAGATTAAAGTTTGGATAAAACCAACCTACCTTCAAGGGGAACTATTTTTTACGAGAATACATTAAGTGTCAGATGTGGGAGTGGTGGCTCAGACGGCTAAGGCTCTACTGTCGGTTGAGGGTTCGAGCCTCGCTGTCTGTCAGTGAGTTGTCACGCCCCATATTACCCAGACACAGCATGCATTGCTGGTCCCGTTTGAGAGATTTAACTTTTTACCATTATTGGTAATGTTTGAGATATTATAAAACTATATAATTATAAACAAAATCTGTTTTCTCTAACCAGTCTGTCATGCATTCCTTTATTCCAACATTGTATGTTTATAATACAAGTGTATTGGCGGCACTGTGACTTAGTGGCTAGCACTTTTGCCTTGCAGCTCCAGGGTCCGGGTTCGATTCCCGGCCAGGGAACGAATACAATGCGCCAATATGAATACAGTGGGAATAAATACAATGGTCACAACTGTCTCCACGGTCCTTAGTTGGTCTACAGATGTTCCTAGATGAAAGAATGGATTAATCCTGATTAATCACAGACTATTACTGTGATTAAACTGGATACATTTTTAAATCAATTGACAGCACTATTTTTAAAATTTTTATTTTATTCCCCCTCCATGGTTCAGTACTACTACTCGGTGCGGATCTTTCCAGGCCAGGAGCCGTCCAGCGTGTGGGTCGGCTGGGTGACCTCTGACTTCCACCAGTACGACCCGGCTTTTCATCTCGACAAGGTCCGGACCGTCACCGTCACGCTTGGAGACGAGAAGGGCAAAGTTCACGAGAGGTCAGTGACGCTAGGTTTGTTGGCCAACCAGTTAGTTTTAGCTGGTAGTACAGGAATTTTTTGTTTTCCATTTAAAAAAAAAAAACAATGCTGTATATATTTTCCTAAACGTAAGATCTTACTGTTTCTTTTCTCATTTTGAGATCGCTCCATTTGCTGCTCCATTGCAGTCCTGTAGCTGTTGCTCTGTTCATCTCTCTCTCTCTCTCTCACACACACACACACACACACACTTCTCCTCTTTTGTGTGCTGCAGCATTAAGCGCAGTAACTGCTACATGGTGTGGGCCGGTGAGAGTAATAACCCTGGGCCGGGCCGCAACAATAATGGCCTGGAGATCGGCTGCATGGTGGACACGGCCAGCGGCCTGCTCACTTTCACAGCCAATGGCAAAGAGCTCAGCACTTACTACCAGGTACAGCAGCGTTTGTTATTTATACTAATGAGATCGCTTCTTATCATGTCCAGGCATAAATATACTCAGTAGTGTTCTTTTTACGAGAGGCGTTCAAGTCAAACGGGGACTTGTGATGAAATTCCTCATTGAACGAAGGTGTAAAACAGAAGACTTCAAGCATGCAGTACGGTGATGAGACTCATAACCTCAGGAAAATATCTGAATGGCGGAAATGTTTAAAAAACGTCTATGAACGATGATCCCGGGCCCGAGGTGAGTCGGAGCGCACTTCTGTCGTTCTCGTGAATATTCAGCGAGTGAAATACCTGAAAATCAGTGGATAACTCGTTACAAACTAGCGGAAGAGACGCATCTGGGAATTATTGCCACATCCGCCTTCTGTCCTGACATCGCTCCAAGCCATTTTCACATGTTTGGGCACATTAAAGGAGGTCCTGGGAGGCCAGCGTTTCAGACGTGAAGCTGGCTTCGGTGTACTGAGAAAACTAGTGAAACACTAGGATAAGTGCATTAGTGTAGCAGGGGATTATATAAAGAAATAGAGCAAGTTTTTACTCTTATAACTGTGTCTGCGCAATCGAAAGTCCCAGTTTGACTCGAACGCCCCTTGTATCTCGGTAAGCCTACCACATGTGTGCGTGTGTGATGCTGATATAAATGTGCACCTGCATGATACAGTAAGTGGCCACTCAGCGTTTGAGTGTGAGGGAGTCTGTGATATAACACACACATACACACACACACACACACACAGGGACTGTTCAGGCTTTAATGTGGAGTGTGTCTGTGTAGGTGGAGCCGAGTACCAAACTGTTCCCAGCGGTGTTTGCTCAGGCCACCAGCCCCAACGTCTTCCAGTTCGAGCTGGGACGAATCAAGGTGAGCATGCACATGGAGACGGACGGAGACGAGTACACAGTGTGATGACTGACTGTAAATCTGACCGTTAGACACCCATCAGATCAGTGTAATGCAAAGGAACAGGGGTGTGTTTCTGTGTTCCAGAACGTGATGCCGTTATCAGCCGGGCTGTTCAAGAGCGAGAGGAAAAACGCAGTGTCTCAGTGTCCACCGCGCCTCCACGTCCAGTTCCTCACACCTGTGCTGTGGAGCCGAGTGCCCAACCACTTCCTCAGGTCGGAGGTCACCAGGGTCAACGAGAGGCACGGCTGGATGGTGCAGTGCACAGAACCGCTGCAGTTCATGGCGCTGCATATACCTGAGGAGAACAGGTAACACACACACACACACACACACACACACACACACACACACATGCATGCACACAGTGTCCTCAGTAGAGTCAAACTGTATAGAACGTAACATTCACATTGATGCATTTTGTAAAGATGCACCGGTTTAGCCAAGTGTTCTGAATACATATATATATATTTGTGTGATTGTTTGTTTGTGTATGCAGATCTGTGGACATCCTGGAGCTGACAGAACAGAGGGAGTTGTTGCAGTTCCACTACCACACGCTGCGTCTGTACTCAGCCATGTGCGCTCTGGGGAACCACCGTGTGGCCGCGGCGCTCTGCAGCCACGTAGACGAGTCTCAGCTGCTCTTAGCCATTCAGAACAAGAGCATGGCGGGCCTGCTGCGCACCGGCTACTACGAGCTGCTCATCGACATCCATCTGAGCAGCTACGCCACGGCCCGGCTCATGATGAACAACGAGTACATCGTGCCCATGACCGACGAGACGAAGAGCATCACGCTCTTCCCCGACGAGCAGAAGAAGCGCCACGGTCTGCCGGGGATCGGCCTAAGCACCTCGCTGAGGCCGCGGATGCGCTTCTCCTCTCCGAATTTCGTCAGCGCCGTGGCCGCGGGTAACGGCGCCGGGGGGAGCGACCGCTTCCAGTACAGTCCAGAGTTCCCGCTGGAGACGCTGAAGAGCCGGACGATGGAGATGCTCACAGAGGCGGTCCAGGAGGGCAGCCTGCACGTGCGCGACCCTGTAGGGGGAAGCACCGAGTTCCTGTTCGTGCCTCTGATCAAGCTCTTCTACACACTGCTCATCATGGGCATCTTTCACAACGGAGACCTGAGGGCCATCCTGCAGCTCATCGAGCCCAGCGTGTTCTCACAAGACTCCGGGGAGCATGGCAGAGCCGTCAGCCCGGACCGAGAGACTGAGCACGGAGAGAGGAGGACGGAAGGAGGCCCGGGGGGAGAGGAGGAGGAGAGCGGGAAGAGGAAAGTGCCGAAGGAGGGTCTGCTGCAAATGAAGCTGCCTGAACCTGTCAAACTGCAGGTTAGGGACGTGCAACACAGCAGAGTTATTATTTTGTTATTATTATTGAAATGTACATACAGTACACACATATTTTCAGCATTTCTGTTAGTGTTTTTCCTCCAGAAATCTTAGATACACACTAAATGTTTTTTAGGATTTTTTTTTGTCTTTTCCCTGAAAGTACAAACTTGAGTAATCGATGTACTTATGTCTGATTTATTTTAATCGTTCCTCTGTTGCTCAGATGTGCCACCTGCTGCAGTATCTGTGCGACTGCCAGGTCCGGCACCGCATCGAGGCCGTCGTGGCTTTCTCGGATGACTTCGTAGCGAACCTGCAGGATAATCAGCGCTTCCGCTATAACGAGGTCATGCAGGCGCTCAACATGTCTGCTGCTCTCACGGCCCGCAAAACCAAAGAGTTCCGCTCACCGCCCCAGGAACAGGTCTGCACATTAATCACTATTCGATGTTTTGTTTTGTGTTTGTTTGTTTGTTTGTTTTACAGTGCCACTTCAGGTGTTTTATTCGCTGTGTGTGTATAATTTTGTTCTTTTTACAGATTAACATGCTGCTCAGCTTTAAGGACGAGAAGCAGGAGTGTCCCTGTCCAGAGGACATCCGAGAGCAGCTGCTGCAGTTCCATGAGGATCTCATGACACACTGTGGTACACACACACACACACACACACACACAAAGAGACAAACTCTTTACACTCGCATATACACTCAATTCACTGTATTTATGCAGAAACATTAATCCGACAATGTACTAAATATCTCTATATCTAATTTAGAAGCTCAATAAACCAGAACAAATGTTACTTTCTATTAATATTTACATATATGTAAAAAAATATATATATATATATCAAAACTACACTTTTTTTTTTCTTTACATGAATGTTGTGTTTTATTATCAATTTTTTTATAGTAATTATTACGTTTATAATATTGCGCGTCTGTTCAGGTATAGAGATCGATGACGATAAGCTGGGGGAAGGAGACAGCGATTTCACCATCAGAGGGCGTCTCATGTCCCTGGTGGAAAAAGTGGCGTACTTGAAAAAGAAAATGGCTGACATGCCGAAGAAAAAAAAAGCCAAGAAGCCCAGTAAGCACTTACATCCTCAGGCTGCTGGTTTATCTGTGTGTCAAAGCATGTGAAGCTTTAGTCTCCTAATCTGTGCTGTGTGGTGTCCTTGGTGTCTCGGTGTAGGCACTCTGCAGCAGTTGATCTCGGAGACGATGGTGCGCTGGGCTCAGGAGTCCGTGATCGAGGACCCTGAGCTGGTCCGAGCCATGTTCGTCCTGTTACACCGACAGTACGATGGAATCGGAGGGCAGGTGCGCGCCCTTCCCAAAACCTACACCATCAACGGCGTGTCTGTGGAGGACACCATCAACCTGTTAGCCTCGCTCGGACAGATCCGCTCGCTGCTCAGCGTCCGCATGGGCCGCGAGGAGGAGAAACTCATGATCCGTGGCCTCAGGTGATCACACACACACACACACACACATACACACACACTCTCACAGTGTCTCATTTGCCTTTTCTTTATAATACTTCATGTATCAAAATGATTCCAGCAACATTACGGCTCATTCTCTGTCCTCTACAGCGACATCATGAACAATAAGGTGTTCTATCAGCACCCGAACCTGATGCGAGCCCTGGGCATGCATGAGACCGTCATGGAGGTCATGGTCAATGTGCTGGGTGGAGGAGAGTCCAAGGTAACCGTCATCCTGTCTAACACACACATACTGTAGTAGAGATTAACTCACTGTTATTAACAATGTTACAGAGCAGAGATCATGTGAGAATATTTCCACTCAGCCTACAATAGGATTAAATACATTCAAGTCAAACCGGGACCTTTGATTGTGCAGAATAACAGAACACAGTTACGAGTGTAAAAACTCCCATTATTTCTGCTACACTAATGCACTTAACCCAGTGTTTCACTAGTGCTTGGACACCATCAAATAATGCCGGAGCTGTGATCGGACTTGATCTGAAACCTTGTCTCCCAGGAGCTCCTTACATGGCCCTTTGGAAAAAAAAGGGCCCGGTTTGATCACCTAAGGTGTTCTGGTTTTGCAGGACAATGCACGACCTCATACTGCCCACTGATCCTGGGAGGCCAGCGTTTCAGACTGGATGCAAGCCGTCCGATCACGGCTCCGGCATTCTGAGAAAACTTTCTACCTTGATGGTATCCAAGCACTAGTGAAATGCTGGGATAAGTGCATTAGTGTATCAGGGGATTATATAGAGAAATAAAGAGAGTCTTTACTCTTGTAACTATGTTCTGTTATTCTGCACAATCAAAAGTCCTGGTTTGACTTAGACACTCATTGTATTTCACTTAGCAAATGTCATACAGTATACTACACCTTATTGAAAATATGCACAGGTATTTGAAAGTTTTGCTACCGAACCAGAAAACTGGTAATATTGGCCAGTGTTAAAATTTAAGCAATGAAATAAAATCAACATTATAACCCTCCCAATTAACTGCCATGCTTGAATCTGATTGGTCCAAAGGTGTGCCTTATTTTTTGGCTATAATGTGAACAATGGATTAATATTAATACACTTCATCCTAATACATTATTGTTTTTACAGTAACCGCTCATACACAAGGTGGGACGGTGGCTTAGTGGTTAGCACTGTCGTCTTGCACCTCTAGGGTCTGGGTCCGATTCCCACCTCGGGTCTACAGTATGTGGATGGAGTTTGCATGTTCTCCCCGTGCTTGGTGGGTTTCCTCCCACAGCCCAGAGACATGCAGATTAGACTAGATGGCCGTAGTGTGTAAATAAATGTGTGTGTGGATTGGCACCCTATACAGGACACTGGTGATCCAAGTCTCCTGGGGACAGGCTCCAGCCCCCCCCAGAGCTCATACACAGATGTATAGCCGGAGACACAGAGAGAGCTGATTGGCCGAGCTCTCTCAGGGGGGAGAGGGGAGGGATGAGAGGTATTAGTGCTCCCACATTAATTGCACGGCT
>JAOVVA010000054.1:6015408-6030594 GCA_028565275.1 Leiocassis micropogon | reverse complement strand
CGAAAAGATGCGGTCGGCTGGCGTCACGTGGTTTGGAGGAAACACGTGATAGTCTTCGGCCCTCCCGACTGAGTGGTCGTAGAAGCCTAAATGTTGGAGCCCCCTAGTGACGGGGAGGAATTGGACACGACTAAATTAGGGAGAAAATGATGGATGTCGACCCATACGAAGCCGACATGTATATAAATGTGTAATTATACAGTGTACTGTACAGTAAAGCTCATTCCTATCCCGTGCAGCATCTCCATCAATGCGTGGCTCCACACCGCTGGACGTAGCCGCTGCTTCTGTGATGGACAACAACGAACTGGCGCTGGCCCTCAGGGAACCAGACCTGGAGAAGGTCCGAAAACAAACACTTTTTTCTCTGTTTGCTGTTTGGTTGATGGGTACCCATCAGAGGATTAAAAAATAATTTTAAATAAAATAATATATACATGTATAATTGATGGGTGTTCAAGTCAAACTGGGACTCTTGATTATGCAGAATAACTACACATTTATGAGAGTAAAAACTACACAGCAGAGCCATGATGAGACTTCTTGCTTCATGTCTGAAACACTGGCCTCCCAGGAACTCCTTTAAGGTTCCCAAACATGTGGAAATGCCACAGAGTGAGGTCAGGACCGCACGTGGGATGTGGCAATAACTCCCAGACGAGTTCCTGTAATGTGCCAGTGGTGTTGGAGAATGACTGTGCGTACACTTCCTACAGACGGATGCGTCTCTTCTGCAAAATGATCAGGCGTTCCACTCCCCGAATGTTCACAGGAACGCCTGCAGTGCTCGACATTTACAGACGTATGGCCTTTAAATCTTTAAAAAGTCTGGATTTAAAATTGTACTGAAGTCTTCTGTAAATGTCACCAGAAATGTCATCTAAAGTCCCGTTTTGACTTGAACGCCCAGTGTGCAAAGTTTTGTTTATTACCTTTGTATACATTGAAATTCTTGTGGCTTTGTTTTATTATACGCACTGTACATTTATGTGTGTGTGTGTGTGTGTGTGTGTGTGTAGGTGGTGCAGTATCTAGCAGGCTGTGGGCTCCAGAGCTGTGTGATGTTAGTGTCTAAGGGTTACCCTGATATTGGCTGGAACCCCGTAGAAGGAGAGCGGTACCTCGACTTCCTCCGCTTCGCCGTCTTCTGTAACGGTGAGAAAACAATAAACAGGTACATTCCTGTCTGACGTTAGGTTAGAAGTGCTCTCCAGCTGCTTTAAGTGAAGCCTCAGCCTGTTCAGGATGCAGCAGGCCACGCCCCTTACCAAGACAAGAGCATGTAAACCCTGACAGGTTCAAGTTACAGTTGATGGCTGTTAAGTTTCATATTGACCGCAAAAGTTCAAATTATAACATTTAAAACATAAACTGCTTTATGCCCTTGACACGAGTATACAATGTAAAGCACTTGACTACATCTCTGTCCCCTTTCCCCACACTGCCATCATGTGGCAAAAACACATAAATGCGCCTAAGAAAATGAATCTCAAATGTCACATGTAACAGTGTCGTCTCTGCGCCTTCAAATCGCGAGGAGAATCCCAGGTGGCATTTTGTCTCAGAGCTGTTTTCCACTGTGTTTGACTGTAAACTTTGTTTTTGTTGAGGATTTTTCCGAAATTTGGATTAATCTCCATCAGGACAGCTTTACGGAACAGAACAGATTTTCTTTCATCGTGCTATCGGACTGATTCATTACAACCGCATACAATATACTGAGCTTTAGACATTTTATCAGTCAGATGCTCTGGACCCCTGAATGCAAAACTAGCTTTATGTTTATTAGCTACAACTTTTCTGGAATTCTTCACTTCAGTCTGGAATTCTCTTGTCCTGCTCCCTCCTTCTCTTTGTCGTTTTCAATTGCTTTCTGCCTCTCTCTCTTATTCTCTCTCTGTTTCCCCCCCCCATAGGTGAGAGTGTTGAAGAGAACGCTAACGTGGTGGTGCGGCTTCTGATTCGCCGGCCGGAGTGTTTTGGCCCCGCCCTGCGTGGTGAAGGAGGGAACGGACTGCTGGCGGCGATGGAGGAAGCCATTAAAATATCCGAAGATCTGAGCAGAGACGGACCCTCGCCTACATCAGAGGATAGCAAGACACTGTATGGACTGCACTCTCTCTCTCTCTCTCTCTCTCTTTGTTCTCTCTTTTTCTCCTATATACGTGCACACACACACACACACACACACACAAACACATCCAGATATATACTTTATAACATTACTGGAGATAAAAGAGGATGTGAGGCAGAAATCCGGATCCATGCCTACACAGTTTGTGGTTTATAATAATAAACCACAAATTGTAATATGAGTCATTACACTGCTGTATATGTGTGTGTGTGTGTACAGGAGTGATATGATGGAGGATGAGGAGGATGACACTATACACATGGGGAATGCCATCATGACCTTCTATGCCGCTCTGATTGACCTGTTGGGTCGCTGCGCTCCAGAGATGCATGTGAGTTTGAAACACATATATTCATTAACTAAATGACATTTTAATGTGTTTTTCTTGGTTTAAGATACATTTTGGAATATTGGGAAATTATCTGCATGACACGCAAACACTCAAGATTTGTGAAATGACTCTCCTTTTGTGTGCAGCTGATCCATGCTGGTAAAGGGGAGGCCATTCGTATCCGGGCTATCCTTCGCTCTCTCATCCCCATCGAGGACCTGGAGGGGGTGATCAGCCTCCCGTTTCACATGCCCACACTCGCTAAAGGTAACACACACACATTCTATAAATAATAAAATGAACATGAAAATATAAAGAACGTTCAAATCAAACCAGGACTTCACACTTTCATGAGAAATTTCATCACAAGTCCCAGTTTGGCTTGAACGCCCGTTACAGCAATATGATGAAATAATACACACGCTCACATGTACTGGATCTTTCTGTCCCATCTGTCCCTCAGACGGTTCTGTCGTGGAGCCAGACATGTCGGCTGGGTTTTGTCCGGACCACAAGGCCGCCATGGTTCTTTTTCTGGACCGCGTTTATGGAATCGAGGACCAGAACTTCCTCCTCCATCTGCTGGAGGTCGGCTTCCTGCCCGATCTGAGAGCTGCCGCGTCGTTGGATACGGTTAGTCACGTGATCTTCGCCATGGAACAATGAAGTGAATATCACACGAGACAAATGAGAGTGCTGTAACTGCCGGATATACAGTATGCGGCATCACCGCCATGCTATATACAGCAATACAGCACGTTTATGTTAAGGCACTTGGAAGATTTGAGATCATTCAGCTGGATTTACTACTTAATTGCTTCTCCAAGAAAGTGAATGCATATAGACTTTTCAAGCTTTACCTGATTTAGAATGGCCACATTTATGAAGACAAAACCTTGACTATATCATATACAGTAGGATTCCTGCTTGAAATAAAAAGTAGAAGTATGCAGAAGAAAAGATTCTGATATTTTCCTTGGTGCTATTAGAGAGTAGAGCGGCATATCATGTCCTGGACCCTCAATTTAGCCCATTAAACCAACAATTAGTTGGTGTGGAGTTTGCATGATCTCCCTGAGCTTTGTGGGTTTCCTTAAATGTGAAAAGCAATCGTACATATTGCACTGTTTCACAATTTCTGTTCTCATTCCATTTATTTATTTATTTTTTACTATGATATATTTTCCTGTCTCACTTCCCAGGCTGCTTTGAGTGCCACAGACATGGCTCTGGCTCTGAACCGGTACCTTTGCACCGCCGTTCTGCCCTTACTGACGAAGTGTGCGCCCTTGTTTGCGGGCACAGAGCCGTTCGCCTCCCTCATCGACTCGCTCCTCCACACCGTGTACCGCCTGTCCAAGGGCTGCTGCCTCACCAAGGCCCAGAGAGACGCCATTGAAGAGTGCCTGCTCGCGGTCTGTGGGTGAGTGTGTGTTATGATTCAACCCAGTTTCAAGCCATAGCTTGCGTGCGAAGAAGTCTCTGTTTAATGAATAATGCGCTCGGGGATGTGTCTTCAGGAAGCTGAGGCCTTCTATGATGCAGCACCTGCTAAGACGCCTGGTGTTCGATGTTCCCCTGCTGAATGAGCACACCAAAATGCCTCTGAAGGTGGGATCATTTTAAACTCTTTAAGTTGTATTTGATATAGAATAGGGGTGTTCAGGTCAAACTGGGACTTTTGATTATGCAGAATAAATAAAATATGTAAACGCTCCTTGTATAATGTAATGTAATCGGTATTAATAATATTAGTAATGAACTCTATGCTGGGATTTGTCGCATGTGTTCATTTCTCAGCTGCTGACCAATCACTACGAGCGATGTTGGAAGTACTACTGTCTGTCAGGTGGGTGGGGAAGCTTCGGCGCAGCGTCTGACGAGGAGCTCCACCTCACGCGGAAACTCTTCTGGGGAATCTTTGATGCCTTGGCTAGAAAGGTAACAGACACCAGCATACTGTAGTGAAGCAACGGTCAAGAGATCATCAGCAATGGACGTGACAGTCCAGTCAAACTGTGTCAGACATTTTTATAGTGTAGAAATTATAGAGCAGCCTATAATAATAGTGTTATGGTCATTAGGGCTGTAGCGCCCTAATATATTTTCGTAATTGAATATTCTACCGAAAATTTAATCGATTAATTTCGAGTAATCGGATAAAATGTACTTTTGCTTAATTAAACAGCAGTGCAAAATATATAAGAGAAACAAAGATTCATTGGTTTTCTTTTTAGGAAAATCACCTTTTATTTTTGAAATGCATACAGCATTTTTATCAAAAATAAACATTGTCATTATTCACAATACAAGGAATACCTTAATACCCCTACTGTATCTCACCTATGCAGTTTGACTCGCGGTGAGATGCGGTGTTAGGCATAACGTTCCGCGAAGTTCTGCAAGGTCCGCGAGCTTCCGCGAGGACCGCCAAATAAAAAATTTAACATGTTTAAAAATCCAGTATAAACATGTTTAATTTTTCGCGCGGAAAGATGGACACATACTCACAGCGCCAAAACTCTCGGTGAATCATGATGAACCGTACTTACGGCCACCGCGCAAAACCGTGTACATGAGATAGGGGTATAAAGTTGACTGAGATGAATTAAGTGCATTACAGTGCCATACAGTGCGTCCGGGAAGGTATTCACAGCGCATCACTTTTTCCACATTTTGTCATGTCACAGCCTTATTCTAAAATGGATTAAATTAATTTTTTCCCCTCAGAATTCTACACACACAACAACCCATAATGACAACATGAAAAAAGTCGACTTTTTTATAACGCTAGCTTTTAAAGTTAATTAAAAGAAGCTTCGAGGCAGAAGATTTTGCCTCGATCATTTTTTTGTAATTGAATTACTCGAGTTACTCGAGGAATCGTTTCAGCCCTAATGGTCATTTATAATGCGAGCCAGATCAATTATCATTATCATCTCATAAGATCATAAATGTAAACACACGACTTTAATGAATTAAGTAAAGATGAAGGGAAGTCTAATAAATATAAAGTGTTGCATAATATAATCTAATTAACAATCTCAGGCTGCCATCACATAAAGACAGGCATTTTGAGAGAGAAAAATAATTAAATGGATGCCATAAATAATAGCACCCCTACTTCCTGGTCAGGAAGCATCTGTTGTATCACATCAGCTGTGGTTTTGGTGAGTTTTTTGATATGCACAAAAAACCCCAGATGTTACTGTCAGGAAAGATACATTCCTCTCACTTTTTTTTCCCCTTCCCAGCATCATTAATAGAGATAAATAAAAAATTATGATAAAAATCAAACAAGTACTGGTTTGTGGCAGTTTTTAAAAGCACTTTTTAAATAGCATATATAGGCTATATATATACACCATATATTTGTATAATTTTGCACAGCATTATGTTGGTTTAATAAACCTTGCTCCCATGCTGTGTGGATCTGCAGAAGTACGACGCCGAGCTGTTTAAGTTAGCTCTGCCGTGCCTGAGCGCTGTCGCCGGCGCTCTGCCTCCAGACTACATGGAGTCCAACTACGTGGCGATGATGGAGAAACAGTCGTCCATGGATGCAGAGGGCAACTTTAATCCTCAGCCTGTAGACACCAGCAAGTTAGTCCCACTTTCTCATGTTCTACTGGTTCAATATAGATGCGTAAAACACAGTATTGGTGCAGATTTAAAAAAAAAATTTGTTGTTATACTTATAATACATATAATAATGTGTGTGCCAAAATAGCTACTTCTGAAGTTTATGCAACATGGGAGTGACCAATCATGCTTCCCTAAAAATATGAAGTTTTGGAGAGATGATTTTATATGTGCCCCAAAAATGGCTTTTTCATTAAAAATGCTTATTATTCATATTTCTTTATAAGTATTCATACTAAAACTGGTGTAAAAATTGATGCTTAAATTGGTTTTTAATAAAATCTTACAAAGCAAAAAAAAATCTGTAGTGTCCGTAACCATTTCAAATGTCTTATCTTAACATTTTGCATTTCAGAATCATACACTTTTTCAGGTTTATGTCTTTTTATGTAAAATGTAAATTGTCCGAATTTCATCCGAACGACAGTTAAGATCGTTGAAAGATTTGAATTTAAAAAAGTTACCGACACTACGGACATAAAAGGGCATGAAATTGTATTTAGCAAATGTGTTTCTTTTTATCTGATAAAAATAAAATAAATGTTTATGTATATTTACAAAAAACAAAGCATAAATTGATAAGAAGCATTTAATAGTATAAAAAATGGTGTTATATGACCCTATTTGAAAATTCACTTTTTCACATACTGTAGGTGAGAGACTTTGTAGCACCGATACCATGTTTTGGCTGAAAAATGCTTTGGGAATAAAAAAGTTGTCTATGTGAAATATAGTTCTGTACCTCAAACCCCTGATATGAAAATAAATACATTTAAATAATGCTATGCTAATAATGCTAATCAGTGAACTCTACATTATAGTTACAACACAAGCCTTTCTTTTTGTTTCCTCAGCGTGAATGTTCCCGAGAAGCTGGACCACTTCATCAATAAGTACGCCGAGCACTCGCATGAGAAATGGTCCATGGAGAGGGTAATGAAGTGTCGAGCTTTAACACCATCTGGCCCAAACGCATGATGAATCTAGAGATGTTCATGTGTCTTTTCTCTCTGACGTTCTTTAGTTCGCTAATGGCTGGGTACACGGTGAGCAGTTGTGTGAAGCCTCCAAAGTTCATCCCCTGCTAAAGGCGTACAAGGGCCTGTCCGAGAAGGTAAAGCCTCCTGGTATACATAGTGTGTATAAACGTCTGTCTTCTGTCTTTTACGCTGAGAGGTATCTAACACCAGCTAATAACATCCGCTGTTATTGTGTTCTGGTGTGATATACCAAAAACACTTCTTGAAATGAAGAGTGCATTAATATACAAATGAAGTGAAGAATGCTGTCTATAAGTTAGCGTCTGTACAGTGGTACCTCAGCATCACTTACTGTCTCACTTACTGTCTATTCCACAAGGCGGGGTACACCCTGGACAGAGTGCCAATCTACCGCAGGACACACACACACACACTCATTCACACCCTGCGGGCAATTTGGGAACGCCAGTTAGCCTAATCTGCATGTCTTTGGACTGTGGGAGGAAACCGGAGTACCCGGAGGAAACCTGCCAAGCACAGGGAGAACATGCAAACTCCATCCACACAGAGACAGGAATTGAAACCCGAACCCTGGTGGTACAAGGCAACAGTGCTAACCACTACACCACTACATGCCGCTGAATTTTTTGCCTCAAGAACAAAAACTTTGCAAGAAACACAAACGCCGGCTACGTTTTTAAACTGCTTTTTAAAGCAGCTGGTGCCAAGAGGCATCATAAATTAAGGCTGTGTGCGGTTTAATGATTTCATATTTTACTTAATTTGCATGTCTTTCCTAAATGTTATGATGCTTTTAAATGCAAAATGTATAATTATAGTGTTGGAAATTGGTGATATTGGTGCGCTGGAACGTATTATCTGCATTTACATTATTTCCTGTCTTTATGATGTGTGGCACAGTGGTTGGGTTTCCTATGGATACGCTGGTTTCCTCCCAAAGAAACACAGATTAGGCTGATTGGCATTCCCAGATTGCCTGGTGTGTGTGAATGTGTGTTTGCATGACTGCCCTGCGATGTAATTGGGACTCTGTCCAGGGTTACGCCGACTTGTATCCGAAGTCTCCTTGGATAGAGAGACCTGCGATAATCGCTACAATGCTACAGATGGTACTGTGTGTGTGTGTGTGTGTGTGTGTGTGTGTGTGTGTGTGTGTGTGTGTGCACAATATACTGGCACTAAAAAGAATTCTGAAAAAGGCAGTATATAATATAAATATAAATAATCCATATTTTTACTAGGCGAATGTCTATTAAATGTGACTAATACTGTAGGACTGTCTCTTTAAGCACGGTGCTGACAGCTGTACAGTAGTGTGTGTTTGATGTAGCAGAATAAAAGCCTGACTGAGTTTATCATATGATCCGTAGAGAGAGCAGATCACTTTTGTATTGTTCAGAGTCTAGACTTGAAGCGACGGCAGCAGCAAAAAAAGGCGACCCGATGTGAAATATGGAGATATTTTAGATATAAAGACAAGACCCTAGAAACAGCAACACTGCTAGAAACTGCTGTACATACACTCTTATAAAGTGTGTTGGAGTTATTTTTATATCGGGATATTCCCTGAATATTTGAGATTTTGTCTTCTATCTTCTAACACACACACACACACACACACAAAAAGGACAAAGCGTGTATTTGCAGACAGACAATTCAAACCTGCTTAATCTAACCTCTCAGAGACGCCAGTCACAGTTTATAGTGATGGAGTCAGTTAGGGAGTGTCTAAAAAGTGCATGACCTGGGCTAGAGTGTGTAAGATTCTACAAAGCTACAAAGTCGTCTAATTCCAAGGGTACTGAAAAAACAGAGTGGATAAAGGATTTATTTACTTTTTATAGTATACAGTATGTTTTTTTTATTCACGATTATTAATTTAGCACCTTTTAAACAAGTGATTACACGTAGAAACCTTTGTTGTTTTTTGAAAGTGTTCCTCATACTGTACATTAAAACCAATGAGTATCCTTAGCAACTACAGCGAGCTGCTGTATAAATAAAAGTGTTTTACTACCATCTTTTTTTTTCTGCAACAAATAGAAATAAAACTCAACTAATTTTATGATTCACACTATATTAGACTGTACAAAGTAATTAGGCCTCTGCTGTAACACTTTTATCGCCCCATTTTTTTTTAGCCATGTTTTCCAGCCACAGAGGTTTAGTCCCTCTGCTTCAGAGTGTAGGTATCGAAAAGTGTCACAATTACTATTATTATGGTCTCAGTGATGAAACAAACATTTTGTAATATATATTACCGTACATTAAATGCTCTGACTTAAAATCATTGACGCCGCTAATCATTAAAGTTTAATAATAATTCCCCTCTTTGCATGAATAAAATAAAGACACAACACGTTATATTTCTTCTACTGTCTATCACTTTAGCACTTCTATCTTTGTGGCTGTCCTGCAGGATAAAGAGGTGTACCGCTGGCCAATCAGAGAGACCCTGAAGACCATGCTGTCATGGGGCTGGAGTATCGAAAGGACAAGAGAGAGCGACACGGCCAGTTTACACACCCGTACACGCAGGATCTCCCTCACCAGCCAGGTTTCAGCACAGATTACAAACATCACAGACTGGACTTTCACTGTTTATACTGATCTCAAAGTATAAATACCGATAAGATACCATTTCAAAGTTCCTTTTATTTGTATTAAAACCATATACAGTTGGTACAGTACACCGAATCAAAACACTGTTCCTTCTGGACCAGGGTGCGACAGTACGTAGTAGAGTATTTTTATTGTTACAAAAGTCTGATTATGTGTTTTCTGTAGCTGTCCATAGAGGGCGCTCACGGATTCAGTCCTCGTCCAGTGGACATGAGTAACGTGACCCTGTCCCGAGATCTGCATGTGAGTGAAAAGCTGTCCGGTGTTCCATCATGCCTGTGGTACAGTACATGCCAAATGCATTGTACACTTCATATGGTTTATTCTGTGTCTGTTCGCTTTGACCTGCAGTCCATGGCGGAGCTGCTCGCAGAGAACTATCATAACATTTGGGCCAAGAAAAAGAAGCTTGAACTGGAAGCCAAAGGTATGTCACGGTTGTTATCTTCATGATCTAGTCTGTTTAAACATTTTTTTGGGCCCAAGTATGCAGTGTTTAAGTAGGAGATTTGATATTCATTTCTCTTAAAATTGATTTTTTTCCCCCATCTTTGCAATATGAACTAATTGTCAAAGGCCGAACCTCATTACTGTGTGATGAAGGTAAAGGGTTACCTTAGCTCTTAGCTGATGATGCACATATGTGCAACCTCTGGATTGATACCAGTAGTCCGATTTGTCAGGGGTTATTATTAATATCATGTTAGAAATCTAGATAATCTTACTTCTAACTAATCATTCGCCATAGAAATCAAATGTACTGTAGTTAACATTTATATTAAAAAAAGAAGTTACAAGGGGTATTCAGGTCAAACTGGGACCTGGAGAAGGTCTGAAAAAAGTAACTGAATAATAATAATTAAAAGTAAAATAATAATTCGAAAGATATATACGAGGGGTGTTCAAGTGAAACCGGGACTTTTGATTGTGCAGAATAACAGAGCACAGTTAAAACCCTTCATTTCTCTATATAATCCCCTGCTACACTAATGCTTTTTTCACTAATGCTTGGATACCATGAGATGACACAGTCGTCTCAGTACGCCAGAGGTATGATCAGACTGTCTGAGTCATGTTTGAAACCCTGGCCTCCCAGGAACTCCTTTAATGACCCAAACATGTGCAAATGTCTTGGTTGACATTACCTACCTACTTTAAAAAATCCCTAAATAAATAAATGACCATGTGCATTTCTACCCTAGCACCGTCGCCTTGCACCTCCAGGGTCTGGGTTTGATTCCCGGCCAGGTTCGATTCTGGTTCACTCTGTGTGCATGGAGTTTGCTTGTTCTCCCTGTGTTGGTGGGTTTCCTCCGGGTACTGCGGTTTCCTCCCACAGTCCGGAGAGCTGCAGATTAGGATAATTGTCGCTCCCAAATTGCCTGTAGTGAGTGAATGAGTGTGTGTGTGTGTGTGTGTGTGTGTGTTTTTTCACTTCCCTTATTATGCTGGTTTATTTTGTAGGAGGAGGAAGCCATCCACTGCTGGTTCCCTACGACACTCTGACTGCCAAAGAGAAATCCAAAGACAGAGAAAAAGCACAAGACATCCTGAAATTCCTTCAGATTAACGGCTACACTGTTTCAAGGTGAGTCTGGACCTGATGTGTGATCATGTGACCACGTGCCACACTTTACAACTGAACGGGACTTGTTCACGTCTCTATTTTTTGACTGGAAATTTGCATCATTTAACCCCGAATAAACCCTGAGCTACAGTAGGCACAACACTTGTTTCACCCTACAGGGCTATGAAGGAGCAAGAGCTCGACACCCCGTCCATAGAGAAGCGCTTCGCTTACACCTTCCTGCAGCAGCTCATCACGTACGTGGATGAGGCTCATGAACACATGCTGGAATTCGGTAAGCGTTCAAGTTAAGAAATTAGTGAATCAGTAGAAAGCAAAGAGTCACACCAGCATGTGAAGGGCTACGTCTGCTTTCGGCTGTGATCACATTAAGAGCCTGAAGTAACTCAAAGCTGATTTCTTTTACCTTAATGTGACATAGATTGAGTGATTTCAGATCTGAATCACTATGAATCATATGCGGCCTTACAGTAGATCTGATATATGTCCGATACATAGCCATGTGGATTGAATGAGAACGGGCAGATTGGAATTTATGATTTTTTTGCATGCAGTCAGCACCAGCAGTGCAGGGATTTCATATCAATGCCAGTAACAGCTGCGAAAACAGCTAAAGCGAAGCATCTGGCTTTCTAGACCTCCACAAGTACAGTGAGTAACTGCTTGCCGTCCTCCTAATGTTAAATCCGGTCACACTAATGTGTTTTAACCGGACGTGGGCAAAGTACAGACGTACTATACATGAGTAAAATGAAAGATTCCCTCGGGCAAACATCTCTCAAGTAAAAGTAGAAGTAATTCATTTACTCATGTGCTTGAGTAAAAGTACACAAGTACTCACCTTCGAATTAACTTTAGTGTCAAAAGTATGAGGCTTGTATTAGTTCATAGTCTTTTTCATAGTGAAATATATCTCTCTCTTTGTCTTTCTCTCTTATTTCTGATTGTGAATGTGCTGTTTTCATCGCTGTCTGTCACCAGCTTCTGAGTTCAAACCCTTGTTACGTGCGTCTCAAGTAAATTACAGATCCGTGAAAAACGAACTTAAGGAAGTAAGTGTACTGTTACCACCCGCCTCTGGCTTTTAACAGGGGCCTCAAGTCGTATCGAGTTGTGCTCATTTGCCGTTTCAGAGGACAGACCCGTCCACATCAGACTCAGATAAAAATCACTTGGAAATATGAATGTGAACCATCCTGACATGCAAATCCGATCTGACCGGAAAGATCCGAATTGTACAATGTGGCTTGTCATGTGAACACAGCCTTGGACTTTGTGGCCTCCTGTAAAACTTTTACATAAGCTTTGGATCAAACAAACTATATGTCGTAAAGCATCCGCAGATGCCAAGAAAGAGTTTCTTTAAACACACAGTCTGTATATTGATGTTGGACTTGGATATATATATATATTCTTTTTTTATATATATAGTATTTTGTCTTCTGTGTTATTGTGTGTCTCTCAGATGTTACTACGCGGCCAAAGGGAGAGAAAATTCCTCACGAACAGCAGATGAAGTTCTTCGGAAAGGTTCAGTACTTGTTCCCGTGTGACGTTTTCTAGAGAATGTACGAAGTGATCATTTTTTCCATATGTAACTCAGTCCAGGGTTGAGCTTGTCCCAAAACATACTTTACTCTTGCTATGTTTAAGTATTTTTAATTCAGCGCTCAACGTCAAACCCTTTTCCTGCTGTACAAATTATCACACTCATGGGATAGTAGTGTATGGTACTGTATCTATGCCAGAAAGATATACAGTACATTATAGTTTATTTTTTAATTACACTTGGAGGAAATGTTTTAAGCACCCGCTTAGAAAGGCATTGCACAATGATTACAATTTATTATTTTTTTTACAGGTTGTTCTGCCTCTGGTTGATCAGTACTTTAAGAACCATCGGCTCTACTTCCTGTCCACGGCCATCCGTCCAATCAGCAGCGGAGGCCACGCTTCTAATAAAGAGAAGGAGATGGTGACCAGGTGGGGTGTAACCTTTCTCTGACTAACACACACCTGCTTATGTCCCCTTAGTGCTCTCTCTCTCTCTCTCTTACTCTCTTTCTCTCTCTTTGTAAAACACACATTGCAGGTGCAATTATTTTGGTCTGCAGTAAATTAAATGGTCTAAAGGTCTCATTAGAGACCTCACTCGCCCACTCATCTTCTATACCGCTTTATCCTGTATTCAAGGAGACTATCACAGGAAACTTAGAGCACATGGCGGAGTACACCCTGGACAGGGCGACCAATCCATCGCAGGGCACAAACACACACACACACACTCACACGTTTCATGACAGCGACTGATCGGAGGGTCGGCGGTTCGAGCCCCGCCATCAGCGTGGGCATTCTCCGGTCCGGTCACAAGCCTGGAGAAATGGGTGGGTCGCGGCAGGAAGGGCATCCGGGCGTAGAACCCGTGCCGGTGGATTACAGTACGGATTGAATAATCTGACGTGGCGACACGGAGAAAGGGAAAAGGCCTGATGGGGAAAAAAATAGCTTAGTAGCTCCATATTCACACCTGAAGTGTTTTCTGTAACAATGTTCCTAAGTATGCGGTTAGCTAATCTCCGCTTTTCCAACCTGTTTAATCCTCATGTAATCCACTTCATTTTAAAATCTCAGCTTTTACCTGCATTTGAACTTTCACTAATGTTTCTTCTTTCTTCTAATCCTTTCTTTGTCGTCCACTTTTTTTCTTCTCGCTCAGTCTTTTCTGCAAACTGGGAGTTCTTGTCAGACATAGGATATCTCTGTTTGGTAAGAGTGTTCTAACAGTTTAGCTGTGTTTTCTGATCTGTGTATCTGTTTGTACGTGTGTGTGTGTGTGTGTGTGTGTGTACAGTAAGTGCATGCTAGCATTTGAGTGGCCCACGCCTTTACTGAGTCTCTGTGTATCTTTAAGTGAATAAAGCAGATTGTAAAAGAGACTGATGTCACATGGCTCCGTCATTGGCTGCAGGTTATAACGCATGAAACATCTTTGTTTTCACTTCGTTGCTCCTCTTATGACAACTTTTAGACCCCTTATCGGTACTAATATGAGTCATACAGTAGTTAGTTAATTGCGAGCTGATCCAAACGTTTGTTCCAACTATACTGGTGTAATAAGCATACGCACTTTTATGTCTATTACAGTGTACTATTCAATAGCTTAGTGCGCAGGGTTGGATTTAGCCGGTATAGCAGATTTTCTCCATCGCGCGTATAAGAGGACTTTACGAGCGCTTCAGTAGTGAGAGCACAAAGCTTTTCCCACATCAACATTAAACAAGGAATTTGGAATATGTTTAGACGTTATGATTCCTTCCCAAGAGGTGCAAACCACCTACAAACTGCTATGATGCTCTCTTTGTCTGTTCGCTCTACATATTAAATTAAAATAAACTAAATAAAATTATATAGATTCAATTAAAGATATTGGATCAAATGGTTTACTGCGACAGGCTGTAAATTGGTTGTTTATGTAACAAGCTCAGCAGCGACCTCATTTCCCTTCTCGTCTGTTCCAATTCTGCATTCAGCATCAGCAGTATACTAATCACCGTCCTGATCATCTGTCATCATCTGCATTTGTTTCTCTCTGGTTCATGCCTTCAGTTAGATGCTTTTTATGCTTGAATGATTCCTAGGTCACTGTGTGGTATAATAAACTAAAAACATTCCTCTGATACTGCTCAGGTACAGGGACTGGACTGAAAATAAGAGAGAAAAAGTTGGTATTCCTTTAAGATTACAGTGGAACCTTGGATTGCGAGCATAATTTGTTCCGGAAGCGGGCTCGTATTCCAAAACACCCGTAAACCAAATTTAATTTTCCCATAAGAAATAATGGAAACTCAAATTATTCGTTCCACAGCCC
>JAOVVA010000054.1:5984673-6006849 GCA_028565275.1 Leiocassis micropogon | reverse complement strand
TATTTGGATTTTTACAACATTATTGTTGAAATACACAGTCCTGAAAAAGGGGCGTTTCTTTTTTTTGCTGAGTATATTTGCAGTCTCCAATTTGTACCAACACAAATGAGTAATTATGATTCCCGTACTTTAGCTGTTTGGCCAATCTTCTTTTTCCCCCCTTCTTTTTCAGGCCAAAAGTTGCCATGCTAACAAGGCTGTGTATTCTTCTAATATACACACACTGGTCAACCAATCAATCACATTAATATTACAAAAATGTCTTTGACTCATTGTCAATCTGTTAGCAAGGTTACATTAATTATACTTTATCTTGTACCTTTTATTATATCTTTTTCTGAAAAATTCCTCCTGCTTTACTCGTGGTCACATAAGCTTAGTCTCATTTGTGATTGGTTAGATTCTAGCACGGACTGATTTTTTTTTTTCTTTTACATATTTTTTTCCTCCCATTACATGTCCCATATCAGAGTTTAACAAAAAACAAAAAATGTTATTGTGATGTAAACATGCTTCATTTTTATGTTTGCTTCTTTCAACTATGGTTAAGATGATCAATATTTATACTACTTAATAAGAATTGTTTTAACAAACAAAGGCAAATACAATCTACAGACACTAAGCATCTGACCTGTGGATGTTTGGGTAAAAAAAAAAAAAAAATCAGACCATAATCCAACACCCATTTAAAGACGTTTTGTCATAATTTTTAATAAGGCAGAGACACCCAGTTACATTGACTTGCACATCGTTGTAATAGAGCTCTACACTGCAATAAAAATATACACTTAAAAATTCAGATTTATGGAGAATTATGTACAAAGCACAGATGTCCCACTTGCTAGCATTAATCTCCAGGTTTGAGTCTGTTGGAGAACCTGGTGGTGCCGGTACCTCTGTGTCGTATTGCTTATTAATGCAGGAGTGTATCAGGAGCAGTTTAATATTTTGCACGATCATAATCAAATATATATATATATATAAACACTTGTAGAGCCCAACGCCCCAATAATATCCGCACCCCACACTGCTCAAAGGCTGTGATATTTTAATAATAATAATAATAATAATAATAATGGTAACTATGAGTAGTGTTCAGTTGCATTTCTAGCCACTGTACGCACTACACATTTATTTCCTTCATATAAAACACCGGAGTTACCTGTTCAGGTGATTTAGTTCGAGTGCATGAAGTCCTGCCCAGCTGGGTTAAATCAGCATTTTTCAATCCAGTCCCCTGTTTTAACACTAGAGTTCATTCATAAATGGTGTCGGTTGTAAGAAAAGTTTGAAAAGGTTAATAGTGTTGCTCTTTAATAAAAAGTAATTTTAATTTAGAAAATCTACTCAGGCGTACTGTCAGGTTGGCTCATGTTAGATAACTAGCTAGCGATATTTAGGAATTTGACCTAAAAATGCTTTCAGGGATTTTGTCGCAATAGCTCATGTTCACTAGCTAGCATTAGCTAGATTTGGAAATTAGTTTTAAATACTTTGAGAATTTTCATCAGTTTGGCTGATGCTAGCTGGCTAGTGGGCATTAGCAGTAAAGGATAAAGATATAAAGGAATTTTACTGAAATGACTTCAGGTTAGCTAGCTAGCGAGCATAAGCAGTGAAGAATAACTAGATTTGGAAATTCTGTTAGAAGTTCTGTCAGGTTAGCTCAAAAGCGAGTGTTAGTAGCAATGAATAACAATGTTTAGGAATCTGACTCAAAAATAGTAAAAAAAAAAAAAAAGTTATAATTCTGTAAATCCTCTCAGAAGTTTTGTCAGGTGAGTTCATGTTAGCTAGCTAGCACTAAAGGGAAGATCATGGACATGTATGAAGTGATGAATATAACAGGATATATTTTTTATAGAGCCTGAGGGCAGCTCATGTACTGTATGCTAGCAGGCTAGTGCTTTCAGTGAGAATATATATAATGGATATTTTCAAAATCCTCTCAGGAATCATGTCTGCTATGCTCATGTTAGCTAGCTAGCTCATTAGCATTATCAGTAAAGAATGTTAGAAGAAATTATTTATTGATGTTTTAAACTTGTCTAAATCATTAACATGTTAGCTTAACTGTTTAGCACTAAATTAACATTAAAGAATTTAACTGAAAAATCCTCAATCCACTTTTTAAGATTAGTTCATGTATGCTAGCGCCCTAGTGTTTATTTTGTTGCAGAGAAATAAAATAAAATTATATTTATTCATGCACTTATTTAGTTTTTTTTTTTTTAAATGTTTTATTTATCTATTCATGTTATTGGCTTAAAAAAAATCCTGTTAGGTTAGCTCATATTAGTTAATTCATGTCAGGTTTTTCATTTTAGCAGGCTAGCTGTCATAAGTAATGGAAATTAATGAACATCACCGCTTTCAAGTTCGCTTATTTAAGCTAGCATCTTTAATGAAATTCATAAATATTTATGGGTACAGTTATAAAAAAAAAATTGCAGTGATTGAGTTAAGTGATTAGCATTAGCAGTGATTCATAGTTACATTTATAGATTTGGTATGTTGGCAATCTTGTCAGGTTAGCTTACGTTTGCTAGCAAAATGTGAGAAAATGCATATAATTTTGGTATTTAAAGAATTTTAGACATTTATTATTTACAATTTCCTAACTAACTGGTTAGCTCGTAGGAATGTAGGCTGCCAAGTAGGTCTGAAAATCAAAAAATTTTTTAGGGAATGGCAGTATTTGGTCTACCTAGAAACGAAGGCACTTGAACCAACCAAACAAGAAAAATTGCAGAACTGACAACAGAGCAAAAAACATGGACTCATGGAACTTCGGATCAGAAAAACGCTGATCATGTGAATCAAAACATCCTAAATGTCTTAAGCGATGGTTGTGTATTGCAGAAGCAAATTATCGTAATCATAATACTAATACATTGATAGGCTTTTTTTTTTTTTTTTTTTTTTTAATCCGCCGAATGGTCCATCAGCTAATCTCATGTTCATACATGATCATGTCGACCAGATGGTGATGGTGGTAGGTGTGTTGTGTGTGCGTGTGTTTTTTTTTATGTTTCTTTTTCTGCAGCTATGTTGTAAGCATTAACTGTAGCCGGGTTTAGCCGGGGTCAGCAGCATCTTTTCTTCTCCACGTGCAGAACACGGTGACACTTGGGGCAGGAGTGGTAGACGTCCTTGAAGAATTTGAGGAAGAAAGGCAGGAGGCAGCAGCCAAGCACGAACCTGAAACACACAATGTATAATATAATATATGTTTATAACCACAGTTTATTCACTTGGAGACATTTAAACTTTACATGATCATTGAAACAATTTCGTTCCTTTTTAAAGGGACAGTTTGTAGGATTTAAGAACGTTTGTACATCCATGATATTATATGCTAATATTACAGTCCACATATAGACAAATGATTAGATGATCTATCTATTGATTGATTGATTAATGTAAGGTCGTAAAGTTTGATTTGGTTTATTTTATCCATCATGAGAAGATGGAATTAAAATGACATTTTATATATAACCTTGTGAAAAGTATTGCTCTACGTGTGAAATGTTGCTAATAAAAAAAATCGGAGAGAATTTGGTTTTAAAATAAGTGCATATTTATTTAAAATTTTTTTATAAAATAAATGTCATACAAAAAAGTTCTCATATTAATTAACATTTCTTAAAGTCTCTCTTACTCTCTTCATCATACCGGTTATTTTTCTGAATGTGTCGTGCATATTAAGCTGAGTTATCTATGAAAGCTTCAGTATAAACGATGAAGTTTAATGACTCCTACCCGCACACGATGAAGAGGAGGCACATGAGCCATGCGTAGGTTCCCACTTTATAGTCGACGTGTGTGAGGACTTGCTCCCGGCAGTAGGTGCAGGTGGTCATGCTAGGAGAACGTCCGAGGTCCGATTCATAATTCACGTACCTGTTCCTCTCAGGGGTAGTGGACGTCGTCTGAACTGCCAGAGTGAGGGAGGAAAACATTTAGAGAGAGAAAGTGGGGTTTCAAGCTGACGTGTCCCTGATAATCATCAACATGCTCACCTGTCGTGCTTTGGGCCGGCACTCTGTATTCTGACCTGGTGGCAGCGGACGCTGGGTCAAACGGCGTGTGCACCTTGTACACCTTCACATTGTCCCCTGTGCTGTCTACTAAAGAGAACAAGAGGTCATGGTACCATCGCATCATGTGGTGTGTTCTTTACTGGGTATGTGATTATAATCAACACAAGTGGATAAGGAACCAATAAGAGGCATCACAACCCCGTGGAGACCAACAAAAATATCTAGAAAATTTTTAATAGTTTTGCCATTTTTTTTTATATAATAGTATTTTTAATACAATAGGTTTGCAGCTTACTGTTTAAAAGAATTTACTAAATTCCACATCATGCAGCACTCACTTTTCCTTACTGTAACCTAAATAAGTAGAAAAGGGCTGATTTGACACTAACCTGGTATGATGTAGGGCGGAGGATCTTTTATTGGGGAGCTCATTTCCGTATCTGTTTAGCTGTACCTGCAAGAATCAATTAATCAAGAAAAGAAAAGATGTATTAATTCAATGCAAATTATGATAATACCTATATGAATTATGTGCTGTCTAAAATATAAATTCATACTAAAATATAAATTCATATCATAGTTTGGTCTTTCTTTTATTTCATTTCTGTCTTCTTAAAAATTTTAATTTTTACCAGCTGTGGTGTAAAAGTTTTTTTTGTTGTTAATTTGTTTGTTTATTAAGACCAAATATTCTCAGTCGGCTCCTTCATATTCTTACAGTTTTCTCTACTTTTATGTGTGTATGTATCCTGTGCTGTATCCTATGTACCGAATTGCCTTTCTTAAATATCTTTGATACAAAAGAACATAAAACATGCTTTTTATTTATTTCTTTTCTTTTCTTTTTTAATTGTCAGGAATTTCATATGCTGATCTCAAGTACACATTCAAAAACATAAAGGAATGTTCATTTAAGCATATTATTCGAAGGAAACAATATATAATCTATATAATATATAATATATATATATAATATATATATAATTATTTTAGAATCATATATAACACGTGTGCAATCTCACTGCATAAAGTGAAAGACGTTATATCATATGAATCATCAGAAAATATCAAATATCAAAGAAAATTTTGATGGAAATATCGACTCTTTCTGAACCGAAGGGTGAGCGGCTGGAGGACTGTGACACTTTGCGGTCATCAGATAAATACCTATATTTTATCTCTGGGTTGATTTTGATTTTTTTTTTTTTGTTAAAATCATTGTTTCAAATGTTAACGATGAAATGTTTCAGCCGGTTGGTTTACAATCAATCTGCTATTTTAATACATTTAAGAAGTAAATTTCACAAATTCTGACCACCAGGGGGTGTTTGAGCATTGTTATCGTAAATGAAGGAAATGTCATACGGAAAATTTGTCATCACATTTCCTCCTTTTTTCCAGCCACAGTCCAGTTTAGTGCTCGTCTCTCAGTCGAGTTGGATTTAGAGACACATCACACCTTCATGAGCAGTCTCATGAATACTGTAAAAATGTTTCATGACTTGGATTAATCAGAGTTCAGAACAAGGACCTAGTGACCCTTAAAGGTTTATGATGAAGTCGATGTTACAAAAGATGATGTTGCATGCACAGATTAATGGAGATCACAACTGAAAATCCTACTGTAACTTCATAAACAATATACGATAATGCTGTATGATAATGCTGTATGATAATGCTGTATGATAATGCCTCCTCTTGAGTGAAAGAAATACTTCTCTGCTGAGATGGTTTTCGGAAATGCCTGAAGAAGTTCAGATTGTTTCTAAAAGGCAGGAATTTGTCTCAGTGAACGCCTTGATGAAAAATCTGACTAGCCTGGCCTGTCCTGTGCCAGGTGAAGACTAGTAAGATGTGGAATGTCACCTGGCAGCATGTTTCACTCGGAAGTCTCGACCACGTCATGTTAGCATATAGCCTACATTCTTACGCGAAGATACTTTACTGTAACGTACTGTTCCTTGGTGCTGCAGTGGTACCGTTAAAAGTAAATTATGAAGGAAATACATAATCGGGTTGCTGAGGCTGTTGAAGGCCAGGAAAAGTGGGATGTTAAAGCATGGAGCCTTTGGCTTTTAATAACCCCAGGCATCAGCGGTGAAGATTTATCTACATGATTGTCTTTATCAGTTATCTACAGGAAGTTCTATCCGTTCTTACATGTAATGACCCAATCCTGACGACATCATATAAGGGTTGTGCGTCTGGGTGTATTTAACAAATAATAGATCCTGTCGTGCAAATTACTAATAAACTAAAACCAAATTAATTAATAACACGAATACAGATGCAGTATGTCTTCCACCTTTCCATTGAGGTGAGGTCAGGTTTAGAGGTTTAACAGGACTCTGGGTCTTTACATGAAGTGTGTGAGTGACACTATAGGGTGTAATGTGACATCATGAAGAAACATGATTTCCAGGCGTGTCTCCTTTAGAAACAGTACATCGTTAGGACATTTAAACGGTAACAGTGATCAATCCGTTAGTGATTAATTCACTGTAAGGTGTGGATCAGGGCTGGGATCGAGCATGACAAAAGAAAGATGTCACATCAAGCTTGTGTGACAAAGAAAAGCAGCATGGGTGCTGGTGCTGCGCTCTAGGGTGCACTTCATTCATTCATTCATTCATTCATTCAGTTTCAGGTTCTGCTTTATCTTGAGCAGGAAAACAGGACCAGATTGTACCTTGTTGTTGGAGTGGTGCTCTCAAAATACCTTCAATACCTTTAATACAGGCATTCTTTATGTTTACTCTTAATGTTTTTAAAAATGCTTTTTGCAAGTAAAAGAATAATAAAACGGGTACAAAGCAAAGGCGCCACCTAAACAGTATATATATATATAGGTGAGTACTCTCTCTAAAATGGTCACTGGTAAGTTAAATAATAACTGCAGGGGAGTGTATAAGAGTAAATAAAAAAAAAACACCCACCAAGAGCAACACATGAGTCAGGAAACTATTCCATGATCCAGGTGCGGAAAAAATACAGCCTATTAGGTTCTCTGATTCTCTGAATAATATCTATCTGGAACATTCACTTGTTTAGATTTCGTTGAAGATTCCCGTTGATAACATTAGACAAATTAGCGTTTTAACAACAAAAAAAAAAAGTCATTATTAATTATCACAATGCTGATTATAATCATATAGGGAATCAGTTCAGTGCTTTTTCTACATTTACAAACTAACACTGGAATTCAGGAATCTTATTTTCCGCTGAAATATTCCTGCTTCCCATAATAAATGACAACATACTTCTATCTTGAAAAAAGTTTTCCATTCAATTAAAAAGTAAGAAAGTTTCCTAATATAAACCAGTCACATGAATAACTGATTCTTGATTAAGAAAACTGTCAAACAGTTCCTTATTGGATATTTCGTGCACTAAATACACTAAGGGCACCAAGTACACTAGAACATTTCATGCCCTATGTAGGGAACATAAGAAATAGTAAACATGAACGATGGCTATGAAGTGCATATTTCTTATATATTATACAGTTATAGGGAGTAAACCTGGGTTACTGTTAGTTAATGTATCGTCAGTACAGATGAGCTCAAGCATTCATAACTAACTCTACTAGGTGACTTTTTTCTTTTTCTTTTTTAAAAAAGTCAGATAAAAAATAATAACAGCATGTGAGCAGGCGTTGGCCCTGGCAGCATTGTTGTCCTCGCTCTCTATGGGACGACATCATCATGTTTACATCAAACTCCTTCATTTTCAAAAAACAGACTCGAGGCCTGAACCTGGACTAAACCTGGACTAAACCTGGACTAAAAGTGACTACATCATGATCTCAAGTGTTTCAAGACGGGTTATGTTTTCCCACAGAAATATTAAACATGTTTCAGTGCCATGGGAGAATCTGAAAGGGAGTTTAATGAAAGACTTGAGTCTCCTGGGATTGAATTCCCATAAAAATACGTGATATCTTTTTTTGATCATGTGATCATCTCCAAGCAGCAATTTTAAACACATGTTAAGCAGATGTGTACACATTTCCAGAGCTACTGAAACTTCATTCTAGAGGCCTGAAAAGGCCTGAAACGTATCAGTATTTTCTCGTTTTAACCCTAAACCAATCTGTTCAGCCAAACCGACTTTTTAAGGCCTTTAAGTGTTTGAGGAAGTGTCTACTCACCCTGCTGCAGCTGCCGTCCTGGGTGCGACTGAATCCAGTTCAGGACAAGACCTTCAGCTTTTCACAGGCTTCCCTCCACTCCACCCTGCTCGACGAGGGCGCGCTTACATACGCATTCACCTCCGCCATGAATATGCATGAGCCTGATTCAGGTAGACAGGCTTTTTTTTTTTTTTTCTCTGAATAACCTGTTTGTGTGATAACAATGTGCCCTTACAGGTGCAGAAAGACAGGTACGTGTACGCCTAAAAAAACATGTTATACACATCATCTGCATTAAAGTGATTCAGTTATAATGATTTGTAATGAAGTAATAATGAGAAGAGCTGATGTGAA
The DNA here is from genome assembly GCA_028565275.1 of Leiocassis micropogon. Taxonomy (NCBI): domain Eukaryota; kingdom Metazoa; phylum Chordata; class Actinopteri; order Siluriformes; family Bagridae; genus Leiocassis; species Leiocassis micropogon. The sequence continues at coordinate 5,998,320 of JAOVVA010000054.1, read as the reverse complement.
GAGCAATTCATTTAAAATAATTTAGTAAACTAAAATGAAATAACATATTCTGTAGTGCACGTGTGTGTGTGTGGGTGTGTGTGGGTGTGTGGGTGTGTGTAAACAGGATGTCTGCACACCATCGGGGCAAAATAGAGACATTTATTAGCAATTAACAATTTATAAAGTACATATTTAAATGTTGTTTCCCTATAAATAAAATAAATAAATATGACACCTACTGCACCACCGCACTACCCAGCATCCCTGATGAAGAGATGAAGATGAAGATGATGAAGACAATGATAGGTCATTAAGTAAGGAATACACCCTGTGCCATGCTGTGATAGGAAATTAATCAGCAACTGGAACCTGTGATTCCACAAATTTTCATCTCAAAGTGATTCACTCCTCTTATACCACTTTTATTGCTTTTTTATTTGTTGTCAGAAAAACAAATCCGTTTATGTTCTGCCTTATCTTATAGCAGCTAAGCATAAGCAGTCATTCCTATATCTCTCTTTTGAAGCTAATACACCAACAAATGCTGTGTGTCATCTTAATCAGAAAGCGCAAAACCCGTAAACTCCCCTGTTGCTCAAAAGAAAGCGCTGACACTGGAGACTCCTTCCATAAATTCTGCATAAACAACTTTTCACAGTAACCTTAACCATTACAGCTACTACATAAATTGTTTACTTTGTTAATGCAGAACAGCGTTCGTGCAGCTCCCTGTGACCGAGCCGTTACTATGGAAACGGTAACGTATTAGAACAAGCGTGTGATTTGAAGCTGCATTACTCTCAGAGCTGCTGTAACTGACAGTTAATCAACACCTTCTGACCAATCAGGGTACAGAGTATTACTGCTCTGGTATAAGAGATAATATGTACAAGTTGATCTCCTCATGACATGGGGAGCGTCAGTCTGTTATTTTGCAATAGTTGGCTTTCTGAATGTTATTATAACCTCATCACCTATTACACACCCAGATTAACCAGAGTGGCCTGAATTACCTTGCCAATTGACAAAATAGTAGGATCAGGCCTAGGGCATGTCTTACGCCGTAAATATGACTGTTATAACATGTAAATGTTATGTAAATGACCTCCTGCTGAGCCACGCCCCTTCAGAAAAACAGCAGAGCTGAGTGGGGGAGGGGCTCTTGTTATATGAGGTCACAAATGGCCAAAATTTTATTAATTAAATTTAATAAACCATCAAAAACATTATCATTTCTATGGTAACAGCTTATTTATGTTAAACTATGATACTTTACTATGATAACATTAAAAGGAAATCTAATCTAATAACAACATTAAAGCTAATTCTAAATGGTATCAATTAAAAATTGTAATTTTAAGAGGAAAGGGACTTCATGTCATGCTTTTGTAAAAAAAAAAAAAATAAACCTTGGTGTGGGAACAACACGTTTCTATACCAGCAAGGACACCTGAAGTGTGTTACTGCTTACTTACAATCAGTGTTGGGGGACGTTACTTTTTAAAGTAACTAATTACATTAGAAAATCACTGTCTTCAAAAAGTAATCAATTACATTACAGCGTTACTTTCGGATAAAAGTAACTAGTTCGAGTACTTTTCCATTGCAGAAAATGAAATCTCCTTTGAGATTCCTCATGTATGTTGTTTTAGTCAAGACCTTCATAATTATTCTACCATCATCACTCAGAGAAGTTTAGCCCATAATCTGTTAACCACTAATACCCCTATCTCACCTACGTGGTTTCGCGCGGTGGCCGTAAGTACGGTTCATCATGATTCACCGCGGGTTTTGGCGCTGTGATTAGGTTTCCATCTTTCCGCGCGTCGGCCCTCGCATAGTCAAACCGCATAGGTGAGATAGGGGTATAACAGCAGGAATAACAGTGGGGGGGCGGGTTATCAGGGGCGGGGCTTGTAGGATGACACACACACATATACACACACACACACAAAATATGTAACTAAATAACTGAGTACTTAAATTGCGGACGTAACGCATTAGATTACTCGTTACATCAAAAAAGTAATCCAAGTACTCTAACACGTTACTTTGTAACACATTACACCCAGCACTGTACACTAGTCGTTAACCAGCAAACCAAAAGAAAAAAAAAAGTCCCCAGAATGTCTCTACAAACATTGTGCGGGGTTCCCCAGGAAGTTTTTGGGGGATCTTTGGGGGACTAAATGGGAATGTTTGGAAAACATCCTGCAGACATTTTATTTAGGATTAAACAGCGGTAGTAACCAAGGCAACGTCCCGGAAACGTCCCGTGAAAAACTATACTATGACATTTAGGGAGGAATGTCCCCACAACGTTAAAAAAACATGTTCCGTGTGACCAAGAGGGAACGTTCCCTAAAAGTTATATATTTATGTCTGATTTGGATCGTTACACTACATCAGTACGGTCCTAATAACATGGCGCAGTGAAAGTTCACGTGAGGACCGAGTGCGAACGCTTCGAACGTCCTCTGAACGACCGGGAGATGTCCGATGTTTGCTTGGTACTTAAGCCATTTTTAAGCTTGATTTGTTGTTAAGAATGTAAAGCAACTTATTTACATAAAGGAAAAATAGTCAGGATTGTAGTCAAGGTTAACATTTTTGTGTTCTGTATTAAAAAACAAACTGTATTAATAACTGTACTGCATATTTAACTTAAGGGTGAGACCATGCACTGTGCTTTTACTGTACGTACAAACAGTATATTTCCTTGCAAGTGATGAGGTATTAAAATATATCCTTGAAAAGGTCACAATGATGGCTATTAGCCACATGGCAAGCAGGGAGGGAGTCAGTGTGTGTGTGTGTGTGTTTCTGACTTTGTAATTAACTTTTTCTTCTAATTTCAGTAAAAGGTCACTGAACTGTTTTGGCTCTTTATCTACAGAAGGACACGGAGGATGAAGTTCGGGAGATCATCCGAAACAATCTTCACCTTCAGGGAAAGGTGAGGAGTGAGTGTGTGTGTGTGTGTGTAAGGTGTTTATGATGGTGTCAAGTTGATAAAGCCTCCTCATTAGCACCTCAGTGTTCTCGCGCTCCTTCTCGACTTCATCATGCTAAATCTTTTCTCTGTGCCACAGGACATGCTAATATGATGTTAAATGCACTGGGTTCCGATTATACCAGTTTAAATATGATGTAAACATGGAATAGAGCACCAAAATGATCATTTTACAAGATATGAGATGTAGATTAATCCAAAGTCAGACATCACACAAGCATTTGCATGTATGATCATTCCAGCTGCATGTCACTGCATGTCTTTGTCTCCATCCGCTCCACCCGCCGCGTGCCTGCATGTCCCCGCATCACTTCATCAGTACTGGATGTTCCACTTCAAGAAGCTGGTCAAGCGCCTGATCATCGTCCTGAAGTGGATGAACCGGCGCCAGCCCAAACCGGCCGCCCCAGAAATACCCTTTCACAAACGCCTGGCCTTCCTTAAGCGCTCCTCTACGAACGACTTCTCCATCCAGCGACGCCCACGGGTGCCTCTGAGTGCCATGAAGAAGTCATCCTCCCTGGATCACGCCTCCAGACACACGAAGCCCGCGGCCTCCTGCCTTACTGCACGTTGCCGCGTGTTCAGATGTAGCCCGCTGGTGTGTAGAGAATCAACAGCTGGATTGGATGAGCGGTAGCTCTTAGTGTGTAGTGTAGAAAGAACGCTTTTTAATACTCTACAGCCCATCAGTCCATATACAGTTTGTGTCTGAAGTTTGCTACTACTGTATGTTGTATGACGGCTACAAAGCAAATAATTCAGCCGTAGTAATATCCTTTACTATAGCATGGTACAAGCGGTGTTCAAGTCAAACCAGGACTATTTCTCTATATAATCCCCTGCTACACTAATGCACTTATCCCAGTGTTTCACTAGCGCTTAGATAGCATCAAGCTAGAACGTTTTCCCTGATCCGACGTCTGAAATTCCGGCCTCCCAGGAACTCCTTTACATGTGGAAATGGCGGAAAGTGAGGTCAGGACTGTAGCTGAGTTCCTGTAATGAGCAAGCAGGGTTGGTGAATGTATGTGTGTGTGTGTATACAGTTCTCATTGTGTCTCAGACAGATGCGTCTCTTCTGAAATTTGAACGACTGCAGTGGACTCCGAGCCACCTCGGCCAGAATCGTCATCCTCAGACGTGCAGGCTCCTTTAAAACGTTTTTAAAACAGTTTTTTTTCCTTTAAAACAGTTTTACACCTCCATTCACTAGAAATTTCCAAGAAATCCACAAGTCCCGGTTTGACTTGAACGCCCCTTGTACAAACCCGTCACCCTAAATGATCTCACACAAGTCACGTCTTGATATTTGGTCCTGTGTCTCATCAGTCTACACTTAGCGCTTCAGTTAACTACATTTGAATTGGAAATTCCTCGAAATCTCAGGAAGCAAACTTCACACAGCAGGCTGGTCTGTTTAGTACCGTGTACAACACAATGTTTGTGCCCGAGATATTTCTATAAATGCTCATAACTTTAAATATCTGTTACTGTCAATTATACATAAAGACATTACGCAATCTATTTCATCTTTTGTACAGAATGTCAGTTTGATTCGTTGATTCTTTAGTTAAACTTATAAATATTAAATGGTCTAAAATTGATGGATTTCTCTAAAATACACCACAGCTTCAGAAAATATCAACTGCTTGTAAGATGATCTCTTTTTGTTCTTTTGAGTTTATGGCCAGTTGGTGCAATACTGCCACCTACTGGACGTACGTGTGAGGCAGACGATTGTCAGGAGAAAAGTATCGCTTTGTACGAGACATGGCAATTAAAGGAAACAACAAGTTGCAACACAAGCGTTTCAGTGATTATTTAAACACGTTTGGTACTTATTAATGCTTGAGACAGACCAAAAACCCTAGTGCTATTAAACCGAATCGAATTGAAAATCATAATGACCAACAAAATCTACAGTACGATCCACACGTGTATTAAACGCCAAGCACATAGTGTTACACAGTGAACCAGCAGTATGTGTAGAACGTTTTAGGTAGAGTGAATCAGAGTTATGCTTTCTAGTAAATTTAGCACAGCAGATCAGAAGTAAAAATTAAAATAGAATTATATTCACCGTGTTTTCCCACTGATCTTGTTTTTAGTAGATTTTGCCTCCGGTCTACAAGCCTACTGTTTTCAAAAGTATTTTTAGTTAATTGAATGTTAATATCTTTTAAATGAGTGACTTGGTTCGTGTGTGTGTGTGTGTGTGTGTGTGTGTGTGCTCAAACCCAGCTGGAGGACCCTGCAATTCGCTGGCAGATGGCACTATATAAGGACATGCCTAACCGCAGTGAGGACACCTCAGACCCAGAGAAGACTGTAGAGAGAGTGCTGGACATCGCTCATGTGCTCTTCCATCTGGACCAGGTTAGTGCAGAGCATCTGGCGCCTGACACACACACACACACACACACACACAGCAACAGTACCTTTGTTACATCATCACCTCCGTCACCCGTGGCTCACTCGTTAGGGGGTTAGGAAGGATCACAGGACGTGACCGAGGATAGATTTCACGTCACAAAGCATCATGAATTCAAAGCAACTGAACTTGGGACTGGATCCTATACAAAATCTGGAAGAAACCTACAATATCGTGCAATATGTTCATTATGTACTAATATAGTTATATAGTAAAATACTTCATTATATACTTTATAGTCAAATCTTTACAGTACATGGGGTTCTTCCTTAAACTGGTGCCACAAATGTTTGGTAATAGACAGTTGTGTAGCTTTCTATCCATCCATCCATCCATCCATCCATCTAGGAACCTCTGTAGTGCGGTGAAGGCCAATGATGACCATCCCATTTTGGTACGACCGTGGTAGGACCTCAGGCCAACACTCAAACACACACACATTCACACAGGCAATTTGGGAACGCCAATTAGGCTAATCTGCATGTCGTTGGACTGTGGGAGGAAACTTGAGAACCTGGAGGAAACCCAGCAAAAACGGGGAGAACATGCAAACTCCATGCACACAGACCAGACGCCTGAATCGAAGCCAGGACCTGTAGGTGCAAGGCGACAGCGCTAACCACTAATCCGCCATGCCACCCATAGTGTAGCTATAACAACCCAAAAAAAACACTTTAAATGTGCTGTAATAATAAAGTATCCCTAATGGAGTCCTTTCTGCTGTAATGCTTTCTGTAAGACTGGACGCTGTGTGTTTGATCAGGTGGAGCATCCTCAGAGGAGTAAGAAGGCCGTGTGGCACAAGCTGCTGTCTAAGCAGAGGAAGCGTGCGGTGGTGGCCTGCTTCAGGATGGCTCCTCTATATAACCTGCCCAGGTATTGTCTCCTTCTAAATCGTGTCCTATGAAGCATTGCTTTCAAAAAAAAAAAAGAAAAAAAAAAAGATAACTGTAGTACCTGCTGAGCAAAGTCAGATTTTACTCCAGTAATTAGCAAAAGTCTTTGGTGTGTCCAATCGTTTGACTTGTGTATTTATGTCTACAACATTTTGCATTAGGTGTGTGTTGGCATTTTTTTTAAATAACACATGCATTCTAACACAAATAAAGTAATACCAACCAGCACCTGCTTTGCAAACCTTTTTTTTTTTTTCCTCCATCATGGAAGATCATTTCTTATCAGGAGCACCAGAGCTGCATTCAGAAAAGGCCGTGATATTTACTGTGTGTGTGGTTTGCAGGCACCGGGCCGTGAACCTGTTCCTGCAGGGCTATGAGAAGTCCTGGATTGAGACAGAGGAGCATTATTTTGAAGATAAGCTCATAGAGGATTTGGCTGTGAGTGCTTTTATGGTTCTTATAAAGCATCATGCTGACAGACTGTGTAGAACGTCCTCGTTTACTGGGTTTGGAAATGTTTCTGTCAGCTGGGCAGGAAAAGTGATACGCAAAGCACAAGTACATGGCATCTTTAAAGGAGTACTGATGGCTCCGGTGCCTAAAAATAATAAGGAAATAAATTAAACATGTTATGGAATATGAAAAAAAAAAAAAAGATAATACTTTCTGTACAATCTGCTACAATTGCCATTATTGTTTTTTTTATAAAAAACAATAATGACATAAAGATGAATTTGGAGCTGATGTTTGGCGTTTTGTGTTGCAGAAGCCGGGTGGAGAGGAACCATCAGAGGAGGATGAGGGGGTTAAACACATCGACCCTTTGCACCAGCTCATTCAGCTGTTCAGTAGGACTGCACTCACAGAGAAATGGTTCGTTTCATACCATCTTTTAAATTGTCTCTTTTTTTCCCCCCCCGATTTTCTCCCTTATTTAGTCGTATCCTCCCTGTCACTCGCTCACGCACCGTTGGGGGTGGCGTAACACTCGGAGGGCAGCGCTATCCGCTCCTTACGCTTGCGCGAGCTCACAGACGCCCCTGATTGACTGTAGAGCCGTGATTAATGTGGGAGCACTAAGTACCTCTCATCCCTCCCCTCTGATAGAGCTCGGCCAATCAGCTCTCTCTGTGCCTCCGGCTGCGAGAGGTTACAGCATCACCCGGGAATCGAACTCGCGATCTCCGGATGATAGGACGAGCACTTTACCACTGTGCCACTCGGAGGCTAAATTGTCTCTTTTAACTCTTATTCCATGACACTGGTAGTCCCCGACTTACATACATTCAAGTTACGAATTTCCGCAGATACGAACGGACCGCGGTTCTACTTCCGGTTTGAACACTGAAGTAGCTCATGTGTATTGTACAAAAAGTAGACACTACAGGTGTTTGGAGACCTCATCATCCCTTATACAGTATGTATGTGTAGATCTTTGCCCAAACTGTTGCCACAATGTTTAAAGCACAGTGTTTTATTGAATGTCTCTGTATGCCAAGGCATTACAATTCCTCTTCTCTGGAACTAAGAAAATCTGCTCGATCAAGCACAAAGCGAGCTGCAGGAATACATTCTGTTTTGGTGGGAGTGAAGGAACTCGGTGTGTCCTGCACAGACCGTTGACCTCACCACTTTTGAACTGGTTGGTGATAGCCTACTGGTTGAAAGGTGTACCCTGCAGATAGTGTCAAGGCTCCAGGTCTCCCATGTCCCTGAAGGAGTTAAGCAGTATAGAGAATGAGTGAGTAAGTGAACGCCTATGGGATAAACTAGAATGCTGACCCCTGACTCATGCTCTTATAGCTTCATGATCATCCAAAACCGTCCTCAGGAATTTATTCATAAACGCTGATCCGCATAGCAGTTTTAAAGAAAGAGTGCAGAATAAATGTATCAGTACAAACACATGTCCTCTACGTGTCTCTTTTTCAGTAAACTGGAGGAGGACAGTCTTTACATGGCCTACGCTGACATCATGGCCAAGGTGAGAAAAAACGAAGTTCACGAGGAGTAATTCAGTCCACTGAGTGCCAATACTTTTATCACCGCTCACCGTACAGATTCTCCTGACATGTTCTCATTTTCTGTAAATGGTTCACAGAGCTGCCATGATGAGGAGGAAGACGACGAAGAGGAAGTGAAAAGTTTTGAAGTAAGCATAATTCTGGGATTATATGACGATACGGACCGTAGAGATCTATTTAAGCTTCATTTAAAACCTTTAATAAATGTGAGGAAATGTGGCTCAGACCTCCTGAAGTGAGCAGATTTCAGTCTGTGTTAAATATATATGATTTTTTTTTTTAAATAATCCCAATCCAGGTACACAGCTGTACTGAAGATAACAGGATCTGTGCTGTGACTGTGGGACCCTGTAGTGATGTAGGCTGGTGATGTCATTTCCTTTTCTTCCCACCGATGTCCTGTCCTTACTTTGTTCACTTACAGGAGAAGGAGATGGAGAAACAGAAGCTGCTCTACCAGCAGGCTCGGCTCCATGATCGCGGTGCGGCTGAGATGGTACTGCAGACCATCAGCGCCAGCAAAGGTACAGTACACGTCTGACCAACTCACACAAAGGTACACGTCTGACCAACTCACGTAAAGGTGCACGTCTGACCAACTCACACAAAGATACACCTCTGACCAACTCACATAAAGGTACCCCTCTGACCAACTCACATAAAGATACCCCTCTGACCAACTCACATAAAGATACCCCTCTGACCAACTCACATAAAGGTACCCCTCTGACCAACTCACACGAAATAGTGGTGATGGGAGGGAGGAATATGAGCATATTAAAGGAGAATTAATTGATTAATTAAAAGTGTCATTAAATAATTAAATGTTCAACTTGACATGGAAATATTTAAAATACTTGATTTCATTGGCATTTAAATGTTTAATGATTTGTTTAACTGTGTTTATTTATTTATTCCAAAGTATACATATTTATTTGATTATTTTTTTGATTATTAATGTAAAAGGTTATTTCGTTATTTATCTAATTATTATTTACATTTTTTTATAATCACTTCATGATTTATTTATTCCATAGTCATAAGAAAATAAATCAATTCCGAAATAAATCATTAAATAAATAAATTATGGAATAAATAATTAAAATCTATCAGTAAAAGAAGCGTTAAATAAATAATTTAATTAATCATAAGTAAATAATCTCAAATAAATCTTGAATGAATGAATAAATAAATAATTAAAGTCTCAGTAAAAGAAGCTTGGAATAAATAATTCAATTAATCATAAATAAATAATCAGAAATAAATCTCAAAATAAATCAGTATATAAATGAAATCTATCAGTAAAAGAAGCATGAAATAAATAATTTAATTCATTATAAATAAATAATCAGAAATAAATCTCAAAATAAATGAATATATAAATACAATCTATCAGTAAAAGAAGCATGAAATAAAAAAAAATAATTATAAATCAATCTTGAATAAATCTAAAATAAATCAATCTTAAAATAAATAAATGATGAAATACATTACCGAATAAATCATGAAATAAATAAACAAACAAATAAATAAATCATATAATGAACAAAAGAATAAATCAAGAAATACAGTATATGAAAAAAACAAATAAATAAACAAGGAAATACATAATGAAGTAGATAATTAAATAAAACCAGTTAAATAGCAATTAAATAATTTTTTTAATTCATGTAACTATTTCAGCGTGTTTTTATTGACACATTTTTAAATTAATTAATTATACTTTCAATTATTTATTTTATGACGTACATATTACACTCTTTAAAATAGACGCCTACTAGAAATTATACCTTATATACACCGTATTTAGGAGACGTTTATAAAAGCAGCTTTAAGAGTGAATGATGAGAGCGTGAGCTGTAGAGCGCTAGAGACTGGACTTTTAAATGAGAGAGAAAAAAAAAAGGTTCAAACCGCCACAGCACTCGAGCAACATGACTAGAGCTGAGCACCTGGAGGTCATACAGTACAGCGTGTGGGTGTTGTGCCGCTCTTGATCTCTGCGGTGCCAGAGGTCGTGACTTTGTTCTGGCTGTGCGTGCAGGTGAGATGGGGCCGATGGTGGCATCCACGCTGAAGCTGGGCATCGCCATCCTGAACGGTGGAAACTCCACAGTACAGCAGGTACCCGCCATGTCAAAGACTTGTTTAGACGCAAGAGAATGTATTACGGCTTTTAAACAACCACAAACACACGGATGTTCGCTTGTAGAAAATGCTGGACTACCTGAAGGACAAAAAGGACGTGGGATTCTTCCAGAGCCTGGCAGGACTTATGCAGTCTTGCAGGTAATTTATCAGAAAACACTGTTAACCATAAAAGGATGTTCTAGATTTTCAGATATTTTACATATCTGTCTTTTTCGTCTTTGTCCCAGCGTTCTAGACCTGAATGCTTTCGAGAGACAGAATAAAGCCGAGGGTCTGGGCATGGTGACGGAAGAAGGCTCGGGTAGGTTCACAAAAAACACGAGAAATCTATAGAATCTCTTCTCGTGTTAAATATTCTGATTATTATTATAGCAATATCCAAATAATCTGCTTTATAACTCATTTTTTCTACTTTTTAAAATACAGTGTTGTAAATTGGCCACTACTCCAAGGTTTAGTATTTACACCAAAACATGCCCTGTGGTTTTCCTCATCTTTTCTATGGTTGTCCTTTTTCTGTCGTCGTTTTTTTCTGTCAGTATCGTTTCATGTTGCTTTTATTATTATTTATTTATTTTTGTCATTCTTCAGCCATGATGTCTACATCCACCGTCATGATTTTAAATGTTTAGACCACTCGTGATCGGTGTCTTTGTCTGAAACGCGTTTAATTTCATTCATTTTGATTTAGCGATGTGTGTGTGTGTCTGTGTGTGTGTGTGTGTGTGTGTGTGTGTGTGCGCGTACCATCTACAGTAACTGTTGGATCAAATGGCTGTCTGTTCTGCCCTTTCACACCAACGATCATTTACACTTCACAGCTCAGATTGACTGACGCTAATCCAAACCTTGAGTACTTGTTTGACGTTGAAAGCTGTTTATGAATTCTTGAACGTGTTTAAATGATTTTCAGAAAGGGTACCATGACAAAAAATCTTTATAGTAAATACAATAAATGCTGAAAAGTTACTGCAGGACGGTGATATCTGAAGGTTCCATACAGCCTTATACAAATGCTTTTTTTGACATTTATTGTCTTTACCAGCACATTCGCATTGACTTTTTTTGTAAAGAACAAAATGTCTTTCATTTTGATTAAATCTGTTTTGTTTCATTGTTGTGTCAAGATTGTGTTTAAGGTTTGTTTTCAACTTGAAACCGAGGCTTAATTTTCCCTATAGGGCTCTTGTGTGTGACGCTCAGGTGCCGATGTAAAACCAAACCAGCCGGCATTTTGTCTGGCCGTCTGTCTGCAGTTTTGAAATGATGGTCAGTGGTGCTTGTGTAGTGACCGTTTTATGTCAGGTAGCATAATCAAATAAATGTTTGGTAAATTTAACACAACAAATATCCATAATACAAGGGGCATTCAAGTCAAACTGGGACTTTTCTCGTGAATGAATGCATAGAACGTAAAAAAAAAAACCAAAATGTATGGAGAACTTTAAGCACAGTGATGCAGTAAAACATTTAAATTGTGCAAACGTTTTAAAGAAGGCCGGATGCCCGTGAATGACGATGCCAGCCGAGTTGGCTCAGAGCACACCGCAGTCGTTCCCGTGGGCATTCAGCTAGGCCAGGCGTCGGCACCCATAAACACACTCGGAGCCATTTGGAGCCGTTTCCCACAGGAAAGAAAACACCGGGAGCCAGAAAACCCTTTTGATATCTAAAATGAAAATAACTGCATATATCGTTGTTGTTTTTTTACATTTATGCTATGTACAAATACTGTGTTGCATTCATGAAATTAATGCTACAGAGAAAACTTTATTTTATTTCTGCATGCAACAAAAACATTTTGAATTCCGGCTCCGGCGAATCGAGAAAAGCTTCTACATGGATGGGACACAAATGAAGCACTGGTGAAGCCAAAGTACCCGGAGAAAACTCACTAAGCAAGGGGAGACCGTGCAAATGCCATGCACGGTCCTCGAAAGTGTAAACAACGGCTGGAGCTTGAGAAAAAATATCCAGTGACTAAAATTTTCAACATTTAACGTCTCTTCAGGGGGTAAATTGAGCCCGCGATCGATCATTATGTATCTGCGGCAGGCGCGACCGCCAGACAAAATGGCGAATGCTTTAATTCTGGATCACGTGACTGCAAGAGCTCTATTGTTTTGTTTCCCATGTTATTTTTTTTTGTCATAATACCCTTGAATTAAACCGGAGGCATGTGCTGTCTTTTACTGCTCTATCAAACAAACCTCTGCACTTTCGATTGGATTCAGTCAGCTCCGTTCCTGCTCTATTACACACAGTGAGGAAAATAAATCCAGTAATGATCTAGACTAGGTTTATCCGCAACTTCATCATGAATTAATCAGCAAATTCTCATAAATATTATACATTATAAATATTATGCATTTGTTACATGAGACACTTTTAAGATTTCAAGCGATAAAATGTTAAGATTTAATATTTCAGGAATTGATTTTATACATGAAGGAACAGGTGAACTATGGATACATACATAATATAGACTGAAAACACAGATTAAAAAAAACGTCATTCATTTTTAAGGAGGAGTCATTTTAACATTTGTGCTTCCCATGTTGAACACCAGCTCTGTAACGTCCACGTGTACTGTTTAGAGTGATTCATAAACCGGAACGCTGATGATTGAATCCAAGTTCATCTCTTCCCACTCAAAAAAAAAAAAAAAAGTTGGATCTTGTATTCTGTTTGACCTCTCACTATTTTCTTTCCTTTTCTTTTTTTCTTCTTTTGGGTTCATGTACTGTCTCCCCCTCCTCCTCAGTCATCACCCATGAGCGTGGTAATTATGCACTTCTGTCATTTTGCTGTGGTTTTTTAGCTTTGTGTCCTCTCTGTTCAGGTCCCGAGCCCTCCACGTGTCCCATACGTACTGTAAATCAGTCCACATCCTGTCTTTCCTGTCCTCCTCCTGACCCCTCAGTCGGCCCCTTGGCAACCCTTTCCCGGTTCTCCCTGAGCTCGATTAGCACCTGTATCTCCACTGTTTTCTTTTACAGCACTTTTCCACCCACACAGTGCCAATGCTGGTGCCAGAGTCGAGGACAAGCAGTGACGCATTTCCAGTTAAAAAAAAAAAAAAATTAATTAAAAAAAAAAAGATAAAATGAATAAAAAAAAGTCGCTCTGAATAAGAGCACCTGC
>JAOVVA010000054.1:5912147-5938426 GCA_028565275.1 Leiocassis micropogon | reverse complement strand
GCCGTGCATTGGACACAAACTCAGCAACTCTTCCGTTATTTCAAATTGGTCATTAATACCCCTGATGAAAATAGCTAGCTGAGCACTGTCGGTTTTGTCTGTGCTTTCGTCAAGCGCCACAGAGTATGTAGTGAAAACTCGAGCTTTGTCGCGTAACTGATCATAAATGTCATTGGATAACTCACTAATACGCTCTGCTACGGTGTTTGCCGACAGAGAGAGATGGTTGAACAAGCTCTTTTTTTCTGGACATAGAATATCAGCGACTTTCAACATGCAATCCTTCATAAACTGCCCTTCAGTGAATGGCTTTCCTGCTTTAGCGATCAACTCACTCACCACATAACTTGCTTCAACTGCAGCATCAGCGTCCTTTTTGGCTTTATGGAAAAGGCTTTGCTGGGATGTTAGCTCGCTCTGCAACCGCGTAGCTCGTTTTTTTCTATCGTCTTCCTGGTACTTATCATATTGTTCTCTGTGTTTAGTCGAGTAATGGCGCTTGAGATTATATTCCTTTAGAACGGCGACTTTTTCCTTGCATATCAGACATGTAGCATTTCCATTAAACTCCACAAAAAAATACTGCAATGTCCATCTTTCTTGAAACTGTCTGTGTTCATCATCCACCTTCCTTTTCGATTTGGAAAGAGACATGTTTTCGTTAGCAGCCAAACAAAAAAAAATACTAAAGCCCCGAAACCTCTTCTCAAATCGCCTGGCATGCGCGGTTTTTTTTTTAACGCTTTCACGGTTATTTAATTGAACCCTAATTAAATATGAAGGGGTAGCTTTTATGAAAAAACTAGGGAAAAAATGCTGGTCGGATTATACTATTTTTTGGCAACAGTTGCGGGCCGGAGGGAGGAGGAGGGGGGGCCGTAAATGGCCCGCGGGCCGGCAGTTTGAGACCCCTGCTTTAAAGGATGTTCTGCTAATATCTTGGAGCCAGATACCACTGCACACCCTCAGAGGTCTTATGGAGTCCATTCATAGGGACCTACAGAATATTAGGCTAGTGGATTTAATGTTATGTCTGATTGTTATGCATCAAATAAAAACTTATATACACCAAGGATGTAAGTTTACATATATTGAGCCAATCAGTTAGCTTAGAAATTTAGAGAGAGAATTCAATCTGCAGATTAAAAAAAAAAAAAAGAAAAAAAAGAATTACAGATCATGATGTGTCTGGCCTTTCCAATTTGCTGTCTCTGGCATTCATATGAGATAGGCATTAACCTCAGGTATTATAGTGTGACCTTAATTAGCATCTGCTTTAAAGGCTTTTATTAACATGCAAAAGAAAAGGCCAGTGTTTGATGAATGGACTTTTGGTGGTGGGGTTTCTCTGTGGGAATCGACTCCGTCTGCCTGAAATCGTCATGTGAAATTCAGAGTCATGTCCCCGCGCATGCATCGCACCATGGCCTAGGTCAAGTGACGGCTCATTGACTGCGCTGGCAGCCTTGTTAATTGCAGCCATCAATAATGTCAGGATCTGACCATTTTTTCACGGTCCAGAGGAGAGAATGTGACTTCTGGGTGTGATCGCCATATTAAAGAGTACAAAGAACATCTTGTAGAATCTCAGGTACGATTCAATGTGATTCATCGTTCCTTTGTTACGCAACTTACACAGATAAACCATAACATTCTGACCACCACTGACTTAATATTAAGGAGGTCCCTCCTTTTTGCCACATTTTTTTTTTTTTCTTTCAATTTCTCCTTTTTTTTTTCTCAAAAATTAAGGGTGGCTCCATGTCAGCAATAGAAATTAACCATCTTATAACTATTAGCTATTAGCTAAGCAATACATCATCGGGCATCTAACAATAGCTTGGTTATTGAGAAAATCAGAAACTCAGTCTGTCAGTTCTCTTTAAATTGTTATGAATCTTAAAAAATTAGTTGGTGGTTAAATACTGTATTGTAAGTTGACACGCAGATGGGAGCCACTTGACTAAGAAGCTCATAAGATGACATGAATCCAGAATATTTTGGCATTTACCATACTCCCTTATCCAAAGCAACCTTAATTTTTTTTTTTTTATCTCATTTTACATCTGAGCAATTAACAGCCTTGCACAAGGGCCCAACAGTGGCAACTTGATGGTGGTGGGGTTTGAACCTGCAACCTTCTGATCAGTAGTCCAATGCCTGATCTACTGAGCCTACCTCCTTGTGTTGTGAAAAAACAACTTCCCAACTTCAACAGTATTGAGTTTATTAATCCATAAAGGCAAACACATGTATAGTAAATATACTGTAGGTTACTGCCAGAGTGACTCGTGCCAAGGAAAATTTCCAGTCTGTGTGTAAATACTGTTTGTCCTGGACTTTATCAGCTGCCATACAATGTAGTTTTGTGAGTCAGCAGTGCAGTTTTTTTTTTTTTTCGACTTAAGTTGCTGCCAATTTGTGTGTGTGTGTGTGTGTGTGTGATTCATGGACTCCTGAAGTTGAAAGCCATTCATAGAACAGCTCTAACCATCAGGTCTAACAATCCCCCGCCCCATCTTTCTCTCTCTTGCTTCCCTCCCTGTAAGTACGTTGGAATGAGGTGAGTGATGATTCACACAGAACAATACTGATCCCTTCTTCCCACCTGAGCTATGAGTGAATCATGTCATTGAGAGACAGAAGCTCAGCATCATCCTCTTCACACCCACAGAGTGCCACAGCTCTGTTTGTCTGTTGAGCAGGACTGCTGAGTTCACTATTGTACCAGAAACACATACTGTATAAAAATAAATAAATTAATTAATGAATTAAAAAAACATCTTTTCAACACATTGTCTGACATCATCTTGTCATAATCAGAATATGTTTTTATTTAATTTAAATGTCAAATCAAATGTCAGTTCTTACAGTTAATGTAATTTATTAGTCACGGTGGCGGCATGGTGACTTAGTGGTTAGCACTGTCACCTTGCACCTCCAGGGTCCAGGTTCGATTCTCACCTCAGGCTCTCTGTGCATGGAGTTTGCATGTTCTCCATGTGCTTGGTGGGTCTCTTCCGGGTTCTCCGGTTTCCTCTCACATGCAGATTTGGGTAATTAGTGTCCTCAAACTGCCCGTAGTGTGTGAATGTTGACCAAAGGTCCTACCATGGGTTGTAAAAATGGCAATACTGTAAATACAGTAAGTTCTCAACTTGTGAACATTCCAGTTACGAATTTCTGCAGATATGAACGGACTGCGGATCTACGAACATTTGTAGATGTGAGCAAATCGCGGAAGTAGCTCATGTGTATTGTACAAAGAATAGACACTGCAGTGCACCAGATACCAATATTTATAATTATATACAATATTTTCAGTGTGTAAGTGGATGTATAAAATGTCTAAAGTCCGGTATATTGTGTGTTTTTGTGTTTGTGGGGGTGCGGCGGGGGATGATTCAGCCTCCCCGGTTTTCAATGAATAAGTCCGGAAGCACGATGATAGAAATTGGGTGTCCTGCAAAGCTGTTCTGATGGTGAATAATCCTAATTTTGGAAAATCCTCAACAAAACAGAGTTTACAGTCAATGCAGACAAAAAGGTGTCCATTTAAGCGCGCATTAAATGGCATGTAGCATTGTCCTCCCCCTCCACATCTTCTAAAACACCAATCACGTGTGTTTTTAAAAAAAAATGCTTTACATTATAAATTTGTGTCAAAGGTATATAAGACTCACTTTTTCTGACTTACAAATGAATCTGACTTATGAATGTGCTCAAGGAAGGAACTCGTTCATAAGTAGGGGACTTACTTCACAATGGTCACCACTGGCCTCAATGGTCTCTAGTTGGACCACAGAGGTTCCTAGAAGGATTGATGGATGGATGGATTGATGGATGGATGGATGGATGGATTGATGGATGGATGGATGGATGAATGGATGGATAAGCCACAGTGGTGTTTCCTTGATTATGTACTACAGCTATAATAATAGTGTTGCTAACAGATGTCATAAAAATTACAGAATTCATAAAGATTATAGAAACTGGCACAGTGCCCTTAACCATATCAACATGTCAGTGTGAAAATACTGAAGTGCTGAAGCAAAGCAGTCTGGATTAAGCAGAACTAAAATTGTTTTCAAAAAAAGAGGGGAAAAAAAGAAAATTTTAAGCTTGCTAATATACATTAAAATGACTACAATAATTAACTCTTTCTCACAGTACAGTGGCTTTCAATTCCTCAGCTGGAAAAGAAATTGACTTATCAGATCATTTTAGTCAATATAAACAAAATAAAGCAAGCCTGTTATGCAATCAGTCATAATAAGGTTGACTTTCTGTGTGTAGACTCTGTGTTCAGCTGCTAGTGAGCAGGACGAGGGGAAATGGGAGAGATATGAGCCCCTGATGGTCAAAAAATGTACACCTCCACCTCCATTAACCTTCAGTATGTTTACATGCAAAATTAATCAAGCTATGTTTACACCTAAAATCGCCCATTGAATTGGATTATTATCCCTATGTCCTATGACTTTGCTGCAATAGGTGGTGATATGCCACTTTTCAGCTCGTCAGTATCGTAATTAGTAAATTACAAGTCCAGCTGTGTGTAATTTAATCTCAGTATAAATACAGCTGTTCTGTGAAGCCCTAAGGTTTGTTAGAGAACATTGGTAAAGCCAGACAGGTCATGAATAAAGTTGTGGAGAAGTTTAAAGAAGGTTTAGGTTATAAAAAAAATATATATATATATACCAAGCTTTGAACATGTTAAGGAGCGCTGTTCAACCCATCATCTAAAAATGGAAAGAGTATGGCACAACTGCAAACCTACCAAGACATGGCCGTCCACCTGAACTGACAGGCCGGGCAAGGAGAGCATTAAACAGAGAAGCAGCCAAGGTGATCCACAGGTGAGAGACACAAAGAGTTTGACAGCAACAATAAAAACCAATAATCATGGAATGATGAAATCATGGATGATGTATCGAATTACAAAATCCTGTAAACCTTTGTGACTTTAAAATTGAGCAGCGTAAATATGCTGGGTACATAACGCTGGATGTGTGTCTCAATCCATCCTGTGTGTCATTTGGCTGACTGTCAACCAGCAAGCAGGGAGGTGCCCAGGAGGTGCCCTACATCTTTAACTTTAAGCTCAGTTAGAATTCAGTAAACACATAGGGGTCAAGATTGTTACCCCCACTACTCAGCCATGCTTCATATTTTGCTAAGCACTCAGTTTTTTTTTTTTAATGTCGTCAAAAACAAATTGAGTTTATGAGATCCCTGTGGCTCAGATCAGCTAGGTTGGCATGCACATGAGGAACTGATTATGGATAATAAGCAAACAGTAATCTCTGTGATGTCGGTGTTTCAAATTATTTGTATTATTTTTGCATTGTTTAGGAATTGCCCTCAGGTTTGTCTTTCTTTTTTTTTTTTCTTCTGCAAATTGAATTTGGATTGAGGTGATTAATAAATGACAAATGGATTTATTTTCTATATTCTGGAACAAAACTGGAGATGTCCAAACAAAAACTGTCCAAACATTTGATGATGTTTGTGCATGCATTATGAATATGAATATTGTCTGTTTTTTGTGCATTTCTACCCCATGTGCATATTTATGGCATGTCTGTTGAGTGTTCATCTTCTTTGCCTTCCTCTTGCATATCTAAAAGCAGGTAAATAGGACACACATGGCAGTGTGTTATCTTTTAGCCTAATGAGTAAACAAATGCACCCCGGGCTGCTTCAAAGCTAATTGGCATCCACGTCATGTTTATTGTGCCAGATAGGCTTTAGCGTGTTGTGCTTCCCACACACTACTCAAACACCAATGTAAACACCAAGGAGATGAAAAAGGAGGCCAAAGCTTAACTTTAATGCTTTAAGAGGGTTCATT
Organism: Leiocassis micropogon; assembly: GCA_028565275.1. Classification (NCBI taxonomy): domain Eukaryota; kingdom Metazoa; phylum Chordata; class Actinopteri; order Siluriformes; family Bagridae; genus Leiocassis; species Leiocassis micropogon. The sequence continues at coordinate 5,932,569 of JAOVVA010000054.1, read as the reverse complement.
GAACTTTCCTTTTAATAAATTTAACCACACCATTTCACCTTCGCCTATGTATTAGATTGTGTTCATCATAATCAATGCCGATGAATTTTAAATATCATTCAAAGTACTGAAGAAAGTCTGGGATTCATTTTATCTGCTTGGTAAAGGAATTATAAACGCTTCCATGTCCCCAAGCAACATAAATGAGCACCATGACCCCACGACTCCATCTTACATGTACAGTGTAGTAACGAATGCTGCACTTTTGGCTCCTTGTAAGAGTTCATTTGCAAATTATATTATGTAGACTAATAGAAAATATCCTTCCTCAAGGTGTTTAACATACAACATGGAATAGCCAGTAGCTTAGCAACAGATAGTCAGTTGACAATAGCAAGTAGAATTAGCAACAAGCTAGCTGGCTAACCTTACTATACAAGGGACGCCAAGTCAATCCAAGACTTGTAATGAAATTTCTCTAGAATGACGGCCTAAAGCCGAAGAATTCAAGCACTGTGCAGCGATGAGACTTCGAGTTGTAGTAAAACATTTGAATTAGGCAAAGATTTTAAAGAAGTCCATACTTGTGAATGATGATCCTGGCCGAGGTGGCAGTGGCTCAGAGCCCACTGCAGTTATTCCCAGAAACTTTCGGGGAGTGAAACGCCCGATCCTTGAAAATTGATAGGTAACTTGAACTCAACTGAATGCTATCGCCACATCCCCCGTACAGTCCTAACCTCGCTTCAAGACATTTCCACATGCTTTGGAAACTAAAGGAGTTCCTGGGAGGCCAGCATTTCAGACGTGAAGCAGGCAGTCTGATCATGGCTTCGGCGTACTGAGAAATCTTCTACCTTGATGGTATCCAAGCATGACGCGTTTAGTGAACCTCTGGGATAAGTGCATTAGTGTAGCAGGGGATTATATAGCTGAAGACAACCTTCTTCAAACAATTAGTATGATCAGTTTAAAAGACTCTTTCAACCCAATACTGCTGTAGACTAAATTTTAAAGTCGAAAGGCAGGACTTCGGACATGTTGATTTGGAGTTAATCTGTAAACAGGTGGGGAACTGGTAGGCGAGAAGATGGATCTACAAGAAGATCTTGAAACTACAAGTTAATGGTGGGTTTGTGGTGGTTGGCAGGGAATTAAAATTTGCAAACCCTTTCCATGATTGAAACTTAATTAACCAACAAAGATCAGTTTCAGCAGATTGAATAGCTTGGAGTCTGTGAGCATTAAATGTTTTATGCTAAACCACCATTGTTAATCCAGCAACCATGGAATAACTGAGAATTAGACAGGATGGAAAGTTGGTGGTTGATTTGCAAATTGCATATAAACCAGTGATTAAATCTTAGACAAATTCTGATTGCAAGTTTAGGATTTCCTAAACCCAAGGGAAACCCAAATCTATCAGGAAGCTATGAATTGTCTGTTAATTTCAGCGTAATTAATTAAATTATACAATCTGTCAATTATACAAAATGTTAAAACAATTAAAAAAATAAAATAAAAACAGTTTCGAAAATGATAAGACAAGATTTCATGTAGATTCCACTTGTAATGGTTTAAGATTCTTTACAAAGGTCTCTGATCTTGTTAGACATCAAAGGAAGTAAAAGCTGTTATTTTTTCTATGGGTTGCTTCACCGGATATTAACTGTAAAGTGTGATGTTCCTACTGTCAAGGCTGAGTGGCTTCTTAAGTCCATAAATCCACACTGCATACGATAAGAAGTCAAACAGGGCATGCTACAGATGGAAAAATATTAAATAAATCATTTTCGCTTTCTGGTTTTATATATATAAACCTATTTCTGTGATCTCTCTGCAGTCAGATTCAAATCATTGTTCTGATTTTAGAAACGGACCTGAGATCGACGAGCAGACATGAGCAGCTGGACTTTGAAGGTCTGGAATGATGGAATAAGCTTTGGTTCAGTGTCATGCACATGATCAGAGTCCATGATTACAGAAACACCAAATAATCAATTATACTCATTGCAGTTAGATCCAGTTTCTAAATAGATGGCTGAAGTAGTCGCTGATGTGGAAGTGGACTTATTTTTTTATCCATTTAGTTCCATTTAGACGTGACAATTTGTGTTTATTCTGTGCATGAAGAGCTGTAAAAAAAAAAAAAAAAAGGACTGTTCCCTAGCTGTTGTTGGATTTTTGTACTTGTATGCTATGTTTAGGAAAACCAATAAAAACTTCATTTAAAAAAAAAAAGGACTTTTTTGAAAAAGGTTTTACCCATAAAAGAAGTGAAGGACTTCTCCATTCTCTGTAATGCGTTTGTAAGGGTAATATTGCTGAGCAATGATTTGTAGCAGGTTCATTTGGAAATTAAATGAATGGTTGATGGATGAATAAGGAGATGAGAAAAAGAGGTAGGCAGGTGGTTGCATGGATGGATGGATATGTTGATGGGTGTATAAACGGTTGGATTCAGCAGGTGGATGGATGGGATGATAAATTTGTAACTGGCAGGATATAAAGTACTGTGTAAAGGTCTTAGGCACCCTGATTTATTTATTTAATTAATTAATTTATTTATTTTGAATGAACTTTGTTATACATTTATTTTATGGCTTATTTTATGAACAATAATAAAAAATTTCAAACATTAATATTCCAGCCAAAAAAAAAAAGAAGAAAAATGTAATCTTAGAGGAAAATAGGAAGCAGCATATTATGTTTTTAGGCAAAAATAAAATGAAAAGAAAGAAAGCTCCTGGATTTTGCATGCATTAAAAAAAAAAAAGATGCAGGTGTGACAAAGTCCTCGATAGGACACTGGTTGGTTCTAAGCAGCTCATTTTCTTATAAAACTGCATAAATTGTACATGAGACTGTATTTTACGGAAGGTTCGTCACACCATAACTTTGTTTCATTCATTATTGTTTACTGCTTTTTATATTATTTTTTAATGCACAAACTTGAACTTGCTCTACATGCTCTTGCTCTGTATGGTAGGAAGATGAATGGATGGATGAATGCATCAAAGAGTGGATGTTGAATGGATAGCTTCATTGGTGTCTGGATTGATGAATGCATGGATATGTAGATGGATAAATTAAATGATAGCAGCAACATATATATACGGCTTTGGAAAAAAATAAGAGAGCACTGCAGTTTACTCCAGAAAACTTCTGGAATGTCATCAAGAGAAAGATGGAAGGTCACAAACCATCAACCAAAGCTGAGCTGTTTGCTTTTTCAGAAAAAGAGTGGTATAAAGTTAGCCAACAGCAATCGTGGAGAGCTAAATATATATTCGTATATGACTGCTTCCCTGCATGGATAGAGGAATGGATGGATACATGGATGAGTATGTTGATGTAGGAAATAACTTGTATGTGCTAATCAATTGAAACCGTAGACAAATGCAAAATCTATAATAAACACAAAATATTGATCGTCTGTTTTTGGCAGCATGGTATCTTAGTGGTCTGGACTGTTGCCTCACATCTCCAGGGTTGGGGGTTTAAATTTCATCTCTGCTCTGTATGTGGAGTTTGAATGATTTCTTGCTTGGTACTCAACACTTGGTTTCCCTCCACAGTCTAGAGACATGCAGTATAGTCTGATTAGCATTTCCAAATTGACTGTGGTATATTTAGGGTATATTCAGGGTATATTCTGCCTTGTGCCCCTGAGTTCCCTGGTGTATTGCACTGTTGCTTTGCATCTCCAGGGTCCGGGTTCGATTCCTCCCCTGGCGTCCTTGTGCATGGAGTTTGCATGTTCTCCCCATGCTTGGTGGGCCCCATCTGGGTTCTCAGAGTTTCCTCCCACAGTCAAAAGACATGCAGATTAGGCTAATTGAAGTTCTCAAATTGCCTGTAGAGTGTGAATACGTGTGTGAGTGTTGAACAAAGGTCCTACTACAGTTGTAAAAATGGGAATAAATACAGTGATCACCATTGGCCTCCACAGTCCCTAGTTGGACTACAGAGGTTTTGAGATCGATGGAATATGTTCTAAACTCTTTATGCAAATCTAATTTAATTTAATTCTGAATGATAGAAGTATCATTGGTGTGTGTACTGCGATAAGGAATGTACACTGAATTGTCATCTTTTATTCTCTTTCAGGATTTATTCTACAGCATCCCTCGTGATGTCCAGATTATCTGTTTTCTTCACTCCGGGGCTTCACGCTGGCAAACTCGGCCTGGTTACACCACTGTTTAAGGCAAAAATAAGGTCAGCCACCTTGTTCAGATTCACTCATCCGTCACTGTCATACCACAACATGCGCGGGGTGGAAATAATCACGTACTGCAGTAATCCGTCCCCTCGACGTCCTCCTGTATAAAAACATGATCCTCTCGTGACAGTGGTGAAAAAAAAACAACACCCTTAACAATGCTTTTCTGCTCCTGTCAAGCTGAAGAATATTATAAAAGGGATATTATATATGGCCTTTATCTGTGTGTAATTTAGATAGCCCTTAGCATGGCCCTCTCATGTCTAATGGCCTGTCAGATCAGATCTGTAGTGATGGAGCATCGATGCGATCACATCACAAAAGTGCAGGATACGGCTTTTCAGAAAGGTGTGGAGGACATGTGGTGTGTGAGAGAGAGAGAGAGAGAAGGCAAAGCCACATTTCTGCTCAGTGCCCACACTAATTGCTTGCTTTCTCTGTGGGTGGATCAGATCTTTCCTCTTTTGACTCGACATCGCATCACCACCTCCTCTACAGAACTTAATACTTTCGCTCCATTCTCATTCTCTGTCTTATTTCTAATAGATTTTTTCTTGTGTCTCAACAATTCTCTCTCTCGCTCTCTCTCTCTCTCTCACATAGAGTACACACGTTTCAATTTCTTCCCTCTTACAAACTCCCTGTTTATCCATCTTCATTCTCACTGTCGGCTTCTTCCTGGAAAACATAGTTTTCATTCATTCATTCATCTTCTATACCGCTTTATCCTGGGTACAGAGGCGTGGGCGGCCTGGAGCCTATGTCAATACGTCAGGCTTGAGAGATGTCTTTCGACTGTGAAAAGAAACAGGAGTACCTGAAGGATACCCACCAAGCACAGGGAGGAACATGCAAACTCCACACACACAGACAGACTCGAGGTGGGAATCGAACCCTCAACCATGGAGGTGCGAGGCCAAAGTGCTAACCACTATGGCACCGTGCCACCTTACATAGTTTCTTCACTGTCGCCTTGCACCTTCAGGGTCCGGGTTCGATTCCCGGCCAGGCTCGATTCCCGTCTCTTAGTGCATGGAGTTTGCATGTTCTCCCTGTGCTTGGTGGGTTTCCTCCGGGTACTCCGGTTTCCTCCCACCGTCCCAAGATATGCAGCTTAGGCTAATTGGCGTTCTCAAAATTAGCTGTAGTGTGTGGGTGTGTGTATGTGTGTGTGCCCTGCGATTGATTGGCACCCTGTCCAGGGTGTACCCTGCCTCGTGCCCTAAGCCTCCTGGGATAGGCTCCAGGTCCCCGCGACCCTGAATACAGGATAAAGCGGCATAGAAGATGAGTGAGTGAGTGAGTGAGTGAGTGATGTTCAATGGCATCTAACCGCCCACGTATGTTTGTGATGGACAGATGTCCACATACTTTTGGCCAATATTTTATATTGATATTGTGTGCATGTTTGTGTGTAAACAGAAAACCATGTAAAAAAAAAAAAAAAAAAGAAATGTAAAAAGATAAATGAAATAAATCTGTCTTTTTGATGACAGCCACACAGTGGGACATGTGGGAGCGATTCAGCCTCGAGCATTTGTTCCCTTCCTCTCTCATTGGAAATAAAAAAAAAAGAAACAACAAAAAAGCATTTCTAATATTTTGGATAGGGAGAGAGGGAATTACTAACAGCTTCCACATGATTGCTTTGTTAGCCATGTGTCTAATTAATCACCACCGATAAAGACTTGTCCATTCAATGAGTATTTATCCTGAAATCTGGCAACCAAGCAACCACTCCTGCTGCTGAAGGTCGCTCTATTCACATTACACACATGCTTAGGATGTTCGTGTCTGTAAAACATTTTGGACTCATAGTCACATGACAGAAAAAGGACAACAGAACGGTCTGACGTCTGATCAGTTGGTTTCATCCGTGTTTCACAAAGAAGTGCTGTACCATGCACAGCAGGTGATCAACAGGTGCTGATTTGTTTTTTTATTGTGTCCTGAGTCAAAAAATAAATCAGGTCCATTCTCCTTATACTCTACAACCAAGTTTGAATGTAACCATGGCAACAATAAAAAAACAAGACTTTATAGTTTAGGTTTTTTTTTTTAATTTAATCTATATTTTATTATTTATTAATTAATTTATTTGATAAGCATTATATACTGACAAATCCTGCTTAATTTCTCCAATCTGTTTTTATTCTCAAGCGTGCATTTACTTTTTTGTGTGCGCTACAGGATTTATATAACTCCAGGGAAATCGAACTGTCACTAAAGTGACCATAATAGTGCACATATCAGTTTAATATTTCAGCAATGCATTAGATTACAGTACTTCAATTCTCATATAGCATGTGGCACATCATGTGATAAGGGACTGAAGGATGGTCGGCATATGGCTGGAATTGTATTGCCTAATCGTAGAATGATGCAACAATAACTGTTATATATTGTGTATTTTATGCTCTATAGAATCCTGCTGTGCTCATATAGAACAGTGCATAATGACAACCTGGATGCATTTTTTTCTTACGTTTTGCGTTTACTCCAGATCAGGATCATTGTGTAGCGAATTTTATCTGCTCAGATAAGACACTCGCTCATGCACACACACAGTTAATGTTGGTTGGGTGTTTTGTGGATGGGCCAGCATGCACACTGACAGGCGGTTAGAGCTCGAGTGGGCGTGATAAACTGCAGTGAAGTGCTCAGTTCAGCCGTGCTCAGAGTATGTGTGTAAGTGTGTGTGTGTGTGTGTAAGTGTGTGTGTGTGTGTGTTGTAGGAGTCCCTAATGATTCCTTACAGACGGTTATCACCTTGATGCTGATCCTCCAAAGCATTTTAACGATTAGATGTTTCAATTTAAATGTTAGACATTGTCTAAAGTGGCTGGATCTATCGCCTTAAATTATCATCTTTATTTTATTGTGCAGTAGCTGATAGATGCCTGGAGCTATACATCCAAATTTGGGGGAAAAAAAAGGATTGAGAGACACCGGATTGAGCAACGCATACTATAAGAGTCAGGGGCAGCTCAGTGGTTAAGATGTTGGACTACGTTTCGGAAGGTCCCAGGTTCAAATCCCAAGACCACCAAGTTGTCCCTGTTGGGCTGGGTCTTAACCCTCAGATGTATAATGAGATAGAAATGTAAGTTGTTTTGGATAAGGGTTTCTGCCTAAATGTCCAGAGTCCAGAACCATTTATCCTATACGGGGCTTTACGGGGGTCATAATACAAGGGCATTGGTGGCGTGGTGGTAGGTTTCCCCAGAAGCCCCAGGTTCAATTCCCACCCAGCCACTGGATGCAGTGCTGGTCCCAAGCTTGTATAAAATGTGAGGGTGCCAACTTTGCCAAGTTGTGTGCGGATCAGATGGTTTTAGACCAATTTGTTCAAGAAATGCAGCCAGAACAGTTTAAATTTTTAAATATGAGATGTTATTAAATCATTACAATTGTTAAATAGGATAAAACTTGCTATCAGTAACAAAATAATAATATATATATATATATATTTTTTTTTTAAATAAGCTAGTTCTGTCACATGTGCTACTCAAACACACCAGCATTGTGGCCGTCACTATTAGATGTCACTTTATGAGATAAAGTCAGAGATAAAGCTGAATAAGGACAGCCACATGGGTCATTATGGGCAACAATCCACATGAAACTGTTGAAATGAACTCCTTACATGGACATAAATCTGTTTCAGAGTTTCAAAGTGTCAAAGATTTATTTAAGGAAACATTTTTTACAATCTACAATCAGATTAAATCTGTTTAAATTGCTGATTGTAACTGCATGGTGATTTAGCCCATAAAATGGTCCTAAACCTGACTGTAATTTTTCAATTTTCTTTTATCCTTATACTGTAGATAATGCTTAATGACGCATTACTGCTTTTTAGTGAAACTTTTCTCATAGCCATGGTTGAGACAGACTTGTTTTTGTTCAGTCTTCTGTATTAAGAAATAGGCTCCATGGGGGAAATGTGCTGCTGAATATATATTGCACGAATAGCAGCCTTTAAAGGAGGAGAGGAAGAAAAATTATGTGTTGTAGTGTCGGGAAGCAGGGGCTCAGATGGATGCAAATGCAGTTGTTTTTAACGAGAACAAAGAATTGTAGTTGCAGAAACAGGCACATGATCAGGCGAGTTGCAGACATCAATCAGAATGATAAAAGGCAGGCAATCAAAGAAAGTCGAAAGCAGCAAAGTCAAACGCAAAAGTAAGGCTTGGTAAAGTCAGGTACAAACAACACGGAGTGTTTACTTCGTCCCTAGCAGGAGGCCACAGCCTGTTTATATACGCAGCAAGACGGAAAGCAAACAGGTGTGCACGATCTGTCCTTTAATGACTCTGAATGTCATTTGATGTATATGTGTTTATGGTGGCCATGTCTTTATGTCACGCTGTGTTCCAGGAGTGACATAGCATGCAATATTTGGAGTTAAGGGGGAAATAAGTGATAGCCCCAAGGTTTTGTTATACGGGTGTCTTTAAAAACACTTATAATTGGTCCTGAACCACTGGGCAAAATGTCCACACGACTCATAGGCTTCTGGTGCTGGCGGTGTCCAAACCACCCTCTTCCACCAACGGACAGAAGAGCAGGCACATGACAGGTCCACAGAAACCTGGTGGTGGAGCGTTGACGTTCTTTGTGGAGCCAGGTGGCAAAGTGCCTCAGAGGAGATACTGTAGGCTGTGAATGTCTTGCCATGCTCTCAAATGACCATGTTTTGATAGACCAGCTCAGGCTTAAGTTTGATAAGCACAAGAGTAAAGCACAAGAGTAAAGCACAAGAGTAAAGCACAAGAGTAAAGCATTTTTGATTCAAACTTTGATGAGATTTGAGTCTGCTGGGGATGGAAATGCCTATGTCAGAGGTGCTGGCAGACCATGTTTGTAGGGCTCTGTATGGTCTGGGAACTGAAGCTTTTAGCCTGTGATGAGAGCTGAAGCATGCAGTGTTAAGTGCATGGGGAAAACAATGACGTGTACTTTAGGTTTTAGTAGTAAGAAGAAAATCTACTGGGACTAATTTTTTACAAATGGAATTGTCAAAATGTAAATTTAATGCAAAAGGTGTCCTTGGCCAAATTGGAGTTTCGTATTGCGAAATGCATTTTCCTATAGGGATTAGTGTAAATGTAGATAATCCGTTCCAGCCACCCAAAAGTATTACCAATATTACCAATTACCAACAATATAATCATATTTTTGCATGTCAAAACAATCAAAGCATTTAGAAAACACATGTAAATGAAGTAAAATATGAAATAAATAGATATCAAACCTCACTTAACCTTAATTTATGATTCCACTTTAAAAATGGAGGTGAAAGTGGCTTCCTGCCGTCTTTGATAACATTTTTGGGACCTACGGTGCTATGTCTTCACTAAATCTTGCACAAAATGCAAAAAATAAAAAAGTCTATTGACACACAACACTTACACTTACACTCCACACAACACTTAGCAAATTTTTATTGTTGCAATAATAATAAACTGTGCATTCAATTTAAATGTATTAAATTATTTCCCAACATAAAGTTAAATGAAGCAGCAGACGCACACACAGTGATATTAACAGAAACCCGCACGCTCTCATGCATGAAGAAAGCAATGGCATGCAGCTGAATAATGAACACAGTTTCCTTTATCACACATAAAAAAATACATTTCACGTACTTGTTTCACTGCCAGCATGACTAAAAATAAAATCAGGAACACAATTATAGCAGACATAGCAGACAAATAATGTTTAGCTTCATCCAGAGGGTGTAATTATAGATAAACATTACTGAACAAGACAGTTCCATGCTGAGGACGTTCCATAATATTTAACACTTCTAACCACAATTCAGTTTATTGTAACATAGGTGGCAAATATCTTTGTCGACAATTTCTTTATGGTCACAAACGCCAATCCCAAGCCCAGATAAAATGGGTGGGTTGCGTCAGCAAGCGCATCCGGTGTAAAACAAGTGCCAAGCTTGTATGTGCGGACCGGATGATCCGCTGTCTCGACCCCTTGCAGAGAGCAGCCGAAAGACCAACAACAACAATTAGAAGTTGAAAAAGTATTTAAAGAAATTTCATTCGTATAGTAATTTTACCAAAGGAAATTGTCGCCAATAAATTTTAGAGATATATCGTTTTATCCATTATGAGCAAGTCAAAGGCGATAGTGGCAGGAAAAACTCTCTGAGATGACGTGAGGAAGAAACCTCGCGAAGAACGAGACTTAAAAGGAAACCCATTCTCATTTGGTTGATATCAGAAACACAACCATAAAATAAGCTAAACTAAGCTGTTTGGATCAGTGGAGTCCAAGCTATTTTTCGTGAATATTAAGTGGACCCATTCTCAGTTATCCCCAAACAGACCGCACGGGACTGTCCTCGGTAGCAGTGAGACAGAGAACGAAAAGACACTAGTATGTGACAAGCACTGAGTTTTTACCCCGTTAAGAAAAGTAAGAAAATGTTATTAAAAAAAAAAAAAAAAGAAAAAAAGAATGCATTCCTGTCTATTTCAGTCCATTTCATTTTCCACATGCTGTTCTCATTTCTGTGGCAGATGATTCCTGTTATTAGAGCAGCTTGAAAACCTGAAGCTCTCTGATGTTACAGAGGCATTAGAGCTTGTAGCACCCTGTGATTAGATCAAAAAGCATATCTGAACCCTTATGCCCTATAGCTACTGTAAATCAGTACACCAAAACCAGCAATTACATTCATCTAGCACCAACACTCTCACAGCGGCTCTGCCCTGCTCCTGCACGCTCCGAGTATCCCTGCTCGCAGACTGGATTTGAACTACGAGGCGGGAGTTCAAATCAAACCGGGACTTTTGATTGTGTAGAATAACAGAACGCAGTTATACACGGTAAAATCTACATTTATTCTATTATTAAAATCTACCTTTGTTATTCCAGCAGTAGTGACACACTGGGATAAGTGCATTCCTGTAGACGGTGTGTATATATGGAAAAACTTGAGATTACGTTCAATTGAAAATTACTCTCATAACTATGTCCGTTTATTCAAAAGTCCCAGTTTGATTTGAACACTTTGGCAGACATGCTAAATTACTAAATTACACCGTTGTATGAGGTGCCATTGTTTACTCTAGCATTATTAACAGGTCTTTGTGGTTTTATCTCACTAGGGGTGCTGGCAGAATTATATTTCATGGTACACACAAGAACCACCCGCCTTTACGTTACGCTTATGTTCCAGAAGCAATGCATTCACATTGTACCCAAGACAAATTACGTATACAGTATGTTGCACAGCTGATTCTTATTCTGATACGACGACTCAGTGAGTGAGCGATCAAGGGGCTTTCCACTTTACAGACAAACTCTGATTACGCTACCGAAAGCATTTCAAAGGCCAGCCAATTATCTATGCTCCATTGTTTACTTTTGCTCAATTCCAGGCTACTGTTTTGCCTGCTAACACACGAGATGAATTTAATCAGGATACATTCGACAACAGCACAATTAAGCACCAGAAATGTGCATTGACCGCCAGACCCCGGGGGTAAAAAAAAACAACCAAAATCATTACAAAATGAGTGTGTACAGGATTACGGCTGCCGGTGACTCAGTATCTCACAATCATATTTGTAAATCAAGTGACCACATGTGGGTTTGCAATTTCTTTCCCAGTGTATAAATGGGTTTCTATTAAATTCTGTGGTTTCCTCCAACTCATAAACCCTGACAGTAGGTAGCTGGGCTCGGATAAACTGCTGCCAGTTGTGAAGGGGTGTATTCATAAGAGCTTGTGATGAACCGGTGTTCCCTGGATAGACTCTGGATCCACTGCGACCCTCACCAGGATAAAGAGATTTCTGAAAGTGAGTCAGAGGGGATTACACAATTAGAGTGAGTTACTGAGATAATGATGAATATGTTTAACAGAGACTAAAAAAGAAAAAGGAAGGAGTTTAGATAAGGACAATTAAACCAGATTTGAAATGCAACGCTTACAAATGTGATAGATGGATAGATTGATTGATTGATTGATTGATTTAATTGATTGATTTAAAGCTGGCTTGAATACTTAATTAGAAAATATTTTTTTCATCTTCACAGAATCTTCTTTAAAATGCATTTAAAAAAACATTTTGACTTAATTGATTATTTTAAAAAATCCATATAGAATTTCAAGCTATTTATAAAAGCTTGAAAACCTTTCTACAATCTATTTTACAATAAGTCTTTTTTTATTATTTATTTTATTAATTTTTTTATCAGCTTAAAGTTTTTTTTCTTGCAGCTTCTGCATACAGTGTCTTCAGTCTTACTTTAATGGAGGGCTGTCCATCGTGACAATCACATAGAGAGACAGTTATGCAACCAAAAATAACTGACATGTGAAAGAAACTGTCTTAGCAAATTAGACCAAAATGTGTACAAAAAAAACAGAAGGTAGCGTGCTTTCCTGTAAATATAAATTCAAAATATAGAATACATTCACTGTCAATTAATGCACCCATCATGCATAGTGTCCACTGTACAAGCCTCTGGAGACAGTGTTACAATCTGGAGTTGCTTCAGGTGCTCAGGTCTAGACTCAGCAACGTTATGGGCAATAAAATGAAGTCAGCTGACGACCTGAATGTACTGGATGACCAGGTTATCACATCTATGGGGTTTTTTCTTCCCTGATGGCACGGAGATATTCCAGGACTTAAATTGTAAAAGACTGTTCTGGGGAATAATTTTCAATTTATGCAGTTTATTTCTTGTTTATTAAACATGCTGGAGATTTACCAACGTCCATTTCTAACAGCCCGAGGTCAACAAAATAAAATGAATAATAAAGTTTAATGGAAAATCTCTCTTTTTTTTCTTATAGTCTTAAAGTCACTTCATAGTGCTAGTCACCATCTTATTATAGGAAACTAATGTCATAAGAAGGTTAAAGGACCTTCTTATGGTCACTTTCCCGAAGGACACACACACACACACACACACACACACACACACACAAAATGGGCAATTTGGAAATGCCAGTTAACCCAATCAGCATGCCTTTGATCTGTGGGAGGAAACCTGGAATCGAACCTGAACCCTTGAAGCCTATCGCGCCGCCCTCATAGGAACATGGATATATAAAAACATTTAAGTGCTACAGTATAGGTCACAGAATAACACTAGCTGTATCTGTGTAGTGCTCCAAATATGGTGGATGTGTATTTAAAATTAAACCCAAAGTGGGTGTGGCCTAAAGTAGATGTTCATTGTTGTCCTTTTAATAGAAATGAATGTAAGACTCAGTTATTATTATTATTATTATTATTATTATTATTATTATTATTATTATTAATCAGCTTGTGCTTTATGTATTGTCAGTCAGACATGTACTGTACGTCACTCAAGTTCTTTAAACCATATCTTCACAGACTTTGTTTTGTCACCCCTGCATTGTTATAATGTAGCAGGTTTGGGTCTTTTAGTTCTAGCGCAGGGAATTTTTACTTTTCTAGTGATCTGCTGTGTTTCTATCCTGTCGATCTGTGTGAAAACACTGAGAATTACAGTGTGTCGGTACAGACCGTCCCTGACCTCTCGCTGACCCCTGAATGCCTGTGTGCACTGTGAGGCAGAGGTCACAGAGAAAAGCATAACGGCCTCCACGTTATCCACTCCTTATTCTCCCTAACTTCTCTACTGGTCAGGCGATTCGGTCAGTTTAGGTGTAAAGTTTGGAGTTATTCAGCGTAAGAGCTCTTGGCCAGGCGATTGTGTTCATTTAAAGCCACACTCTGCTTTAATGATGGACGTGACTTGAATTTGGGGATAATAGTTTTTGCTGTTTTTGAAATGTTTTTGAGTCGTCACATAAAATGCAGATGCAATCTTGTATACGCTGATACTCTGAGACCGAGTACGCTGTTGTCATTGGCTATCGCAGATTACCGTATATGACACATTGCTGAGTAAAAATACAAAATTTACTCTTTGTCATCATTTTTAAGGGTTTTCATCCAGATTACAGACAGAAGCCTATATCTAATCTGACATAAGTGATTATTTAATAGATGTAAAACCCTTGTACTGTACTTCTCCAAATGCATGCACTCATCCAATCAGCCACTTACAGGGGTAAAAATAATCATTTAATCCCCGGCAGATTTGAGTTTGCCCACTCACAAAGAAATGAAAGCTGTATAATTTTTTGTCATATGTTTATTGTAAAGGATAAAGATAGAATATCAATCAAAACCCCAGGAATAAAAAACACATTATATAATTGTTATGAATTGATTTGCATTTCAATGAGGAAAATAAGAATTTGATCCACAAGCAAAACATGACTTTGTACTTGGCGGAGAAACCCTTGTTGGCAAGACGTTTATTGTACTGTAGTTGGTTACCAGGTTTGACACATCTCAGGAGGGGGTTTGGTTCACTATTCTTCTCTAAATGTGGGCAGCGGTGGCTCAATCGGTTAAAGCTATGGGTCACTGATAGGCAGTATTTGGAAAGTCACAAAAAAAGTAATCTACTACAAATTACTAATTACTACTTTAAAATTGTAATTTGATTACATTACTGATTATTACATGTACAGTAAAAAGTACTCAGATTACTAATCACGTTACTTTCAAGTTACTTTGAAAACCTCTCACTGCAAGCGTCTGTGATGGGCGTGTGCCACAACCTGTTGTCACTCCTCGCTCACTCCGTAGGCTCAATACGTAGGCTCAATACGTAGGGGTCCCCCCCCCCCCCCTTCTGCTGGTGCACGAAGGGTCGAGGCCGCCAGGTCGGGCCTGCTGGCGATAATTAATGTCAACGGATCTCGTGCTTTCTCCGCATTAAAAATCCTCAGCTTTTTCCCTTCTTCCTTACTTTAACCCTTCTCCTTCCCCGTCTTTTTAAAAATAATTTCACCCCTTTTCCCGTAAGACCTCACCTTGTGTTTGTGTGTCTGTGGTGCCGCCCATGCAAAAAGAGTGAACCCGTTACAACATCAAATGTAAAACTGCAAAGCTCTCCGACGATTGATTAAACCGCGTGCTCGTTAACTGATGCTGTCGCGCAAAACGTGATTTTTAAATGCATTTTGATCAATTTTTGGAATAAACACTACATTTGTAGCACTAGTACCGTAACGTTATTGACATTGGTAACTGTAATCAGATTGCATGCATTTAAAATGTAATGCGTTACATTACTGCATTATCAGGAAAATTAATTAGATTACAGTAACACGTTACACAGTAATGCGTTATACACAAGGAATAGGATAAGCCGTTAATAGGAAGGCCAGGGGTTTGAGCCCCAGCACCGTTAAGTTGTTGCTGTTGAGCCCTTGAGCAATGCCCTTAATCCTATCTGCTCCAGGGGCGCTGTGTCCTCTCTGACCCCTGCTTCCTAACTGGGATATTCGAAAAAATCATTGCACTGTGCTGTTTCATCCCCCTCCATAATCTTCTATAGGTTTAAGATCTGGAGACTGCCTAGGCCACTCCATGACCGTAATGTGCTTTTTCTTGAGCCACTCCTTTGGTGCCTTCAAGTTGTTTTGGGTCATTGTCATGCTTGAAGACCCACCCATGACCCATCTTTAATGTTCTGGCTGTGGGAAGAAGTTTCTTTTTTACAATACATGGTCTCGTCCACTGGCCCCTCAACGCAGCAAAGTTGGTCTGTACCTTAAGCAGAAAAACAGCCCCAAAAAATTATATTTCCACCTCGTGCTTGACTGTAGGAATGGTGTGCTTATCATAGTCAGCAATTTCCTTCCTCTAAACATGAGTTCATTTCAAAGAGCTCAATTTTGGTCTCATGTGGCCACAGCACTGGCCTTCTTGAGTCGGAGGACCTTGTGGGTGCTGATGAATTTCAATCCAATGTTACCATTGGTTTGCTTGGTGACTGTTGTCCCAACTGCCTTCCCATTCACAAGCTCCTCCTGTATAGATCTGGGCCGATCCCTCACTTTTCTCATGATTATCCTTACCCCATGAGGTTTAAACTTGCATGGAGCTCCATATTGACGGCAATTGATGGTTATTTAGTATTTCTTTTATTTGTGAATAAACAGTTGTCTCCTTCTCACAAAAACTTCTAGCTGATGGTCTTCTAGCCAATCCCAGCCTTGTTTACAGGTTTACAATCTTATCCCTGACATCCTTTGACAGTTCTTTGCTCTTTCCCATGGTGGTGAGGATTGAATGGAAGACAGAATTCCAGTGTACAGGTGTCTTTATACATATAATGAGTTGTTGTTGGGAGCACCTCCCTAAATTACTCTGTGTACATAATGAGCGTGTGGGAGCCAGAATTAATGGTGGTTGGTAGGGGATCGAATACTTGTTTTTCTCACTGAAATGCAACTCAATTTATAACATTTATAAAATGTGTTTTCTTATCATTATTATTTTTATTGATATTCTATCTCTATCCTTTAAAATAAGCCTGTAATAGAAAGTATAGATTCTCAATTACTTTGTAAATGGGCAAACTTACAAAATCAACGGAGTATAAAAACCTTTTTTGCCCACTGTGTGTGGCAGCACTATGGTGAATGGACTCATGCATATACTGTACACTCTTGCACTTGAAACTTTACCCACAATAGTTGGATGTTTCTATAAAAATATTGATTGTACAACATTTATCCTTAGTAGAAGAAACCACCTGAAAGTTCTAGCTCTAATCATTTTGCATTTCCTGAAATTGACACAGGGTCTAAACTATACATACTAGATCAAAGATCTGAACTGGTTTATGAAAAAAACAGAAGGACCTCTGTATTCAAGTCTTTCACTATGGTTCAGTGTTTCAGCTGTGGAAACATCTGGCTTTGGTAGGGAAGAAGGGAGAAGATGAATAGCTTGACTAGAGAGGAAATGTTGACATGTTAGACACAAACAGTTAAACAGAGAGTGATGCCCGTTAATGTTCTCTCCCTCGAACACACAGCTTGGAACATATTAAATAGTTGTACACTAATGTATTCAATAATCTGCCCACTGTTATTATAAAATAGCTCATTATGAGCCTGAGGTGTCTTTGTGAGCTGAAATACTGAGAGTGTCATTATATACTGGACAAATGTGGAGCTAAATGCTAATAGGGCTAAAGCTAAAGGTAATAGAGTAGATGTGAGAGCAGATTAGGGACGTAACTGTATACGAATACATTATTTTGATTGAACAGAATGTGTACACTGGTCAGGAAGGTTAAGAGTGCTAATGATTATCAAAACTGCTTTATTATACTATACTGAAACCCCCCTAGTATTTTTGTAAACGTGTTGCATAGAATAAAGACAATTCTTATTTTAATTATCTTATTTAATTAAGAATGAGAAAATATAATAATAATAATAAATTTATGATTACATAAGTTTACAAAATGAAAAGAAAATATAATCAAACCATTGACAAGTTTAAAAATCAATACAGGGGCGTTCAAGTCTAACTGGGATTTTTAATTTCCTTGTGCAGAATAACAGAACACGCTTATGAGAGTTGAAAACTCCCATTATTTCTCTATATAATCCCTTTCTAAACTAATGCACTTATCCCAGTGTTTCACTAGTGCTTGGATACCATTAAATTAGAAAGTTTTCTCGCTACACCAGAGCCATGATCAGACTGCCTTCTTCATGTCTGAGATGCTGGCCTCCCAGGAACTCCTTAAATGGCCTGAATATGTTGAATGGCTTGGAGCGAGGTCAGGACTGTACATGGGATGTTGCAATAGCTCCCAGCCGAGTTCTTGTAATGTTTAAGGGTGCGGTGAGCAGTATGAGCCTGTGCACTGTCCTGCAAAAACCAACCTTCTTTGGTGATCAAGCCAAACTGTTTTTCCTGAGAGGAGCATTCCACTCGTTGTATGTTCACGGGAATGACTGCAGTGGGCTTCGAGCCAAATCATCCAGGATCGTCACATGTACGGCCTTCTTTAAAATATTCAAATGTTTACTGTGGCTCAGCCAAGTCATTTTAAAATCAGTTTTATGCCTTCATTCACCAGAAATTTCATCACAAGTCCTGGTTTGACTTGAATACCCCATGAATTTCTGCTTAAAATAACAATCTAGGGTTGCAGACCTTTGACATTCTAGCTGTCTGTGTGTTGAAGTGATCCATATCATTTCACTGCATGCTTCCTGAAGCATCTTCCACAAGTTAAATTAGCTTGACAGTCATTTTTTGGTTTCATATTATGCAGACGAGCTGCTCTCACAGCAGCGTAATAAATAGGGTTAGGACCCAGTGATTGTGCTGACCAATCTGTTACAGACAGAATTCCAGCCAATTGAATCTTTTCTAAATAGGTTGTGCATAATTTGGAGCAGTGCTTTGTGTTTTTGACCTGCTGTTGGATGAAACTTGGTTTAATCTAGCAACATCTACACGGTTCGTAAAATAGAGTAATAATCTTTTTCGTCCAAGAATCTTTTAACCTTGTACAAATTTCTGGTTTTACATGCAGCAATGCACTATTAGTCCTCCAACAAGCTGGACATGTGGCATCAAGCACTCCTCTGGGATCTTTTCATTTGTTCAGAATTTCCCAGATGTTTTACATTTACATTACAGCATTTGGCAGATGACCTTATCCAGAGCGACTTAAATTTTTATCTCGTTACACATCTGAGCAGGTGAGGGTTTAGGGCCTTGCTCAAGGACCCAACAGTGGCAACTTGGTGGTGGCAGGGTTTTTGAACTAGGGATCTTCTGATCGTAGTCCAATGCCTTAACCACTGAGCTATCTCTGTCCGGTAGCTACTTCTGTCAGGTGTCTCTTGGCTTGATTGAAGTTTTCTCTGTCATGCAAACACCTCAAATTTACTGTAGATTTGTTAGTGCATAAAGTTTTTTGTTTAAGATTAATTTTAAGTTGCCACTGCAGATATGGATATGGCAGATATTTTTTTTAAGTCCCAGAGTCACATCTTCATTGTTGATGATGATACTAGTGTGTTTCTCGTACCTGTAAGGGATCTGTTTCTCAAACTTGACTTTGGACTTGATAAGACACAGTGGACCAATTACAACTGTGGAGACATCACACTGGATTTCTGTGCCTTTGTACTCTTGATTTCCGAATGAAATGCAAAATTTACTTTCATTTGGAAAGAGGACTTTGGACCAGTATACAACAGTGCAGTTCATATTCCAGGTAAGATGCTTTTGATGGGGTGTCTGGTTCAGGCATGGCTTGATACTAAGAAGGCAACAGTTGTAGCCATTTCCTGAAGATGTCTGTATATGTTTGCTTTTGATGCACTGACTCCAGCCTCACTCCACTCTCAAGGTCTTGAATCAGCTTTGCTTGACAATTAATGGCCGTGGTCATCCTTATTGCTTGTTCACCTTTTCTTCCCCTTGGAAAGTTGACTGAACCCTTTGGTTCAGTCAACTTTACATTAATATGCTTTGATATAGCACTCTGTGAATAGCCAGCCCTTTCAGCAATGACTTTCTGTGGCTTACCCTCCTTTTGGAGGGAGTCAATGGTTGTCTAATGGGACGATCATTGACTCCCTATAAAAGGAGTCTTTCCCATGCATCTCCTGAAATGACCAAGAGATGCACAGAATATATTCTGTATTAATAGGAATTTACTCAAACATGGAATGGAAAAGTCTAATATTTTAAGATATTGGATTTTTCTGCAAGCCATAATCATTTGGATAAAAAAAATCTCTTGAAATACTTCACTTGATGTGTAATGAATCGATAACATATGAGATTTTCACTTTTTAAATCTAATTCCCGAAAAAATCCTCTCCATGATATTCCCATTTGTTTAGACGCACTGTACTGTACATACTGTACACTCAGCAGTGCTGAACAAAGATTAGTAGAAGAGGAATACATGTTGCAAGTCTGGTATTATAATCTGTAACAGTATATACTGTACTGTATCTTCGCCTGAATCTGAACCCAACTAAAGATCACATTTGGAGCAGGAATAAACACAGATAGAGGTGTATTTCAACTTGAGTACATTTGACATCCAATTCGTACAGATAAATTAAGTATTGAGCATCAAGATTAAAGTACAGCCAGGGCTCGATTTTCAAGAGGGGATGGAAGTATTGATTGTGATGACCAATAGCTTTTAAAAATATAGGCAAGTTACTCTTAGGGTGAAGGAAAAATATGAAAGAGCAATAATAATAATAATAATAATAATAATAATAATAATAATAATAGACAGAATTAGCCAGTTAAAGCTGTGCAGAAATAAAGAATGTGTCAAGTCCTTCCC
>JAOVVA010000054.1:5876594-5892308 GCA_028565275.1 Leiocassis micropogon | reverse complement strand
ATGTGAGTGTGTGTATAAAAAAATCCTATTTGCATTATGGATTGAGTAGTAAGACTTTAGGTTTAATTTGTGACACTCTTGAACATTACAATTGCTCCAGACAGAATATACCCCATAGCTGCTAGATACTGTAGATGCTTTTACAACGTAAACCATGCATTTGGTGTACCTAATGCTGTGGTTCCTGTTGATAAGATGCAGTGTGGCTCTTTTCCTGTTTGTGCAAAACATTGACCATCTTGTGTAGCTGTGTTACAAAAAAAGCCAACTAGTCATTTCCCATTCAATCTGGTATCAAAGAGCCTGGAAAGTACTTTCCAGCGATAGCAAGATCACCTTGGGGATCCTACCAGCCGAGATAGGTCGAATGCCTGCTATATCGAAAACAAGGCTGCGCGCCATTATCGATCGAGCAGTATTTTGGGCTTCAGGCATAGCCAGCGTGCAGATCAGCATGGATGCTGAAGATGATATATTGATACAAGTCTGTTACTCAGGTGCTAGAGTGATCTATAAGGTGATAAAAATTGTTAATATAAATAAGTGAAAAAATCAATATGTAATACAAAGGCAATCAATGTAAAGTAAATACAGAAGAAAATAAAGGTGTTATCTCATTGATCACACGAGCACAAGATCTACTGAAATTATTATATGTTCTTAGATATTCCCAGACACTTGCTTGTATTTTCTGCAGAGGATCCTGTCTTTACTCCGGTTTCCTCCCAAAGACATGCATATTAGGTTAATTGGTGTTCCCAAATTGTCTGTAGTGTGTGTTAAGTCTCCTGGGATAGGAGAAACCCTCACACTGAGCTTACTTGAGTGGCTCTCGTTTTCAGCAAGAATCTCAAAGCTCTTTTTCTCTCATTCCCAACATTAAATGGTTCTGCAGCTGTGTAGGACAGGGTTTCTTATTTCTGTTCACATTTTGGTGGGTGCTTCTTCTCCTTATCCATGATGAGTTGAATCAGATTTGTTGGGAGCAAGGCAAACAAATGTGCAAGGCATTGAAGCTCCACAACCAAGGTTGAGTAGCAGGAATGTGCAAAACTATGTATGTAATGAATTGGAATGCCTTTAGAGAACTTTGTAGGAAGGACAAACTGCTTTGTCTAAAACAAAAAAACAAACAAACAAAAAAACCTAGGGATGTATAAAGATTTGAGAAGATCTGGTTGATGTGATGTGATGTGATCGGAAAGTGATAGAAGCCTGTCGTCTAAAATCACAGCAAGAGTCTCAACTGTGTCTGACAGATGTGCTGAGTGATGGATGATTTCACATCAATTTCCTGTTTATGGGTCGGTGGTGGCTCTATGTGTTAAGGCTCTGATTTACTGTTATGAAGGTCGGCAGTTTGAGCCCCAGTTCCACCAGGTTGCCGCTGTTGGGCCCTTAAACTAATTCCTTAATCCAGGGGCGCTGTCTAATGGCTGACCACGCGCTCTGGCTCCAGACTACCAACAAGAAGATGGGATATGGGAAGAATAAAGAATTTCACTGTTACAGTAATGTATATGTGATGAATAAAGGCTGAACTTATGGCTGGAGAGATGGAAATCTGTTGAGCTTTGCTTGGGTTTGGACTTGGTTTGGTCCAGTTGATCCAGTTGATTGTGTTCAAATTTAACATGCTTCTCTTTGGGTTCAATGGGCTTATTTTAAAGTCCAGCACATTTCGTACTATTGGAGTTTAGTGGATGGAATTACTCTTATTTGCTACAGTATGTGGGTTTGGGTTGTTGGATTCAAAGGGTTACACTATCGACATGGTTGTGTTTTCGGCTCCAGCAGGTTTGTGTGTGTATTTTTTTTAGTTTATCTAATTGCAGTGCAACCCCAGGGCCATATTATTAATGTTGGTATTGCTGGTTAACTGCTGCTATTTCCAGATGTTTCCAGTGGATAGTCAAGTCAAGTGGATTTCTGTTGCTGGGATTTCACTGGAGCTGTTGAGTCGTAATCTCAGGATGTAATCTCAGGACAGCTTGCAGGATTTGTCTCCAGAGTCAGTGAGCTATTGGAGCCCAGTGGCGTTGTGTTATTGGGCTGCAACTCATCTAGTATATTTATTTGGCAGCTCTCCAAGTGCTCGTGCCTTGTAAGCTCGCATGACTGCAGATGTACTGTCTGTTCCATTCTGCTGTCTCCTGCCTTCTCCTGCTCATTCTATTTGCCTCATGGTGACTTTGAGTGAGTGTCATTTCTATGGTGCTTGCTCAGCTGAATGCTTGGTGATCTGAGAGGCTTCACTTCTAATGTGATGCCAGTGGGGTGATTGATGCTTCTTTCTATGATGCTGGGTTGTAACACACACACACTCACACACACACACACACACACACACAGAATCTGATGTTCTATGTTGTGAACTATTTATAATTACATATTATATAGTAAAGTGTTGTATTAATTAAACAGATTGGCCATGCAATTACAATGCAAAGCGTTATGCCTTAGGATTCCCTTGTGCCACCAGGGCAGCTCATCATAAGACCTCTGTGGGCGTGCTGTGGTGTCTGGCACCAGGACGTAAGCAGTGGATCCTTTGGGTGAAGTCGGTTATAGTGGATATAGACTTTTATTTCTGAATTGTGCTGCATTAACTTTTAAGTGGAATTGGACCGGACAGGCCGGCTTTTGGCCCCCGCGGCCATGTGTGAGCCTTCGGTGCCCATGATCCTGTCACCAGACTGGTATATAATTGATAAATCATATAAATGTTAATATTTTTATGGCTGATCAGTGCATCATAACATAGTGATTCCTGCATCAAATTAAATTGATTGCACACCTAAATCTAACACCAACTTTCACCTCAGAAACATAAAGAAAATCTCTTTTTGCTGTTTCACCATTTTTGTGAGGACCGGGTCATTGTGGGGACATTTTTGTAAGGAGACACACGCACACAAACGTGCACACACGCGCACACACGCGCGCACACACACACACACACACACACACACACACACACCTTACTTTTGATTCATTGCTTTATAGGACTTTAGGACATGGACTGGCTCTCATTCCTCTATATTGCTCTGGGAGCCGGTATTAAGCTCCCATTTATCACCCTTAAGCTAATGTTTGTTGTATGATTTGTTTGGGGTATGATTTTTTTTTCCTTCCTAGCTCTGAGAAAATGATCTTTTTGCAGGAAAAGAATAGGATTTTTTTTTTAATAAAAACTGTACAGTTCAGAACTCATGACGAACTCTATAAGTGATTCTAGAATGTAATAAGTTTTTTTTTTTGCAGTCCGATCAATTTATGTGTTTTTTATTTCTTTATTTTTATATGCGTTATGATTGTACACTTAAAGTGTACACTTTACACTGACTATAGATTTTCTTGTCAGTGTACAGTAGTTAGGCCTTTAAGGCAACATTAAGGCTAGCCATCAGTCTGTCAGTCAAATCTCAGTGAAACAGACTGCTGTGACAGTGGTGTACATTCACTAATGCTCAAAGCCACGCCGAGCTGTCAGAGCTGTTGTGTTTTCTAAGTTGTATGAAGGTAACATAAATGCGTTTTGATACCTGTTTTAATGAACATTCGTTGGAGTGTAATAATGAAAAGCCGCTGTCATGGCAGGCTTTGTGTGATCAATGTATAATATATATATTAAATATGTTAGTGTGTTGTTTAAATTATAAACTTTTTTTGCACGGGTGTAGAAAATATTTCATTTATGTTTGGATTCTGTTCTGTATGCTTTGCTAAATCCTAAATCAGTTTTACTTTGTCCAGTTTATATAAGAAATGGATGGATCATTAATTGAACACACACACACACTCTCATATGCTCATTTACACACTATGGGCAATTAGGGATTGCCTATTAGTCTAATCTGCATGTATTCGGACTGTGGGTGGAAACTGGAACACCTAGAGGAAACCCACTAAGCATACAGTAGGGAGAATTGATAATTGATTATTCAGCATAAACAGCACAAATTGTTGTTAATGTACAAACTTCACATATCATTAGCATTCTTTTGTTATTCATTAGGAGTCTAACTATGCAGGCTGTAGAAATGTGCACTGCCGGGCAAAAAAAAAAACCGTTGTCATTTGGATTTAAATAAGCAAATACTTAAGCGCCTTTGACTGAGTAAGTACTGCTGATTAATACGCTTAATAATTCTTTTAATCCTAAATGTAAGTGCAGTGAGTAGCTTCTAATTTCTTCAAACGATGATGTCAGAAGACGTATCCTGTGGTTGTGGAAAAGATTTTACTGCGATTGAGAAGATTTCTGAAATGGATAAAAAAATTGTGTTAAGACCGACACTGTCCAAGACATTATTATATAGTGGAGAACCATCAACTTCAGAAGTACCAAGGTCGGAAAAAAGTTACGAATGACCATGATCAAAGATTACTTAAATGCTTGGTGAAGTGAAATATTGACAGTAGAAAACACAGCTGTGTTCAATAGTGGTGGCTTTGCATAAGCATGAAACGGTGCCTTGGAGAATGTGCGCTATATATATCGAAGCTAATGGTGGTCCAATGAAATACAACATTGTTTTTGGCCATATACTGATCATATTGTATGGGAAAATAATTGTTTAAACATTTATAATCTGTATTGAAGCCCTGTACCGAAACCCTTTGATTGATACTTCAAACCGATTTTGATGATTTCTTGCAGTTTGGGGGAACAGAGTGCTTAGAGTACGATTATTATAATAGGCTTTGTTTGTTTTTTTTAAATCAGGTGCAATAAATATTATCAGTACTATAAAAATGCAGACGTTTAAAGCTACTGTCTACATATTTATGAGCTTATGAGCATTTAGTCAGCCGCATGTGATTATGGTTCAGCACATCTTCCTCCCTGTCATATCTTTAGGTTTAAATCTTTGGACTGCAACATTAACATATTACACAGCAGTAACATCTGCAAAGGCACATGTGTGCATGAAAAACATCGCATGTTCACATCTGTGCATAATTCACACATTGGTACTGTATAATCCTTATAGAAGGCAGCATTATTATTGTTATACTGTAGATAAGCTCCCTTATGTTAGACATTGCATGTAGATTACTTGAAGAAGGCGAATCCATTAAGGTTTAATGATGTTTATTCAGGTAAAATACTACCCAGCAAGACATGGACATACAGCACAAACTTGCAGATTTTTTTTTTTATGTCTTTATTTCACATTAATAAAAGCGCGCTGATGTTATAAACTGTGATAAAAAAAAAAAAGACAATGATTTTAACATGCCTACTGTGAATGCTGCAGTTCCTGATAAACACCGTGAATTACAAACACTTCAAGAAAACATTGCATCGGTTCAGCACTGCACTTTGCTGCTCGTCCGACGCACTCGAGCTCTGAGAGGATTTATCCGCTTTTGTTTTCACCTCACCTCGGTTCTTTATTATGTGTGAAGCAGCTGAGTGTTAAATCTGAGACGGCTTACTGCTAATGGGGTCATCAGAGGCAGCGTAAACACTGGCCCTTCGTTACTTCTCCTTATAACGGATGCTACATGTAGGAAGTGTTCCAGATGTTCTTGTGGCTCGGGTGGCCCTTTTTTATGCCTGTGGTGTGTTTGGAGAGCTTGGCATACAAGTGCGATTGGCATAAAGCCTCTGTGCGATTGGTATTTTAACACATCGGGTCGTTATATACAGTAGTTATGATTTTTTCCCCGTTTGTTTTCTGCATGAGCGCATTAAGACCACTGGTCATCTCAACTGTTGTACAACACATGAAAGAAGAAACTGAATACCCTTAGTGTTATTCTTAGTGTGTCCTACCTTACATAACATACCTTATGTAAGTGAACTCAGTTCAAGTTCAAGCATCTGCACTTTAACTAAAAATATCAAAGTTTCAGATATATACTCCAGTAAAAATTGCATTACTGCATTAGCTGGGTCGGAAGTGCAGAACATCTCAGCAGGAACACTCAGCTGTTTAAATTCTCATTGACTCCAAGTTAAATAATGTATTTATGGTGCACGGGCATCAGGGGACTCCTGTGACTCCTTTTTTTTAATTTTTTTTATATACCTTATGATATGTTTGCCTGTACTGAATTGTAAGAAGAAAAAAATATAGCCCATGCTTAAAGAGCGACATGCACTATTACAATACATACCATAATATTTAGTTATAGTGATGTCTGCAAAATAACAGATTTAATGCATCATAATTTGGAGGCACAAGTGTTGCATTAAGAATTGTTTGGCAGAACAAATACATCAGTTTAGTGTCTCTTTAGTTTTTATACAGAAGTGCCAAGGTTAATTTTATTTAAGTGTATGAAAGTGCTGCCGGATTTTTTTATCATAATTCAAACATTTTCAATTTATGCCATTTATTTTTTCCCTTTCTCTGGGCTGCCACTTCAAATCAGTCCACAAGTTGTTGCTATAGTTTTTTTGCACTGGATGCCCTTAGTGCTGCTGTTATGGTTTCCTATGCAGTTGTTACGTTCGCTCTTGATGTCTAAGGGAGATAGGAAGCCGACATAAGAAGAATAAAAACAAAGGAAGGTTAATATATTAAAGGCCGTCACTGATTACTACTAGAAGAGTCACTTGTGGACAAGAATGAGACAAACTCGAGAGTAGCACTGAGTTTCAGCAAACTTTAGTAATTAAAGCACCAAAAAAACACATACTCAATTGTTCTATGGTTACAGTGGAAACCAGTAGCACAAACAGAGAAAGAAATAATATTTACAAAAAATATATACAAAAAATTTAATAGCACATTCGTTGGTGAGGGCCACGAATTTATTTATTAAATCAAATAAATAAATAAAATAAAACATCTTCTAATTTATGTGTGGCAGTCAATCTAACCTAATAAACTAAACGAAAACAAAATCAGGGCGTGAGATGCCCGCTAACTACACTGACTAACCCAAAACATAAGTACAACAATTAGCTCTCGCTCCTTACTAGTGTGTCTAAACAAAGTCTTACTCCACGTGAATAAAAGAAAGAAGCCGCTGCGTCACTTTCGGGTTCTTATACTCGGCTAGGGCTGCCTCATTGGTTCCCACGGGAATCGCTGTTGCGCTGGAAAGAAAGATTGACAGGTGCGATGTCCAATTCCAGGACCTGAAAGACATAGGAACCAAAACACAAGGGACATACCCAAAAATACTACGCCCTGAATCTCAGTGGCTGGGTATTATTAAAGAGCCTTGCTCATGGGTCCATCAGTGGCTACCAGTGGTGGTGGGGCTCAAACCCCCAGACCCTACAATCAGCAACCCAGAACCCAGAGCCTCAACCACCCGAGCCAATCAAGTTATGTAATATCATTTTGAAATAAGCAGATTTGTTAGAATGTTAACAGCTTAACCTGTTTTTGGTTGTGGAGGCCTGGAGAGGGCCAGGAAACTTAGTAAAGTCTATATTACATTTAATTTCGGGAAATCTAATTGATTTACAAAAACCCCAGGTTCAATTTTGTCTCCACACTTTGGAAGATAAGACCATGAAGCTGAGATGGCTGCCTCTGTAATGTCACACTGACCAGCTATACTGCCATGTTTGCTTCGTATATATAAATGATTACAAATCAAAATGTATCTTAAACCATATTAGAAAATTTATGTAAAGAGAACTGGAAAACTGATTTGTGCCTGATGCAGATTTTTTCAAAGCAACATCTACTGTATTACTGACATAATTGTCAAAAGAATCGCTTGTACAATGTGTGAACGTAGCACTTATGTATAGTTTTTAATGTGATTAATGACTGAGGATTCAGTCAAAGCCCACGATAAGCACTATTTGTAGTATTTTCAGATATTTAGGTTTGATAAATAGTTTTCTGCCCCTCCTGTCTAAAGGCTGCCACACGCAATTAGATCAAGGAGCACATCAGCATTTTAAGAACGAAATGATCATGCGCATAATTGCCTGAGGCATGGTGAATGCAGTGATGGGAATGCAGCTGAAAAAGGAGTAGGTTGAAACTCTCACTCACCGATGAAGTTCATTAGCGGGTCTTTTGGTCACTGGCAGCTCTGCTGAGCTCTAATCACTAATTAAAGTTTTAACCTTGAAATACTTTTTAGGATGAGAAACGCTGGTTGTTATTATTATTAAGCCAGAAATTACCACAAGCAAAGAAAGCGAAATTATCACATAAATAATAATTACAGTTATTACCTGTTTTACAACTGGAATTATAATATACACTATATTGCCAAAAGTATTCGCTCGCCTGCCTTCACATGCATGTGTTACTTGAGGAATATCCCATTCTTAATTCATAGGGTTTAATGTGATGATGGTCCACCCTGTGCAGCTATAACAGCTTCAACTCTTCTAAGAAGGCTTTACATACATTTTTGGAGGAAATTTTTTACCATTTTTGCAGAAGTGTACTTTTGAGGTCAGACAATGATGTTGGACGAGAAGGCCTGGCTCGCACAAATGCACTCCGGGAAGAATGGTCAACAATTTCTATATATATGTTTATTTGTAATGTAGTATAATAGAATTAGGATGTTTTATGTAGGGAATCAAACTTGTCCGCGTATGAGGTTAGATATGATGCAGCATAACGCGAAGCAGCAGGAGGGGCATTCCCCTATCCTTTTTAATAGCGCCAACTAAATTGTCTTAAATTGAAATTCATAATAGTTCTTGGTTGCACCACTCTGTGAGATCACACACCTTAAATAACATGAATTGGTTACACATTACCTCTTAATGGGCTGATATACTTTCAGTTATAATGTACTTATCTAGAACTACGGACCGTGCCAAACTTATGCCCAACCAAAACAAACCAGCTGTGAAATTACAGTGTATTTATGAAGTACTCACACTGGCTTATGTTTTGCTGTGAATTGTCAAGACCTGTCAAGAGCTACTATGATCTTTCCCCTGTTAAGAGCACCCATGGTACCAGTGCTTTACTGGTTGACCCAAAAAATCGCATTGCAGTTATTTTGACACATATTGTGATTTAAACTGTGATATATAAATATTAAATGTAACATTTTGTATTTAAATTTATTTATCAAGGTTAACAACAAATAATTGTGATGGTTTTTAAATACTTCATTATGAACTCAAAATTATTTTAAAAAATAGACGAATAGAAGCTAAAATATAAACTTATTGACAATCACTACATAAATTTCTGACTGTATATTACAATCTATTATGGATGTAATAAATTGCAGCGTTTTGCAATTAAATAATTGCACAGGGCCATTTTGTACCAAATGTCCATACACAGTGTAGTATTTAGTAATGCATACTAAAAATAGATGAATAAAATGCGTACTATTTAGTAGTATAATAAACGAGTAATGCAGACTATTTAGTAGTATAATGTGTAGAGCTGCTCATTATGTTCGATTTTGCAATTTATTTTTTCGCCAATTTAATTAACTGAATTGAATCAATGGGTCAGTTTTTGATTTTGAATCAATTAATACTTTTTCAATTATTTAGATAAAAATATGAATGTTAAATTTAAATGTTAAATGTAAATGTTTTTTATTTAATTTTTAACAACTATACGACAACTTTTGCAGAAAATACCAACTGCATCTCATCAACAATGCTTATTAGATACTTTACGTTGTTTTTAATACTTTTAAACCTGTATTATGTATGTAATGTATGTAATGTAGCTGCTTGAGACAAATCAGACAACTAATATTGGTGCTATTGAATCAAATAAAAAAAGTTAAACTGTCTTGAATGAACAGCCTACTTGTGACTCACAGCTATGTTTAGTGCGCAGGATTTGATTTAGGCCAGGGCTTAGTATCTATTAGATTGTACCGTTAAGTAGTTTAGTGGACAGGGTTCGATTTAGCCTCTTTAGACGATTTGCTCCATCCTCTGTATCAGAAGATTTTAATGAGTGCTCCAGCTCAAAACTGTCCATATCAACATTTAATAAAGAATTTGTCATGGTTTTAGACTCTACAATCCATTATAAAGAGGCCTGAACCACCTATAAAGTCTACAACCCACTTACTAATACTAATACTAATACTACAATCCAAGTCAGTTAATTTGAATAAATGGTGACAGTTTCTGATTATGAATTAACTCTATTTAAAGGGGCAGACTTTTTCCCCACAGTTCTCTCCACATGTTGGGCATCTGGGTATACACATCCATCATGAACAATAATGGTGCTGGAGTTATAGGATTTATGAGGTGTGTGTGTGATGGTGAGAGAGAGACAGGAAATGAATTCGCTTGTCAAGGTGTGAATAACATTCTCAGCTGTGTGACTGACTGATTCCAGGGCAAAACGCTGGAGTAAATCTCACCGATGTACGTCATTATTATCTGCTCAGCCCTGAACGCCATTCCTAAAATAGACTTACCCTTTGAGCGAAAAATGCAAGATTGATAGCATTATTCAGCGAGGCTGTACACGATGTGGGGGGGGGAAACCTAAGGCTTTGAAGGTATTCATTACAGTAAATACATTTTTTCTTTCTTAGCGACATAAAAACAAAGAAGGAAAAAAAGGACAAACTCTCAGGCGAATCCAGTCTGCAGAAGTGACACCACCCGGATGGATGATGCATAATTTAAAACAAAAGTCAGAGCATAATTTAAACAAGTCTCTTAGAAACATAACACTGAATGGAATTTAATATGGAAGAAAAATAGTGAACTTTTACAGAATGCTATGTGCGACACAAAAAGGCTAGATTCAGCATAATACTTCATTCATCCAGACATGAACTGTTTGCATTAGCTGCTGTCTATTGCGCCTGAGTGCCTGCAGCGCTTTATTGGGGTTAAACGGGTCTTTGCTGGTCATTTATTGCCGCTGGCAGCTTTGACAGGTCGTTAGTGTGACTCTGGCCTGATGTCACAAGGCTTTTTCGTAGCCAGAGTTCTGCTACGCGAAACACAAACACAGTATCCGCGGCCTTGGAGCTAGTACGTATCAAACATAAACTTCAGGTACTTAGGGCTCATGTAGTGACACCGGGCACTGAGCTCAGTGTGGATCTTAAAAGTGACATTTTAAAACCTTTAAATAAACAGCGTAGACATGATACCCTGGGTGATTCACAGGTCATGTACTGCTGGTAGTTTTTTTTACACTTACAAGTTACAAGTTTTAAATCCATTGTAATTTGTTTAACTAAACAAATGAATAATAATAAATTGAACCAAACAGGGCATCAATATTTGCCCCTTAGGAAACAAAATCCTATAACAAAGATATGATGAGGAACTAACTGTATTTTTTGTTCTCTCTGTACCAGATATCTGGACATTACCCTGGTATTGGATTGTGTCATGTTGTTTGTCTCGGCTAGTCCGCTACGGTATCTTAGTTAGGTACTTAGCTTTTGTTAATTTATGTTGTAAATTTAATTTAACTTTAAGTTGTCTTTTTGTAAGGTACTTAGTTTTTTGTAAATGTATAATGCTAATCTGTTTTGTCTCAGCTAGTCCGCTAATTAGGTATCTTAGTTAGCCAGTTAGTTTTTGTTCATTTATGTTGTAAATTTATATTGTTTGTATGTAGCACCTTGAAGAAATGCTGTTTCGTTTCACTGTGTACTGAACTGTATATGGTTGAAATGACAATTAAAGCCTTGACTTGACTTGATTCCAGCTAACTTCTAGCTAACATAACTTATGCTAATTACGGTCGATATGTACAGAAACAACTGGTGGCTGCTAACTAACATTCATGCTAACTATTATGAATAAAAATCTGACCTGTGGCATCAAATCACATATCAAGTCACATTTTGGATGAGTTGATTTATGCTGATTTTTTAGATTGCTGGTTCAATAATCTCCATTCTGATCTCCAGTTTATCATTGTATCATATCCAGTTCCTAAATACAGTAGGGCCTGTGCGATATGCTGATTTCTTTTTCTTTTTATTTCCCAGTTAACAAGCTGGGGTCAGAGTGCAAGGTCATCTAGGATACGGCACCCCGTAGCAGATAGGGTTAAGGGCCTTTCTCAAGGGCTCAACAGCAGCAACTTGGCAGAACTAGGGCTTGAACCCCCAACCTTCTGATGAGTAGCCCAGTAATCTACAGCCTTAAATGTTTGATCCACCACTGCACTGTACGATTGTGTGCCGCCCGAGAATCGAACCTGGTTTGCAAGAGTGAGAATCTTGCATGATACCACTATACACTATACCACTATAGGCTCAAAATTTTTCAGTTTACTTGAAGGATCAGAAAGATCAGGTATGTTTCAACTGATTTTTGCTGAAATTGAAAATATTATATATTTCACCTAACCTGTACGACTTAATACCTGACCTGTTATGATGGGCCACAAATATTTTGATTATAATACTGTATGTTGCAATATGTATGTCCAACCATAAGTACACATACAGAATAAGAATATTATTGTGTAAATTTAAACGCATATTTCTGAGATCCCACAATCTTTCATTTTAAAAATTCAACTTATCAATAGCTATTAGTTTGTTAGCATATACTGTAATACAAGCTTCCATAACAGGCTAATATGTGATGAAGCATAATTTGGCAGGTTAGACAAAATATTATGGTACATGCTGTAGATTTCAAATTAGATTCCAAAGTGGTAATTTAAACTTCATTTAACAAGGCTTTAGTTGCATTTATCAACTGAGGAGTCCTCCATTGGGTTTTAATTTAGACTTTGATGACAGCTTTTTTTTTCTGATCAAGTGTTAATAGATTGTGTACTCTAAAAGTTTGAGGCTTTTTTAACAGTAATCAGTGCAAGTTGGAGTTCAGTGCAACATTACACCGGTCTGTCAACATGCCACCACTTGGATAGGAAAATCGATGCATGCATACTTAACCATTGCCATAAGGGAAATTACTTTGTTAAAGCAGTGACACAAAGCGCACCATCTGCTTCTGCAACATAAAAAATAAAAAAAAATCAACAACAGGTCTACATGGAAATAAACAGCATCAACTGATCTCCTCGCTTCATTTGGCTCCAGTACACTCGTGTGCAATTCTGCTCGAGCTGAACAGATCACACAGCTAATTACAGCAATGATTGCTAAAGAAATCAGAGCCGTCAGTTTTATGGATGAAATTAGTTTTAGGTTTAATGCCTTTCATGAACATAACATGCTCATACTGAAAAGCCATATACAGTAATACAAATTAATTTACAGAATTCCATCTGCATGCAAAAATATGTGGAAATTATTTATGCTACATTTGGTTGCTGTAATGTTGATTAAAAAAAAAAATTTAAATGTATTGTTTATTATTACTTCTTTTCAGTAGTGTTCAGTAATATATTAGTTAGTGTTTCCTTTTTATGGTAAAAAAAAAGAAATTGAGAAAAATGACCGTACAGTGCGATACAGTTAGTTTAAGTGATCATATGCAAGTTGTTCAATGCTTCATTAAACCTTAACAGTGACAATTCCTAAGGCTTATATCTCTCGCAAGAAAATGCTTTTGCATACTTTTAATATTTCATAATAAATTCTAAAATAACTTAAAGCTAAATTATTTAGATTTGTTCCTCTTACTTACCTTTTTGCCACCCCTCATTTAATCACATTTTGCTTCCAATGAGCCAGAACTTCTTGTATTTTTAATGCAGTCTTAATGAATAGTTCCGCAGACTTTCTGAAAGACTTGGCCAGGTTTGGCTCCTAATTTCAGTCCAGTTCCAGAGCAGTTTCAGAGGAGTATTTAGTTTGTTAAGCCACTCGGTAATCAATGAATCATTCAAGAATAAAACACTAAACACATCTAACTTAGAGTAAGGCATGAACCAGTGAGAAACACATAATAAAAGTGTAAAGATATTTGTGAGTATGAATGTGAACGCTTATGAATATGCACAGGAAATCTCCTAAATAAACGTGATCTTGCACCTTCATTACGCGCACTTGGCGGTAACATGTAAAAGTTTAGTCCATTACAAAATTCAACAGGTGGCGTTGTACATTTTTTAAAACATGCTTATGGGTGCGCAATTAGATTTCATGTGAACAAAGTCGTGGGCACAACTAGTATGATATGATATGACATGATAAAGTAGTATACTTTTGATGCTAAATGCTGAGAGTTTGGAACAGACGCGAGGGGAAATGTGGTTACTGCTGAGGTTGGTACATGTCTAAATTGTATCTTTAGGCACTTTGCAGTCTGACACAATAAAACATTTGTTCCGTTTTTTTTTTTATTTTATCTTCATCATTTAATTTAATTTAAAATGACAAAATTGCTTCATTTCTGCTGTAAAGGACATGTACTGGGAGAAACTATTCCTCAGTCCTTATCTTAACCTTTTCAATTTCAACTACTTATGAATTTGCAAAGAAGATTTTGCTCTCCAACCTGATTAGGACACTGTTGATTATGCTCAGATTATGTTTTGGCCTGTTTGCGTTACAGCTTTGATTAAATTAATCTGAAAATTAATTGGTCAATTTAATGCACTCTGCCTGACCAAAAAAAAAAAAAAAGTTTCCTTTTGGATTTAAATAAGCCTTTGATTGGATAATTACTGCAGTGATTAATATGATTAATCTGGCAACTATTCTTTTAACCATAACTGATGCAACTAAGGAGATTATGGAAATGACTGGAATTGTGTTGATACCTGTCCAGTGCATTAGTAAAATGTGGAAGGATGGTGCTGAAGAAATAGGATGGGAAAACATCATGAAAGACTGTAATCAGAGACCACTGAAGCGAAGCTGAAGTTGCATCATTGAAAATTGACAGTAGAAATTACAACTATGTTTAATAAAGTCTTTGATTTAAAGTGTTCATCAGTGGCACTTAACAATACACATGCCTTTCAGAAAGGAAAAGCAGGACCGCTATAGGAAAGTGAGAATGGTATCTACAGTATTAAAACATTAGTACGATTAAGAAAAAAGCTTAAACATTAAAAAAGCTTTTTTTCCTAAGAAGATCTTCCTGGTTGGTAGAAAATAACTTCAGTTGGCTGCATGGCATCAATGCAGTGGCTGTTTGTCGTTGTGATTGCACTGACCCTGGTTTGGCTGTTAAATTGGTAATTTAGACTTTAGGCATTATAAAAACAAAACAAAAAAAAAAACAGTTGAATCTTTTTGTACTACAGTTTATGCCTGTAAGATCTGCAAAAATACTGATCGGCTGTGCTTAAGTTAGCTAGCTACTGTACCAACATCCATTTCAAAGTCAATAAAATTATTTTTTTTTATATAGTAAATGGTTAATTATAATTAAAAGCCCTGATAAAAATAAAAAAGGCACGGATGATTCTGACCTGAAACTCATTTACTGGAAAACGGTAAGCAGTAAGCCATGTAGACGTGATCTGGATCATGAAAAATCATGGGTGATCTCTGGTACTTAAAATAAACCAGACTTATATAGCAGCTGTATGTTCACTGATAAGTGAAAAAAAAGTCTGGTTTAAGTAAAAATGCTATAATTTCAGATTGACACTGATTGAAGAGTATTTGAAACATACTGCACAAACTGATATATTTAGAAACTGGAAACCTGTAGTCTGGTCTTACAAGGTCACCTTACCAGTGAGAGGAGTGGAGTTCGATTAAGCTTCATTAAACGAGGCCATTGTACAGTTTGTCATTTTTGCCCTTGTTCTGATCTGAACTGATTTTCTGCGAGCCTCGGGGTGCTTTTGTGTTAGAAATTTAATGTGCTTGTGAGACCCATCCACACTTTATTTCTTTTTATCTATCTATCTATCTCTTTTTTTATATATA
>JAOVVA010000054.1:5865825-5876494 GCA_028565275.1 Leiocassis micropogon | reverse complement strand
TCATTGACTCCTATGTGTAGAAAACCCTCGGCGCTTGATCCGCGCTCACCGGACGCTACGAACGCCAGAAAAACGCTTGATTTTAATGCCCGTGTGAACAAGGCCTAAATCCATGGCTAAATCTATGGATAAATTGCAAATCCTACTTAACTACTAGATAGCACTTAACTAGTACGTTACTAGTTGTACAGTAATGCTCAAAGATGGGCAAAATCCTGTTTTTGCTTGAGTTAAATTAGAAAATACACAGTGCAAATATCACTCAAGTAAAAGCACGGGTCCTTCATTAACTAGCGTACCTGAGTAAAAGTACAGAAGTACTCACCTTCAAATTTACTTAAGTATCAAAAGTACAGGGCTTGTATTATCTCATAGTTTAGTTTATACTAAAAAATCTCTCTCTCTCTCTCTCTCTCTCTCTTCTTATTTCAAACACCCGTTACAATATTAGGTGTGTCTCGAAGGAAAGGCAAAAACAGTCAGAAAAGTGGCGAAATTTCTGATTGAAATACGACATACAATTGTTTGGTTTATGTGCCGCTATGCAGAAATGCATGGGCAAAAAACTAAATAAACTAAATAAAAACAAACAAAAAACATTGATTTGTGGCTGAGATGCACCACCAGAAGGATGGAGAGAAGTGTAAAAAACAGCATTGCGTAAGAGAAGTGTCCTATAGTAGCATACTAGCATTCATATTAAAGTTCACGCGGTAGTGCTGTACAGTAGTTTTAAAGTACTGGTATGCAGTGTTGGTCCTCTTAGGGGTAGCAGTATTTTATATTATCAGCTTTAAGGAAGCAGAAGTGAGAACTATTGACAGGTAGATGAAGTGCTGCTTTTCAAGAGAAGACGTGAAAAGTTTAAAGAGTTTTTCAAACTGCAGATGTTGGAAGTTTTTTTTTTTTTTTTTTGGTAAAGTGCTGTTCTGTAAATAGAGTTTACACTAATGTCAGTAAGGTAAGAGTTTCTCTAGTCAATTGTAAGAATTACTTTATATAAAAGGAGTTATTTCTACTTTCTTGCTCAGTCAATAAAGATGGAAATGAAAGTGTAGATTAAAGATTCAGTCACAGCTTATGGAGTCTAGCTGTTATAGAGATGGTTATAGAGATGTACAGAGGTTTTAATTATAATATTCACCTGTTTTTTTTTTTTTAAGAGATTTGGGGGTTTGAGAGGATGAAGACATTGAAGTTTAATTTGCAGCCACAAAACAAACCAGCCTGCACTCTAACATCCCTAAATCATTAATCAGCACACAGCGGTAGGGATGGGAATCAGCAGGGACCTGATACGATATTATCACGATACCTACAGCGGGTGCCGATTCAATATGTACTGTATTGCTGTTCTGTCAGTATGATGATATGAACAAAGGAACTGCAACCTCAAATGCAAACATATATATATATATAAATAAATAAATAAAAGATTTTGGAGTCAGTTTGACTATACATGAGTTTCCACACAAAAGAATCACGATATTATCCACCCCACCCCCTCCCCCCCATCTCTACACACCAGTAAATACAGTGAATATCAATTGATCAATATGCAATATACAAAACCGTTGAGCCTGCACAGGTCCAAGCAGCAAGATCAAGGTTCATTCCAGGAACCAAAGGCATCATAGGCAGGCAGAGCTTACGAAAGGATAAATAATGAACCAGTCAAGGGTCCAAATTAGGAAAATACCTAGAAATATAGGAGGCGAGTTGTCAAGGTGAATTATGTCAAGGTAAGGACTTAATGAAACAAAAGCATGCTATGACTTCACAAGGAAAAATTGATACAACATGGTTTAAGTAAATATACTAATCAGGACTAAACACAGAAAAGGTGAACACTATGAGGCAACGAGCCATTGAGAGGACCAGACCTGGAGTTAGGATTGTAACGGATCCCGACGCACAAGCACATGGTGTTTGCCTCCATGGGAACTGTGACACAAATATACCTGGCAATTCTGTAAAGAAGGAAATGGTCCGCTCTGACAAACTCTAAGGCTCATGGTTACGCCATTATGCATAGTTTTGCAGGAAAAGAAATGCCTCTTTTTAATTCCAAGTACAGCAAACAAGGTCGTCTGAAGACAAGTGGGATTTTATCTCTCCAGGCTGAGGATCATCCAGGATTGAATTTCAAATAAACATCTTTATATCATTCAACTCTGCACTATGCCTTCAAACCAAACAAAAGCTTCGCTTCGAACATTTTGTTTATTTAAGACGTTTTTAAAATATTTTGTTGCCGTTGAAATAATTACTGATATTCTGAAGGACGACTTGATGACTCTGGCTTTAATTAGTATAGCCTGTATTAGTGATGTGATCAGTTCTTTACAGGCTATGCTAATCTATGCCAGAATCAGCAAAGCACTGGAGCCAGAAATGTCCATGAATTTTCTTTTTTCACTTTTTTTTAATTAATTTTTTTATGAATTTTGTTCATCTTTGGTTTCATTTGTCAGTATTCTGGTAAAATTGTTTATAAGTGTTTTTGCAGGCCAAAATTATTAAAACAAACATCAGTTTTCTTTTTACTCACCTGCACACGAGGGTCAATACTAGTCACATGTACCTAAATAGTTGTGACCAACTATGTTTGTTTTTAGGGATGCTTTCAAAACTCTTAAAAAGCCAAAGCTCAAAGAGATCGAACAAGACGAGAATGATTACTAGATGGAAAAGAAAAACGCACAATTTAAATGTTGAGTGTTAAATCTTTTAGTAATGTAGCAATACTGAAGTATTGTAAGGGTGCCATTACTTTTGCTAGTTAGTTAAAAAGCTCATTTTATGTGCCCTAATTTATTCATATGAAATGATTAAATATTCATTTTATTAAAATGTATGTTTGCGATTTAAATAAATAAGCATTATTTGTACATTTACAGTTAATCACTGACTTTCATACGATTTAAAGTTTGTTGATTGAAGTTCACGTTAATGTGTATCATCATATACTGTATATAAACGTACATATTTAGCAGTCCTTGTAGGATAGGAATGTTTTTTGTTTTAGTTTTTTTTAGGTTACACAATGTTCCTGACAGCCGCGTTCCTTGTGTAAATGCTCCCGTAAACAGCTGATGAATAAATCTGTTCAGATCCAGCTGAATAAATGAGATCCATTGTCTTTATTTTGTACTTTGCTCGTCCAGGTTTATTAACAGCTTTACACTGTATGTTTACTGCAACCTGATGAGACATGAGACATTTGTATTAACTTAAACTAATGAGTGCGGTATCGCTTAATGGTTGGCTAATTTGTTCGCCTGGGTGATGTTGGTTTTTATACATACAGTATAGAATAGAATATACACGGTGTTCAAGTCAAACCGGGACTTTGATTGTGCAGAATAACTGAACACAGATATGAGAGTAAAAACTCCCTTTATATCTCTCTATATAATCCCCAGCTACACTAATGCACTTATCCCAGCGTTTCTCTAGGGCTTGGATACCATTAAGGTAGAAAACTGGAGTTACTGTATGATTAGACTGCCTGTTTCGTGTCTGAAACACCGGCCTCCCAGGAACTCCTCTTATAACCGAAACATGTTGAAATGGCTTGGAGCGAGATCAGGACTGTACAAGGGGGTGTGGCAATAACTCCCGGTAACTGTACCCGTCCCACACACCGATAATTCAACAAATTCAAGTTCGCACCATTTAAATGTTTTACTGCAGCTAAGAGTCTCATCTCTGTACTGTGGTATGAAGGTTTTATGCCTTCATTCACGAGAAATTTCATCACAAGTCCCAGTTTGACTTGAACACCCTTTGTCTTTTATTGGAACCCTGAGAATTTCTGTACGTCTGCTGCTCACCTTTTATTTTGTAAGTGCTAATTGAAAAAATGATTATGACATCACATATGATAAAACATTTCTATTGTAGTAGCCTTGGCCTTCAAGTAGGCTACAGTATGACTCCGCCCCGGTACACACTACATACTGTAAATGCGCATCATTACAATAAAGCGATTCTGGTGGGTTTCCTTGGCCCAGAACTCTCACTAAGATGCTCTGTAACTCATCAGTACCTTGAATAATACATACGATTAAACCTCAATGACCCATAATGCATCTGTAATTATTTTTTAATGCAAGTTTTGTTTGGTGGAACCGTAGCCGTCTGTGTTTGAGAATTACATTATAGATTTTCAGACTGAGGGACATTTTTATCTGTGTTTGTATTAGCGGCTTAAAGCTTAGACTACATGATAAGTCACTTTTGGAGTTTGGCATGTCATGTTGTTCATCTTGTTCATGTAATCACTTAAGTGCTTTTACTGCATGTCCTGGTGTGCATGCTATAATTCCTGTGTTGTTTTTAATCCTGTATGTTTGTGTCTGAGGAAATAAACCAATGGCATGCAAATTATGAATTGGGTATTTATTGGTTACAAGTACAAGGACATTAAAGTGTCAAAAGCTACTACAGTATTTGACACCGATTTTACACAACTAGAGCCGGTTAGGATTCATAAATGTGACGTCATCAAAGATGAAAGATTGTGCTCGATATAAAATGATAGACTAAGTTTAAGCACTGTGCAAAGAAAGCGAAAGAGCCACAAACGAAAGGCTTGTCCCGGGTGATTTGGCTTCACAGGGAACAAAGCCAGCGAACAGTGGTGTTAGGAAGAATTTCTTGATTCTGGTATTTTAGTCTCAAAGGGATAAACTGTGTTCTGATCTTTCCCTGTCACGAAACGTGCACCACATTGCTGATGTTTAAGGACTTTTAAGGACAAATCATATCTTTGTTCGCTGTATTTCAGGAGCTTGTGATAGAATTACCAAAGAAGGTGCGATCCTCTAACCTTCCCTAGCGCTCTCATTTTTGTTGATTTGTGCCACAGCCAGTCGTTCAATGCTGTTCATTAATTCCACACATAGGATTTCAAATTTAGAAAAGTGTGCGTGTGTGCGTGCGTGTGTGTGTGTGTGTGTGTGGTGGTCACACCTTAATAGCATTGAAAGAGAAATAGCAATATGAACCCGCGCAATCGTAAAAGGATGCAATTTATTACAGGTAAAGTACTGTATGTATAGTCAGTAACTCATGTGGGGTTTTTCCTGAAGTATGCTGAACATGACCTTTGGACTTATGAGAGACTCATGCTAAATTTGTCCAATCAAAAGCCTCATTAATCAGGGCATTGCTTGTTATAACCTTGTGCCATGTAGAGATGGGGAAAAATTGATCATTGATTGTGGAAATTCATATGTCGCCACACTGACTCGGAAATCTCACTCATCGTCTATACCGCTTTATCCTGTACACAGGGTCATGGGGGGCCTGGAGCCTATCCCAGGAGATTTCCCAGGAAATTTCGGACAGGGGGCCAATCCATCGCTGGGTATATATACACACACACACACACACACACACTCACTACGGGTAATTTGGGAACGGCAGTTAGCCTGATCCGCATGTCTTTGGACTGTGGGAGGAAACCGGAGTACCCAGGGGAAACCCACCAAGCACGGGGAGAACATGAAAACTCCATGCACACAGACCCAAGTTGGGAATCAAACCCAGTCCCTGGAGGTGCAAGGCGATAGTGCTGACCACTAAGCCACCCTGCCAATTTGTTATTTATATATGTCTGCATTAGAGGTGCAATTCATACAGTATGAAGCATCTGCAGGCATCATGCCAAATAAGTAAACATTGCCAAGGCAATTAAATAAATTCTGATCATGACCAGATGTTCTACAGAGCACCACAGGAGATCTTTTCTCCCAATGGCCATTAAATTATATAACTCATCTCTGTAACGTTTTCACTACGGGATAGGGACTGTCAGTAGTTACTGTTCAATAATACCTTGGTACACTACTGTTCCCACAACTCAGGAGAAGTTCCAAGTGCAATATCTGATTACCAATACATTTGTGCAATATTCTTTCTATTCACTTATACTACATTTCAAGTGCAATATCAGT
This sequence comes from Leiocassis micropogon, assembly GCA_028565275.1. Taxonomy (NCBI): domain Eukaryota; kingdom Metazoa; phylum Chordata; class Actinopteri; order Siluriformes; family Bagridae; genus Leiocassis; species Leiocassis micropogon. Next base: position 5,870,531 of record JAOVVA010000054.1, on the reverse strand, counting down.
ATACTAATTATTTTCAATGCAATATGTAACTGTGTGCTATATTTAATTCTATTTTTACTTCTATTCATTGTATTTTTCTTTTAATTTTATTTCTTGAATTAAATTTTTTCCTTCCTGGTAAATTAATCAACTGTATGCAACTGTATGACCAAGACAAAGCAATTTCCCTCTGGGATTAATAAAGTTCTTTGAATCTTGAATCTCGAATCTTGAAATCACATATTGCTTATTACCGAAGGTCATGGTGGCCATGTTGTGAAAGACGGGAGTCAGAAACTAATATGAGACATATGACGTACGAAATACTGTATAAGGCCAGATATGATAGAAGACTAGAAAAAACAACTACTTCTAGTCCCATCTAGTCCCCAAACTACTTCACTTTTAATTCTTATAAATGAGTCTGAATACTAATTGGTGCATCTGATAGTTAATTATTGTACTTTAAATCACAATCGGTCAAAATAATTGCCGTGTAATTTCTTTATCAAGTCTTACAGCACTGTTTCGCACTCAGTTGTGCATACAGTATCTGTAAATACAGTAGCTGTGGACTACACTATATGAACATTTGTCTTTCTTTTCTGTTTTTCTTGTGAACTTCAAGTTTATTTTCTAAGCAGCTAAAAAAATCAAATACATTATTATAAACATTAAATGAGACAATAATACAGCTAATGGCATGTACAGTATAAACTACAACATTCTCTGGCAATGCAAGACTATTTTAAGGAAATAAATTCTGATGAAAAACATAAATCCATCAATGTCTGTCGATGTAATTTACACACACACACACACGCACACACACACAGATAGTCTAGTTATACAGTAGCATCGTGCCTTTAATGTCTCAACATCCTTTTTCTGATCTATAAAAACGAAGTATAGTTGCGAATTAAATGATGAAATTAAACCCAACCGTGAAGGGCCACCCTAACTGAAAACATATTAATAATTGATCACTGGCTGGAGCGTATTTATTAGTGCCTCAGGAAGTTGGCAGTGTATCATGGGCATAAGTTTGATAGTGTTAATTTGTGATTTCCCTGCTCTAATGCATCAGATTCTCTCAAGTTTTATAATTAGGAGATGAATTAAATGAAGTGTGATAAAAAATACAGGCTGGACAAAGAGCCAGTGGGACGCGGAAAGAGTTAGATGGGCAAAAAATAAATAAATAAAGGGTCTGTGCACAAATCCACCAGAACTCTCATTGCTCATCATCGGATGCTTCCTGCAAGACACATTGCGTGACTTTAGTTCCAGCATCCAGTGTGTGTGTGTGTGTGTGTGTGTATACTGAAGGTCTATTAATCTCGTCGTGTACGGTCCTTGTGCTCTGGAGCTCATTAGATTTGTGCAAACTGCATTTGCTGAGTTGTTATAAAACCGGTGAAGTGGAACCACGTCTACAGTCAGCATAAATTCCTTTACACTGTTCTTGGCAGGCAAAACAATATTCTAATTAAAAAACCAACACATCTAAATGCTTTAGGGAAAAAAAACCCAACAACAACTACGAAGCAACTTTGTTCGGCAAAGCATTAGGAACTTTAAAAAATAGTCAATGCTTGTCCTACGTATTTATAACTCTTTATAGCACGGCGCTGTTGAATGCTTGATTTCGAGTGTCCAGAAGGTGTTTATTTTATTTTTTTTGCTATCACAGCGCAGCTAAACGCTCGAATCTGATTGCTCAGATCGAAAGTTGTGCATTAGGTATAAAGTGCTATGCAAAAATCTTGAGCCACCCTCATTTCTTCATGTTTTGCTTCCAGAGAGACAGACTTCATTTTTTTTTTTTTCTAGTTTTTAAAAAAAATTTTTTTATAAAAAGTCTTGAAGAATAGTTCTCCAGGCTTCCTGATGGACCTTTTTGGCTCCCATTTTTGGCAAGGTTTTGGTTCTCTTATTTTCAGTCCTGTTTCCTTTTATATTTTTTATTTTCAATTTTTTCTCTCACTGGTTCATGCCTTAAGTTAGATGCTTTTTTACGCTTGAATGATTCATAGATCACTGTGTGGCTTAACAAATATATATATATATATATATATATATATATAAAAAACAACTGCTCAGGTACAGGGACTGGACTGATAGTGAGTCTCCATAAAGCCTGGAGAACTATTCCTTAAAACAACATTATGAATACAAGAAAGTCTGGCTCTTTGGAAGGAAAAAAGAAAGAATTTGGGGGTTCAATACTTTTGCACAGTACTGTAGGGGTCAGGTACAGTACTTATTTACCTTGTTACTCTGTGTCTATATCACACACTCACTGAGCATTCTTTTGGTGGAGATCTTACACTGGTGCCGTAGGGTGTTTTTAAAACAACAGACTTCAGACACGTGACGAATCATATTTAATCAAACAGAAACAAAAGAATGGTGTAGAAAGCTGAGCTTCTTTAGCCTGATTTTATTTACTTATTTATTTATTTTTTCATTTACACCATGAAGCTTTTTAATCCTGTTTGTCACCGACTCAATCACGGTTTGTCTCTTCGTAGGAAGATTAAATGAAACATTACCCCACAGTTCTGCTTGACACTTGATATGCAATGCTTATTTGTTTAATACGGTAGACTTGAATTGCTTAGGAATGTCAGGACAGGGCTTATCACACACACACACACACACACACACACACACACACACACATACTGTACTAACTGGTGTTCTAGTACCTGACTGTTTGTAGAAAAACATGAATAAATAAGGCAATTATAAAATAAATGTGATATAATTAAGCAGAGTGCAAAAAGCCCAGAGCCTTAACTGAGTTCAAAAGCTATTAGTCTGTTTGTTTGTTTGTTTGTTTGTTTACAAGTAACCTAAAATGCCAGGTCAGGGGTTCAATCCCCAGTTCTGCCCGAAAACTGCCACTGTTGCCACTGCTCCAGGCGTGCTGTGTGACCCTGCGCTTTAGGGTTACACTGTGGCGTCGCACCTCCAGCGTCGAGGGTTCGAATCCCAATCGGGTCTGTGCGTGTGGAGTTTACCTGTACAGGATAAGCAGTAAAGATGATTAATGAATGAATGAATTCTAAAATATTAATACATAGTTAAGTCACGACCTTGAGAATCAGTCCTCATCTTTATTTCCCTCATATGGTTTCTCAGTTTAAGGTTTGGACTTCTTCTGTATAAGGAATGGATTGATAAGCTATAGCCTGAAAGTCTGTTTTGGACTTTGACTATCAGTATTGAAAATTCCTCACCGTGATCATTCCGATAAATGTGTAACTTCACAAATAAATCTCAAAGTATGTACGCGGGTTTAAACCATAAACCCTTCAGACTTTGCCAGTTTTGTACAGGTGGAATGAAACTAAATAATACGTACATGTCATGAAATAAGAGACAGATCTTTAGTGAAGCTGGAATTCACGTGTGTGTGAGGCCGGTAACTGTATAAGGAGAGGTTTCTCCGGATCAGAAACCCGGCTGTTTAAATTGGCACAAAGTTCATGTACCAAGCATGCAGGAAAGACAAACGACAGGGCAAATAGTTACGGGGGAGTCGTTTTAGTCCAATATTCTCAAATTAGATTTTAATTGCATATCTCTTTTCATCTCTTTGATTCGGTCATTTTCATCACGCTCAAATTTCCAACAGGAATGATGGAGTCATTAGCGGAGGGAAATCTGATAGTGCGGGTCTGATTGAGCGCGTGGCGCTAAGTACAGCTGAGCCGCCGTTGGGATTCTTGATGTTTTTTGTGCTTCACAGATTTAGTTTTAAACTACGAGCTGTGAAATTATGGGTCACTGGAGAGTTACTGTAACTTGTACAGAATGACATCGTTCCTGGGTTAAGCTTTTTTTTTTTTTTTGTGAAGTTAGTATTATACAGTCTAGAGGGAAAAACTCCAGTTCCCACGACCCCACCATCCTCGTCCAAGAATCTCAAAAATATAATGAATTTGTTAAAAAAAAAAAGCCTTAAATAGGCATAGTTATAAAAAACTATTATTTTAAACTTTATCCTTTGTAACTTTTCAACTGTTTCATCTGCATCCATTCAGTCGATGTTTATTTCTAATATAGGTTTATAATACTGCAATTCCATGCGAATATCTTTCTTACCTTGAAGGACTAAGTGTGTATGCTTAGGAAAATGTAACATTTAAACTGCTCACTTCATTTTACAATTCTCAGTGTGAAGTTAAAATCATCTCTTCTTTTGGAGAAACTGAATTCTGACAATTGCTTTGTTTTATTTGATAAATTTTGCACCATCAGTATAATTAATATAGTTAATTAGCCAGGTTCGTGATTACCACATTTACTTTAAATTGACTTTATTTAAGCAATTTCAGATGAGAGAGAGTGCTGTTGCGCCGAATATGATGCGGTCGTAGGTACGAGGGTGCAGCCTAAAGACAGAAGATATTACAGCTGTGCTGATATTCTGCATAACAGCACACCCTCGAGTGCGATATTGCTTTTATACAACAGTGCCACAAACAACTCTTCAATAGTCAACGGATTATAATTTGTTTATTTAACCAAATGCTTATTTAGCCTATTTGTTATGACACCTGCAGTGGTAAAGCGCTCGCCCTATCATCCAGGGAGCGCTGGTTCGAACCCCGGGTGATACTGTTTTCCTCTCACAGCCGAAGGCACAGAGAGAGCTGATTGGCCGAGCTCTCTCAGGGGGGCGGGATGAGAGGTACTTGCGCTCCCACATTAATCAC
>JAOVVA010000054.1:5824557-5844225 GCA_028565275.1 Leiocassis micropogon | reverse complement strand
ATCGATAACTGCATTCGTTGACAACGAATTTCATTATCGATAATTATCGATTTTATCGATTAGTTGTTGCAGCCCTAGTCGAAACCTTTGTTTAAAATTCCATTTAGTGTGGAAATCCTGAGGGTGAATCACCTCATGATCACTTACTTTCATTCTCATGTTTGCAGTGTCGTGATATTACACCTGAGTGTTAGCTCCCATGAAGCAAGTGAATAATCCAATTTCCATCTAATCTCTTCATGAGTTTCCCTCAAGAGTCACTTGACACAGGCCAGGAAGATAGGACCAGTTTTCTTTATTTTATTTTATTTTTTCAAATTGTTATATGTACATAACATGATGTTTATGGAAGAATAAAAATAACGGTATGGTGCCATAGTGGTTAACACCTCAATGGTCCGGGTTTGATTCCTGCCTCGGGTCTGTGTGCAAGGAGTTTGCATGTTCTCCCCGTGCTTTCCTCCGGTTTCTTCCCGCAGTCCAAAGACATGCAGAATTATGCATTAAGCAGATTGCCTGTAGTGTGTGCTTACCCTGGCTGGATTGGATTGGCACCCTGTCCAGGCTGTACGCCGCCCCCTGCCCAAAGTCTTATCACAGGTCCCCTACAACCCTGTACAGGATAAAGCGGTATACGTAGAACATGAATGAATACAAGATGAAGATTTAACCTGCAAAAGCATAGTTTTAGTTTAGTTTTGCCTGTTAGTTGTTGGTTTTGGTAGATAAAGGCATATTTATTTATTTTTGAAGAGGTCTATAGCATGAAATCACTGCTCTGAATCTAATCACAGCAGTGATGTGCACCAGTCCTTAATCAGATGTGGCCCTGTTTGTGTGTGTGTGTGTGTGTGTTCTGTACTGTTAGAAGGACGTTTTTGAATTTGTCCTGACCTTCCAACTCAGTTTAAAAACTTGATTAGTGTTTTTTAAATCTACCACCTTTTGGAGACCATGAAGCTTCCCCGATTTTTCTCCCTAATTAAGTCGCGTCCAATTCCTCCTCATCACTAGGGGGCTCCCACATTAACGCTACTACTACCATTTAGTCGGAAGGGGGCCGAAGTCTATCGCCAGCTGACAGCATCTTTTCGAACTGCTCGCTCACGCATCGTAGGGGGCGGCGTAACACAATCGGAGGACAGCGCTATCTGCTCCTCACAGATGCCCCTGAACACCAAGTACCTCTCATCCCTCCCCCTCGAGCAATAAGATCTCTTTAGGCCACTGAATGTGAGAGGTTACAGCATCACCCGGGAATCGAACCCGCGATCTCCGGATCATAGGGCGAGCACTTTACCACTGCGCCACTCGGATCTACCTATTCTATCCATTTCTCCTACAATCCAGTAATCTTTATGTTTATTAATCCCTCTGAATTTCCCTTTTTAACTTTTTTGTCAGTCCCTGTACTACTTATTCCCTTTTTATCCATCCATCCATCCTTCAATCGTCCATCCATCCATCCATCTATCTACCCATCTATTCCATCAGTAAGTCTATCTGCATATCTGTTTTTTTGCTTTACCTATTCCTTCACCAGTAACCATCCATCTGTCTATCTATTCTTTACACAACTATCAACCTGTGTTTCCATGTCTGTAACATCTACCTATCCATCCATGCATCCAACCATCTATCCAATGCTCTACCCCACCATCTATCTGTTTTTCCCTCAATCTATTTTTCATCTGTATACATCCATCCATCCATCTAGTGCGCTGCCCAATAGTGCATCTAATGTTTTTCCCGTCTTCATCTGTAACCATCTATCCACTCATCCTTCCATCCATGCATCCATGCCTTCTACCCAACCATACATCTGTTTACCCTCTCTGTTTCTTCGTCTATAAGCATCCATCCATCCATCCATCCATCCATCCAGTGCTCTGAACAACCATCCATCTAATGCTTTTTCTTCATCTGTTACCATCCATCCATTCATCTATCCATTCATGCATCCATCCATCCATTTATGCATCCAGTGCTCTATCCAACCATCTATCTGTTTTTCCATCCATCTGTACTGACAATATTTTTTTAACAGATACAGTAATACTTAGATTTCATTGCCGATTAATACTTATTGCAGCTTTAAGAACTTTGAATCTAAGGGCTTCCGAGCTGTTGAAGTATTAAAGAGGTTGACCAGCCCCCACACAATGCTTAATAACTGACTGTAATTCATGAAAACTGGTTTCTAAAAAACAGCTTGTCATTGTGGCTGCACATGTTTTGTAAACGACTTCCTGAATTGAGAATGTTAATATGCAGCTCGATGCGGATAAAAAAAAAGGTCATCAGCTCCTTAATTATGACCTTTAAAGCATTTTGACAGACACATATTCCGCCTCCCTTCCTGCCCTCATAACACAAAAAGCCATTCTAGACAGTTTATCTGTTTCTAAATAATCGTTCTGGCTGCAATTAGCCACTCTGAAACAAACCAGACAACAGCTTGGTCCTCTCCCAGAATTATGGGATAGACGCCTGCCTCCTGGCTTCGTGGGTCTGAGAGAATGTTGCAGTAGTTTTGGGGATTATGGTAACGCTATCACACTTCTGTAAAAATTATTTGTAGCTGTTCAAGACTTGGAATGCTTTCAGACTTGGAGGCTAAGCATCAGACTGAAACAGTGATGCAATAATGATTTTCATAACATTTTATTAATAAAGACTACAAATTAGCACCACAGTAATACTACATTAACAGTTTCAGAGTTATATATGAATAGTATTAAATATTAGTGTTAAATATTAACCTGTGAATTTGCTACGTTAATAGCAACGATGTATAGTATTAATAAGAAACGTTCGTCAAATGATATTTCTTAATACTGTGCAAGTTGTGATACTAATTATTATACAACAGTTCATTTCGACCAAGGCATTCCATGAATGGTGATATAAAGAATAACAGCACTAAACTGAGCTAAACTGAATATTCTTATGGGACTAGTTTGTATTTTCACCGCTGAAATAACAGCGCTAAAGTCGTATACGTGAATTTTAATGCGCTGGAGTTTTTTTAAGACGAAACTTTTTCATTTTTGTTTCACTCTCTGATTACCGAACAGGGAGTGTATATGATATCGGATGACGAAAGAAGTACAACTTTAGTGTAAACAAGGCATAAAATACTCAACCTTACGAATTTTTTTTTATTTGTCCACGACGGGCACTTACGCTAGTGTAACTATATGTAGCACTCCGCGTCACAGGTCGGTACGGTTCACAGTACTGGAAAGAGGGGAGATCCGCTGCCTGACTAAACCCGTGTTCAAAACCTGTCACGGGAACACTTTCAGCAAGGAAACACATCTCATAGCATTTTGTTAACAACACTTGATCTACCTATTAATTGTTTTTGTTTAAGGTTAATGCAAGGTACAATGCTAACTAGCTCCTAATCCAAAGGCTGAATCCCAAATCAGTTTCTAACCCCTGATCAAGGGCACTACATAGTGTGTGGAACAAAAAATTCTAACTTACCCCATATGTTGCTCACTAGCTTTCTATTTTTCATTATTTGTGGGTTTAAATCCAGAACCTGGAAGTTATCTGATATTCTGAAGTGGATTAAGTGGAAATAATGTACATTTCATAAGTTTCTCAAGACTGTCCACCAACTCCATGGTATATTCTCTTCATCTTCTGGCCACATAATACCACGAAGAGTTTATACACTACCTGTCGGTCACCAGCTGAACTCTAGTTTCGCCAGAAGCGGATATGTTGTAGGCGGAGCAAAATAACTGATTAAATAAAAACTAACAAAATATAATCTGTCGATAATAAATGCTATTTTTAGAACTGTTGTATAAAAGCGATATCACACTCGAGGTCATGTTGTTGTACTGAATATCAGCATGGCTGTGATAGGCTCTGTACTCAGGCTGAGCCCTTGTGCCTCATCACGACCGTGCCGATATTACAGCACAACCGCATGACCTCGAGTGTGATATTGCTTAATTAGAATATGGAACAAGTTGTTAAGGAATAATCATTGATGATGGTTAATTTATGTTTTGTTAATGTTCTCTCCTTTAACACTATTAATTTATTATTATAAAAGCGTAAGTCATAGTATGTTACTGCAATATTATCCAAACAGCAAGTCTGGGAAATCATCCTCATTTATAATTTTGTCAGGAGCTTCACGTATAGAGTTTGATCTTGTTTTAGCATAAAATGGTATTTTATGGACGATATAAAAGAGACCAACGTTATTTTTCTGGAGACTGAGAGGGAGTTGAACAGATGGCCTGAATACATCAAATCAGGCAACTTTATTATGAAGAAATGAATAAAACAGGATCCATTATGTAATTCAGTTTGCATATCTCCTGGATATTCTCCTGGGATGCGTAAATGCTTTTCCGACTGGTGCTTGATTTTCAGCATTGTGGGATAATTCTGATATTTGGCGGTAGTGGAAGCACATTAGTGTGAGATAAGAGGGGATGTCTCACACATTTTGGAAAAGTTTGGATGATTATATAAACTTTCCTCCCCACTGAATTTGCCTCAAATCCTGTTTGTGATTCAGCAAGAAATGAAAAGAAACGCATAAGACAATGTAACAGAGAAAAAAAGCATTATGTCTATGCATTAATAGACAGATCAGGCTCATTAATGATCAGTGACGCAGTCGTTTTCATATGATCTCTCTAAAATGTATATATATATAGAGCAGTACACCCTGCTGTCCTTTCTCCCGCATACTCATGTGTTCGCCCGGTTTTCTTGACAACCAGTGTGTTGGTAGTAACAACCTTCTATTTGTATGTGTGTGTGTTTACCGTTGATTAGATTGTTATATAATACAATGGATTACATTTGTCTAAGCTCTCTGTGTGTAAAGAAGAGTTTTCTTGCGTGCACAAAGCAGGAAGAAGTGTGAGGTCATATCCTACAGTCAGACGGGGCAAACCCAGTTTGTAATCAGAGAGCTAAACTCTCATATCTTGGTTCAGGTGACTATGAATCACTGAGTCATTCAAAATTACACGCAGTAAATTTCTTTCATATTTTTTTTCTTTTTTTTTCGTCTTGGGTTGCTTGCATTTATTACTGTTGCTTTCTTAGTGATTAATCATTGGGAGGAAAAAAATATTTGTATTAATAATAATAATAATAATAATAGTAATAATAGTAATAATAATAATAATAACATAAACCTGGCGTAGATATAACAATATGTGGATGCAAAATGAGATAAATCCGTATTGGAAGTTTTGGGAAGAATAAAGATATTATGAACTGATAGAGAATATTTTGTGCATGGTTTCTTTAAATAACAAAGGTGTTAAAAAAACAGAAATGACTAAATATTTTGTCAAAATATTTTTTTCATTTTGCATGCTATAATTCTCTTCCGACAGTTTTGTCACAATTGATAAATCAGCCCGCCGTTGTGCTTGTGTCCGTGTACCTATGCAGTTTAGTATTAGCAAAATGTTGGTTAAATTGTGTTTGAAAAAAGCATATAAATATAGCAAGTTTTTGCATTATTGGTGCTGCTGTAGTGAGTCACTGGCAGAAAATGAAAACAAGAAAAATCTTTTGAGATTTGTTGCACACAAAACCTTTTAGTTACGACTGTTGAAAATGGTGAGGATAATTCTAATGATACCAAAAGTTCTCTTTACAATGCATCATCATCATCGGTATCATCAGCAGCGCTACCGGTTCTGCAGCATCTAATGACAGCACCTGATCAGAGAAATCCTGACTGCTTGGCCTTAAAATTCTTCAAAAAATCTATAAAGCACATTTATGTTATTCACAGAAAGATGTGCTGCACCTGACAGTGTGTCTATTTAAGGCCCTTGATACCTGCGTACTTCGCGTGATCATTAGGTATCACCGGTAACGTTATCACGGCCAAGAAAGACAAAGACCCAGCGCGCTCAGTCCTCACAACAAGCCGACGTGACAGAGAGAAAAAGACCGGCACACAGTGCGATTGGTGTGCACGCTCGCTCCAAGTTAAATCACACACATAAATCCTCGGTAAGGGCGAATGCCCCGGGAAGATCATAAGTTTATTTTTAGTTTCCAGAGCCCTGCACACTCTCGAGGAGACGGCGGAGCTCTGTTAGTGCTTTGTTCTCAGGTTTCTTTTTTAGTTCACTAATTAATAATCCCACACTATCTCCAAACGGGAGGGTCTTCCCGTGCATGTCTAATAAGCATTCTCACTAACTCCTATTTCGCTGACCCCCTCAGGAGCCCTGCATAAGAGCTCTTATTAATATTATTACATCTTCTGGTGTGGCTCTCTACGTAACAATTTCAAAGCTTCTAAAAAAAGATTAGAGGCGTTTTTTTAGATCTAAATGGTTTGTTATTGACAACAATTTGCCAGAATGAGAAGATGTTTAAAAATTGTGTTTGTTGGGTTTTGCAATGTACAGTACGGACAGAAATATACTTCATGTTAAAGCATGCATTTGAGTACTCAACAGGCAACGTCACCGGAGCATTCCAGTAGGGGCACAAAGGAGAATTCAATCAGACTGTTTTGCATAATGTAAACAAACATGGCGACACTCAAGGAGCTTAGTTTCCATGTTGACATTTTTAGAGTGTACTTATCTCCCGCCAAATGTTTTGACGTGCATAATTGTGACTGTGCAGCAGTACAGGTGGGAAGTATTTGCTCACCTGGTCACACAACTTTTTCTTGGAACTTTCTGCCATTTTTGAAGGTTAAAAGCAAGTACGTTTCCTTCCTAAATGTTTATATATACAGTATATCAACAGCAGACAATTGACACTGCAAAAAACAGAAGTTAAAAATTAGGGAACAGGAGATGGGACAAGGGACAAACTCCGGTTCTGAAAAATTAGTCCAACATGGAGGTACCAAAATGTGCACTCCCTGGAGCTGATCCAAAAGTGAGTCAATCCCCAAAAAGTCAGATGTCCGACTGTATAACATAAATAAACATGTTTATAGCCTGGTACAAAAAACAAACAAACAAACAAACAAAAAAAAAAACGTTTGGTCTCCATAGCTAGATTTTTTTTTATTCATGACAAATGTACAGGGGGAGATTTTTTTATAAAAAGAGCTCACATGCACGGAGCTATTAAAGCATAATTGCTTAAATATGATCTTACATAATCCATCTTAGCAAAACGAGAAAAAACTTGGCTGCCTCAACGCCTACAGCAATTTGCTTCCCAGAATAAAGCATTTTACCAAATTACTCACAGAGCTGTATATAGTTTCAGCAGCTGCTGTAATAATCACCACTAATGTAGAAAGTCAATATAAATCTGAAACCAAGCAAATAAATACACTCAAAGTGCTACATGTAAGTATTATGAATGCACTGTTTACATTTCACAGCACTGTCACAAACACACTCCCTCACTCACTCTGTAAACAGGGTCGGGGGTGTCTCCAGGGGTGTCTGTCCCTGGAGACTTGGTGCATGAGGCAGGGTCCACCTTGGACAGGGTGCCAATCCATCACAGGGCACACACACATACACACACTCGTGCAATTTGGAAACGCCAATTAGCCTAATCTGCATGTCTTTGGACTGTGGGAGAAAACCGGAGTACCCGGAGGAAACCCACCAGGCACAGGGAGAACATGTAAGCTTCATGCACACAGAGACTGGATTCGAACCCGGACCCTGGAGGTGCAAGGTGATAAGTGCTAACCACTAAGCCACCTGACACAAACACAATAAGAGAAAAAGAGAGCTTTTACTGATGGCAAATGCTACTGTATGTACGTTTGAACTTTATAGCTGTTTCAACTGTTGTAGCTGTGCCACTTTCTTTTTTTATGCAGCTGAATAAGAATAGTGAAAAGTCATGGAATTCAGCTAAGATTCTTTTTTTTTTTTTTTGCTTTTTTTTCAACTCACAATGCTCTGTTTTCCTATGAAAATTAAGCAAATGTTCTCTATCATGTGATAATTTTGCCATGAAACGAGATTAATGGACTCAGCCAATGCATGGAGAAAACGTATTTATTATTATTCATATCTATCTAAAAAAATCTATTTGCTTATAATGGGTCTTTGGTTAAGATAAGCTGGTATTAGGAATTGATATTACTGTGCGTACATTTTTCCGTCACCCTCCTACACAAATAAATCAGTGCTTTTCAAGAATTCAAAAAAATTGTCACAATTTGTCACAATTTGTCACAAGATTCAAGAATCTGCAGCATGTAGGGAAAAAAAAGAATGAGGTTTCCTCTTTGGGGTCTCATTGCTTGTTTTTCATCGTTACACTTGCAATTTGTCACATTATGAAATTCATCATATAGAAACACACTGTCTATCTATCCATGCTGCCCATCTTAATGGAGTACGCAAGTGTCCCCGAGTATGGAGAATAAAAATAATGTACTCAGGGGTGGAATGGGAAGGGTGGAGCAATCGTTCCTGGGCTCGGTACAAATCAATCACCAGAACTCTTAAGGAGGTTTGACCTTTGTGTGTGTATTTGCTCAAGTGATTTCTCTCTTATAGGTGCACTCTACCTCTCTACATATCTGCACAAACCTTACCATCCAGATGTTTATCTTAATATAGGAAACACTTTTCTTTCAATTTTGACACAAAATCACAAGACTATTATTTACTTATTCTTAAATATGTTAAACCACCCGACAGTACAGTATGTCATCCCCCCCCGCCTGTGGATGAGATGACCATATAATGGACTTGGGTTACACACGGTCTGGCACTGACATACACAGAAAGCAGTCTATTCAAATTTTTACCTCGGTAGCAGAGATATTGTTAGTTAAATGAGGTTCATTTTACTAATCCACTCACATGCAAATTCTCACAGTAAGCAGCCTATTGAGTGCTGACTTTATCCAGGCAGCTTACACCGCTTATTTTTAGACGTTATTATATATTAGCTGCGGATTTATTTATTTATTTATTTTTGTTCTTGGAGGACATCATCAGCACGACGCAGCTCTACCATGAGGGACTAAATGACCGTTACATAAAGATCCCTGATGGTGTGGTGGCCATCTGTCAGGCTGGCTAAATAGCTGATTTGTTCTGCATGTGAGACACAGGTGCACTGGACAGCCTGCATGAATTGCAGTGTTTGGATCGATCTCCTCTCTGTGGGCTCGAACACTCTCCCCATTACTGTAGCGTGAGCAGGGATGGTGATTAGCTTATGCTTGTTGTAATGGACAAATGAAGGTCACATCAACGAATAGCCCTGGAAAGGTTTGCCGCTATTTTATGTTTTTAACAGTAAGTGGCGCCGTAATAATTTTTACACTTCTGGTGTTGAGGGTTCGAGTCCTGCCTTTGGGTCTGTGTGCATGGAGTTCGAATGTTTTCCCTGTGTTTGGTGGGTTTCTTCCAGGTACTGTGATAGCCCAGAGACGTCTAGCTTAGGCTAACTGGAGTTTCCAAATTGCCTGTAGTGTCACCGCTCTTCGGAAAACCTACGGGTGATGTCATAGACGGGTTATCCAGTTCTTTTTACACAGTTTGTTTATCGCAGTGGAAGAGTTTTCAGCACTGCATAGGTGGATTTTGTGAGTGTGATCTGGCAACCCTGGCCAGCACCAAACATGCAGGTGAGTCTAAGCAAGTGAAAAATATAATTCGCGCAGACTGAATAGGCTCTTATATATAACATTGTACAGCGGCAGTAAAATTTTATTTCTCACTATAATTACAAATTGTTTTTATAATAGTTAAGCCTTTATTTGTCACATATACATTACTGCACAGTGAAATTCTTTCTTCGTACTGTATATCCCAGCGTAACAGGGGTCAGAGTGCCGAGACACAGCACCCCTGGACCTGATAGGGTTAATCTTCTTGCTCAAAGGACCAACAATGGCAACCTGGTGGACCTGGGTCTCGAACTGCCCACCTTCCCGAGACACTAGGTTAGGTTGATGGAGTAATTCAGTACCGTAGCCTTTAATCCATGTGTATAGAAATTAGATTAGATCTTTATGATCATACAGCATATTTTTTTCAACGAGCTTTGATTCGGGTTCTTTGTTGCAGATACATGAAATGCACTTAAGTTCTCATGGTTATAAACACAACAGTTGTCTCAGCATTTAAAAAATCTGTAGATACTGTAAACTGTGGATACATTTAAGTTGATAAATAAAAGCGGTAAAACATTGACCTATAAATAAAGAATTTATCCAAGATGTTCCAGTGTTACTGGTTTTATATAAATCTTGAGCTTGAACTACCAAAAACATCTAATCAGTGTGAGACGAAACACTAGGTTAGGTTGATAGAGGAAATGCTACGACAGTTACAGAGTCACTATGAGTGAACAGGTTATTCTACAGCTTTATTTTGGGAAGCTGATAACAGCAATTGCTAGAAATGTATAAATTTATTTAATGCATGTAGTTAAAAAGCACTTTTAGCTTTCTAGTTTGCCAGTATTTAATGTCTTAGGACCTTATTGAAGCCCGGCTTGATTGGTGTCACCACCTGATTGCTGCCGGAGGGTTTTCTCTTTCTGATCAAATTCCAGTCCCAGGTGTCAGTCACCGTTATGATTTCACTTATTTATACCAGGGTGGCTTAATCCAGAAACGTGGCCTTAGGTTTCAGCTCATGGAAGAGAAGCGATGGCTCTGCAGCATCCCTGTGAGCCGGTCAGCATCACTGCAGGCAAATCAAAACTCCAAGATGTGATGAAAAATGCGTTATTGATTCATGAGAGACAACCTGAAAATAAAGGAGTGAATATAGTGAAGGTTTTATAAATGAAGAAGAATGGGTTCTTCAGATCATGTATTGGCCAAAGCAAGCTTGAGCTAGCTGTTTATTAGAAAGATACATCACATTAATGCAGAGCGATGCCAAAACTGCAGAGTATCTGGTTTTTATATATTTATATGGATATATATATGTGTGTGTGTGTGTGTGTGTGTAACCATACCAAATACTCTAACAAATAAACCTAATTGCAAATAATGATGGTCTTCCTGGTAAAGTATGCACTTTAATGATGTCAGTAAGGTACAGGCTTGTGTTGTAGTAGTTTTTGAAGGTGTTTTCGTTTTGAAGTGTTGTGTTGACTGGGTTGCGTTCCAATGAATCATAAAGTAAAACCAACACTGCATTCACATGGCCTGTGTCAGAGCTTTACTGTATGATGAAAGTGGACTGCTGGCTTCATGTAGTGCGCTTCATTACGAGTGTGGTTCGTCACAACCGAGCCTGAGTGTGTTCATGGAAACTTTCCAAAGCGCAAAGGATATATTTTACACAAGCACACACACACCAATCAGCCATAAAATTAAAACCATCTTGCAACAGCTCTGACTTGTCGAGGCATGGACTTCACAAGACTTCTGAAGCAGTGTTATGATCTTTATGGTCTACCCAGATCTTTGCTGCAGATCCTGTAAGTCCTATAAGTGAAGCCCCTATGGATCAGACTTGTTTTTTCTCCCACATATGCTCAATCAGATTGAATTTGGAGGCCAAGTTCATAATGGGACTCTGGAACTCTTTGCCATGTTCCTTAAAACCATCCCTAAACAGTTTTACTAGTTTGTCAGGGCACTGATGTTTGGCAATACCTTCATCATTTAAGAGTGTACTTGGGATGCGACAGTGTTTGGGTATATACTGTACGTGTCGCAGTAACATTCACATAAATAGGACCCAGTAAAATAAAGTATTATACTGCATCTGCTGGTTTGTTTGCTTCCCATAGTGCATTCAAATTTAAATGAAATTTTTTATTTGTCAAATAACTTTAGCTAAGGAAAGAAAAATATAGCTACAGAATATAAGACAAAATATAAAATATAAGAAAAATATAAGAAAAACCTAGCTGTACAAATATGAAAAAAGAAATAATTTTCTGTACAAATATAGAAAAATATAGAAACGTTAGTATGGAGATGAAATGAGATCCTGGTATCATCTCTTTTGAAGTTAAGAAACATCCATTGTAGACGCTTGTAGCAATGGACACGGGTCAGCATGGGTACTCTGACCGGTCTGATCACATCTGTTGACTGGGAGTTCTGACACGGCAAATTTTCGTGCTACACTTGTGGGATCAAACCATATGAACCAGCCTTTGCTTCCCACAAACATCAATAAGCCTTGGGCAGCCGTATGGCCAGGTCACCGGTTGTTCTTTATAAAAATTGTCATTGTCACAAAGCAGCTTTACACAATCAAAAGAAAATCAAAGGGCTTTGTATGAAATGTGAAAAATGTATATGAATCAAAATGATCCGATTGTCCCTGGTGAGCTGGCCAAGGGCAACGGCGGCAGGGAAAAACTCCCTGAGATGGCAGTAGGAAGAAACCTTGAGAGGAACCAGACTCAACTGGGAACCCATCCTCATTTGGGTGATAACGGATAGCAGTGATTGTTTTGCAGTCATACTGTGTGTTAGGAGACTGAAAGTTCAGTATAACAGTTGATGTCTTTGTCGGGGCAATGAATTCTTTTAGTAGGTGCTAATCACTGCATACCAGGAACACCCTACGCATGATCTTGTTTAGCAGTGCTAAATGCTGGATTTTAACCTTCTCTTTTTTGATTAAAACCAGATTCAAGCTTGTGAATAGTTGTTGCCCTGTTGGAGAGATTTTGCAGTAAGTAGTTTATGCCCGTTTTCAGCTCACAGGCATGCACAATTGGCCGGTGTCACTCTGTTGACAGGGGAGAGAGTAATGGGATCCCTCTCACCCAGATAGCACGACCAGTTTTGCACTCTTGACTTTCGCAATGTTGCAAACTGAGCTCCTAATATTCTGCAATTTCTGTTTCCCCACTCATGAGCCCTATTTTTAAAACTATTAGGTATATACTGCTATCATTTCACAGAAAATGCATTCAAATGAGGTTAAGTGTACTGTATGTGCGTGTGCGTGTGTGTGTGTGCGTGCGTGTGTGTGTTTGTGTGTGTGTGTTTGACAAGTTGCAGATTATGATGCATCATAAATGACAGGTGCAGCAGATGAGTGACAGGAGACTAGATAGGCATTTGTATGCAAATATACTGACAGTGTGAAGTGTATTGAACTGTAGATCATCCACACTCTCAGCAGGGTTTGTGTGTGTGTGTGTGTGTGTGTGTGTGTGTGTGACTGACTGTACATTAAACATGCCTTTGTTTTTTCATGCTGCTTCTTAGAAGAGTAAGAGTGAAGCCTGGTGTGTATGTCGTTTCTGTTCAGTGATCACTGCAGAGTGAAATGAATCTTTTCAGGAACAGCTTCTAATCCATCTGTTAACATTGCAATTTTACAATTTAATTAGATATATTAATATTCTTTTTTTTTTTTAATAATTAGTGTCAGGGTGTTTCACAGTGTGAGTCTAATTGGTCAGAAAGTGATGATTTTTTATTGATGTATTTATTTAGATAACAGAAGCTCTGACTGTATTTCTGGCTCCAAATCCCAAGTTTATAATATGCTACTTCAAATACAAGCAGTGTGTTCAAGTCAAACTGGGACTTTTGATTGTACAGAATAACAGACCACAATTATGAGAGTTTAAAAACTCCTACACAAATGTACTTATCCCAGTGTTTCAATAGTGCTTTGATGCCATCAAGGTAGAAAGTTTTCTCAGTCTGCTGGAGCCATGACTGGACTGCCTGCTTCACATCAGAAACGCTGGCCTCCCAGGAACACCTTTAATGGGCTAAACATGCGGAAATGGCTTATTTTGAAAATTTTTTTTTCTTTATGGATTTCCAACATCGTTGTGTACAAATGCTAAAACCAAACCAAATAATGTTGTTGAACAAATTTCTGGACAAAATGTCTTAAAATGATCTGGTACAGGAGTGTTTTGTTGGAGAGGCTTCACCGCAGGTCAGAATGAAACTCTCGCTATTCACCTCGACTCTGGGTTTAAATTGTGTTGTGTCGAACAACTAAGATGATGATTAAAAGTTTCACTGGATGCATTTCAATCAATGTGGCGCAGAGAGAGCAAAGAGCAAAACACTTGGAATCTGCAGGCAGCCACTCACCTCCTCAGTGGTGCACTTTACTGAAACCATGCTGGGTGCATAACTCTTAAACACCTTATTTGCTTTTTTGTAATCATAATATATATTACTCATCGCATTGTGATAGACCTGCATCCCCGCATTGTGCCTAGTGCTTCTGGGATAGGGTGTGGCTCCAACTCAACCATGACCAGGATAAATTGGTTGAAGACTTTGACAGATGGATGGATGGATGGATGGATGGATAATCGCCCTTAATTTTTTGTACTTCCAAAAAAAGGTATTGCACCCAAGTCTTATCCTTATTTGAGTAAATGTTCTTTCCAGAACACCAGGACGTTTATTCACTTCATTTGCTCATACTAAACATCCTTTTAAAACACATAGTTCTGTTTGACTTTATAACATTCTGTTACAGACTTGTAATGATAATGATATAATCCCACTATCCGGTATCACGCACAAGAGGATGGGTCACTTTGGAGTCTGGATTCTGTCAAGATTTCCTCCTCACGTCATCTCAGAATTTTTTTTTTCTTCCCAGTGTTGTCTATGGTTACCTCGTTCTAAGATCTAAATCTACATTTTGGTTGTTTTCTATTTAGGTCTTTTACTTAATTTATACTAGGCTTGTACTTTATTTGTAAGCATGGTATACCATCGTACCCCAGCTGAGAGAAAACCAGCTTTGAGTAAGTTTCCAGAAACCATCAGATCCTCCCTCACTCTTTTTGCTGTTCATTCAGTCTGTTCTCTGATCTCAGCAGCTTTTGGGCCTCGAGGTGAACGGACATGCTTGACCTCACTATCTAACGTTCACATTCTGCATAATATATGATGGGAGCATCACAGTGGGAGGAAGAGTGGAACAGAATACAGGAGTAAAGTTTTTCAAGCGTTTTCAAGAGCTGTAACTGTAGAGACGGGAAGTGTATAGTGTCTAGGAAGTTATGAAGAGCTTCTGTATGACAGCAACATGAAAGATTAAACACTGTTCTTGTGAAATCTGGAGTGCTACCACAGCTAAATTATTCACTTCGTTCACTGACACTATGTGTAAATGTCCTCTACATAGAGCAACAAACCACTCATTTTTAGGTGTTGTGAGTGTTTTGTTATTAAGGCTGTAGCATAAGTCATCTCAAAAAAAAAAATCAATCACCATTATATATTTTTATCATTAAAGGGAACCTATTATGTCAAAAAAAATTTTTTGTCATTTTTATAAATTCAGTTGGCATGAACGCACAAAATACATGCGTTAAATACATCCTCTGCTGTTTCCCCCCCTATTATGACTGCATATATATACGTGTTGGGAAAAGGAATGAAGCAGAAAGAAAATTATGCCACAGTGCCAGAACACATGGTCTCAGCTGTATTTCAGCTGGAAAATTAACAGACACGATTATAAACTTGTTTAACAAAGAAAGAGTACAATATGTGTGACTTTCAAATTGGGTCAGGAGGCAGGAGACTCGGTTCTTGCTTGGGATTGGCTCCAATAAGGCACAGGCTTTGAAGCTTTGACCCCTTATTTGTTCCTGTATTTTGTCTGAACCCTTTGATGAAAGGAGATAAGATGAGAAAGAGAAGAGAAAGGCTTTCATCTGATATTAATCTGATTTTTTTTTTCTTCTGTCTTTTGGGTGCGTGTAGGTAGATACAGATAGAGGAAATACTAATGTTCAAAGGTAAGAAGAGTTCATGTAATGTCAACTCTTATAATATATTATTCTACAAGAATGAATTAATGTCTTTTTGTAAAGAAGAGCCTCACAGTCTGTTATATAGGCTATATACCCAGACTGATGTAGTGATTAACCATTAAAATCAGCCCATATGGCTCTAGAAGGACACAGTAGGAAAGCATTTGCCTTGTCTTAGAGAGATTGCAAGTTCAAAATCTAGACGGTCTCAGTGGAGCCCAAGGGAGTATAATAGGACCTGCTGTCTGAGTGGGAATGATGCCATTACTCTGTCCCATAGATCATAACAACAGTAGCCAATCGTGGGCGTCTGTGAGCTCATGTATACGAAGGAGGGCAGCTGTCATGGAATAATGAAGAAATAACGAGGAGCAGGGAATTTGCAGTGGCCCGACTGAAGGAAAATTTGGTAAAATCTATATTTAAGAAGTCAGAGAAGTCAGTTCTGTTCTTTTAGATGACCGTCAACCACACACCAGAAATTCTGATCGTCTTCAAAAAGTTTATCTTCAGCTGTGGAAGCCACGCACTGTGCCACATAGCAAGTAGTGTGATTAATTAAATTGTCCTCATTACTTACTGTTTCTGTATTCATGATAGTTGGAAAAGTGTTATCAATGCTACTGTCTTCTGAGCTTGGGCAGAGAGTAAAGTTATCCATGCCAGTAAAACAATCACTAAATTAAATGGATCTACTGTACATTGAAGTCATATCAACATCCTGGAAATGACCTGCTTTAGTTGTAGGTAGGTAGGTAGGTAGGTAGATACATAGATAGATAGATAGAAGGAGTACATTATGTATAATTATATTATAATATGTAAATTCTACCATATAATTATATTAGAATATGTAAGAACAGTGCACATTATATTGATATTTAGATAATGTAAGTATATACTGCATACGTAACGTTCCAGAACTTGTAAAGTGCATTATATATTACAGTGGAACCTTCGATTACGTGCATAATTCATTCCGGAAGTAGGCTCGTGTTTCAAAACACGTAAATGAAAGCAAATTTTCCCGTAAGAAATAATGGAAACTTAAATGATTCGTTTCACAGCCCAAAAAAATACATAAAAGATAATTAATACAAAATATAAAGTAAAAATAAAACAAATTAACCTGCACTTTACCTTTGATAAGAATCGCGACAGAGCAGTGTTTCTGTGTAGAGCAGAGTGGGTGTGTGGAGGAGGAGGGTGTGTGATTTTGTGTGTGTGTGTGTGTGTGTTTAAAGGCGAGAGGAGGGGTGTGTGTGTGAAGGGGCACGGTGTCCAATGACACGCGCGCACACATATTGTCAGGCTGATACAGAGAGAGAGAAAATGGATCTTTAACCTCTCTAATGAGACTTTACTTTTGCTTTACACGCATGCACACACATATTTGTTATAATACACAGTACACGCGCGCTGTACACACACGCATACAGACACAAAATAAAATATGTTTTACGCGCAGACATGTGGACACAGTGTTATAGTAAACAGCACACCTGTGCACGGATGTTGATTTTACCAGTTAGAGACGCACACTAAGACCCAGCAGGGGAGACGATTACCCACAATTCCGCAGCGCAAGAGAAAGAAAATCCGTTGGCTCAGTTGTGATCACGTGACGTTTGGTGACGCTCAAAACAAGAAGCGCATGTAAACCAATACCTGTTCATTTTTTAAAATTTAAAAATTTATTTAAAATCTTTGCTCGTTTTGCGGAACACTCGCAAACCGCGTTACTCGCAATCCGAGGTTTTACTGTACTAGAGAAAAGAGTTTGTAGAAATAGTTAGAAGGTTAAAGCTTAAAATAATATAATCAGCTATAAGGTAATCGGTGATATTATTATTTCAGGTTGAAGTCCACGTCTGCCTGTCTTTCTGTACATCAGAACTCTCTGTATGGTTTTGTGTTGGAAAGAAATAAAATTGGTTACACAAGGTTAAGTATCATCGACTGACTTACTTGACCCAGTAGGTTCTAATCCATAACGTTGCTTTTATTAAACATTTTAATTTCATTTATGGCGCTGGTTTAACTTCATGGAAACACCTAAGTACTGCCAAAGTTTCATTAAATTCTGGCAAACTCTGTCTGGACAGACAGACAGACAGAAATTTTTCTGAGACTGGATTAGGGTTCTCCAGTGTTCTGACCAAAGTAAAGACAAAGCCTTTCTTTTATTTATATAGATTCCTATAGATCTGATCCTCAGAATCAATAAAGTTTCTATCTGTCTGTCTGTCTGTCTGTCCATCCATGGAGTATAACATGATGCCATTCCCAAACCTTTGAAATACGTTTAGACATCATAATATCATTCTGTATGTGGTGTAAACTATGCATCAGTATTAAGGTCATCCACAACCTGTGATGTATGTGGTATAATAGCATTTTGTTGCAGACCAGCGGTGAATCTGAATCAGCATCTGACACATCTCGTGCCTTTCTAATCTTTCTCCAACACACACTGCTTTATAAGTCACATTTATAAACTGAGCAGTTTTTAATGTGCAATCGAGTAGAAGACTGGAAGTGCCCTGACCTCGATTTCTCCACTCGGGTATAAATATTATTTTCCATGTTTTGAACCAGAAGAGTATTTGAATGAATGCCAGAAGTTGTAAATGACAGTCTGAACCATGTCATAAGTTATGGTGCGTTACATTGATTTTGACACAGAGCACAGAGAAGCACACGGAGCGTTTAGCCTCAGATCTCTGTTTTACTGTGAGAATAAATTTCCTTCATATTAAATTCAATCTTACTTTCCTTTCTCTCTCAGGCTGACTCTGCTTTCCCCAATGTGCTTCTGTTGGTTAAAAGGCAATCAAACAATCTAATCACAGCCCGAGTTGATCCATAAAGTGGATCCATTAAGTAAATATTATTGAAAGCTGCCATTTGTTTGATAAATAGATAGATAGATAGATAGATAGATAGATAGATAGATAGATAGATAGATAATTTATTGATCTTTTATAAGATTAAGCTCGTGATTTATAAGATCTATTAGCAAGGATAGTAACACAAAACCCAAGGGAAGAAAAATTACTGTATATATATATTCAGTTATATATTTTACATAATATATATTACAATGAATTAGGTTATTATGTGAAAATTAGGCAAATGAGGATGAATATTCAGTGGATAGACAAATTGAGATGTGCAGCAGTGCAATGGTGTTATGTAACACCTCAGAATTTTTTTCCATCAAAAGTTGCATTCATATTTGACCATGATCTTGTATTGATGATAGGAGAGTTAAACCACTTCTTACCACTCCGCAGAGACTTTCAGTGGGGTTAAGGTAAAGACTCTGCTCTGGCCCCCAGAACATCCCTATAACAGTTTTTGGGAAACTGGGGAAAAAATTAAAATGTGATAACCTGGTCATTTAATGCATTCAGGTCGTCAGCTGACTTCATTTTATTGCCACATGACGTTGCTGAGCCTAGACCTGAGCAACTGAATTAACCCCAGATCATAACACTGCCTCCAGAGGCTTGTACAGTGGACACTATGCATGTTGAGTGCATCACTTCATGTGCTTCCCTTCTTGCCCTAACGCGCCCATCGCTCTGGAATAGGTTCAATCTGGACCTCATGATCCTTTAACATTGCTCAAAAGTTTGCCCAATCTTTATGCTCCCTAGCAAACTGAAGACTTTTTTTCTTACTTTATTTGATTATTCTTACTAACAAGTGGTTTTCTTATGGCCTCGCAGCCCTCATATCATCGTGTGTAAGAAAATGCTCTTACTTTCACTGGTAAATATAGCTGTGGTTTATCCTTATTGATTTTTTTAGAATGGAACTTATGAAGTGGTCTCCGATCACGTTCATTTTTTCCCCCCAGCTATACAGATGTGGCCATTAAGACTGCGTGTGTTTTCCTGCGAGATGCCGCAATTTAGCGCGCGGCGTGCCGCGACTTGCCGTAAGCAACATTCGGGAATTTAAATAAATGTGTTG
>JAOVVA010000054.1:5779730-5798726 GCA_028565275.1 Leiocassis micropogon | reverse complement strand
CTTTTGCAAAACCCATCAGTCACTATGATGAAACTGTCTCTCATGAAGACCTTCCCAGGAAAGCAGGACCAAAACTTTAGAGGAGAAGTTCATTTAGAGTTACCATCCTCAGAAATCACCAATTAACAAACGGCACCTCAGATTAGAGCCGTTATAAAGGATTTACAGATCATAAGTAGCAGAAACATCTCTATCAACTGTTCAAAGGAGATTATTGTAGGGCAACAACGAATCGATAAAATCGATTACTAAAAGCGTTGGCAACGAATTTCATAATCGATTCGTCGTGTCGCGCGACGCGGAGACATTTGATTATTAAAAAAAAAAACTTCAGTTGAGCTCGGAGCGGAGTGAACACACTCGGTCTCGCGCACTGATGCTAGCAGAGTTCGGCGCCTCATAGACAGGGCGAGCAAAAAATTTTTAAAAAACGAGCGGAGGTAGAGGAAAGATATATAGCGGAGGCTGCTGCGTCTTAGTGCGCATTTATTAATGGTATAATCAACATCCGTGCACGCGTTTACTGTTTACTAGAACACTGTGACCACGTGTGTGTGCGCGTAAAACATATTTTATTTTGTGTCTGTATGCGAGTGTGTACAGCGCGTGTGTAAAGCAAAAGTTAGAAATCCATGTTCTCTCTCTGCTCAAGGCTTAGCCGTGCCTCAGACACACAGACCCCTCCTACTTTCGCCTTCACACACACACACACACACACACGCTTTCTCTCTGCTTTACACAGAAACACTGCTCTGTCGCAGTTCTTTTCAAAGGTAAAGTGCAGGTTAATTTGTTTTATTTTTACTTTACAGAAGTGATTCCGTTAGTGTGTTTTTAAAATTTTAATTTGGTTCACGAGTGTTTTGGAATACGAGCCGCTTCCGGAATGAATTATGCTCGTAATCCAAGGTTCCACTATATCTATTTGGCAGATGTAAAGCATACATGTGTTTTTTTGTGTTAGGGTTGGAAATAAATGCTTTTCATGTTTTTCGGTTTTATTATCATCAGATTAATCGATTATTAAAAAAATCATTAGTTGCAGCCCTAGATTATTGTCTTTTTGAACTTGTTCTGATCTTTGTCTCTGAACCTTCTAATATCATAAAATCTAACAGATTGTCTTCAATTGAATACTCGTCAGCCAGGATTTGCGGGTCATTGCATTCTGTTTTTATTTACCTTTTACACAACGTCCCAACTTCATTGGAATTGGGATTTGTAGAAAGAAATAAAAATCAGGAATGAACATGGATTTAGAAGGTGCGTCCAAACTTTTGACTGGTAGTACACTTAACTGCCTATGATGTACAGTATGTGTGGTCGGAGGCCATGTTCTGCTTATTTGGATTGGAGTCGACACCTTTATGATCTACGTCATGCAAATGTCAGTATAGCGTTGGAGAAATTATCCCGTAACCAAATGTATGAAATGATCGCTGCTCCAGACAAAGTGTTAGGACTGCCAACTAAGTGTTAGTTTCCCACAGGGATGGTATCTTAGCAACCTGACACTGCTTGGTTATAATATGATTTAAAAAAAAAAAAATCTATCAAGACTTTTATTTAAACCGCAGTTACCTTGGTTTGGTCTGGAAAAGTTATCCGATTTGATCTAATTTCGTAAGATCGAAATAATTTGTTTACGAAAACCTTTTCTGATTGTTATTCAACATCACAGCAACATTTTAGAAAGTTCTGAAATGCTCCTAAAATCATTATAGACTTTACTTATAATATATGCAATATCTTATTGAGTAGATATTGAGATATAAGTAGCTTAATTAAATGAAGATATGGAGTGCTGCTTATAATTACAACAGTCCGACATATTTTAGAGTAACGTAGAGCACTCGGGTCTATATGTTCATTACATAGAAGTGCTGCATAAATGTTCGCCCCTATGTAGTGCACTGTAGAGAGACACAAAAGTTTGTGACTTTAAACTATATTGCTTGTTGTTCTTTTATTTTTGATTCTTTAATTGATGGAAGCTTAATTAAATAGTCCCCCGAGTACAGAAAAATTTGTCATATCATCTGCAGTTGAGAAATTTGAACCTCGGGAGTACAAGACAGCAAAATTGGCCGTGCTCTCGGCGTGGGGGGTGGTGGGATGTCTTTCGTGCCCTTCCCCGTCAGTGAAATCTACGCGAATCAATCATGGGCATCTGTAAGATCATGTGCGTGTTGAAGGATGTGGACAATGTCTTTCCACCCAACCCTCTCTACTGTCCATTAGGGAGGATCTTTTGCTTTTATCATAGAGATGCGCCGGTTGATCAGCCAGTGACTGGAATTAGCTGGTTTTCAGCCATAACCGATTCTGTGCCGAGTACATGAGCTTCACACACTTTAAAAAGCCTCTGGATTCTCCAAAATCTGTAAGCGAATTAATTTCAAAACCCACTACAAAGCACACTCTTACCAGTGTCTAAACATTTGTGAGCGCGACTTGGTCTTGAAAATAGCGCGTTGGAAGCTGTGCGCGCCCACTTGCCCACAACTGATCAACACATGCTCCTTGTCGAGTGGAGTTCTATGACTTTGTAAGCATTTAAAGCGGTTAAACATCGCCATCTCAGTACAATTCTACGGGTGGTACAAGCCACAACAATTCACACGTTTTCATCCCGTGTGGAGTGAATCATTTGCCAAGCTTGTTTAGAAACCATAATTATGGTGGATGATGGGATAGTAAAAAATTAGCTTTTTGTTTAATTTAATTTGAAGTTAAATGTTAAACATTTGTATTTGAAGTTGGTTTGTATTGTTTAAATGCTCCTAGAACTAATATTTATCAGGAATGAACTACATTTAATCACTCGTGTTCGGTTTCGGTTCAGTTGTGAAGATGTTGAATAAAGATATAAAACTTTGGAGCTGTGACTTTCTATTTATGTAATTATTTTATAAATAAAGGTTCAGGGTCGTACAAATCAGGGAAAAAAAGGTATCTCGAATCAGGATGTTTTATAAAATCGTGATAATTACAGAACCGCAATATAATTTGAATCAAAATGTAGGTCTTGTGATATCGTATTGGGGAGTGACTGGTGATTCCAGCAGTTTAAAGAGTGTGATTGACTGGTTTCACGGCACTCGGAGGAAGCATGCAGTGGCCTTTGATGGAAAAACCTGACTGGTGGCTGGGCAAAAATTAAAAGAATTAGAGGAGGAGAAGGAAAAAAAATCTGGAATGGGAAAGAAGCATCCATGAGTGAAACGTTTTTGCCTAAAAGTTTAGGATATAAATATGTATGTGTGTGTGTGTGTGTGTATACGAGAGGGAGACAGTAGAACACTGGATCTAAAAGCATTTGAATTGCAGAGTTTTTGTGCAATGATGGCTCGGTGGAATAATGGTGTTAGCACTGTTGCCAGGGTTCGATTCCCACCTCGGGCCTGTGTGCGTGGAGTTTGAATGTTCCACCCAGTCATTGCTGGGTTTCCTCCAGGTGCTCCAGTTTCCTCCCACAGTCCAATAACATGCAGGTTAGGATAATTGGCATTTTCAAATTCCCCACAGTGTGTTGAGTTGGTATTTAAGTGTGTCCTGCGATGGATTAGCACCCCATCCAGGGTGTACCCCGCCTTGTGCCCAGATTCCCCTTGGATAGGCTCCAGGCGTTGAAAACGGTAATGCATTAAAATATAGTTTTTGATTTGTTCAGTGACTGATGGAGTTTTCACTGCTTATTTTTGAGAATATGTGAATTTCTTGAGTGTGGGAGGAGAGCGATGCTTATTTTTAGAGCTGTGTGTGAGAGAGAAAGAAATGGAGCCTGAAGTGTTGAAAGTGAATTGCAGTGTTGAAGAGTGGGGTTTACAATTTAAATTGGAGTTGCAGGAGAGAGCTTTGGTTAAAAATGCAGATATACAAGATGAAGAGAGGAAAGCGTCTCAGTGATAGAAGACTTACTGCAGCAGTGTGAGTCATTCGGTGAGTGAAAAGCCCCTACCCTGCCTGCACAGTTTTTCCAAAATTTTTTGAGAAAGCACCCTTTTTTTTTTTCTTTTTTTTTTCACTCTGTGATGCCTTTAGGGTTTTCTCCCTTTGCTTGTGGTGTTGGTGGTTTAGAGCTTTAGGGATGTGAGCTTTTAACTGGAGCGAATTTGTCGTCTGATCCTGTAACAAATGGAAAAGATGTGAATTAGATTTAAAAATACTTTTTTTTTTTTTCTTTTGTCATTGATTTATACATATAGATACTGGATTGTAGTTATCTGTTTAGATTTTAAGTTTTATACCTTATGCTTGTTGTATTTGCAGTTCCCTAGAAGTTTGTGTGATACAAGATAGCTGTATAAAAAAATGCTTTATGCAAGTTTTTTTTTTTTCCAGCTACTTAAATAAAAAAAATAATAAGCTTAGTAGTTTTTACATGTAGTCAAAATCAGATATGTGGATTCCCTCTGATGCTTTCATAGTTTATAACTGAGGGAGGAGTATTGTGTAATTCCTAGTTGTAAAAGGTCTAGAAATCTGTACAATGCCTGGATTTTAGTACAGTACAGGATACCCATAATGCCTTGTAAGGCGCGCTTGCTTGTTACCGCCATGCTTCATTGTTTTTGTGATTTTTATTTATTTATTTTTTTATTATATATTTTATTTCAATTAGTTTGTACCCGTTGTTGACGGGTAAGAGTTTGTAGTTGAAAGGTTAAAGGTAAAAATAAGCTGATCAGCTTGAATGTAATCAATATTATTTCAGGTTGAAGCTTACATACATGTCTGTCTGTCTTTCTGTAGAACCCAGCAGAACTTATTACTACAAAGAAATAAAGTTTTGTAAGGTTGAGCATCTTGCGCATTGTTTATGCTAATTTGTACTTCTTTTGTTGTCAGCCAAATACACTACCTGGTCAGAAATCGGACAAGTTTGTTTACATTGAGCAAGTAGCTTATGTTAAAGTAGATTATTAAATCCGGCACACAACTGCTCATAACATCGCTTGTACTTGAATTTTTTGATGTTAGCACAGAATTGTGCGCTCTCAGTTCAGGTATTTTTTTTTACGCGCCCTCACCTCGTACCGCTGCGGATGCGTTCGCTCCAACAATACGTGTTTTAACTGCTTTTTAATAGCGCCAGAGTTTCTGAACATACAGTATGAGACACTCATTATAAACTACTTGCAGAAAAGGAAACATACTATTATCTGTCCATTCATCTTTAAAGGTTCAGCTTTTATAGTCTGCTTGCTAGTCATGCTGTCTCGCGTGTTTGCACAAGACGAGCAAAGATTTTTTATAAATTTTGACTTGGAAAACGAACAAGTCTTGGTTTACGAGCACCGAGTATCGTGTATCACGCATGCGCTTGTTGTTTTGACGCAGAGCGTCACATGATCACAACTGAGCCAACGGTTTTTCACTCTCTTGTGCTGCGGAATTGTGGGTAATCGTCTCCCCTGCCGGGTCTTAGTGCGCGTCTCTCACTGGTATAATCAACATCCGTGCACGCGTGTACTGTTTACTATAACACTGTGACCACGTGTGTTGTGTTAATTCTTTTTATGTATTTATTTATTTGGGCTGTGGAACGAATAATTTGAGTTTCCATTATTTCTTATGGGAAATTTTTATTTGGTTTACGAGTGTTTTGAAATACGAGCCCGCTCCTGGAACGAATTGTACTCGTAATCCAAGGTTCCACTGTATTACTGACAGATTAAAGGCTTCTCCATAAGCAGAACTGCTTTACTTGTGTCAGAGGAGTTATATTTTGATTAAAAGCTTTCAGCATGCAAATCACATCCCGTCGGCTCAAACGTACAGTAGCTATTGATCTCATGTATTATTAATGTGTATTTTCTATCCTGGAAGAAAGCGCAGTGTATGTACTGGAACGTACTTTACAAGTGGACTTAATTAATCATTGTTCATGAATATGCAGGCAGTTAAACTTGACAGTGGTGCTCTTTCATCACGTGTGTTTCTCTTTCCAGGACGCACTCTGTTGGAGAGGTTTTTCCAGCAGCAGGAGAAGTCCGAGTGTGAGGAAGAGGCGGAGAAGCTGTGCTCTCGGATCCTGGCCATGGGGCTCCTCCTGCCTTTCGGGGACTGTTTTGGAGAGCAGTTTGGAGGCAGCACCACTCACGTCACCCCACAGTTCAGCGTGAGTCTGTGATTTATTTATTTTTTTGCTAACACACTGTACTGTAGTGTACTGATCTGTCCGGACTTGGGGCCATAATCTCGGGGAAAGTGATCGTCTAGAAAAAAAAAATTATACAAAGCTCTTTGAAAGCCACATGGTGTTGATTTTCTCTAACGATGGGTTATTATGAATTGTTGTTGTTGTTATTATTATTCTTTAGAATTTTTTGCATATTAACTTCAGAGCGTCTTCAGAACAACTTTGCGTCATTACCTTTGACTCCTCTAGTAGGCATGGTTTAGAATTGAAGTGGTGATAACCGTATATGATGATGTCAGTTTGTGTTGTGGACACACACAACGCCACAAGCTTCAGTCATTTATTTATTTATTTATTTATTTATTTATAAGTAAATACATCAGCCACATATTTCCAGCACCAAGACTTAAGAAGCCGTCATGATATGTGAAAAATGGACCAGGTATATCGGGAAAATAGCATAAATGTGATTTTTATATATATTTAGTAGAATGTTCTGCCCATGTTCAATGTTTCTCTCTTCGTTTTATAGCTTTGAGGAGAAGCAAACCAGCTCATGACGTATTAGAAAACTTTGTGTATGTGGGAGAGAGAGAGGGAGGTTGCAGTGTCAGTGCTGCAGCGACTCCCTCGCTTGCTTTGTGTACGTGTTTAATAAGCCAAGAAAGTGCTGAATAATCACTTTTGGTCAGCACACACAGACGAGAAACACGCACTCGGGTCTTAAGCCGGACCACAGGCTGTGATCGTCACCTGCCTCGGGAAAGAAAGCTGTTCTAAAGGCTGATCTCAGTATGTGTTGTGACGCCCTGCCTCGTCTCTCGCTCCTCATATTCCATCATCCATTAGGGTTGGGTCGGATGGCTGATGGCCGATAGACATCACGATGCTGAGCCGGCATGGCGATCCTCCTCCCCGCCCCCGCAGCTCGCGAAAAACACACACTTAATCACACTATATAGCCAAATGAAACGCATGCTTTCAATTTCTGCATCTTTACTTATTTTATTATTATTATGAGGAAATAATAACAAGGAAGTTGTTGGCGATCACTGCGGTCTTCGAGAAGTATTTCCGACCTGGCAGCTCATACTGCTTGTCAAATGTTTGCAGCATGGCCTTAAACGCGCTCTTCTCTACCGTATTAAAAGAAACCATTTCTTCTGCTAGGTAGCGGGTCACAGCGTCAGTACACTGCTTCCATCTTTCGCTTTCACGCGTGCACTTGGTAATTTTAGCGAAAACCTCAGATACTGTTGGTTGGTTCCTGCGAGGTTCAGTTGTGCGTGATGACACTAGCGATGAGCTGTATTCCGCGGGATGTTGAACACGCAAATGGTCATGTGAATTTGTCGTCTGCGCATCTTTTGCGCGGGCAACTTTACCGCAAATCCTACACACCACTGTATCTCGTGGCTGTCCTCTTTCATTCGGTCTAAAGCCAAAGTATTGCCAGATAGGTGAATTTGCACCTTTTTTACCAACCAAGTTTGTCGACGCCATTATATCGACACGGATCACTGTGCCTATTCATGCCAGAGTCCCGCGGAAAAAGTGATTGACAGGTGGTAATTTGTGTGTAACTTATCTTTATTTATTTATGGTTTGGTTATGGGTAAAACAAAAGGTAGTGGAAACGGTAGGCTACAATTAATTAATTCCTTATGAATTAATTATTTAACAACAACCCCCCCCCCACGACGACGATGCCATCATCCATTGTGATGTTTCCCATTAGACATCGTATGATGCCAAATTGGTCGACATCGCCCAACCCCATCATCCATCCTTTTTTTTTTTTTTGCTTGTGTCCCCCAGTAATTTGATCATACTGCATTCTTCTCTCTCTCTCTCTCTCTCTCTCTCTCTCTCTCTCTCTCTCAGCTCTTGTGATTTCTGTTCCTCAAGCATGTAGCTTAAACGCCACTGTGCCAGACGAAGGCAAGATGGAGACAATTACTCATTGTCTGTCTCTCTCTCTTTTTCTTTCTCTCTCTAGTCATTCTTAAGTTAGGATTTAAAATTTCTCAGTTGAGCATGTTAGCTCTGCTCAGCTGTAAGGGAGCTCAGACGATGGTGTGTGTGTGTGTGTGTGTGTGTGTGGGAGGATGCAGAAAGCAAGACGGGTTGTGACGTGACGAGATTATATTTTTGTGTTGATTTTGGTGGAACAACTGGCATCTGCTCTCCTGGTTTGGCACATCTCATTTGTGAGCCGGCACAGACTCTCTCTCTCTCTCTCTCTCTCTCTCTCTCTCTCTCTCTCTCTCTCTCTCTCGTGTGTGTGTATACGCATCTGCATTTTCCATGCCTGATATTGAAACCCTTCTGCTTTTGATGTAAGAAAAGGACCCATTTACCCATTAATTATTGTTGTTCGTGCCTGCCTGTCACTACTACGTAGGACGCAGCTTTTCTGCCATCTCCTGTCTAATCGTTGTAACTGCACTCGGACGTACGCCCACCGCATTGCTGCTCCACACACGGCCCTCGGTGATGAGCAGCAGGGTTTCCGAGAGCAGGGACGGTGCCGCAGGGAGCCGTGTGATGGACATCATTCAGGACACGCTTTGCGAGGTGTTGGATTTCATACGCGAGTCGCTAATCCTCGCTCTTTCGGCGTGCGGTGAGGAGAAAGAGAAGTGTCTGGATGTGGCCTGGCTCAAGCTCAAACGCACCATCTGCAGGACGTGTGGTCTGTTCCAACATCTGCAGGTTGGCACCGGGAAGAGACGTGCAGCTGTTTCACAGCATTGTTTTGATGCGGTAAATAGCAGTGGGACGTAGGACAAGACACGGAAGGCAGCTATACAGTATAAAGCGTGCACAGTGTGTTTTCTTGGCCTCCGACTGTTTGTTTGTGTGTGTGTGTGTGTGTCTGCTTTGTTCTGGAAGTGAATGAGGAAATGCGTCATGAGCATGACTGAGGATTCTAGAACTTTATTCAGCATCGAGTTCAGTTCGTATCAAACCGATAAAATCTTGAGTGAGGTTCGTGTCAGAGACTGTGTTTGACTTCATCTTATGTTTAAGAGCCTTAGCTTAACAGTTCTACTGTTTAAATATTTACCTGTTTTAAGGAAGAGGAAAACATTTGAATGTTTAAGATTCAAATTCTTGAGTTCAGAGTTAAGTGCGGCTGATTTTCAAAACCAGACATTAATAAGCACGATAATTATAGCATGCTGTTAGCTATGCAATGACATACTGATAAATATAACGCATTAAAATCTTTGCTTTTTTTTTTTTAACAAGCACCAATTCCTTTTACTTTCAATGTAGATTGAACATCTTACAATTTACATTCTTTATAGTGAGTATACTGTATATGTAAGCAATATGATACAGGAGGGAGTGCTGTTGTGCTGGATATTAGCACAGCTGTGATGTGATCGTAGACACAAAGGTGCAGCAAACGGCATTTACAGTCAATATACAGCTCTGGAAAAAATCAGACCACTGCAAAATCTTTTTTTTTTTTTTTTTTTCCTTTTTCTTTTAGATGCATGTGTTGGTGAGATGAACAGTTTTGTTAAAAAAGAAATTCTGTGAACTGCTGACAGTATTTCTTCTAAATTTAAAATATAAAAATATAACTCTTGTTATTTAGAGTGTACTGTATACTTAAAGGAAATGCCATCACAACACATCAAAAAAAAAACCATGCAGTATTCGCAGAGCTTTAATAACTCAAATAAAACAAAATACAAATAATGTTAGTGCTTTGGCTAAATATCATTAAGAAATCAGTATTTGGTGAAATAATAACCCCGATTTGCAGTTACAGCTTCCATGTGTTTTGGTTCTCCACCAGTTTGTAAATTAATTTTTTTTCCCCCAGAGCTGTATTGAGATTATTTTTGTTGTTGTTTATTTAGCCAGTTATTTTCCTCTGCCAACACGTATCGCTCTCCAACTGATGGAACTAACTAACCATGACCGACGGAGCTGGAGACTGACAGGGCTGTTACTTATTGTACTGTGTAGCCAAGAGGTGAGAAGAATAAACCATGGAGGTGATGGACACTCCATAGAGTTAAATGTTCCAGTGCTGTTACCGTTTATTATCAATACTTGTGGAATGGCTTTCGTCCAACCAGATTGCTTAGTCTGAGCTAACTTTTATAGAAAGTACATTGGATATCAGTTTATTTCAGATTCTGCATAACTGTTTTACATGGACCGTATCTAGTATGATGAATCTTGATTCAGACTGAATTCATGGCATAAAAATATATGTTTTTTTAATCGCTGGTTTGCTTGATATAAATATTATAGTGTGGTTCTGGCACTATAACTTAGTGCCCGTTAATATTCCACTGCTTTCAGATGTTCAAATCGAGTAATAACGTAGATGTGGTTAAAAGCCAGAGTTTTGAGTCTACTGATTTTGTATTTCTTTAAACTGTAAATACGATTGGTATCAGATTAATAACAATGTGCACAAGCATACTCACTTCTTTTTTTTTTTTTTTTTTTTTTTTTAAATCTGTTATTCTGTTGCTCCAATAATAAACAGGTAGGTATTATTTACTATAAAATGAAATTTGATTTGGAAAATCTTTCCCCAGCCTGAGGGTGCAGCTAAATCAGAGCACCTTGTCCTTTCACTTTTGTTCTCTTGTATTTTGTCATGCTTGTCATCTTTCGTTCCTGCGTTCTCGTTGTTTCTTTGTCTCTTTCCTGCCCGCGAGTCGACATCGCTCCCCGATGCTGTGAAGCCACTGAAACGGTTCAGGTTGAGCTGCCGTCACGTTTGTTTTGCGTAATGATGCATGCCAAATTCTATCATAAATCACTCTAGCTTTTGTAATGAGTCTCTAACTGAACATGACTAACTGAAAAAAAAAAAAAAAACGTTTCATGCGTAAGAATGCTGAAGGCTGTACACCTGAGCATGAGCAGGTTTTATAAAGGAACATTGCAGGCTGACAGAAATAGCCAACTGCTGAAGTATTGTATACTTGGTTTCATGGGAATTCAAAAGCTAAGGTCAATGAATCGCATTGCAGATCGAGCAGCACAAACAAGGATCCCACCCTTTTCGCGATTAATGTGATCTTTAAGAGACCATTCTCCGAGACCATCCTCTCGATCAGGTTTAGGAACATGATTTTAAGACAGGAACATGTTATGACGCAAATTGGCATCATGGCTCGAACAATCACACTTTTATAATTATATCTTGAAATATGATTGTCGCAAGTTATTCATAGAATTATTTTTAATAATTACACGAGTATTTAAGTCTATCCAAATATTAAACAGATATCCCACAATATATAGCCTGTGGGTTAAAAAAAAAAAAAAACTTTCAACGATAGGTCCATCTTAATTAGACCCTAATAATCCACTCGTACAGTATGGCTAATAACAGCCCAATCAGAATAAAACTGCATCATGAAAACACCTCGGTCTTCAATGGGAATGAGAGGAGTGATGTAAAAATGGGATCATCTGTTCCGTAGGTAAATATTAGCCATGTGATCACTTGATCCGGTCGTTTTATTTGTCAAGCTAAATATATTCTTTCTGCACATGTTTGCCCCATGTGGGTGTAGGTAGACTAGTTTCCAAGAAGGTAATATTGCTTAGAATCCTTAGGCTTCTTAAGCCTAAAAGTTGCTCCTGGTGGCGAAATTCTAAGAATTTTTAGAATTAGGACATTTTCTTAGAATTTCCTCTTAAATTTAGGACTAAATCTTAGTAAGGATTTAAAAAATATCCACAAAACATCTCCTCTCTAAAATCATCTCCTAAGGTAAAAATTGTTTTAGAGTAGGACTTTTAAGAGCCTTAAGAGTTTCTATAGCAGAGGACAAAATGGCGGAAAGAAGAAATATTCTCCAAACACTGAACGCGAAGCTAAAAGTAAACACTGCTCTTCTGTCCAATTTGGTTTTCTTGTTCTTTTACTTCCTTCCATCTCTCTTGTATGCATGTTGGCAACATACTATCAAAGTGTAACTTAAATGGTCTGTCCTGTAATCCTGTAAATTGGTAAAAGGTCAGACATTTTGCTCCCATCAATCTGAAATGGATTACAAGTAATAAAATCAGTACGGTACTGTAAATAAATGTAAGAACTTAAATATAGTAACTACTGCGTGGAAATTGGATGCTTCAAAAGTAGGCATATTTTCGACATTTGGTTGTTTTAATTTAAGATATTTAGCATTTAACAGAAGCTTTGCATAAAGTAGCCTGTAATCATGATTATACAGTTTCTTCATAGACAAACATTATGATTTCACTGTCTATTATCATATATTCTATTTTCACAAAGTATTTTAAGACGGATTTTTATCATCAACCAATCACAGTCCTTGAATTGCTGCATCAAGCCTAGCAACGGGGTCAACCACACCTCCTCACTAAGATAAGGTTTTTGTACTTTCCTTACTCGGAGTTGCTCTGAGAAGTTTCCTAAATCACTTTTAGTCTAGGACTCCCAGCTAGGACTTTTTACGCTGAGATAGGAGCTCTCTGAGAAAATTCTAAGAAGCTTTGTAAGTACGGGACCAGAGGTATGACCTTTTCCAATTTGAAAAGGAAAAAAAAGTACATTTGTTATATTAAACATTTTATATGCTGCTCAGCGGACCTCTTTGCACATGCTCAAAGCATTTTACCTTTTTTTTTTTTGACATGTAAACACACCTTATTGGATCAGCATTCTTGGAAACCGTTAAGGTGAAGAAATACTGTTCATGTAGCTAATAGGACATGGACGTTTAGGCTAGAGGATAACTGTAGTGCAATGGTTTATTCGTTACATTAACCGCATCAAAGCCCGAGGTAAAAGTGTGAAATATTAAAACGCTTGTTTGTTGTTTTTTTTTTTGTCGTTTTTTCAGTAGTGTAAGGCTGTTTTTGAGGTTAACATCACGCAATTAGTAATCCATCAAAGAAAACATTACATTTCAGATATTAAATGTCTATATGACACTGGGTTTAATGTGTACCATGGACTAAACCCTGATTTTAAAAAAAAAAAAAAAAAAGAAAAAAAAGTTGCGCACAAAAAAAAGCCAGAAATCACACATTGTAAAATATTTTATTGCATTCCTTTGTTTCTCTCTGTAGCAAGATCAGCTGTACACCTGGGCACCGGTGAGTCAGCCCCCGCTGTCACTAGAGCACTTTGAGGGGCATTTACCCGGTCACATCAAGTCCCTGTGGCCTCCACCTCGACCTGAAACTGAGGACAGACCTGGACTCAAGTACAGTGAAGCAGGTACAGTTTAAACGTACGCACGCACGCACGCATGCACACACACACACACCAGCCCCTCTTCCATATTTTCTACTTTTCAGGGTAAATCTTTTGTACACTAAAGTCTTGCGGTGCATTATGGGAGTTCAAGAGAAGACGGGATATACTAGGCATGATTAATAAAAAATTCAGAGCTGAGTGTTCGGAGTTTCTTTATCATTATACACACACACACTATATTCTCCTCTTCCTCATCCTCTGACATGCTCATTCTTCCTTTCCTACACCTCCCACTTATTATTTTCTATGATGTGCTGTCACTTTTCTCTTCTACTTTTATTCATGCTTGTTAGTGTGTCTTCAAAAACATGAAGACAAGTCCTACTCCCAGTGTCTGTCTCTCTCCGTCTTGATTTGTCTCTCTCTGTCTGTATGTCTCTGTCCACCTCTACCTCTGTATCCAAGTCTCTCTATCTTGCTGTTTATATTTCTGTCTCTTTCCTCACCTTTTCAGCTTTCTGTCACACACTCCATCACACTTTCTCTCTCTCTCTCTCTCTCTCTCTCTCTCACATGTTTGTTGGTGCTCAGATATTTATGCAGTGTGGAAGAAAGCATGAAGGTGAGAGAGAAGGGAAATGGCGGTGTTAAAATATGCAGACTCACAGTCCTGTGTAAATGTGCTGAGAGCAGGTCGAGCTGGAGCACAGAGTTCAGTCTGTAGGTGTTACAGCTCTCTGGGTCGGAGTAATACAGGGGGTTACTGTGGTTTTTGCTTCTTGTTTTAAGGGCGAGTCTAAACTGAATATTTCTCCCTTATTTTGCATTTATACCAATAGAGGATGATGAAGGTAAGTTATTAATCCTTTGTTTTTCTTTCTTTTGTTTTGTTTTCGTTTTTTTTTTTTTAAATCACTTTCATGTTCTTGCTTCAGTTCAGTTTCACTGGGCGGTTTTACTTTCGCTCCACTTAACACTTCCTTCGTCAAATTTATTATTATTTATTTATTTATTTTTAATTATGGGGATGGTTTCCATCAGCAGCAGGAAGTAAATCAGAAAACATGGAATCAATCTAGCACTGCCCCTCCTTTTGTGTTCATTTCTATTAGTGGTTCAGAACAAACCAGTTCATTGACCTGTAAATAAACTTTTTAACAGTCTGCAAGCCTATTTGTCATCGTTGGCTCTCTTAAATAACCCTACTAACACTCCACTCCATTTGTGACGCTCTTGGTCTCTGTGTGTCATCTGGCTGCACAGTAACATGCAACCAAGTAAAAGTACAATAAAAACACAATGAAATTTCATTTATTGCAAATTTCATTTTTGACCCAAATTATTCTGTTCAAGCTCAAGCTCCTGAGCATGTTCTCCACGCACACACACACACACACACACACACACACACACACACACACACAGTCGTCTGAGACACGGAGAATCCTCACTGTCTGTGTGTCTGCAGTTGTCTTCACACATCTCGTCTGCGACATCATCTCATGGTGAACTACATGTTACTTTTTATAAAATGCAACCCGCTCAACCTGCTCTGTGTGTGTGTGTGTGTGTTACAGAACACCAAGCTATTGTGTTAGGGCTGAAGAAACAGCAGCAAGAGGAAATCCAGGAGATTCAGGTACTTATAAATGTGTTGAGGTTTGTTATTTTTCTGGATCAGTCCACTCTGAGATGGTGTGATGTGGCCCGACATGAAGATGAGTTAAAGTTACCATCCTGCATTTGAAACTTTTCCTTCAGCATCTTGTAGTGAAGCGTTTTATTCCTTACATAAATGCATGATACAAAAGAATACACAAAACATTAAAAGTGATGTCCGTAGTATAGTCGTTTAGATTTTACAACCATATTGACCTGTAAATGAGGCGGTTTTACTTCATACCGTGCAAAAGCTTTCCGAAAAGGTTCAAATGCTTTAGAATGTTTTTAGGTCCTTCTTTTTTTTTTTTTTTTTTTTTTTTAGCAGAAACCGCCTACAGCATGTTTGATTGATTAATGATAACACTATGATGTCTAACTAGAAAAGTTAAGTGCTGTATCCATTTATGTTCGCTCTGACTCTTGGTTCGTTATTTTGCCTGCCTTAATTTTTTCAATCTCTCTCTCTTGGGGAGAAAAAAAAAACACGAAAAAAAAATCCCACGAAATCTCACTTTCATCCAGAAGACTGTCCTGTGTTTGAGAACTTGCTGCTTTTATGTTTGACTGTTGGAAAGCACAGACATTGGAGACTTTCAAAAATTCTAAACATCATCTTACATCAGCTTCATTATAGCTATGTATACTAATGTTTTTTCTTTTTTTTTTTTCTTTTTCCCCTCCCTGTCTTCAAATTCATTTATGGAAAGCATCAACCCCAAATCTGTGTAAGTTACTGTTGAAATGATGATAAGGATGTATGTACTGCTACAGTATATAAACAAGCTTTTCTATCCTTAAATAGTCAGAATAAATACTGTATGTTCAGCAGGATCATGTTATTACATCAATATAAATTTATTTATTTTTTTGGTAGTATGATTCATCTTTATTTTTTGACTACTCTAATTTAAATCTCTTTTACGTACTCATTTCACCACATAAATTTTTTATTTTTATGTAATGAGCCAGTAGAGGGCAGCACCAACACAGTGTTTGAGTTATTAGATTTTTTTTTTTTTTTTAGACTGGAACTGGCAGTTTGGATTCAATTCAGAGCATGAAATCAGATTGACTTGACTTGCCGACTACATCTGTTTCAATTTGCTACTTTTTTGAATGATCTGTAAAGTTTACTGGTTTCATTCCAAACACAACCACAATTTTTCTCCAATATCGTTCGCTTTATTTGGAAATAATTTATTAGGTTTTCTTTATTTTTCTTTCAATTCAACCTGCTGGAAAATACGGCATGTCGGATACACAACCGAAACTGAGTTGATTATGGTTGTACAAAAGTGGTACCAGTAATGTTCCTTATTTTGCTTTGTGCTGAAATCACAAATTGTTTAGGCAATTTAGAAAATGAAAGAATTATTCTGTCTCGGCATAAAAATTCTACAATTAGAAGCCGTCACTCCACATCTAAAGCAGATGTTAGTCTGCAAATGTTTTTATGTTGAGCACAATTTTAAACCTATAAATATTGCAAAAATTCAATCCATTTGTTATTCATTCATAATAAATCACTTTTGCAATAAACAGATTTTAGATATTCGAGTAAGTCAGAGGTTTTTATATAACGGTTTTGTGATGTAATCATATCAATAACTAAAAATTAACCCTTTAATCGTGGCCATATGTCTATTCTTTTCTCTTATTTCTTTGCTGTTTTGTTTTAAAATTCCATTGAAGCAAATGGAATTTTTCCTTGAGAAACTCCAGTGAGTAAAAATGTGCCCAGAAGCCAAAAGGACTGAACAATCACACATTCTTAGAATTACCAATTGATGATTCATAAAATCTATAGTTAAAACTTAAAAGTGCTGTCCACATGTTGAGGTTAAAGAAAAAAGAAGCTAACAAAATGTCAATAAACTAGACAGATGTTTAGCGGAGGCGAACGGTAACAAAACATTCTTTTGATTGTGTTGCATTTGTCCACCTGTACCAGGAACATGAGGGAGGAAAGACTTAAAGGCTATAGTTATTTAAACAGAATGATGCCTCGTCCCCCGCCCCCTCCACCCCCAACCATCCTTTAGTGAGGAGACAAAGTTTGCAAAGAATCATTTTGTTTAGATGCGGTTAAGTGACCATGATGTAAGAGTGATATCTGGGCATGGTCTTGTGATTATTTGAAAATAACACAGTGTGGCAGTCTGACT
Source organism: Leiocassis micropogon (assembly GCA_028565275.1). Classification (NCBI taxonomy): domain Eukaryota; kingdom Metazoa; phylum Chordata; class Actinopteri; order Siluriformes; family Bagridae; genus Leiocassis; species Leiocassis micropogon. The sequence goes on along the minus strand of JAOVVA010000054.1, from coordinate 5,781,538 downwards.
TGTTCTTCACTTCAGTCATTATGGGATGCTTGGTTGGGTGTTAGTTCTCGCATGTTACATCTCTGAATGGCTTAAGTCAATGACGGTTAAGTATTTCACAGCATCAAGTAACAATTTAGTACAAGCTAGACATGTCTTTTTGCTTATCAAATTTTTTATGGCTTTGATGATCTCATGGTTTCACTGAGTCAGTCCACAGGACAAACTGCCAAATATACTGTAAGCTGCTATATATAAATGTAAGTTGAGACCTACTGTAGAAGTCCTAGAGGCCACCAATCATTACGCAAACCGGCAGCCACAGAGATATTTTTATATGTTACATCCTGATCGCTCTCAAAGTACTGATTTGTTCATAATCATCTTGTCCGTGGGGCCATTATGGAAGACATGCATTTCTTACACAAATAAAAGGGTATGTAAATAGCACTCTCCTTAGATGTGCTGCATTATTGCACAGTCTTCTGTCTCCTGGCAGTTCAGGAGATGATTAGCAGACTGAGGCCCAGCTGGAAGTTTAGGGTATCCAGTGCTACAAGCCCTTTGGGCAGAATTAGGCCTATTGCTCTTCAAGGACACACAGGGCAACCACTTTAGTTTCTTTTCTCTCTCTCTCTCTCTCTTGCTCGCTCGCTCTCTCTATCTGAGAGAGTGGCCCCAAATGAGCCTCATCAAAAACATTAGCCACCACGTTGACAGTACTGCATAAGAGTTCTTTACTTGAGAATATTTTTTACCATTACGTTGACTGGACAGTGCTGGCATGGTACTGATTTTCAGTTTGATTTGTTTAACTGGAGTGGAAATTGAAGAATTACAGATTCCTTCCGTGAGTCTCTGTTTCTTATAAACTTTCTCTCTTACTGCAAGAGCCAGGATGCCAAATTACTAGTGGATCTTGCTCAACAAAGGGTTGTGCCAATTGTCGTATTTGCTGTATAGATGCCTTGAACTCAGCAGAAAGCCATAGTTATTGTGCTGCAGCTTCAGATTCCTCTCTCTTTTCAGGAAGAGTCTGTGCTGAACACAGTGCGTCTGAAGCAGGAGCACGTGACCGTGATTCAGCAGCTGGAGCAGACGATCGAGGATCTACGCAGCAAGATTGCTGAGCTGGAGAGGCAGCAGCACCCCTTGCAGGACCATGGTGTCACTACGCAGGAGCAGGAGTGCGGAGGGGACGAGAGTTTCTTGCCGGATATGTGCCATGTGGACCTGCAGACGGAGACCTGTGCTCTCCTTGTGTTAGAGGCCAAATCAGTGCAGACTTCCCCGACAAACGAGAGCTTTACAATCAAAGTGCCTTCATCAGAACAGAGCAGCTCCGAACAGCATCTGCCCACGCTAAGTGAGCAGTCCATGGGAGCGGCAGAACCTCAGTCAGCAGTGACTGGTTCTCCTAAATCAGGACAATTTGTGTGTGCGTGTCAACAGCAACAATGGCCCACACCACCTCCTCCACCCCCATTGCCTGGTTTACCGGTCCTGCCTCTTGCCCCACCGTTACCTGGAGTGCCCCCACCTCCTCCACCACCCCCTCCATTATTAGAATCTATGATTCCCCAACCCCTATCGGATACGACTCTACCTCCAGCACCACCACCTTTACCGGGTCAAACATTATTACATCCACCACCGCCACCACCAATACCAGGGTCAGCTCTTCCAACTCCCCCGCCTCCTCCACCTCTGCCTGGCCAAGCTGCAATGCACCCACCGCCCCCTCCACCCCTTCCTGGCGCCGGCGTTCCGCCGCCCCCTCCACCCTTGCCTGGCGCCGGCGTTCCGCCGCCCCCTCCACCCTTGCCTGG
>JAOVVA010000054.1:5757174-5779630 GCA_028565275.1 Leiocassis micropogon | reverse complement strand
CCGCCGCCCCCTCCACCCTTGCCTGGCGCCGGCGTTCCGCCGCCCCCTCCACCCTTGCCTGGCGCCGGCGTTCCGCCACCTCCTCCACCCCTACCTGGCGCCGGGGCTCCACCACCACCTCCACCCTTACCTGGAGCCGGGGCTCCACCACCTCCTCCACCACCACCACCTCCTCCGGGACTGACTGGCCCTCCAGCTCCCCCATTTATGCCAGGTGCCTCTGGCGTCCATCTCCACAGCAATTTGGGATCTCTGCCTCCTCCACTTCCTCTAGGATTTTTTGCCTTGGCTACAGCCCAGGAGAAGGCTCCTCGGAAAGGACTCGTGGAGCCGCCACACCCCATGAAGCCTCTCTACTGGACCCGCATACAGCTCCATGCCAGAAAGTAACCTTCAAACTACCTAAATATACTAAAATCTTTCTAAACTTGTTTTCTGATGTGTAGCAAATGCGTTTATTTCTAAAACAGCTGCTTAATCTCATGAGAGTTGGTCTAGTTTGCAGACTGATTGCAAACAGCAGGATATTGTTGTGCCATTTTCTTAGCACTGCTATTGATAAAGTAAGATTTGATTTGGAAAAAAAAAAGAACTTTAAGGGATGTGAAAAAGAGTAACCTTAGATCTTTATTAATCATTTTTAGCTTAAGAATAAAAACATTACAGGAGCCATGAACATCAAGCAGCATATGCTGCATCGTAGTCTAGAATATTTGGCTATATTACTGATCAGTTTGTTTTATGATAGCCTTATTGTTATAGTGCTGCAATAAATCCATGTCTTTTTGCATGACTAGTAGCGTTTGCACTGCTTTTGATCTGAAACGCTGGATCCGATTTGACTTAATTTCTGGCCAGTCGTACAAAATATTCCTATTCTTCCCCTGAAAGTGAGGTTAACTCTCGAAGGTTGGTAGTCTTGGGTGTCGTCATTATAATTTTATCGGAAAGGAGAAAAATTAGATTTTATTATTACATAACCTTTTGTTTCCATCCTTAAAATTGTGGAAGCCTGTAACATTTATTTTAAATTCCTGTTTTGTTAGAGAAGTGACCCCTCTGGTTTGGGAGAAGATCGAAGAGCCCTCGGTGGATTTCCAGGAGTTTGTGGAGCTTTTCTCCAAAACTGCAGTGAAGGAGAAAAAAAAGCCCCTTTCAGACACTATCACCAGGACCAAGACTAAACAGGTGAGTCTATTAACTAGCGTAAATGACGGAAGTATGTACACCCGGTTCAACCTGGGGCTTCTTCACTGACATTCAATTAATTTTCAGTTCAGTTTCAGTAACATGGGTAGCTTTTACTGTAGGGACTATGATCGGGTCTGCTTTTAGAGATCAAGTGGAAGCGCTTAAACTGTTGCAAGTGCAATACTACTGTATATTACCTATGTCTAGTAGTAGTGCACAATAATGCATAAAATGTAAATGTTTATACTCAACATTGAGAATTCAATTAACCTCTTAAGACCTAAGCCTTAATTTTGCATGCATTTTAAATTTTCCTATATATTTGGGATTAGTAGGACCTTATAAGTATAAAATATAAGCGTTGTTTTGAATGGGAAACGAGTAGGTTAGGTACTTAAGAGGTTAAACCCTCTTAAGTTTCTACTAATTAGTGTATTGTGCTTTTGCCACCATTAGATGTGGCTATAAAGTGTCAACTAATGAAAACAACAGGTCTAAGTTATACTGTAGGTACAGCAAACCTAAAAAGTAATGTCTCCATATGAGGACACAAGGTTTCAAGAGGTGTATTAAGAACAAAGAATAAAGTCTTTTTTTTTTTTTTTTTTTTTTTTTGTACAGGCATTCATATTCTCACCACATGTTTATGTTCTCTATATAAATTCACTATCATCCTCTTACACCTTTCTTGGCCTTCCACTGTTCGCCTGGACTACATTTACTTTGATTTTAATGCTCAGTGCTGGCTTTGAGCTTGTCCTCTTGCGTGTGCTGCTTTACGGAAAGTCTCGGGCTTCTCAAGCCGCGTGCCGTCCTTGTAGAAATAAATCGACACCCAGATGGCGTCCAAGTTTACCGGCTCCTTGATCATTAAGTAAACAAGAGAGCTTTGGTGTCCACATCATTCAGTCCATCTGGTTTGGAGATAATATTCAACAAATGCAAAAAAGGCATCGATTTGTGATAAAAGCATCTGTTTGTTGGCAGTATTCAGGTGTACAACCCGTCAACCGACCAAGTCAGCTCTTACTGATAACGCGTACACATCACTCAGCCATCTGTTTGTAGACAGTATCTGTATGCATCACTGCTAACCATGAAGTGCTTTTCCTCCATGGCCTTTTGCCTTGAGCCAGAATGAATATGTATAGCTTTTCCAATCAGGTTGCTTTGCAGATGGTGTCTGGAGAGCTTCGTTCACCCGTTCGTGGGCACGGTGACCTATCCTAGTCCGCATTCCTGGAACTTACCACACCTCAGCCAGTGTCCCCTTGGGCTGTGGATGGAGCTTCGGAGTCATAACGCACCAGTCACGGGACTCTGAAAGCATGCATACGATTGGAAATGTTTTCGGTCTCTCAAGCCGATCTCGTGTATTTTTATTTATTAGTTTATTTTATTGTTGGTGCTCCTACAATTTTGAGGAAACCACCTTGTGCGAAATCCATTTTTTGCTTTTCACACCCTAGACGCGCTTCAGGCGATGCAGTAATTTCGGGAATCAAGAATGAGACAGATGTGGATTTCCAGATGCAGAGCATTTCTAAACACAGTCCTTCAGTTGAAATTTGAGTGTGGTGCGTGCAACCAGTGAGCTCGGCTCTCTCCAGGTTAATCGCAAAGCTGTATGGGGTCCAGATGATGCAGCCGACACTCAAGAATACTTGCAAATTAATAAGAACGCTTCCATGGCCAGTGGGGAGCTCACCGTGGATCAAAGTGCTGCCTGAGATTTGGCATAAAGGTGCACACCACGGTTTTATCTAGATGCTGGGAGGAAGAGCGTAACAGTGTTGGACTCTGTGGCCAGTTAGGCTTTGCCCTTGTGATGTCCTTCAAAGCAACCCTTCCACTTTTGTCCATCTAATCTTTGGTTAAAAAGATCAAAACATTTTCAATATACAGTCAGGGTCATAAGGATTTGGACAGTCAGTGTTTTCATGTTTTTGCCTCACACCCACAGTGCATTTTAAACAATGGTATTGAAGTTTAGACTTTCAGAGTTTTTTTTTTTTTTTTGTATTTTTATTGGGATTAACAAAAATATTGTGCTAATCTTTTAGGAATTACAGTCAGTCATTTAATTTTCACAGACTCGAATGTAAATGGACAAACCGTCAATCAAGTGTTTTTGTTTTTGATGGAGGACTTGGATGCAAAAATTCTGCTTGCAAATCTGGAACCCATAGACGTCACCAAATGCTGAGTTTCCTCTCTTGACATGCTTTAGTCCAGCTGCCTTCAGTTGCCGCTTGTTCATTGGTCTTTCCAATCTTCAATTTTATCGTCAGTAAATAAAAAGCAGCTCAGTTTGATTGCGCTTAGTTGACTCACTCGCCTCTTTATTGGCCTTGGGTTGGGTTTCGTGGTACGTTTTGGGTCATTATGCATCTGTGCTGTGAAGTGATCTCCTACCAGTTTTGCCACATTAAACGGATAACACTATACATTTTAGAATTTATCCTTCTACTTATATCAGCAGTTACATCATCAATACGTCCTTCCGTTCTTCATATTCTTTTCCTATAAGTTGATGCATCAGATATTGGCAGCCATAACAAAGTTGAGTGGTTTGCATCTTGAGATAAACTGTCTGACCTCTTTCACTGTATATCGAGCTTTCCTATGAACATCTGCCAAAAGCTAATTCAGTGCCGGACCTTTTTTTTTTGTTTTCTTAATTTATGATAAGCCTGTCTTCTAGTTCCATCAGTCAATTTATAGGTCAGTTGTCCAATTACTTTTGAGCCTGTCAAAGTTGAGGGTGTTGTGGTTTAATGAAATATTTAAAAATCATTCGAATTAAAGCTGAGGGTCCACATTTTAATCAAATCTTGAAATCTTTTCATATCCACTGTGGAATACTTCTGGACTCGACGGTGCTACCACATCATTTTAGTCACAGTTTGCTTGAATCCACTGACAGACACTTGATTTGGAGCCGTAGTGTAGCAGTGTGGCGATGGAGCATCAGACCACAATGCATCAGTCTTGCAGCGCAGCGTGTTGTCAAGATGCCAACCTGGCGGTCTCACAGCTTGGCTTTTGATTTCTGGGTCTAATGCACGTGGAATGTGTCTGAGGGTTGCAGTCTTGTTTCCAGGGCTCTGTGGTTAGAACAGAACACACTTTTCTGAAAGTTTTGTGGGCATCCTGCGGGCACTATTAGCAAAACCTCAGCAGTGCTAAATGTTATGATGCATATTATGTATGGTGGGAATGATTTCAGTAATCAAGATATAAAACTGTCATGCAGCGTTGAAGCTCTGTCATGTCAACTTAAGCAGCTGTTTTAACTGTTGCAATGCTGGAGTCATCTTCTGTTCGAATAATATAAATGCGTTTAGAAAGGTCATCTCCTGAGTTTTGCTTTCGAGCAGTTCTTACAAGGATCAAACATTTCAGTTTCTCAAGCACAGGGATCTAAGATTTCACCTAGAACTGATTGATCTGTACAGTTTGCGGGTCAGACGACTTGTTTTTCATCCGAGAGCTTCCGACCGTCGAACTCTGCGCAGATGTGACCGCGGCGAGTCTGCGGTTTAATAAGGGAGAGGAGGGTGTTCCTCGGGAGCACAGTTATGAGCGGCGGCGTGTTTTTGTGTCGCGGCTTGAAGCGATGTGGCGTCTGTGGCTGCTTTGTTCAGGAAGGTTCTCGTGTCTACAATGTAATGGAGAATCCGCTTCTGCTCCCAGAGTGGGAAAATCAAGAACACTACAAACTCCCAGTTGCTCCAAATCAAAATCTGTTGGTATGGGGTTTATTTTATTTTTTTTCCCCTCCTTTCTGTCCACCAGAAGTGCAAGTTACACTCTACAGCCATGGCCAAAAGTGACCAAAAGCAACAAATTTTTTTCAGAAAGTCTGTTGCTTCAGTGTTTTTAGATCTTTTTGTCAGATGTTACTGTGGTATACTGAAGTGTAATTACTAGCATTCTGTAAGTGTCAAACTATTTTATTGACGATTATATTAAGTTTATGCAAAGAGTCAATATTTGGAATGTTGACCCTTCTTCTTCAAGACCACTGCAATTCACCCTGGTATGCTGTCGACCAACTTCTGGGCCACATCCTGACTGATTGCAGCCCATTCTTGCATAATCAGTGCAAGAATGTCAGAATTTGTAGGTTTTTTTTGTTTGTCCACCCACCTCTTGAGGATTGACCACAAATTCTCAATGGGATTAAGGTCTGAGGAGTTTGCTAGGCATGGACACAAGATTTCTACGTTTTGTTCCTCGAGCAGCTTGGTTATCAATTTCGTTTTATGACGAGATGCTCCATCATACTGGAGAAGATATTGTTCATCACCCAACTGTTCTTGGATGGTTGGGAGAAGTTGCTCTCGGAGTATGTTTTTTGTACCGTTCTTTATTCATGGCTGTGTTCTTGGGCAAAACTCGGCTGGGAAGCAACCTCACACAACTTCACTGTTGTCATGACACAGGACTGATGGCACTGTAGCGCTCACCTTTGTACATTTCAACAAGGGAAGCAAAGAAGACCTATCTCTCCAAGAAAAACATCAGGGACGGACTAATATTCTGCAAAAGGTACAGGAATTGGACGCCTGAGGACTAGGGTAAAGTCATCTGATAAATTCCCTTTCTGATTGTTTGGCGCACCCAGGGAAAAAAAAATCTTGAAAATGGTTCCTGAGATGGGCTCACTCAAAAATGTTTTGACTTTTGACTGGTACTGTAAGTTGCTTTGGATAAGGATGTCTGCCAGATTCCATAAATAATGTTTCTTTTTTTATGATTATTATTATATTAATAATAATATAGAAGGCATGATTGTGGTATACCCGCGCTGTCAGACCAATCATAGCGACACTAGTGAGTCATAAGCGTCTGTGGGCTCACGCAAGCAGTAGGGTCAGATAGAGCATTTTGTAGATTGTTCCCCAGACTGTTCCCCAGCCCTGTGAGAGCTGTAGTTTGAAAAGTAGTCCTCACCCACCCTGGTTGGTAGTCGTCGCCTTGGCCCATCTGAATTTGGTGCCCCACTAAATTGGGGAGGAAACGGGAAAAATCCTTGTTTGTCCTTTTGACATTTTGTCTGAAATTCTACTAAAATCAGCTGCTGGACCATTTAATCCAATAATGATTGATAAGGCACATGTTTCTCCTTTAGTAAAATTTCTTGTTGCACTTAATCTCAGACAAACAGAACAAGAATGCCGTCCCATGTTTAAGAAGTTCTCTCAAATGGCACACTGACTGAAATAAGTGGATTCTCTTCCTCCAGAACTTGGTGGAATGAAACGTTTTCTTTTGATAATGTTTTCTTTTGTGTAATTGCAGGGGGCGTAGCTGCAACATAGCCGAGATGCTTTCTCTCCCATGCATACATGCATTCAATTGCAGGATTGTATAACATGATTTTATTTTTTTTTTTTCCCGCAGTCATCTCTAACAGATTGCTTCTAGCTGGAATGAAAGGCCTTGAGAGGACGCACAAATTCTGTTTCTCTCTCTCTCTCTCTCTCTTTCTCTCTTATTGTTTAGTTTGCGGTTGCATTTTGGCAGCAGAGAACACAAAGCAGCAGACACTCGTAATGAGCTCTAGAAAGGGGAAAAAACATTAGGAATCAATAAAGTGCATATATTTGCTGCGACGACGCCAGCTTTTTCCCACACTAATAAATGATTAACTGCCATGTCAGAAACTCTCTCTTTTAGTTACAGATCTTTTGACATGATGCAAGCTTATTTTTATATATCTATTTTCTATATAAATTATAGGTTTTGTATAATTTTTACAAGTTGTTGTGTTCAGAACAGTAATAAAGAGTCGGGAGCTTTCTTTACATTTAAAATCGATTACAAGGAGCAGGGTTTAGAGCCGGTTCGAGCTCTTAGTGTGTGTGTTTCTTTTTAAGAATGCCACTGGAGATGCCAGGCCCGGCTCATAGACTGGAATTCATTCTCGTATCACAATTCTGCGAATGTTCACCAGGAATACAAATGTCAGAACACACAGAGAATGTGTGTGTGTGTAAGAGAGGGAGAGAGATTTATGAATATAAAATAAGGATCTTTCGCTCTGTGCCGTCAGGTGACACTGTTCACTCTGTGCTTTTATCCACAATCAGTCTCTTAAGAAATGGTAGCAACTTTCTTTTCTGTTTCCACGTTCCTCGGGTTAAGAACATGCCCTGTGCTGGAGCCTTTAACCTTATTATTCTCTCCAACATTGTTGAAAATCTGTCCATCCTCTAAAGAATCGAGCTATTGAGACTTGTGCATATCGTTTGAGCAGTCAAATGGTGACCTTGACCCAGACCCCACTTCCTTTTTTTTTTTTTCCTTCTCCCCCCACCCCGCTTCCCCCACTTATACACATCTCTCTCTCTTGCAATTATTTAATCAAGGAAACTGTTTCTTTGCCTCTGGCTAATGGTAAATGGACACTATTAATTTCTGATCTTGCCCTTAGATTTTCCCTTTCTTTCTCCGTCACTCATAATTTTCCGTTTTTCTAATTGGTCGGAATTGGTTGCCGTGGGAGCAGAGGAGGTCAGAAAGTGAACAAATGAAAACGGTTCAACAAAGGGCGAATCCTGTTTATTGATTGATGGTCGAATCATGCAGCGTTTTTACTTTTTTTTTTTTTTTTTTTTTTGCGTATAGGATTTTGCGGTCTCTTGTTTTGTTTTAATCAGAGTTGTTTGTTTAAATGCACTGTACGTCTTTATAATGTAATGCCTTGCCTGTTTTCTATGGAAACAGTATCCCTATTAAGTGCATAAACAAGCTTCAGATGTTACGTGCAAAATGACATTGTCGTCGTGGAATTTAGACAAATTTAAAGCAGTGGTATTATAATGGCTGGAGCAAACCACAGAGAATAAAAAAGAATAGTGCTCAAAGGAACAATAACCTGCATAGCCATTAGACGTTTTAGAGAAGCTATGGACGAGCAATAAAAATGACTTGATTAAAAAGTTAGAAGTTAGGAAATGTTGAAATTTAGGTCTCGATCGAGTGCAGCTTCCATCATATAATAATGCAATCATATTTCCATATTTATAAGTCGCTTTAGACGATGTAATTAATGGGATGTAGGTTGGTAAATGTTTTAGCAATATGTGAATACAGAAAAAGAAAGTGCTTGCTGATAAATCACTATAGTCCATCATGACATCATGTCACTGCTCCTTTTCAGTAAGAAAGTATGGTCACATTTATACTGCCTCATTGAGAACAGTCAGTTTATTGGCCTACGTCAAGCAACGAAGACAACTAAGGAGACTTGAAGTGACTGGAATTTAGTTAAAAACTGTCTTAAAAAAGATTAATAATACCTTGATGGAAAGTGCTAGACTGTTAACTTCACAGAGGAAACGGTGGTCAGAATCGGATCGGAGAGCACTTGCATGCTTAGTGAAGTCGCATCATTTTAAAATGGACCTCTGAAATCACGGCTGTGTTAAATAATGAAAGTCAGAGCATTTCCATACACACACTCACTAAACAGCAGCTGTGTGTCCATAAGAAAACCACTTGTTAGTGAGACTCACCAGAAAAAAAGGCTTCAGTTTGCATAGAGATTAGACTTTAGAGCGATGGAAAAAGGACATGTGACCCGATTTATTTCAGATAGACCCCATTCCAGAGGTCAGAAGAGAAGCGCATGAAGCGATGCACCCATCATGCACCTGAATGATCATGAAAATATTCTAGGTCTCAGATCACTGAACTAACATTACTATGTAAATGATTGTTGCACTAGTAAATGCTTATCTATTCACATGTTTGCTCAGAATGTCTTTCTGTATGCGTGTGTGTGTGTGTTGCTGTAGGTGGTGAAGCTGTTAAACAACAAGCGCTCTCAGGCTGTGGGAATTCTCATGTCCAGCCTCCACCTCGACATGAAGGACATCCAGCACGGTGAGCGCTACACCATGTTAAACGCAGCAGAGCAAACACCAAGCATAAATACTTTTAACACCCCAAAGGCATCCACCAGCTGCAGAGAGTAATAAAGGTCCTCACGGACGTTCCGAAACGTCACACAGACAATAAATAGCAGGTAAACGTTGACACGTCAAGTAATAAACGCGCCTGCAGACACAGAGGCACGGTGGGTGCTAAAAGAGAATGTAAACACGAGCAGGGTAAACAGTAAACGGATGATAAACATCCAGGACGAGTGGTTAACGTTAGCGTCAGCACGACCGGTTGGACACGTTTCTCGCACCCTTTGCTCGGCGCTCATAAAGGAACAGCCCTGATCGGTCACCTGTGGATGCTAAATACTGCTGTTTAAGGAAAAAGCATGGCTTTGATGATCGAAATGGCTTCAGCATTTTGTAATTATTATTAACTGGAAATCATTCATGAGCAAGGAATTTATGTTACTCGGTCGATTTGCAGTCGGTTTAACCTGCGAATGCCTTCAAATGCAGTCATGACGTGGGTCAAAGAAAAAAATCAAGGGCTCTTTGTTGTGTTTTTTTTTTTTTTTTTTTTTTTTTCTATTTCATGTTATGTTTACTAAATATGGACACACACCATGCGGTTGTCTGGGCTGTGACGTGCGTGGAAGCTGTGACCTTGTCTGGTCCATGCTGTGTGGTAGCCAGCGAGCTTCCTCTGCATTATCTGCTGATGCGCAGATAGCCGCGGGACCGTGGGCAGACCCTGACGGTACCCTGACGGTAAACAGGATTATGAGATCCATATTTCTGATGAGAAGTTTTTAGAGTTCTTACAAGCAGCTCGGCAGTCTGGCTTCACTCAGGCCTGCCGGTTTGTTGTGTTTAGAAATATAGCCGTGTTCATATTTGGGATTGGAACACACGCACCAAGACAATTTGGTACATCTATAGAGCTACTTAACCTCTTCTGGTTTTGTTTAAGTAACAGTTGTAGAGTAAAGGTCTTTATTGGAGATTAATTAAAAAAAAATTTGTAGTCTTATGTAACATGCAGTTTTGCTAGTGCTGACAAATGAGTGTCAGGGATGGGGAATCTGAAACGCCTTTACCGTTTAAATATCCACGTAGCAGTCTTATAGATACAATGGCATATGGACCGAATGCAGCATCATATGCTTATACTGTATATACAGAATAAATATTAAAAGCAGAATATTTAAAAAGAATTTAAAAAATTTCAAGTTTGGAAATATACTGTTGGACAAAGTTAAAAAGGGTTAAATTACTGAGCTGCATCAAGCAAAGAAAACAAACAACAATGAAATTTGCAGTTAACGGAACTTGGTTAATAAACCTTTTTAATAACGCATTATCGAAACCTGCATGAGGGGGTCACTTAAACACTTGAGCTAAACACTTAAAAAATGTTTAATAGTGAATGTAAGAGCATTTCCATACATACACAGTGTGATGAAAACGCACATGATTTGGACTAAACAGCTGGGTGTCTATAGGAAAACCACTTGCTAGTGGGAAGTAATGAGAAGAAAAGGCTTCAGTTTGCTAAAAAGAATAAAGTTTGGACATTGAAGAAAGGTCATGTGGTCCGAGTCCAGACTGAGCCTATTCCAGAGCGATGGGCGTGTCAGGGTAAGAAAGGGAGGCATGTGAAGCGATGCACACATCATGCATAGTGTCCACTGTACAAGCCTCTGGAGACAGTGTTATGATCTGGGGTTGCTTCAGTCGCTCAGGTCTAGACTCAGCAACGTCATGTGGCAATAAAATGAAGTCAGCTGACGACCTGAATGTACTGAATAAGCAGGTTATCACATCAATGGAGGTTTTTCTTTCCTGATGGTACAGGCATAATGCATGACTCAAAATGTGAAAGAGTGGTTCTGGGAGCATGAGGAATCCTCTTCACACATGAACTGGTCAACACATTTTGTGTTAGAAAAAGATAAAGGTGACTGAAGTGTTCATCTTTTTTTTCTTGTTTTTGTTTCGGCCAGGTAGCGCATGATCTACAAACCCACATTTTAAACATTTACTGTACAAAGTTGCCCCGTTCTTAAAATAACTAAATAAACAAATAAATGTAATAAATAAATAAATTAATTGTTTAATTAAATGGAATAAAAACTAGCATAGGGAATTTGGTACAAATACCTAAAAATGCAATTTAACCAAATATTAAAATTGTTTATGTAAAAATCTCAGCAGCAATCTCATTTCCCCTCTCGTCTGTTCAGCAGAATACTAATTACCGGCCTGATCATCTGTCATCACCTGCACCTGGTTATTTATTTATTTATTTATTTATTTATTTATTTTAAATGCTTGAACTGGATGCTGTACTGAATCATCCCATCATGCATTTGTTGTAAATTAAATGGCAAAAAGGGATCAGAAAGGGGAGAGTTTTCTGTGATGATGATTATTATTATTATTATTTTTTTTTTAAGCCTTTTTTTTTTAATTGACTGTGACAAATTTTTCTTTCGATGTCAAATTTAATGTCCGATTTATTCGGATATTGCGGTATCTGTGGTGCTGACATGTCATGTGTCGTCATGGATCAAACAATCACGTCCGATTTTCTTTACATCTTAGCCACAAACCAATACTTCAAGCATTTTGTCACTCCTATTGCCATCTAGTCATTTGGTTAGTTAATTGCATTTCCATATAAGGAGTTTTATTGAACCAGATCTTTACATATTTTGTCCAAAAGCCTTGGTCTACACACACTTTAATTTCTCATGTATCATTCGAAACAAAGGAAGACTGAGAAAGCGATATTTTATAACTTAACAACTCCAGTGTGTTACAGGGCCTAAAAAGATCCGAACAGGCCACACCCGCTAGTATTTCAGGTTCGAGTCTTGCTGGCTACCTCTATCCATGCACCTTTACTGTTATCGCATGTAAGGGTCTGATCTCGCCACCATATGTGCGGGTGCGAGGTCTTGCCGAAGGTTTGCGGTCGGCTGCATTATTCAGGAGAAGCCGAGACGGATCTTAATAGACGCCTTTCAAGTCGCGGTAGCACACATCAACCAGCGTTCCCGGTCTTTAAAATTCCGTGAACAACCAGTGCTTTATCCTGCGTTCCTCGCTTAGCGCGGTGACACATTTCATGTGCGCGTCTTTTGATGTCTGACTGCGAACATTTTGAAACGGTTTTGAAACACGCTGAGAAAACGCGTCCCTCAGCAGGGAGGCGTGTTTGGGAGTAGCAGGAGTAGCTGTGGAGCAAGAAATCTGAAAACAATATGCTCCTCTGGCTCGCTCTGATATTTGGAGCCGTTGAAGGGTTTGCCAAATAAACAAGAATAGAAACCAAATGAACGGGGCGCTCTCGAGCTCACATCTGCTGCTATGGCAACAAGGAGCAGCTTCTCACTGGAGCTATAGATGATGTATAAAGAAAACATTCCTGCATCATCTATTACAAAAGTTTTTTTTTTTTTTTTTTCTCTTTCCTCCCCTACATCTAATTTCTGCTTCATCAAATAAAGTGAACCCTACATATGGAGGATGATCTCTATTTTTGGTCATCACCTTTGACCTCTGATCCCTTAATTACCAAATGATTGTCTTGTGAATCGGAGTGGTAATTTTGTTTACTCTTCGTTTCCTTTAAAGAAGGTTCTCACAGCTCAGGAATCATGAGAAGTGTCAGTAATGTTTAGGAACGTCCTGATTTGGTGCCCGGCCGCTTCCTGGACACGTCGAGATCCCGGGCACAGGACGAAGACCTCCTTATCCTTCACCTTCTCTCGAAATGCACAGGACAGCTCCTAGTGAGAAACGTTGTATATCTTACACTGGTGCCAGTGGAATTTGTACTTAATTTTCATCCAATCAATGTGTTTATACATCTTCGAACTCATCCACATGGTCTGGTTTGTTTCATATGGGCTCAGCTCTGCGTAATCATATGATTCCTTTGTTAGACATCCAGTCTGACATTTCAGAGGAATTTCCCGCTTCTCTCTTCTGCGCTGCCTTTTGATGTCGTCCGATTATTGTGGTTGCCAGATTTTTCAGGCTGTAGATTTTACCCCACCATGTGTGTGTGTGTGTGTGTGTGAGAGGTAAGGTTCTCTGCACACATTGTTTGGTTGAGATGGCTGTAGCCCGTTGGCCGCCCGTTTGTCTTCATCGTCGAGAATTTACTCGACTGGAAACAGAATATGACATCACCGAGTCCCTAGGAGAAGCGAAGCCAGCGAAGTCAGCTTAGTTTACTTTGAGCCGCCATCGACCATTTATTATACCTAAACATGCACAAATATGTGGGATAAAGGTATCAGGCTAGAATGTCTCTAATCCTGAAGCTAAACATCATCCTTAACCAAACTGTAACCACAAATAAAGACGCTTCGGTTCCTTTTAAAGAGACCACATGTTTCTTTTAAGCAGCATTTGTCCCTCAAAACACATTTTAAGCACATGTTGTCTGTGTTATTAGGACATTTGGATGCAGACACATACACCGAGTGCAGTTTATCTCCTCCAAGCTGCGAAATCTGGTCTCTCTAACTTTTGACTTTGACATTTTGTTGAATTTAGCTCACTTTTGGTAAGCCTTTTTAAAATAATCACAGTAACGTGTGACCTTTTGAAAACCGTTCCTTCGACACTTGCACGATAAGGGAGCAAATACAATTTGAAGTCATGCTATTGATCAGCGCAATATGTTGTAAATTAAGGCAGAAATGCAGGTTGGATGATTTGGGTATTTTGGGGTCCGTTCAAGATGACATGGATCCCAGCATTTCTCGCAAAGTGGTGTTGTGCAGAGTGGAAATAAGATGTCACAGTTGCATACTTTATTGCTTTTTTTTTCTTTAGGAAATCATCCAGTGATCCCTTTTTAGTTCATTAAATAATTAATTCTTAGTATAAATATTTATTACTACAGATATTTGATCGATCTTTTGTTGGTCCATATTTCGATTCCAAAATTGATTCACACATTATTTATATAAACTCCTAAAACATTAAATGGTCTAGAATCGTCAAATTCCTTAAAGCTATACTTTATAAACTTTGCATAAAATACAAACAGCTTCCATCTTTTGCTAAACTGGCTTTTTGTCGAAGTTTGGCAGAGAATAAAGGATTATTGCTTTTTAAAAAATATGACATTTAAACAATTAACAACACAAGTTACACAACATTGTATTGTTTGTTAGATAACTTTTTAGATTTTTTTTTTATTATTATTGATTTTTTTTTTTTAAGTACTTCAAAAATGGAAAGAAATATGGCTGCGTGTGACATTAGTGCTATTGATTGACTTGCTCGCTCATTGTTTATACCGTTATATCTTGTATACAGGGCCACAGGAGGCCCGAAGTCTGTCCCAGGAGACTTGGGGCACGTGGGAGGGAACATCCTGGACGGGGTGCCAATCCATCACTGCAGTACTGTAGAATCTAATAATTAAGAAAAGAAAATTGCAGTTTGGTATTGTTTCACTGCTCTAATGTAAGAGTAAGTGCGCTTAAGTGGAGTGAACCTTACTTACCATTCTGCCAGAACAGAGATAATTCAGCAAAAGTGCGTTTCATTTCTTCTGTCAAGTTATAATTTGAGTAAGAGATAAAAGTAGAAAAGTTAAAGTACAAATGATGCTTGTTTGTTTGTGTGCGTGTGTCTGTTTTGACTTGATGCCCGTACCCTAATGACCTCATCACATGTCTGCAGTACAAGAATTTCCCCAAGCTCTTCAAGATGTTTTAATCACAGAAACTTGCATGGCTAGAAAAGGATCGCTTAAACTGGGGTGTAAAAATAGGAATAAATATATCTCTTGATCTTTTACATTTGCAGCGTTAGTCAGACTCCCTTATCCAGAGCGATTGAGGGTTCAGGGCCTTGGAGGTGCTGGGGTTTGAACCTGGTACCTTCTGGTCAGTAGGCCAACACCTTAACCACTGAGCTACCACTGCCCTTTACCAAGAGAAGTTTATCATCAGGTTTGGTAATCCGGTTCTCTTCTGCGGCTTCCTCTACAAAGTCTGCCATGTGCATTTCGAGATGCTTTCTTATTTCATATTTGTGTTCCAGTCAGCTGGAATCAGTCTGGCCATTAGACTCTGACCTCTTTTAACAACTAAGCTTTCCACTTATAGAACTTGTGCTCACTGTAGTTCTTTGTTTTTCCACACCATTGTGTGTAAGATCTAGAGGCTGTGTGTGAGAAAATCACAGAATTAAGCAGTTTGTCATCTATAAATTTATATTGTAGATAATTTAATTATATACACATACCGGTTTAAAAAAAAACATTTAGGTTAAGTATAAAAACTTTTTGTTGAAAGTATTGGCACCCATGCACACCCCCCCCCCCCCCCCCCCCCCCCTTCTTCATGACGGAGAACAGCATTTTGCTGTGCCATCCAGCCTTTCAGACTCGTCTATGTCTGGCCCTTCAGCAGATGATGTTGATGTCCTATAAATGCTCCCCCTCCCCCCTTTTTTTTTTTTTTTCTTCCTTTCAGCTCCCTTTTCACATGTAACTGATTTAGTATGAAATTTGTAGCGACAGAGAGGCTACTCCTTCAGCCACTGAAAACCGACATTACCGTTCTCCTCCGTTAGCATCTGGAAACCAGAGAAAGCTCACTTCATCTATCTGTCTCCACAACACATGGGACTGAACGAGTCAGTCCAACGTCTGGGTGCTTTAACCGTTCAGCTGTAAGACTGAACATCTCAGCACGCTGCCTTTCATGAAAATGTATGAAGTGTGATGAATTTTTTTAAAAGAGAAGCCTAAACATGTGCTGCTGCCACCTTTTATTTATTTTTAAATTATATTAAATATAATAAATATAAATATTCACATATTATGGTATCCCACTTTTGTTTTTAATCCTACTGTTCTTTTACTTTATTATTGTTTTGGGTCTCAACACTACAGTATGTGTAGCGGTGAGAATTAAACTTGAACACTCAAACAAAAAAACGAGCACTGATTGACTCTGTAGTATAGAGTTAAAGAAGCGAAATGAGTTATAAACACGCTGTCTAATAAGGATGGGTATCGTTGGGTCTGGTTCCTCTCAAAGTTTCCTGCCATCATCTGGCTAAATCATTGGAGATGAGGGCAGATCCATCAATAACAAACAAAGCCCATCATTATTTATATTATTATTATAGCATTATACTTGTACTGTACCATGAAAGAGACTTGGAATACAAAACATGTAGATTTAAAAAAACATTTGTCATTTTTGAGGAAATCCTTAAGGATAAACCAGAGTTATGGATGTGAAGTGTTTGTTCAATCATGTTATTTATCTAGTCTGTAGAGAGGTTTAGTGAAATTATTATTATTATTATTATTATTATTATTATTATTTATCCTTTCCTCGCTCTGTTTCTTTGTAGTTTATCATTTTTGTGCCCTTTTTTTATGCTCAGCATTGGACTGTATTACAGTGTGTCAGTTTGGTTTGGTAAGAACCTGGTGAATTACGCCTACTTTTTCCCCATGATAAGGTGGATCTTTACATGGAACTGCCCCATATTTAAAGAGCAACACTTCTTCTATCTGGATTTCCGTAAAGCAGATTTGAGACGATGTCCATCGTCAAAGGCTTTATAAAGTTAAAATTGAGCTGAATTGTAGTTCCTTTAAATAATGAAAACACAGTAGAATTTTTTTTTTGTAAGAAGTAGAAATCCAGAGGCGAACGTATTTACAGTAGAAGTAGAGCAAATGCCTTAAATTGTACTAATATAGACTTGAACATGCTGAATGCAAAATTCTAATTTTATTCGTCACATACACAGTACGATATGCAGTGAAATGCTTAATTCTTCGCATATCCCAGGTGCTTGTTGGTAGGCAGGGGTCAGAGCGCCGGGTCAGCCAATTTACGGGGTCCCTGGAGCAGACAGGGTTAAGGGCCTTGCTCAAGGGCCCAACAGCGGCAACCTGGCGGAGCCAGGGCTCGAACCGCTGATCTTCCGATCCGTAATTCCGAGCCTTAACACACTGAGCCAGAGTGATGATGGTTCATGCAGAGGTGATTTTCTCCGTCATTGTTCAATGTTCTGGCTCAATTCTGATAGTATGCAACACCATTCGCCTTTTTCAGCAGTCTGTTTTATTCGAATTTCTATTTTGAGTTAAGGCATGACTAAAGCATTTCCCTGCAGTATGAAAATGGTAGAAAACTATTTTAATTGAAACGTTTATTTCATATATTTTTGGGGGGATTGTGCATATTTAAAACGTGACTCTTAGAATAAAAGTTTTGAATAAAACAAGGAGAGGAAGTTTAACCGAGGCTGTCCCAGTGACTATTTATATTAGAACTTTTTGCTATTGGTAAAATCTTGTAAAGTGTTGGCTTGTTCAGCAGGCCCACCAGACGTCAACGTACTGTATGAGCACAAATTCATCCGTCTGTGTGAATTACGCATCCAGGTTTAAAACCACCTGTAAATTATTATTAATGGAATTCAACATTAATTGAATCTACCATGCTTGGACCTAACCTCCAAATGTCTAGGTCGCTATGATCGGAGTCTACTGCGGTGGTGTGTTTCCCCCGAGAAAGATTAATCTAGTTTATGAGGTGACGTTAGAAAGCTGATGCGTTTGGGTGGAAAGTAACTCGTCCATCAGCAGCCTTCTACACTACAGTACATGCGATATTCTAAGCGTCCATTATGCGCTGCAAGTGTCATGCGTGGTGCATGCCTACTCATGGCAGGAATTTAAAAACCAGTAAGCGTACTGGTAGAGGTAGCGAAGCCACAGCCAGAAAACCTGCAGTAGTAATTTCAGCCCGATTTCGTTTGGAAAGTTTCCCCCTGCAGCCAAACTCCGAGGCTTACATTAAAGCCCCATCCTAATTGATGCCCGAACCCATCTCCTCCCTCTGTTTAAGTCTGGCCCGACAAGATGGGAGAAAGATGCCGGTGGGTTTTGTATGCGTGTCAGATTTTGACCCATTAGCCCATACGAACGGATTCACTGAAGTCGTTTTTATCCCACAAACGCCTGTCAGCGACTCCACTTTTATCAAGGGAAGTGAAAATAAACACATGCTCGGTCCAATAAGTTGCAGTCCCCACCCCCCCTTTTCTTTCTCTTCTTTTTGTTAAGACAGAATTTTCATGCTTTAACTCGATTACTATTGAACGTGCGCTGTGTAAGTGTTTATTTACTTTGTTTTTATAGCCTCGGTTAGCAGTCATCTCACACACTTTAAAGTAAGCAGTGTCTCCAGTGTGAATGTTTGGAGTTAGTGCGCTTTCCTCAACTATTTTTTGTGTGCGCGCGCACAGGAGAGAGAGAGAGAGAGAGAGAGAGCTTGAATGTAACACTATATCTCAAATTAAACAATCCACAACTCCAGCCCTGTTTGTGTTCAAACATTTACTTTTAAAGGATTACAGTTTTGGGCGCCAGATCCTGAACGCAGAGACACAAAGGCGGCGGCGCACTTCAGCACTCGCTCCCTGTAACCTGACAGACACACACACACGTACACACAAGTAGACAATCATTTCCTCACTTTTGCTCTCTCTCGCTCTCTCTCTCTCTCTCACTCACACACACACACTTTTTTTCTTTTCTTTTCTTTCCCCCGTTTCCCCCTGATCCTTCATTCGTCCCCTCTGACTCGATCTTTGTTTGAGAGACTATTAATGGATGTAAAATTCCATACATCATAATTATACGTATCTATAATTACATGGAGTTTTCTACTGTCTTAAGCTTCATTATTGTGTGCTTGCTTTTCCACTCCAAAAAAAGGTTTTTGAGTCTTTGAGAGGTTGTAAATCCATTGCGGTGAACCACATTATGTCTGGAGGGTCTCCAGTATGTGCACACACTCGCACATACACACCCCCACTCCCCTCTTAAGTCTTAAGTCGCTTAAGGTGCAATAAGCAGACGCTCCCGACACCCCAGACAGAGGCGGGGGCAGCGTCGCAGGCAAATTTAGTTAATGACGGCCGACTCATCAGTGCTTATTAAGCTGCTTAACAGAGTGCAGCGGGGAGGTGAGGGGTCTGTGGCCCTGCTGCAGTGGGTGGCACTCAACCCCGTGGGAATAGGAAAGAAATGTGCTCAAATCCGCCCTTAAGCACGTCTTTGAGCGCTCTGAGGTTTGACCCCCAAACTGAAAAGCGCGCGTGTGCGCGCGCACATAGACATAGTAATGGGCTGTTCAAGGCTCTGCTTCTGCCCGTCTGAATTGAGATTATTCTGACTCAGTTCTTGAAAGAATACGTCAGTCTTGATCTTAATCTATAGCACTGTAGATATAGTTTTAACCTTAGGACCAATCCCAAATAGGCGAGTCTAATTTTAAACTGTGTACTCGCCAAATAGACAAGCCTGACCAGCTTCGGTCAAGAAATATTCACAATATGCACCTACAGTACCGTTCAAAAGTCTTGAGAATGCTTTCAAATTTTTCAATTCTTTTGATTCCAAAGAGCCAGACTTTTATATTATTTATTTATTGATTTTTAATGTAGTCTTCCAAATACACTTCCAGTGCAGTCAATGCATACCTCAATAGAAAAGCCCATAATGGAACACCATCCGTCATGATTCGGCCTCACCAAAGCCCAGATCTCAACATTATTGAAACACTGTTTGAGCATCCTGATGGATAACGGAACAAAAGGCATCCAACTTCTAAAGAAGAGCTTTGGAACGTTTTTCAAGAAGCCTGGAGAACTAATCCTGAAGATGATGATGATGATTTGAAGAAATTCCAAGCAAGCTTGCATTCTGTGTTGAAGAATACCCGTGGTCTTACCTAGTATCGAATTTTTAAAGCTTGTTAGAATTATATAGTTATATACAGTATAATTTATTTCTGTACTGCATGTTTGCGCATGTTTGCACATATGGCAGTAAATCACTTTACTGTACCGTGGTCTCATTTTCCGAGGGTTAGAAGACTTTTTCCTATATAACTACAGTATAACTCTTCAAACGTAATGGTTAAAAAATAAATAAATAGGATAAGCCGCAACTCAACTTGTTTTATGGTGGGTTTGTTCAACTTTCCAGCACTGATACTATACAGTGATGCTAAGGAAAGATCATTCCGATACCTGACCGATACCGGGCCGTTAAACCTACAAAATCCTCCCTACAAAAATACATATATTTTCCGTGTCTGAGCTTTGACTTCAGCTTCAGAGAATAATGATTTGCTGGATTTTCTTTAATGAGAACCTGTCTGTCTGCATGCTCTGTACAGTATCTCTCTCTCTCTCTCTCTGTTTGTGGGTGTGGAGGCTTAGTAGGTGATTATTAGGCAAATTTGATCTCTTCAAATCTTTTTCTCTAGTGTATTTGCACTTATCAGACGAGAAAATCTGATCCGTACTAAAGACAGTTATGATTAAGAAGCAACGTGTAGACTTTCTCACTGACGTGATTTTAGTTAATAGATCAGTCTGAAAAGAAAAATGAAGTATGAAAAGGAAAATATTCAATAATAATACAAATTGTACAAAATAGAAAATAGTGTACATTTTAAAACTTTTTTAAATGTACGAGTAATACAATAGAATTGAAATGGAAATGTCCAGTCATGAGCATAACATAAGTGTGTCCAAATGAGTTGTTAAATGTGCAGCTGTGCATTAATGTGTAACGTGCTGAGTGGTGTATGAGTAGGAGCAGAGTGTTCAGTCCGGTGTTGTGTTGTGATTGAGAGTCTGTATAGCCCGCGGGAAGAAGCGTCTCCTCAATCTCTCTGTGTAGGCCATCAGGAAGTGGAGGCACTTTCCTGACCACAACACAGAGAGAGAGAGAGAGCAGTCCATTGTTGGAGTGGCTGAGGTCCTTCACCATCGTCCTGGCCTACATGTATGATGTGTTTACCTGGTTGAATCGACATATGAAGGATTTCAGTCATTTATTGCCTATAATAAAGTCTTGAGTGTCTAATTAGGCAGTGAGTTTTGGATCAAAAATGATTTTGTTGCGTTTAAACATGGATAGATAAATAAATCAATAAACAGAAATAATTCCGAACTCTGGCCGGCTTAGTGGTTAGCGCTGTTGTCTTGCACCACCAGGGTCTGGGTTTGATTCCTGTCTCGGTTCTGTGTGCATGGAGTTTGTATGTTCCCCCCCCCCGTGCTTGATGGGTTTCCTCCCATAGTCCAAGGATATGGAGGATAGGTTAATTGCCGTTCCCAAATTGTCCATAGTGTGTGTGCGCGCGTCCTGCAATGGTGTGGCACCCTGTCCAGGGTGTACCCCGTCTCATGCTCTAAGTCTCCCCCACGACCCTGTATACAGGATAAAGCGGTACAGACGATGAGTGAGCGAATTCTGTACTCTGAGTAAAAACGTTTATACTTTAAGAATAATAAGAGAAAAAGGAGAGACTGCAAATGAATTAATGTTGCACTATGCACCCATTATAGACATTTTAAACATGTGCATCTTGTGGAGTAAAAATCACAAAAGTGAGTGGAAAGAAAAGGGGGAGAAACTCTGATCGCTATTATTATTTATAATTAACATACATGTCATGTGTGCTTAAAACCATCTGGTCGGTAATGTCTTTATCTGAACTCGTATTGCTTTATGTTTAATAACAGATGAGCATGTAGTAAGTCATGGGACTTCCCCCCCCCCCTTCCCCAAAATCTGCTGCCTGTCAGTTCTTTAGGATTTCCTGTCAGTTTACCCCACACTAACGTTTTGCTTCTTTCTTCCACCCCCCCCCCTTCTGTATTTCTTCTCTCCACTGCAGCGATTCTAAACCTGGACAATACCGTGGTGGACCTCGAGACCTTGCAAGCTCTGTATGAGAACGTAAGCCCTCGCTGTTCTACACCTACACCCGTTTCCCTCTCAGTCGACGTTTCTGTTATTTATTCGCCCGTCTTTAGATTTGATAAGATTATTAGGAGGAACTAACCATTAACGATTATTTGCGGCACGGCTTGGATACACATCTGGCGGTTTCCATGATGCTTGCACCATGACCCTGAGGCAACAGGACCGGTTCAGTCATTTCAGCACATAATCCTGTAAGTGTAGGTTGTTTGTAAGGGCAAGTCTGATACTTCATTAGAGTTCCCTAGTGAAAAGCCCACTAAAGACTAAAAACGACAACAAGGAACCTTGATCTACTTCGTGTCGCTGCTGAATCTCCTCCAAAACCTCGCCATATCATTTATTTATATATATATATATATATATATATATATATAGATATAGATATACACACATCCTTGTTTTTTATATATATATATAAAAATAAATAATCAGGGTGTGTGTGTGTGTGTGTATACAGTGGTGTGAAAAACTATTTGCCCCCTTCCTGATTTCTTATTCTTTTGCATGTTTGTCACAC